>CM019063.1:23291050-23904297 GCA_009667805.1 Leptobrachium leishanense | reverse complement strand
TTAATACGAATATACACTTAAAAGAATCATTTTCAGTGGTAACATGCTTGTTGTCACACTTTTTAGTGTTTGGCCTGGTTCACTTGTTTACTGTATACCATTAAAATTTACATGTAGTCTATCAGCCAACGAGCTTCTACTGAAATTCCTTTTGGCTGCGCGGTTGGTATGGCGCACCAATGGCGGTCCTCCACCTGTCCCAATCATAGCCTGGTGAAGGCCAAAATACGGGAAATCAGGACCACGGACGAAATGACTGCCAATGCTCAGGATTGTTTTCCGTCACTTATAAAAGTGTGGTCACCTTGGTTTACATTTGATGTTTGAATGGGTGGGACGTATGAACTTAGGGGTGTAACCAGGGATCCCTTCTGGTGTTCTATAAGAATGGAGTACTGTTCCCCCCTTTTTTTTCTCTTATCTTTCGTCCTCTCGTTCGTCATCCCTTCTCTGGTTCTGCGTCCACTCTCTCTTAGGGCAGAAGAGCGGTCTTGCTCGGTCTTCCTACTGCCCTTCGCAGGCGTAAAGTTCTTAAAAAATAGAAACCTAATGCGAGTGGAAGTTGATGTTATGGAGGTCATTGTGATTTTGCCGTCCTATTTCGGAGACTCTTCGAACTTCCATATGTTGTGTATTATTGTTTTTGCACGTGGTTCCGCTATTAAAGAAATTTGATTTTAAAAAAAAAATAAAAAATCTACATGTACTGACTATTCCATTTGTATGTGGTATTTTTTTTCAACCGGTCTTTATAACATCCATCAAAATCAAAATTGTTACAAATTTCTCATTTCTCCCCTCCTCCCCGTTTCTTGCTAGAGAAAGACACGATGTTATTTTGAATTAATTTAATTATATTCTTTAATATTTCACTCATTTAAATTTTTCCAATACAAAAGTATAAAATTAATGATGAATTGCTTATATTTTTTATAATATATTTTCTTACATTGTAAAAAAACCCCATGTATGTATTGTTTGTATCCATCAGTAAGATGTTTGAAACCCCAAATATCAGATTTTTCATATTACTATAATCAATCCTCATCCTAACATCCACTAATCAAAAACACTTAAGAAATAGCAATTGTTGAAGCCAAAATCTTGAAGTTTTCGTATTACAGGGTCAAGTCTAGAAATACTATTCTTATAAAATATTACAGGATACATAAATGATAACACTGAAGTAATTATCTCTATTGGTTAAATGTAGAACATCTTCAGGCATACAATAAGGGCAGTTTGGTGCAGTTTTTTGTCTCATTTGTCTGAAATGTTCATTGCCTATCTATGTTATCTGGATTACCATTTTAAGGGTCACCACCAAGTGGTCGATCATATGTGCCTATGTTAAGTAGCCGGAAAAATATTTTACATTGAATAAGCAAATGAATATAAGTTTAACTTCAAATCATGGAACTACAGACATAAATCAAAGGATGCTACTACCATTGTTTGACTTTCCCACATTATTTGTGTTGCTAAACCCCAATTGTAACCCTATTTCTAGCCCTAATCCTCATTTCAACCCTAACCCGTTTAGACCTTTCTACTTAACTACTCTGATACCGCTCACAGTATAATGGAACTACGGTGAACTTCCCTTCAAATAATATTCAAACAACTGTACTACCATTGTTTGAACAAGCTTTCGATTTTCTTTCTAAACAAAGGCAATATCGTTCCCTTAAGACATTCCTATTTAGGGAAGCCTACCACCCGACTCACTGACGCAATCAGTCCATCACTCTAACTCTGGCAGTCCATCACTCTCGCCTTGCAGTCCATCACTCTCGCCTTGCAGTCCATCACTCTCGCCTTGCAGTCCATCACTCTCGCCTTGCAGTCCATCACTCTCGCCTTGCAGTCCATCACTCTCGCCTTGCAGTCCATCACTCTCGCCTTGCAGTCCATCACTCTCGCCTTGCAGTCCATCACTCTCGCCTTGCAGTCCATCACTCTCGCCTTACAGTCCATCACTCTCACCTTACAGTCCTCTCCTCCTGTTTCCACCACCAAACCTTCTAGATTGTAAGTTCCCACGGGAATAGGGCCCTCGTTTCCTCCTCTACTGGTTTGTCAAAATGTTGTTCAATGTATTGTAAACCTGTCTATGTTGTGCCCACTGTACAGCGCTGCAGAATATCCTGGCGCTTTATAAATGAATACTAATAATATTGAAAACTATTCTTTATCATTTTAGAAACTTTCTTCTTTTTCTTTTATGCTGGACACATGTTGAGGTAATTGTAAAAAAGTTTGGCCAAAGTGACAACTTTTTCTCAACTCGTATCCTCAGGACCCACTAACCGGCATGGTTTGTGGGATATCCGAAGCACAGCACAGGTGATCTAATCAGCTGTTCAATGTTTGCAGTATTCAGTCTGCATTTCCCCAAGGTGATCTGCAAAATCTGGGCTGTAGTGGGTCCTGAGGACTGGAGTTGAGAAACCCTGGATGGAATGGAATCCTATTGTAGACTTGTTTGGGCATATCTAGCAAATGAGATGTATATAGAGATACGATAACTTAATACTGTGGTTTAGGTTTAATTCTAAATGACATAATTGGTCTACCTAACCACATTCATCATGAGTACAGATACTCCTAAAGCTCGATACCAATTTATGCTGCACCGTGGATATAACTTCTATTCTTCAATCTTAAATAATATTGCTACAACATTCACATAACGGATTTTATTTCGGTTTTTTTCCAGCAACAAATTAAGGTTTTATCATATTTTACTTAGCTAGAAGAATATATAAAATAACAGATAAAACAAAATAAGATAAAACCAATGATCCAATTAACGGAGTATATGTAGACAATGATCATATCCATATCAAATCTCCATCCACTGGTTTCATCTTCAAAGTCCAGCATGTGTGCACCGTGAGGATAGTATCTTCTTCCAAAAGACCCTGCTCGTCTGCTGGTGCCTATTTAAAAACACAAAGCACCCCCAAAAGAAAAAAAAAACTGTTTAAAAGACCCAAAACATGGTTGACAGAATGACATTACAAAAAAAGCACACATATGCACACACCTTTGTCTGAATTTGTCTTTCCCGCTATTATAAAAAATTACTAGGGTTGAACCGATACCGATACTAGTAATTATAATTACTAGATATTTTTCCCGATACCGGAAGCCGGCATTGAGCCGGCTTGCCGGCATCTGAGGGGCTGGGGCGGCTGTCCGAATGCTCTATCGGCATTCGGACAGGCCCTGCAGCTGCTCACCATTTTCATACTTACCTTCCTGGGCGACGCTGGGAAAGTCTACGCGCGTTGCACGTTGCGCTCGTTGGAAGGCCCCAGCTGCGACATATCCCATGAGCTGAGGCAATATCCATGAGCTGAGGCAATATCCATGAGCTGAGGCAATATCCATGAGCTGAGGCAATATCCATGAGCTGAGGCAATATCCATGAGCTGAGGCAATATCCATGAGCTGAGCAATATCATGAGCTGAGGCATATCCATGAGCTGAGGCAATATCCATGAGCTGAGGCAATATCCATGAGCTGAGGCAATATCCATGAGCTGAGGCAATATCCATGAGCTGAGGCAATACCCATAAGCTGAGGCAATACCCATAAGCTGAGGCAATACCCATGAGCTGAGGCAATACCCATGAGCTGAGGCAATACCCATGAGCTGAGGCAATACCCATGAGCTGAGGCAATACCCATGAGCTGAGGCAATACCCATGAGCTGAGGCAATACCCATGAGCTGAGGCAATATCCATGAGCTGAGGCAATATCCATGAGCTGAGGCAATATCCATGAGCTGAGGCAATATCCATGAGCTGAGGCAATATCCATGAGCTGGGGCAATATCCATGAGCTGGGGGCATTTTTATATGAGGTCTGTTCTTATTGGAAAGCATTCACATGACATAAAAAAGTATCGGTACTCGGTATCAGTGAGTACTTGAAGAAAAGTATCGGTACTCGTACTCGGTCTTAAAAAAGTGGTATCGGTGCATCCCTAAAAATTACTTTTATCAAATCTTAATGTAATAATTTGAGCCCACAAGTAGATTGATAAATGGGTGTGCACCTATACGGGTCATCATGCACATCTAGGTTGATACATTAAGTTAAGTAAACTGCTCAACTTCACTATACACAGTTTTGGCTGGTCCTACCATAATGTAACGTAATGACTGCTTTATGTCATTATCTTGGGTGCTCTATGCAGATCAAATGTAAAAAACTAAACAAAGAAGAAACACAAAAATGAGCTACAGGATAAAACCCAGCTCATATGGTGTAAAAAAAGTAGAATTCTCTCAACTCACTCTGCAGGGTTATTCAGAGAAAGGTGAAAATCAGGAGAAATGGCAGAAGAAGAGAACAATCTAGACCAAATAGCCGATTTGGAAAGTGAGATAAATGGGAGACTTTTTCTGGTTTGGCTATTTTGACCTAGAATTTCAACTTCTCCAGTCATTCTCCTAAGGTTCACCTTTCTTTGAATAGAACAGTGGTTTCCAACCGCTGTCCTCAAGTACCCCCAACAGGCCAGGTTTTAAGGATCACCTTGGGGAAATGCAGACTGAATTCTGCAATCACCGAGCAGCAAATCATATCACCTGTGCTGTGCTTCACATATCTGGAAAACCTGAGCTGTTGGAGGTACTTGAGGACCGTGGTTGGGAACTAATGGCCTAGACGAGGGGTCAGCAACCTTGGCTCCCTGATGTTTTGTGAATTACATTTCCCATGTGGCTCAATCAGCCTAATGGGTGACTGAGCATCGTGGGAGATTTAGTTCCCAAAACATTAGGGAGCCAAGGTTGCTGACCCCTGGCCTAGAGCCTTTGGTCTTCAGAATATCCAAGAACATTTTTTCCTAACTGACTATTGTGAATTTTTGTTGAAAGGCGTATACAATGTAAAATAACCTGTGTGTGTGATTAAATTCAAGTGGAGTTCTACAATTAACTACCAGGTCTCTGGTACAAGCGGGCACGATGTCTGTACGGCTCTATTTAATTAGACATGACTTTTTATTTACTTTCTATTAAATCCATTCTTTTTCCTAGAGAAAATGATACAGAATCAGAAAAAAACAACTCCTAAGAAGTCATCTCATGAACATGACCCCTTCTTCTATTCACTTCCTAAACATCGAACTCTACAAAGGAGAGGAGGTAGCAGAATGTATAAGTATTACAATTCCAGCAAATTCCTAGACTAATCAGCTCTATGTGATGTCAGATTTATTTTGATTACTAATAAAAAAAAATAGCAACCCAAAAGGTCTGAAGGTTATTTTTGTATTAAGAACTTGAATTCATCTTGTAATCAGAATGTGTAATTGCCCCAGGAATATAAGCATCCAGTGGTGACTTAGTCTAATTGGATCATTAGAATTCTTGCGGGAATGCACACAGTTTATGTTTCGAGGCTTATAGTCTGTTTATTTCATGCAATAATCGCAAAGAAATGTCATAAATTAGACTTTATAATGTAATCACTATAATTCTAAAGAACATTTAAAGAAATAAATAACGAAAACATAGAAACATAGAAAAATGTCGGCAGATAAGAACCTTTCGGCCCATCTAGTCTGCCCAATTACATGGATACTTTACCTGGATTTATCTTTTGTTTAGGATAGCCTTATGCCTATCCCATGCTTGCTTAAATTCAATCACTGTTTTGGCCTCTACCACTTCAACTGGAAGGCTGTTCCATGTATCCACCACCCTCTCAGTAAAATAATGCTTCCTGATGTTACTTTTAAACCTTTGCCCCTCTAATCTAAGACTATGTCCTCTTGTTTTGCTACTTTGTTTCCTTTTAAATATACTCCCTTCCTCTACCTTGTGGATTCCCTTTACGTATTTAAATGTTTCTATCATATCTCCTCTGTCTCGTCTTTTTTCCAAGCTGTACATGTTAAGATCATTAAGCCTTTCCTGGTAACTTTTCGCCTTCAAGCCGTACATCATTTTAGTAGCCCTTCTCTGAACTCTCTCTAAGATGTCTATATCCTTCTGGAGATACGGTCTCCAGTACTGCCACAGTACTCCAAGTGAGGTCTCACCAGTGCTCTGTACAGTGGCATGAGCACTTCCCTTTTCCTACTGCTAATACCTCTCCCTACACAACCAAGCATTCTGCTAGCATTTCCTGCTGCTCTATTACATTGACTACTTACCCTTAGATCCTCTGCAATAATAACCCTAAATCCCAACCCTCAGATGTTGAGGTTAGGACTGTATCAAATATTCTATATTCAGCCCTTGGGTTTTTACGTCCCAGGTGCATTATCTTGCACTTATCCACATTAAAACTCAATTGCCACAGCTACGACCATTTTTTTAGTTTACCTAAATCATTTGTCATTTGGCTGATCCCTCCAGGAACGTCAACCCTGTTGCAAGTCTTTGTGTCATCAGCAAAAAGACATACTTTTCAATTAATACCTTCTGCAATATCACTAATAAAAATATTAAAGAGAATGGGTCCAAGTACTGACCCCTGAGGTACCCCACTGGTAACAAGACCTTGCGCCGAATAAACTCCATTTACCACAACCCTCTGTTGCCTGTCACTCAGCCACTGCCTAATCCATTCAACAATATTGGAATCCAAGCTCAAAGATTGCAATTTATTGATAAGCCTTCTATGCGGAACAGTATCAAAAGCCTTAATGAAATCTAAATAAGCAATGTCTACTGCACCACCTGTGTCTATTATTTTTGTTACCCAATCAAACAAATCAATAAGATTAGTTTGGCATGATCTCCCTGAGGTAAACCCAAGTTGTTTCTGATCCTGTAATCTATCAGGGTTATCCAAAGAGATCCGAATTGCTTGAGAAAGTTAACCAAACGCTGAAAATCAGCGTTCGGTTACCTTTGCTGGCCATTCGGCTATCCAGAGAGCAGGCAATGCGCCAAATCCTGGCGAATTGCCTGCACATACGGTACCTGTTCGGTGCCTGTTCGAGGGCAGTGAAAACTCCATTAATAGCACTGCTTCGGCTATTCAGAGAACGTAAACCAGCAGTGAAAGGGTCCCCTAATGCCCTGCTATTCGGTAGTTTAATTCGGCAAGTTAATTCAGGAGAATCCCATAGGCTTCAATGTTAAAAATATTCCCGTTTTAATTCAATATCTAATAAACCGTTCATTATAAAATTCTGCAGTAAAGAGTCTCTTTATAGATTTTTTAGGATACTTTAAAAAAAATAAAAATTCTGAAAAATGCTTAAAGTTTACTTATTTTTTCTGTAACAGCCCTTTTTATTATCATTCCCTGGACCTCATATGTAAATTTCAGACATTTTCGCTCAGTAGTTTCTTTGCAAACAGCGTTTCATTTTCACAGATTCACACAAACTATTTTGCTAATTTATTCACTTCCCTCGTCTTCGGCTGTGTGCGATCGGCTCCTGCTCGGGTTTTTCCGTGGTTTTCGGCAGGTTAATCCAGATGTTTTTGAGGGTTTTCGGCGTGCATTCGCTGGGTTTTGCGGTTAGTTTTCGTCGGGTTTGCGGCAGCTTTTCCCTGCAATTCGGGGACCCTGTGGTGTTTGCTGAATACACCGCAGGGTCACCGAAATGGGATTGGCAAAAGGAAC
The DNA here is from genome assembly GCA_009667805.1 of Leptobrachium leishanense. Lineage (NCBI taxonomy): Eukaryota > Metazoa > Chordata > Amphibia > Anura > Megophryidae > Leptobrachium > Leptobrachium leishanense. Next base: position 23,896,693 of record CM019063.1, on the reverse strand, counting down.
CGAATTGAAGTGAACGAAAAGTCACCGAACGTGCGGTGACTTTTCAAATCTCTGAATAACCCTGTATGTGTTTTTAGATGTTCAACAATCCTTTCCATTAACATGGTTTCCATTAATTTCCCCACTACTGACGTAAGACTAATTGGCCTATAGTTCCCCGATTCCTCCCTACTACCCTTGTAAATGGGCACAACATTTGCTAATTTCCAGTCTTCTGGAAAACAACTATAAACCAGGCTGATTTAGGAAAAGGTAATACGTATTACATAAAAAAATACTACCGGTCGATATAAATAAATATGCTTCATTCAAAATATGGCAAAAATTATATATATATATATAGTTATTTTTAAGTAACCTCTTCACCACTTTCCCACACCCTGTCCAGAGATAGGTTTGGGCGATTCCCTTGATATAACACAATTTAATAGAGGTCAACGTTGACCTCTAGTTTACTCTTTAAAAAATTTTTTTTTATAAGAATCTATGGAGCTTCTGTCCGAGCATCACCAGAGCAGAGCTGTCAAGTTTAATAGGCGCCTGCTGAACCTGTGGGCTCTGCTCTGCCAATGCTCGGACAGATGCTATGTCAGTTAAAAAATATCCAGATACCTTGATTTTGTGGAAAAGGAAAATTAGGGACCCCTTGCAATTTTTTGTACCGGCTGCATGGAGTAGATATAACATCACTGCTCTATAGCCATGGAGATCCAGGTTTGAATCCTGGCCAGAGCACCTCTCCAGTAAGTGTCCTTGGGCAAGACACCTAACGGTACATACTTGCCTTCCACACTGTGCTGTTACAGTTATTCATTTAGATGGGGATTTATAGTGTATAGATATCCTTATGCTGCCACCTAGTGGTCTTTCTGTATTGTACATGCTTTCCTTCTTTTTTCCCTCGCTTTATGATGATGCACTTCCTGTGTGTGTTTAGTTCCACCCTTCCTTCTTGTAAGAGCTGCAGCATGGTGTAGTTATCCAGCAGCACATGTATATTCATCCTCAAGTTAGGACAGAATCATTTTTTGACCGCAAAGAACATCTCATTCCATCATCTGCTGTATCCTGTGATCTGCTGTAACCTGATATATGGAATAAAGCAAGTCGTGGAAATAAACGGTGTTCTGGTGAGTTCAGCTATCTGATAAGGATTGTCCTCGGTGATTGCATCTACTTATACAGGCCAGGCATAGAGGTCTCTGCAAGGGATAAATCGCTATACAACGATCTGAGTCAGAATAGTCAAAAAATGTGTAGAATCCTACAGACTGCTATTATATATGTGTGTGCTTAATCTGCAATCAAGCTCAGTGCCATCGGCCATTTTATGGAAGCACATGTGTGTGTGTTTAATCTGCAATCAAGCTCAGTGCCATCAGCCATCTTGGGAAGCACATGATCGCACAAGCTTACTGCATCTCACTTCTACTGCATCTGACTGAATATTGAAAACGGTTTCTCTGCATTTAACTGTGTTACCTGCCTGTCTAAGCTGCCGTACATCTTTTTAAAGAGACAGTACTATTTTTGCAAAAACGTATAAAATGTCCAGACAAGGTTCTGTGCACTCTATTATGACTGAACCGACGCAGATTCATCACGTCCCTGAACCTGCAGACGTACAAGGAGCAGATTCTGCAGAGTTTGTCGAACAGAGTGTAAAACCCAAACGCACAATAAAACCGACACAGAAACTCAGAGAAAACTATGAATACACTAGAGATGAGCTCTCCAGCAATCTGACGGACCTGTGGGACAGAACGTCACAATGCATGTCAGTTTTACCACACTTTAACAATCACCAGCTGAATTAAGAGACTCTATAGATCGTCTGTCTGCTGCATATAAACGTTACCAGAGGCTGTCAGAAAAATACACAGACTTCTTGCAGGACTCTAATATGGAAGACTTTTCAGCAGAACTGACCAAGACTGATGCACTAAATCAACAGAGAGACCTCCTAGTGCAAGTTGCCAAAGAAAGGGCAGAACTCCGCATTGCTCAACTGCAAGAGACCAGATCGCACAGATCCACATCAACCAAGCACACTGCACATTCTTCCAGAACCTCTCGCTCCAGACATTCAACGTTAAGCGACAAGCTAATAGAGGCCCGCGCTGAAGCGGAGTCAAAGAAAGTGCAAGGCTCCTTTGCTAAAAAACAAGCAGAGTTAGAAGTACGCCAAGCAGAGTTAGCAGAGTTAGAAGCTCAGCAAAGCCCGCCAAGCAGAGTTAGAAGCTCACAGCAAAGCCCGCCAAGCAGAGACGGATCCCAAATCAAGATTCTGCAAATGGAAAAGGAGGAAGCAGCTGCCGTAGCGAGGCTGAAGGTCTTCGAAGAAGCAATGGGACAAAGTACTAATGCAGACTGCCCTATCCCAGCAGAACTGGAAGACCCAGTCGAACGCACTAGCAAATACGTTTTACAGCATAACATTTGCAACAATACACAGTCATCTCCTGTACCTCCTCCCAACACTGTTCTGACTCTCAACGCAGAGACTCTCAGCTCCAAATGCCTGAGCCTCCTCCAGTCCACAACACAAGAACATCTACGCAGCAAATCACATCAACTCAGTCTGCCAGCAAGGTGAATCCCAGTGACAAGCCGCAGCTCAAGCCGCAGCCAGCAGAAGCCTTAGAGACTACACCAAAGTTAAACGTTCTTGCAACGTCATTTTATCCTGGTAAACCTCACCCTTCATCACCAGAGAACTTTAACACCCAAGCGGTTCCTCAAGTTACTTTGGCACCAAAGAGTGAGAGATCAGACTTGACTGACTTCGCCAGATATATGATACGCCGAGAGCTCATTAACACAAGCCTCTCAAGGTTCGACGACTGTCCAGAGAGCTACAGGGCCTGGAGATCAACCTTCAAGGCTGCTATTGCTGATCTGAACCTTACTACCAAGGAGGAACTTGATTTGCTCATAAAGTGGCTGGGGCCAGAATCCACAGATCGTGTTAAAAGACTGAGAACAGTACATGTTGACCACCCGGATGCAGGTCTCGTTGCTGCGTGGGCAAGACTTGAGCAAGCTTATGGCAGCGCTGAAGCCATAGAAGGCGCTCTGTTCAAGAGACTGCAAAACTTCCCAAAAATAGGTAACAAGGACTATCGCAAGCTCCAGAACTGAGTGATCTCCTCATGGAGCTAGAGTTGGCAAAGACAGACCCACGTCTACCTGGACTAAGCTTCCTGGACACTGCTCATGGTGTCAATCCAGTGGCGTCTAAACTGCCATACGGCCTGCAAGAGAAATGGGCGCAACACGGCTCAAGATACAAAAGAGACTATAACGTATCCTTCCCTCCATTCTCATATTTTTGCAGGTTCATCAGCGAACAAGCCTGGACAAGAAACGATCCCAGCTTCAGCTTCAGCGAAACCAACTTGCCAGCTTCATCATCATCACCAGCATCCTCATCAAGGTATGATAACACAGCGGCTAAACGTAGAGACTTTAATAGAACAATATCTGTTAAAAGGACAGACATCTCACCACCCGTGTCCTCTCTTGCAAACCAGAGGGATTCAGGTGATAGCGATAAAGACCCTAATCGTCAGTGCCCTATTCACAAAAAGCCTCACCCTTTAAAGAAATGTCGTGGCCTTAGGGCAAAGACTTTACAAGAGCGCAGGGAGATTCTTCAAAAACTTGGGGTATGCTACAGGTGCTGTGCCTCTTACGGACATTTTGCTAAAGACTGTAAAGTTGTCATCAAGTGTACAGAATGCAGCAGCGACAGACATGTTACAGCTATGCACCCCACTCCACTTCCAGACAACCCACAGCAGCTACCTACCTCTGCACCTGTCTCAAATCATGGCGGGGAGCAACAAGGTAATGCTCCAGCTATAGGGAATATTTCTTCTTCATGCACGGAGGTCTGTGGAGAAGGCTTAGGATTACAAATGCTGTGCCAAGGTATGCCTAGTCAAGATATACCCAGAGGGTCAACCTGAGAAAGCCACGAAGATGTATGCCATATTAGATGAACAGAGCAACAGATCGCTTGTTAAGCCTAAATTCTTTGAGATCTTCGGCATAAAGGGACACGCAACACCGTATACTCTCAGAACCTGTTCTGGTCGTGTAGAGACTTTCGGCAGAAGGGCCAACGGGTTTATGGTCTCTCACGTCAAGGGGAGAGAGGGAATACTCCTACCAACATTAGTTGAATGTGACCAGATACCAGACGAAAGGGAAGAGATTCCTACTCCAGAGGCTGCATATCATCATCCGCACTTAAGGCATCTTGTAGATGAGATTCCAGTAATGGACATGAATGCTGAAATCTTGGTCCTGCTAGGAAGAGACATTCTCAGAGTACATAAAGTACGCGAACAGTGCGACGGACCAGACGATGCCCCTTATGCACAAAGACTTGACCTGGGCTGGGTAATAGTGGGCAATGTATGCTTGGATAAAATGCACACGTCATCTGAGATCCACTCATTCAAAACTCACGTGTTAGGGAACGGACGTGTATCCCACTTCAAACCGTGTCCTCACCATTATGACGTAAAGGAGAAGCCTCTTGACATTATCTGCGTGTCCGACGTCACTCCTATCCTCTGTGATGACAACCTAGGTACCACAGTGTTTTGTACTACAAGCGATGACAACAAAACAGCTTTATCAGTTGAAGACAGAGAATTTATCAAAGTAATGGACAAAGAATTCTTCAAGGATGAGTCTAACAGCTGGGTAGCACCATTACCTCTTCGTGCTGCAAGGGTCAAACTCCCAGAGTCAAGCCACTACAACGAACACTAAAGAACAGACCTGAAATGAAGGACCATTTCATCGCCTTTATGAAAAGGATCTTTGACAATAATCACGCTGAACCAGTTCCACCTCTTCGAGAACATGAGGAGTGCTGGTACCTGCCTTTCTTCGGAGTATATCATCCACGTAAGCCAAAACAAATCAGGGTAGTATTTGACTCCAGTGCCAAGCATCAAGGCATATCCCTGAACGATGTTCTTCTCACTGGTCCTAACCTGACCAACAACCTCGTAGGTGTACTCATGAGGTTCAGAAGGGAGCCAGTCGCCATAACTGCTGATATTGAACAAATGTTTCATTGTTTTATTGTACAAAAAGACCATAGGAACTTCCTGAGGTTTCTGTGGCACCGTGACAACAACATGGACAATGAGATGATTGAATACCGCATGAGGGTACACGTCTTCGGAAATAGTCCCTCACCTGCTGTTGCAACATATGGTCTACGAAGGACTGCTCTTGACGGAGAAAAGGAGTATGGAGAAGATGCTCGACACTTCGTTGAAAGAGACTTCTACGTGGACGACGGACTTAAATCCTTACCCACAAATGAAGAAGCCATAGACCTGCTCCAAAGGACACAAGGTATGCTTTCTGAAGCTAACCTCAGACTACACAAGATTGCTTCAAATAGTGTTGCTGTCATGAAGGCCTTTCAACCTGGTGACTATGCCACAGGGTTTAAGGACTTAAATCTGGGAATGGACATGCCACCCGTACAGAGAAGCCTAGGCCTGCGGTGGGACTTATTAAAGGACACCTTCGGCTTCCAAGTCGGCTCTGCAGACAAGCCATTTACCAAACGTGGTGTTCTGTCGGTGGTGAACAGTTTATACGATCCAGTGGGATTCGTGGCTCCCATTACCATACAGGGTAAATCCTTACTTAGACAGCTCTCAGAGACTATTACAGATTGGGATGCTCCACTACCAATAGACAAGCTTTCAAAGTGGAATTCCTGGAAGCAATCTCTACATGCCTTAGATGGAATTCACATACCACGCTGCTACACTCCAGCTTCTCTTGCCACAAGTCAGAGAAAGGAACTTCACATCTTCTCAGATGCATCTACAGAGGCCATAGCAGCTGTCGCCTACCTTAAGGTAAGAGACTCCTCCAATCAAACCCACATAGGATTTCTGTTTGGGAAGGCTAAGTTAGCACCTAAGCCTGAACACACAATTCCCAGGCTTGAACTTTGTGGGACTGTGCTAGCCGTAGAAGTTGCAGATTTCGTACTACAAGAGCTAGACGTTCAGATGGACGACATCAAATTCTACACAGATAGCAAGGTCGTTTTAGGCTACATATACAACCAGACTAAACGTTTCTATGTCTATGTCAGCAACCGTGTAGAAAGAATCAGGAAAACATCTAAGCCTGAACAATGGCATTATGTTCCATCCGAACTTAATCCTGCAGATCATGCCACCAGGCCAGTGTCCACAAGTGTCTTCGCAAATTCTTCTTGGTTGACAGGTCCTGATTTCCTGCTGGCTCATCCAGAAGAAACAACAGCTGACGTCTTTGGTCTTCAAAATCCTGACGAAGATCCAGATATTCGTCCTGAGGTTAAGACTCTTCTCACCAGAACTGCACAAAGACTCGTCTTGGGCTGTCAACGCTTTGAACGTTTCTCCAAGTGGACAAGGCTTGTACGCACCATCGCGAGGTTAGTCCATATTGCACACTGCTTCCACACGAAGCCCGCAGAGGCTCACTGTCAAGGTTGGCACACGTGCCAAAGGTTTCTTTCTGCAAGGGATATTGCTGAAGGCGAACTGATCATAATACGCAGTGTACAACAGGATGTCTTCGGCTCAGAAATTAAATGCATTTGTGACAAGACGGACGTTCTAAGAAACAGTCCAATTGCTAATTTGAACCCATTCATCGACAGTAATGACATGCTAAGGGTCGGTGGACGTTTAAACAAGGCTAAGTTGGGAGAGCAAGAACAGAATCCTCTCATTATACCTGCTCGCCACCACGTCTCCACTTTGCTCATACGGCACTACCATGAAGGGGTTAAGCACCAAGGTAGACACTTCACACAGAAGGTGCCATAAGAGCTGCAGGCTTTTGGATTGTAGGAGCAAAAAGACAGATTACAGCTACACTGCACAGCTGTGTTCAGTGCCGCAAACTGAGAGGGAAACAGCAGCAACAGCAAATGGCAGATTTGCCAGCTGACAGAGTAAGCACTGACCCACCCTTCACTCATGTCGGTCTGGACGTCTTTGGACCATGGATGGTAACAGCCCACAGAACTCGAGGTGGCCAAGCAAATAGTAAACGATGGGCAGTGATGTTCACCTGTATGAGTGTGCGTGCAGTACACATCGAAGTAATAGAATCTATGGATACCTCAAGTTTCATTTGATGCCCTAAGACGATTCCTCGCCATTAGAGGTCCAGTCAAGACATTGAGATCTGATTGTGGAACTAATTTCGTTGGAGCCTGTCGAGAGTTGCAGCTTAACTCAAAGCCTATCCAAGACCTTTTAGCTGAAAAGGGCTGTACATGGATTTTCAATCCTCCTCATTCTTCCCACATGGGAAAGAATGATAGGCATTACATGTAAAATACTGGACTCAATGCTTATGGACTTGAACTCCACAAGACTCACCCATGAGATTCTAATCACCTTCCTGGCAGAAGCATCTGCCATAATCAATTCTAGACCACTTGTTCCAGTGTCTACAGATCCAGAGAACCCAACCATCCTTACTCCAGCTACTCTTCTTACCCAGAAACTCGGGACTGTTCCTGTTCCACCTGGAAACTTTAAAGCAGGAAAAATGTGCTACGACCAGTGGAAGCGAGTACAACACCTTGCCAACTGCTTCTGGAATCGTTGGAAGATGGAGTATCTTTCCACTCTGCAAGGACGCAGGAAATGGCAACGCCTGAACCCGAACGTTCAAGTTGGAGATCTCGTTCTCCTCAAGGACCAGCAAGCCGAAAGGATAGAGTGGCCTATGGGACTTATTAAAAAGAGCATCTCTAGCGATGATGGTAAGGTACGTAAGGTGGAGGTGAAGGTCGCAAGACAAGGAACTGTAAAGACTTTTATCAGACCTATCACGGAACTTATTTTGCTCTTACCGCTTGGAGACTGAACTTACGTAGGTTTTCAAGACATCTAGCAAATTACACTGTCGTTATTTGCACTTGCATAACTACCGTTATGATGTATATATAGTGACATTTTCAATGCCAGACGGGGAGTGTGCTGTTACAGTTATTCATTTAGATGGGGATTTATAGTGTATAGATATCCTTATGCTGCCTTATGCTGCCACCTAGTGGTCTTTCTGTATTGTACATGCTTTCCTTCTTTTTCCCGCTTTATGATGATGCACTTCCTGTGTGTGTTTAGTTCCACCCTTCCTTCTTGTAAGAGCTGCAGCATGGTGTAGTTATCCAGCAGCACATGTATATTCATCCTCAAGTTAGGACAGAATCATTTTTTGACCGCAAAGAACATCTCATTCCATCATCTGCTGTACCCTGTGATCTGCTGTAACCTGATATATGGAATAAAGCAAGTCGTGGAAATAAACGGTGTTCTGGTGAGTTCAGCTATCTGATAAGGATTGTCCTCGGTGATTGCATCTACTTATACAGGCCAGGCATAGAGGTCTCTGCAAGGGATAAATCGCTATACAACGATCTGAGTCAGAATACACACAATATCGGCTGTGGAGTCCAGTGGTAACGTTTCGACTGTGGAGCAGCAAGACAAATCCCATGCAGCACATCCCTCCAATACAACTGTGGAGAAGTCTCCACAGAAGTCTCGACTTTACAAGAAGCAGGTTCAACCTAAACACCAGATTGCTGATTTACAATCATGGAAAGATGACTCATTTCCACTCAGAAGATGCCACCAGCGAGTGTCCTTGGGCAAGACACCCAACGATATGGATGTGCCTACCTCACGAAATACTTGTACATCTTATAGATTGTAAGTTCCCTTGCGAATAGGGACCCCCTGAATCTGGCCGTATCATTCATGTGTGGCATTCTAATGTATCAACCCCTTGCACACTGAACTTGTAAAGCGCTGCGGAATATGTGGTGTTATATAAAAAAAGGATACCTAGTACGCTCGTCTGACCCTGGCCTAACTCATGCTGATGGGCGGTGTATGAAAAGTGTCTCTGTGCAGTATGTAGATTTTAAAAACTATCAGGGTTATTCAGAGAGAGGTGAAAACCAGGAGAATGACTGGAGAAGTGAACATTCTAGGTCAAAATAGCCAAACCAGAAAAATTCTCCCATTTATCTCACTTTCCAAATCAGCTATTTGGTCTAGATTGTTTATTCTCCTGCCAGTTCAAGGTTTTCACCTTTCTCTGAATAACCCTGTGTATATAAGATCGAAAAATCAATGATTTGAAGTGGATACCCATAAAAATTACAATAGGTAGATGATTTACCCCCTTGCAAGAAGGAGTAATAAGTGTCCAGAAAAACATGGCAGATTTGGGGTTTTGATGTATTAACTAAAAACTAAATAGTCTGTGTCCGTATAGTAAATTTGTGTGTGCATGTGTGAAATATGCTAGTTTAGGAGAAAAAATATACACATAAATACATATTTAATTTCACTATGCAGTTCCCCCTGAAGAAAAAACTATTGCTTTGTTATTGTTTGTTGGGTGGTATAATTGGGGACCAGGTTTGATGGGTTTGCAATAAAGTAGTTTGGAACAATTTTTTGGAAATATATAGAAAGAGGACTTTTACATTACATTAACCCCTTAGTGACCGGGCAGTTTTACACAAATCCGTCCTTTAATGCCTGCTGCTGTTTTTAGGTTTCTGCGCTGTTTGTGTTTAGGTCAAATTTTCCTCTTAGGCTAGGGTCAGACGAACGCATTTTCACGTTGTCTGTGAAAAAGTGCGTTCGAACGAATGGACGCATTTTTTCACGGAGTACGCGAGAGCGGTCATACGATGCGCATTTTTCGTCCGTGATTTTGTACGGATCATCAATAAAACACTTTGTGCATCTGAACGTTATGTTGGCCGGACATTAGCAGCGTCTGACATCTCCTAATCATGCACACACGCAGCGCACTCTGTACGTCAGTACTAGCAGTTTAACGTTCTCGAAAAAATGCGTTCATTTTCCACTTGCGTTGCGCGGCCGGACTTTCGTGCGACCGTACTTCGTATATTGGCCGTCATTGCCCGTCATCTGCTGCTAGTGCGGCTGTAATTATGTGCGCCTGCACGCGCGTTCGCACTGCCTCAGTCTGACCCCAGCCTGACTCGTTTATGCAACCCACACAAATTATTCACTATTTTTCTCCTCATTAAATGGGCTTTCTAAAAAGATACCAATTTTTCATCATTTCATATAATTTACTATAAAAAAAATTGTGAAATGACAAAAAATTTAAAAAACCCTTTTTTGAACTTTGACCCCCCCAAAACCGTAAAAAAATATGTAATTGCTTAGTAGTTTCTAAATTTTGTCCTGCGTTTAGCAATACCCAATGTTTACATATTGTCATATAAGATAAGGAAAAAAGCAAGGAATAAGTGCAAGTAGCACTTTTGTCATTTCCAAAGGGTTTATTTTCAAAATTAGTGATCGTGACATTGTAACACTGATATCTGTCACCAATACCCGAATAACCCTCCACATATACATATTTTTTAAAAGTACACAACCCAAGGTATTAAACTTGGGGTATTTTGACTCTTTCCATGGAACCATTTTACCACAAATCTATGCCAAAGCTTGAGAAAAAAAACTTGTTCTGGTGATTTTCTGACAGAGTGCAATTTAAGAATACATGTACTGAGAACTTTAAGGTTCTTAGCCATGTGCTCTTCTGTCCAAGCCACAAATCACAAAAAGGACTGATCCCTTCTTGGAACTCCTGGTTGAGTTCAGAGAAAGGTTGCACTAGAGTCTTGTCTCCCCCACCAGAATGGCAGGCCGCCCACCAACAATGTATACACCTTTATTCCCAGTGGGAATCACCATGTGAGGTAACCGCTCTAGAGTAGGCTGGCTTAACGATGTCACAGTTAAACACACAGGGTAAAAAGCCTCACACTGCCCTAGTGTTCCCTCTTTGGTATAACAATCAATATATAATTAAATATGATGATTTATGAAACAATTCATCCATGATCACTACAGTCAAAAATGACACTAGTAAAACAAAAATGATGCTACATTAAATAACATCAGAAAAATGTCTAAACTAAATTATTTATAGTAATATTATTTTTACCCCAAACTCTGTGCAATTTTATACTAAAACATCACTACAATTCTGTGATGCAACCTTCATTTTTAGGCAGCAGATTCTGCTCCATTATTTGGTGCTCGTTTGAAAGTCAAAATTCCAACAAGAAACGCCCTCCTCAGACACCACGCAATCGGAGATACTGAAGTTTAGGCAGGAATTCAATGACATATACCCATCGAACAAAAATCTGTATTCTGCATGAGGGAGAATCTAAAATACCTGTTTATGGTCTTTAATTTACCTGGTAGAAGATATTTAAATACATCTTAATTAAAAAAAAAAAGGCATCCATTTTCACAAATATGTATGTAGAACGAATATCATATACCTTTCGTACGTGCAAAGTTTGAGTTTATGGAGACGATCACTTATAACTTGGCTAGGAATGATGTAGTTGTATATAAAAACCTTCCGTCAGAATTCAGAGTATTTAGAATCTGGAAAAGGCTCAAGTTCCTACCTGATTTCCAGGCAAAGTGCAGGAGCTATTGATTGTAAAGTGTATTTATGGCTCACAGGGGAGCAGGCTGGCAATATTACAGGAACCTGTCATACATAAAAAGGATGGCTGATATAGTCAGCTTCTGGATGGTGTACAAATAATCATAAAACTGTGCTAGAGAATTCTATAGCAAATGGATGAAAAGAGAAACACATTTGCTTCCTCCTAGGTGGCTACGAGTAAAAGATACGTTGAAGCGATTCTCTATACAGTTGGAACCGGTTTTCCAAATATTAATAGGGTGCAGGTGGGTGTTCCTTAATGTTAAAATGCACTTGTCATGGGCAAAACTACTTTTGCCCATTGAATAGGGTATCCCAACCTTTATAAAAGGGCAGGGTTATATATATATAGGCCCTCCATTATTCAGCTGCCTTTTAGGTTGTGTCTGTTCGCCATGACAACGAATTGCAAGCAGCTAGCTATACGTCATTACGCTTTCCAGCGCGCACAGAGCCGGCATTGACGTGTCACTTCCGGGTTCGGGTTGACACGGTCAGAGGCAGCGCGATACAGGGTTGGTGAGTAACTACTATCTTACAGCTAGTAAAGTATGGGTTATTGTTCTTGTCCTTGATAAAGGCTCTTGTTTGAGCCGAAACGTCGGTTTCTTTTAATGATTTCCCAATAAATATTTTTGTTTTATTTTTTCTAAGCCTGTGAGTGCTCCTTGCCTGATTGATATATTAGACTTTTGAGGATTTGGCACCACGGCATTTTTCAATAGAGGCTACAGAGCGTGAGTGCTGAGAAGCTGGAATAATATATATATATAATTATACACACACACACCGTATTTTTCGCTCCATAAGATGCACTTTTCTCCCCCCAAAAAGTGGGGGGGAAAGTGGGTGCGTCTTATGGAGCGAATACTGCGTGGTGCAGTGTTCGCTCCCTGCGAGCGTCCGAAGCTATGGAGCTTCGGCGCTCGCCTGGGGGAACCACGTCACCAGCCGAGTTCTCGCGAGATCGCGGCTGGTCACGTGGCTCCCCCAGGCGAGTGCCCAAGCTCCATGCCGCCGGACGCTCAGAGGGAGCTGAACACGCGGCGGCGGCAGGAGGTGAGCTGCTGGGGCATATCCATGAGCTGGGGCATATCCATGAGCTGCTGGGGTATATCCATGAGCGGCTGGGGTATATCCATGAGCTGCTGGGGTATATCCATGAGCTGCTGGGGACATATCCATGTGTGAGCTGGGGACATATCCATGTGTGAGCTGGGGACATATCCATGTGTGAGCTGGGGACATATCCATGTGTGAGCTGGGGACATATCCATGTCCATGAGCTGGGGACATATCCATGTCCATGAGCTGGGGACATATCCATGTCCATGAGCTGGGGACATATCCATGTCCATGTGCTGGGGCATTATCCATGAGCTGGGGCATATCCATGTGTGAGCTGGGGTCCATGAGCTGCTGGGGTATATCCATGAGCTGCTGGGGTATATCCATGAGCTGCTGGGGTATATCCATGTGTGAGCTGGGGCATATCCATGTGTGAGCTGGGGCATATCCATGTGTGAGCTGGGGCATATCCATGTGTGAGCTGGGGCATATCCATGTGTGAGCTGGGGCATATCCATGTGCTGGGGCATTATCCATGAGCTGGGGCATATCCATGTGTGAGCTGGGGCATATCCATGTGTGAGCTGGGGCATATCCATGTGTGAGCTGGGGCATATCCATGTGCTGGGGATATCCATAAGCTGGGGGGCATATCCATAAGCTGGGGGGCATATCCATAAGCTGGGGGGCATATCCATGAGCTGCTGGGGCATATCCATGTGTGAGCTGTGGCATATCCAGGAGCTGGGGCATATCCATGAGCTGGGGCATATCCATGTGTGAGCTGTGGCATATCCATGTGTGAGCTGTGGCATATCCATGTGCTGGGGCATTATCCATGAGCTGGGGGCATATCCATGTGTGAGCTGGGGGCATATCCATGTGTGAGCTGGGGGCATATCCATGTGTGAGCTGGGGCATATCCATGTGTGAGCTGGGGCATAATCCATGAGCTGGGGCACAATCCATGAGCTGGGGCATATTCCATGAGCTGGGGCATATTCCATGAGCTGGGGGCATAGCCATGAGCTGGGGGCATAGCCATGAGCTGGGGGTATAGCCATGAGCTGGGGGTATAGCCATGAGCTGGGGGTATATCCATGAGAGGAGCTGGGGCAGTATATCCATGAGAGGAGCTGGGGCAGTATATCCATGAGAGCAGCTGGGGCAGTATATCCATGAGAGCAGCTGGGGCAGTATATCCATGAGAGGAGCTGGGGCATTATCCATTATTACACTATTTGATTCAGAATAGTTTTTTTCCTGTTTTCCTACTCTAAAAACTAGGTGCGTCTTATGGTCAGGTGCGTCTTATGGAGCGAAAAATACGGTATATAACCCTTGTAGATACTGATTGCCCTATGGGTCCCAAGCATAAACTGCAACTGGTCATCATGCCTAGCTCCTAGCTGATGAGGGTCCAAAAAACCCTTTTTTTTTGGTTTGCATAAACCTGATCTCTGCTAGAAAGCCATAGTTTGGCATAGCATTGATTTTAGGGCTCAGTGTAATAACAGATCCAAGATGCATAAAAGGGAGACAGAGGTCATTTGCATATCCTACCCAAAATTCCTTGCTGCATATGGGGAATGTGGCACAGGAGCTCTGGGATGCAATTCATCGAATTGCTGTGATGTGCAAGTGGCTTCTGCAATAATAAACACACTTATTATAGTGGAGGCATTTTATCTCACTTTTTGTCCTCCACCACAACCCTTGTGTGTGTATATATATATATTAGTTTATTATTGCAGAAGCCATTTGCACATCACAGCAGTTCAAAGAAATATATATATATAAAAATAAACACGAAAGGTCTGCACTCACGGTTCACCACAAAGATTTAGCCTCACCCGGTGCTTCTGCGATGGCTTCAGTTAATATCAATTTAGCAAGAACGCCAGCACTCCAGGGATTTTTCAAAGATAATTCCATTTATTAGTCCAGATGTCTGTCCTGATGAAGGCTCCTTGGTGAGCTGAAACGTTGATGTCTATGGACTAATAAATGGAATTATCTTTGAAAAATCCCTGGAGTGCTGGCGTTCTTGTTAAAAATATATAAATGAAAAAATGGAGATATTACATCTTAAAAATTCAGGGTCCCCCCCATGTGACCTGCGGCATGCCCCAGGTGGGAGGACCTCTTCGAGCACAGAGTCGTCCTACGAGGCGGACCCCACAACGGTGTTCGCTAGGTAGAAATAATGTGTATTAGTAAGTAAGGAACAATGAACCAGAGACATGTTTTTTTCGAGGGAGAAAAAAGGATTTCTAATTAATTATACAGTAAGAAATATTCCCAATGTATTCCTTACTGTAATAACCTATTTGGCAGGCACACGTTTCCATCTGCTGGCCCAAATGAGTTACTGCAGTTCTGGGTTCCATGAAGAATCAGCCGGTCACATTCTCAACTGGTTTTAAAAAAGTGTTAGCACCTCAGCCATCGCTCCCATGTTCTGCAGCCCAATTGCAAACAAATTTAATTTGCATTAAATGAAATTCCTTTGCATTGTTCCTGCCATATTGGCTATACTCGGGGAGCCAGACGGTGCCTTGCAGATTGAATAGAGCTGGCCTTGGTAGTAAAGAGTAGACATGTGCACAGCACAAAATTTCGTTTTGAACTAATGGATTAGTCCTAAAATGCAATTTATTTAGTTACTAAAGAAATTCGTTTTCAGTTCTTTAGTATGAAAACTAATTTCATTCATCCGAAAACCAATGGATACAATTACTATTGTAGTGGCTCCTCAGAGGGCTGAGATCGCTGCTTGTTACAGTATCTCTCACTCTCAGCACAATGTGGGCCATATTACATAGTTGGTGCTAACATAACCAGAGCTCTTGTAAACTTCCCAGAGCCATTATAGCCTATGGAGGTTTTCAGTTTACAACAGCTCTGGTTAAGTTAGCACCAACATTGTAATAGTGCCCCGTGTCAGGCAAAGCTGTTACAGTAACTGACTGCTGCTCATCACAGCGCTCAGAGGTTAGAACAATATTATTTCCTTGTTTTACTGAAACTCTGAGCGCTGTTACAGTCAGTTACTGTAACAACTGAGCCTGATACATTGTACTAAGAGATAATGTAACAAGCAGCCGATCTCAGCGCTCGCAGCCACTGGTTTTAAAGGGCTGTATAATGTTTAGAACATCCTCCTGCATTAATTAATACCCCTCTCTGTATATGTATACAACATCCATCTGCATTAATTAATACTCCTCTCTGTATAATATATAGAACATCCTCCTGCATTAATTAATGCCCCTCTCTGTATAGAACATCCTACTGCATTGGCATGTGGAGGGTGCAGAACTTCGGATGTTGCGATGTTGCACTCTTCATTGCTGGTCTCCTTCACTCATCAATGTAATATCACAAAAAGGACTGAAACTAAAATGTAGTGCATTTTATTTTAGTTTCTTTCGTTTTTTGTACTGAGCAGTTTCGTTTCTCTTGACTCACACTAAAACTAAATTATCCCAAAATTCTGACTAAATCGTTTTAGTACTAAAACGAATGCACATGTCTAGTAAAGAGGGTTAAAATGTTAAGCTTATTAAATTCCCATGCTTCTCTACTAGAAAGCAGTGGTACTGATAGATTGGGATTGTTCTATCAACTTTCTCCCACGTGTGTATTTTCCTTAAAATATGACATACAAGCCCTATTATATTGTACCTCACTGATGCTGTCAACAGGTTGTTTCCTACTGGGTAAACAGAACCAGAAGAATGGAATTCTCCAAGTTTTTTTGTAAATACACATGTACACATACATCTGTTATTCCCCTACATAGATGGTTTATAAAGTCCCCAATAGTGTAAGACTTTGCGTAGCTAAGGGTAGGAGGTTGTTCCCGGTCCCTCTTAATCTACATTAAGACTTACAGCCGCAGCAGTTCTCCATATTCACTGTATCTATAAGATAGCCTGCATTTGTATCACAGAGATATATTTATACGTACACACAATCCATGTCATACTGTAAAAAAGCCTAATTTAACCCTTTCCCGCCACGCAATGTACCATGCCATCCGTGCGGTGAGTGGGCCTTGAAGATGCGGGCGTACTGGTTTGCTCCACTGACTTCAATGAGCCGCCTCGGCCACTCCTCGCAGCCAGCACGCTCTGCAAAGAGACTGCCAGAACTCAGACCGTTCCACTGCAGCCAATGAAGCACGTCGGCTGCGTGGGCAGGCCGAATCAGAGGCCCCCGATGGCACCTGGCGGTGAGGCGTACTAGTAGTAGTACGCCTCACAGGCGTTAAGGGGTTATGGATATATTTATTTAAGAAAGAAGACAGAATAAAACCATATATAACAGGACTACATATTCATGTATGGCACTGTAAGTTGTTACCATGCTTGATACAATTTTTTATAAAACATCTGTATGGGGCAGTTTCTATGAAATGATTCTTTACATCTGGACTCTTACCTCCAAATATTCGAAACATTCTATTGCAACTCGGCAAGGGCCCCTTGGCACCACCGGCTCTTTGGAAACTTTGTTTTCTTTTTAAATATTCTCTTGGGAAGAAAGTAATCGAAGATTTATCCAAATCTGTAACAGTATGGAAGTTAGAGTTAAATTAAGTTTGACAAAAAGCATCAGTTACTCGTTCCTTTAATGAGATTTGCCAGTAGAGATTAGTAGAGTCTGGAATGTTGTCAATAGAAAACATGACATTTAAGTGAAACATTAAAGGGATACTACAGGATTAAAACAGGAGGGTGTACAACAAGACAGGCTTAAACAATGAGCCCCTCCTCCTAATAAAAACCCTCTAGTTTCCCTTAAAAACTCTACTAAATCCAGTGCTGAGCTCCACCTGATCTCTGCAGGAGGTGCCCTGTACAGAAACAAATCCTGCCTGAGCCCTGCGGTAAGAAAGCAGATTGTACAACAAATACTTATGCCGGCTATTGAATACGGAGATGTATTGTATGCGGCTGCCCCGCAAACACACCTTCAGAAACTTACTACATTGTATAACTCATTCTGTCACTTTGTGCTACAATGTAACTGCATGACCCACCATTGTGACATGTTAAAAGAACTAAACTGGCAGTCGCTGGAATCTATATGCACCCTTCACCTTTCCAACCTGGTGTTTAAGAGCTTTTCTGGGAAGCTACCACCCTACCTGAATAGACCGCTTCCTCCAGCAGTTCCCTCATCATATAACCTCCGATGCAGAACCTGCACCTTATTTGCAATAACACAATACAAAAAGAAAGTGGCTCGATCCTCGTTTTGCTACAGAGCACCACAGTTATGGAATAACCTCCCAGACGCCATCAAATCTTCCCCCAGTCTTAAGTCACTCAAGAGCTCCCTATTAACATACCTCAATACGGAATGCACCTGTAAACATGTAACCTAGTGAATATATCTATTCTCTGTATTAATCGGTATATTTGTGTTGTCTTTTAATATCTTGCATTGTATTGTATTACTTTGTATTTCTGTAACGACTAACATTTCAATGTTCTTGAACCCAGGACATACTTGAAAACGAGAGAAATCTCAATGTGTCCTTCCTGGTAAAATACTTTATAAATAAATGCTTCCATTCCAGCTCAGCATGTCACTTGACCGCGTGGGGGGGCGCAGATGCTCCAGTGGCTCTCAATGCAGGAATAAACAATGCGAACCCACCCCCCCCCCCCCATCAGAGAGGGGAGAGAGAGATAACAGCAGTGTGACCACTCAGATAGTCATTAGACCACAATGTGTAGTTTCCCTTTAAAAAATACGAAACATGGTGAAGAGAAGGAGAAGCTTAGCCTATTTTCTGGTGTGATCAAATACGTATCTCATTACCTGATTGGAAGTAGACGCTCTCGATTGTTGTTCTACAGAGCGGACAAGAGGTCCTGCTAGGGTTGTCTCTGGCAAGTGTTCGTAAACAAGGTTCACAAAAGATGTGATGACAAGGGAAGCACATGTATGGGTTAAAATACACATCCAAGCATACAGCACAAATGTAGCTTTCCTTATCCTTCATTTGGTCATTTTCATCATCATCGCTGCTTAGATTGATCTGCAATAAAGACAGAAAAAAAATCCCTGCTAAATACTAAAGATATTATGTATTATTGCATTAAAGTTTAGTAGAGCATGTGATGACTCATAAAACACTATTAGTAAGCAGACCCTGCTGGAAAGCTTATTTAACGGAGAATTAAAAGGCATGTCACAATGTGAAGTGAAAGCCGGTTATTAAGCATCCGTAGTACTTAGTGGTGAAGGGTCTGAGTGGGAAGAAGAGTGAAGAAAATTGTAATACATCACAGTGGCCAAATTCAACCCTGACTAACCCAAACATTTTCCAAGCACGTGAATCAAAAAGTGATCAAATAGCACATTTTGGGCTTTATTCTGATCTTGCTGTTAAAGGCTCTTGCACCTAATAAACCAGCTCTGTGTTACTGACAGTGGAAAGACCGGCTTTACTTCTTTTAAATCTGTCTTTACATATTTATGTTCGATAAATGTCATTTATAAAGTGTGCATTAGGGTGGCTGTCCACTGGCACCGTAATTGGGCAAGAGATTTGGTCACCCGATTACGGACAACGCCATCGGTCGATCAGGGTCATCCACTGGAAACATCTGTGGAAGACCCAGATTGGCCGTTGGAGAGGTCGCTTGGTAAAGAGAAAAAAAAACACACTGCGGGGCCAGTGCCAGGCCACTCCGGCAATGGTCTTTGATGCTGAAAGAGCATCAAGGCCAGATCCCGTCCAGTGCAGCTGGCTCCTAGTGTGTAAAAAAAAAAAAAAAAGAAAAATACTTGCCAGCCTGCAGGGGGATTAATAGGTGTCAGCACCAGGGAGCGCAAACGCTGTAGCCTGCTCCGAAAAAAAAAAGGGGGGAGGGAAAGCCCAATCTTAAAAAAAAATAATAAAAAAAAATATCAGAACCTGCCGTGGCTCTGTAAATAGGCTTCAGCATCAAGGACAGGAACATTGAATGCGGTCAGCCTAAAGAAAGAAAAAAAAAATGCCGTTTTCAGCAAGGGAAAAAAGGTTATTTCTTTAACCTCCCTGACGGTGATCCCGAGTGTCTCAGGGTTAAATTTCACCACTGAGAGCGGTAACCCCAAGACGCACTCGTTCTGTATACATCACCTCTCTCTGCACTCCCTCGCTGAACTCTGCAGTCTCCAAAGGCGATCGCGGGGTTTTACTTCCTGGATTCCTTCTCGCGAGGAAGGAACCGGAGGCCTGTTCAATACCTCAGCCGCTGCAAGTGCTAAGTTAGCAACTTGCCATTGAACGCCGTTCAACCGCTCAGCGCTCAGCAGTGCTAACCTAGCACTTGCAGCGACCCGAGAAGATGCTGAGTGTGACGTTTTAAAGATGGCCGCCGCCATGAAGCAGTAACAATGCCGTACAGCAAGATGGCCGCCGCCTCGAAGCAAGTAATAATTCCGTACAGCAATGTTAATTTTGAGGTTTTTGGTCACCAAAGCACAAAATAATTATTTATTATTTCCCCCTGCACATAGACATAGATTACAGTTCAATTTATATATTGTTTCAGAAGTATACATAACGTTTATTCATTAAAAACTATCATTTGTGGTGTGTGCATACAAAACGGAATTGTGCTGACTGCTTCTCTTTATTATATTTTGTCCGAGTGATCCGAAAAACAATCTGAATTTTTCATTAAGAATCGTCAGCCATTTTGGATTCAAAATTCGCATCCAAAGGGTTCAACGACACTGCTGCAGCAAACTGAATTGCTGCGTTGCAGCAATTCAGCAGCTGCTGAGGTATTGAACAGGCCTCAGGAAGTGTAAGGTTGCGGTCGCCGGAGGAGGCAGCTGGGGACATCGAGGGAGCGCAGGGAGAGGGGATGTATCCAGCGGCATCCGGAGTGTTGCCTCAGGGTTACCGTTTCCAACTTAGGAATTTAACCCGGAGCCACAATCGGGAATACCGCTAGGGGGAGGGGGGGCAGAAAAAAAATAATAGACTGCTTTTAGACCACCAGGGAGGTTAAAGAAAATTTTGAATAACAAATTTAGCATAAAAATACTCAAAAAATTCCAAGACTCGAAATTTATTTAAAGTTAAATTTGACCCTATTTCATCCCTATTTAGGTTCTCCCCAGTGCAGTGTGGTCAGTAAATTGGTTTTCCTTTTTCTCCTCTCAGTATTTTTTTACAGCACCACTCGAAAGTTAAACCTCAACGTGGAGCTTAAATATTGATGTATCCATATCATAAAAGCACAAAAAATGCCCCTTACTTCCTTTTTTCCTTTTGCTATTGGTGCTATGGGGCAAATTTGATATAGATATATATATATATATTTTTATGTTGATGGTTTCTTTTATCGTTGCTCTTCAGGAAACGGAGGGGTGGTTACTTGTGCTCATACTATCATACACAGTCCTTGCTTGTTATTCTATTTTGAAACAAAAAATAAAATCATAAAAAGCAAATTCAAGTTACTAAATAAACTGAACTTTTATTTCAAGGGAGACAAAATGAATTTTAATTTGTAAACCTACTCCATTGTGCAGATTTTAAAGGTTTCAAAAAATTAAAAAAAATTTCCCCGGGTTCTAAATTTCTGGAAATTTTACATCTCTATCCCTGCCACGTTAAGCTCTTCATGGACAAAATATTCACCCTAAATCCAACACCAAGGTAGCTAGTTGGAGTGCTATCCGCACACCCTGCAGAGTCACGTCACGTGGGGGGGGCAGCAATGTTTCGGCCATCAATTTGACTTTATCAAGGGGCTTGAGAAAGGCCAGTTGATGGCTGAAACATTAATGATTGCCCAATAAACCAATGCTACTTAAAGCCTGTGTTTAGTGACTGGACCTTTTTCACGGTACATATGATGGGAGCCTGGGCATCCCCGGGGTCTCATGAGCACCCACATTAGTGCGTATTGTTTTGATAGTCCATCTAAGTGCATTCCTTCCCTTTACTGCTATCTATGTGAGTGGGGGAGGACTGACGCTCGAGCATCGGCCATTTCAAAAGCTCTCAGTGTGAGCGTTTTAAGAGCCATTAGCTAGAGGCAGGAATGAACGAATGAACTAGTGCCCTCCACGAGGTGTAACAAACATACAAAAATGGGTTTCAAATCCGGTATGTCTTCATGTGGCCATCATAAAGTCCTCATCCATCGGATCAAACACCTTCTCAATGTCAGTAGACAGTAACAATAAACGTCCACTCCTGGAAGGAGTCAGTATCTACATTGTGTTGTTCTTTGCTTCAGAACCAGGGACAAAGTCCATCGAGTTGAGGTGGACAAGGGAGACCAAAACAGTCTTGTGTTCAGCAACAGCCATGACAAGCAATTTTATATCTGGATTGTGGGTCTATACCTTGAGCAGGATAAAGGATATTTATTGGATTTGGGTAGGATGTCGATGACTGAATAATGATTTCCAGGGAAAGTTTAATCGCTATAAAGCAGAGGTCTCAACCTCAAATTACTCGAGGGCCACTGGGCAAGTTTTTATATCCCATGGGGCCGCATGCAAAATGTCAAACTTTTTTTTATTAAACCGTTTATTTTTTTTCATTTACCGCAAAAAGTCTTTTAATTTAATTTTTTATTCCTAAGCAATGGCATTGTCCATTTGTCATGGATAAAGTTAGCAATACCACTGCCGTTACTCACCTTCTCACTTCCCATGCTGCAAGCAAAGTCAGTGTTGTTTTATACAGTCAAATCATTCAACATAAAATACAATGCTGCAAAATATAAAATACTCATTGCAGCTATGGCTGCGCCGCGGCACAGAAGGTCCCTGGGCACACCTGGGAAGCTGCTGGTCGCTTTCAGGTTTCTAAAGATAGCGTACCTTTACAGAGCTCCACAGCAATAAAACTCACGCTCATAAACACAGCACATTACGGTATCACGGAGCTCCACAACTATAAAACTCACAGTAATATGGGGTGTGTATGAGCGTATCACAGAACTCCACAGCAATAAAACTCAAAAATAATTATTTAACTTTTTATTAAACTAAAGTTATATCAAAACACAGTATTAAAATATAATTAAAATCTAAAAATATATTAGAATAATTTTTTTAGCACAATATATATATATATATATGAAAAAAATTAATGCAGCTGTATTGATAAATTTATAAGGGGGCAAAAAACAATGCCCCTGTTTTTAGAACTAAAATTTTTTATGTATTTTATACTACTATTTTATTTTTATTAGTAATTTTGTCTTTTTGTTTTTACACAATATATATATCTGCCCTTTCCAATGACATCTCAACCATCCCTGTAGTCCTTACGGATCCGGAGATTCACAAGTCTAAATGACCCCTGCACCTCTTGTATTACTGGGCAGAGGAAATCCCAGCTGGTGACATCATCGCTCATTGTGCATGCGCATGATGACTCCCACGGCTCGGGGGGGGGGGCTGGAGCCCCTGCTTGTTGCCAGATTGGTACCGAGCAGGGCCCAACAGGACAGGCGTGGAGTGTCCTGCGCCACTGGGGAGAGAATCCCCATGACGCCCCACGCACGGCCAATCGGACCGGGTCAGTCTGCAGGCCATTTGTAACCGGGCCGGGACTTTGAGACCCCTGCTCTAAAGGGTCATTAAAAAGGTGGCTTCCACAGGGTTTAGGATAAAATCTAACTTTTGAAATTTCTCAATGAAAGACTGTTGGGACCAGTAGCCCTGAAATGTCGCTCTCCGTTCAGTTGTCACGATATGGGTTTCAAGAGATTTTGCCATATCGGGAGAAATGTGCTTCATAATGTTTGGTTGGAAGAGAGAAGTCGAGATGCGACGACCCTCGCACGGGACATACCACATCGGGTCAAAAATAAATTATGATATATGCACACAAACATATGCAAACACACAAATAAAACGAATGCAAGGTGTAGCGGATTGCGGCAACTCACAATTCCCAGCATGACAATATCTTAATGGAATGCAGGAGATTGATGCTTTGTGAATCCTGGCAATGCTACAAGAGATAATGAGCTAGACTAGTGCCAAAGACCTCTGCCAAAAATGTAAGAAGATAGATAACATTCATAAATGCTGCTGCCTTCTCAGATGACACTTAATAAGGTAAATAAGCTACATGTATAATTTTGTTGCTAAATATATCTATTCTACAATTGTATCATCAACCCATGCAATTTCCAGAAAAGCTGTGTGCATCTCAGAACAATGTCAAAGGCTCCAGTAACCTCCAGGCAACAATTACTTTAGCTACCAGTGTTAAATAATTTTTTCAAAACAGATGTGAGATTCAC
Organism: Leptobrachium leishanense; assembly: GCA_009667805.1. Lineage (NCBI taxonomy): Eukaryota > Metazoa > Chordata > Amphibia > Anura > Megophryidae > Leptobrachium > Leptobrachium leishanense. The sequence goes on along the minus strand of CM019063.1, from coordinate 23,872,754 downwards.
TGGAGTGTAGTTGCTTGGCTCCTTCCCATAACAACATTATAAATAAGCGACATGGACAATTCTCCAATTAGTCCAAACATATTTTCACATTTCTTGGCAGAAGTATATTGCTTGCCACTTATCTAACAGACTTGTGCTCTTTTGTAGATTTAAACACCTTATGGAGGGCTCCAAAAGGCTCATCTAACAAAAACACACAGATGGACTGATAAACTCGCTGCGTTGTGAGGCTAACACCCAATATGAGGGTAACTGTGCGCAAGAAACACGGGGCTGAGTACCAAACAAGAACAAATCATTTTAGTTGAAAAAAAGAAAAAACAAAGACGAAAAATGTCAAGAACGCCTGCCTTTGGTCGCATTGAGTTTTAACATCTGAAGTTCACTTCATAACGGAGTGACACTCCAGGCCAGTGGTGTTCAAGCTTGGCCCTGCAGAGATTTTGGAATTACATTTCCTACAACGCTCTGCTGAGCTAATGACTGGATGGACTATCAAGGGACATGTTCTTCCAAATCATCTGGTGGTCCGAGGTTGCGCACCACTGCTTTAGGCACACAATGGAATTTTGGAGAAAGGATTTTACCAGGAAGGATACATTAAGATTTCTCTTGTTTTCAAGTATGTCCTGGGTGGCGAGTATGTACCGTTAGGTGTCTTGCCAAGGACACTTACTGGAGAGGTTGCTCGCTGGGATCGAACCCATGACTCCACAGGCGCTCTCCATGCAGAACATGGACTGGGATGTTGACAGGTTGGAAGGAAGAATCACGAAAAAGTATCTTTTACCATAAATAGACAATTCTAATTTACTAAATAGCTGAGGGAATTTTCCTGTATTTTACACTTGTTGAGGATTCCATCCCTTGATTTCACATGGGGTGTTTTGGACAGGTCACCTGCCGAATATAAATCCCCTTCTGTTAATTTGTGACCACTTTATTACCTTTTGACCTCAAATATTTAAGTGAGAGAATATACAAACCAAGGTATGAAATTACTTCACCAGTCCAGACATTTAGGCTAGTGTCAGACGAGCACACAATGTACTCCGGTACTGACGTGCCTCCTGGCGTCCGTCACAGCGTTGTGACGGGGCCGGCCACACGCTGAAGCGCTTGCGCGAATTTAGCAACAACGCACATTGGACGGAGCTGCAAAGCACGATCGCTCCATAGGAGGGCTGAGCGCTCAGTGAGGTGGCCAAACTGGCATCAGAGTGGAAGGAACGTCAACTCTCATAGACGTTCCTTCCGCTTGTAAAAACGCTCATCTGACACCAGCCTTACTCAATGACCAGATTAACTGTCTAGGAGGATACTACCAATACCAACTTACATAGCCCCCCTGGTTCTATAGATGCATTTAGTAATAATATAGAAGATATGATCATATTCGTACATTAAATTCCCATCATGTGCTCCCTAATTTAGGTGGTTGAACATTTTTGGAAATCTTTAAATTTTTATGATCAGTAAAATATAGTAATCTTTTTATAGGGTGCTCTACTCATATTGGTTATTATACATAACATACAGACGATCAAACAAAACAATAAAACCAATGAGAGTGAAGGGAATAAAAATTATTATATGGTTACAATCGTGCCTGTCATGGGGTAGGATATATTAGGCACAGTGAGTTTTTGAATTTCATGTGCTAGAGGCAGGAAAAATGGACAAGCAAAACAAACTGAGTGACTCTGACAAGAACCAAATAGTGATAGCTAGACGACTGGGTCAGATGATCTCCAAAACGGCAAGTCTTGTGGGGTGTTCCCAGTATGCAGTGGACAGTACCAAAAAAATAGCGGTTCAAGGAAAAACAACCGGTGTCAGGGTCATGGTAATCCAATGCTCACTCACTCTACAAAGAGGTGCCTTGATGGGGCGAGTGAGCTTACGTTTCAATGGCCATTAGAACAAACTAAAACCTCGGATACGGTTTTGTTGTATATGGAATTGTATAGAAACGAGCACAGATGACATCTTTTTTCTCTTGTTATGTTTTATACATGAACTGGGCTGTTACTCCTGGCTGTTGCAGCCGCTCTGGTGAGTACAGGTGCGACACCGTCTTTTCTGTATGTATGTATATTATGCTGTAACACCAGTTTGCTGCTGTTCCTTTTTCCATGTTTTTGTTTTCAACCCCAAACGGGAAGCGCTTGGTGGGTGTATAAATAAAGCCCACCATTTTTCTGCCTCTCCTTAGCTGAAAAGCAGCAGGAGGGGCATGCAGCTGCTCAGTAGAGCAGCTTTTGGTACATTGGTTAGGACTCACTCTACAAAGAGGTGCCTTGATGGGGCAGGTGAGCTTACGTTTCAATGGCCATTAAAGCAAACTAAAACCTCGGATAGTGTTTTGTTGTACGAGCTGTCAGGACCGTACCTGTCCGTTCCTGTGATATTCCATGCAAGTGGCGGCTGCATGAAAGGTGCTGCCCTTCTGTTCAGCACCAGTATTAAAACAGTTAACTCACTTAACACACACCCCTCAGGTCGCATGACACACCCCTGTGCCTAATCAATAAAGGCTCCATACGCCTTCTGATCCATGCTTCATTTTGTTGTCTAATATTCTTAGGAATAAGACCTGCTAACATAAGCTCCAGAGAAACCTGCTTTCCCCTAACAACCCACCGTGTTCCCCTGCTCCAAGACCCTCTGGGTTTCCCCTACTTCAAGACCCTCCAAGACCCACTGTGTTCTCCCAGGAGCAACTGTCCTTTCCCATGAGCAACCACCCATCCAACCTCCTTACCTGGACACAAGGACTGCTTTCCCAATCACCCTCAGCCAAACCAGTAAGTCCCATTGTGTCCTATCCCACAGCCTCCCGTCTGTCCTCCAGCAATACCTTTCCACCCATCATCAGTGTGCACCCCTTTCAAACTGCATATCGGACTCATCACCGGAGAGGCCAGTGCCTGTAAGGTACTAAACCTGACACGAGCGCAGATGACATCTTTTTTCTCTTGTTATATATTCACAACAACTATTCTATTTATTGAAAGCCACCGACCATCCTAGGAACCAGTTGTAGCTCAGCGTTTTCTGTCCTTGTGTTTTTTTTCTCCTATATTTGGGTTCATATCTCTGCATTAAAGTGATAAAGCTCTTAAGATCTTTTTTTGTTCAACACAAAACATAGTAAGGCTTAAGGCTGGAATAAAAACATATTAAGCCTTTTATTAATATAAACTATTAAATTCCATTTTTAAAAAGTGTTGAGAGGGAAAAGGGAAGGGACAATTCACTTTAACATCTTGATATTGTATATTTTCTATAAAAGAAAAAGCATTTCGCTTCCCTGTTGTATGTTTCTGCATTTTATCTCCCCGTGTGCCTGGAGAGACTTTGTATGCAACCATTTAGAACTGACATGTACCATCCCAGAGGGCAGTATGATATGCTTTGTGGAGAACGAAAATGGTACAAGAAAGAAGAGAAGGAAAAAAAATTCACAAGATTTGCTGGTCTCCATGAAGGTTACCAAAAAGCAACATTTTTCTGTGAATCAAAGAATTGTAGGCAGCCTGATCCAGAAAAGGTTAGTGTGGAATATGAATTTTTCTTATCCTTAAAAGGATATGCAGGTTTAAAAAAAAAAATTGACATTTAAACATTTTTATACCTATAGACAAACTAAAATAAATCAACAAAAGTTTAAAAAAAGTGTAATTTTTTTTATTTTCTTGCTTTAAACTCTGTCATTTCATCTTCTCTGGCCACGCCGCTCAGCTAGGGGTGTTTCTTCAGCTCCCACTTCCTGAATATTCCACGCCCCCTACTCCACCCATCAAAGCTTCACCTGAACTAGCACAAGCTGTGTACCTGAAACCCTGTGCACCCCCAGGAACTCACACTGGGGAAACGGAGGAACTGAATATTAGCATCTCCGCAATTGTGAAAGAAAGACTCATTCACTGACTCGCTCACACACTCACCCGCTGAGTTGTTCACACGCATACACACAGACTGACGCACTCACTGGTACGTTCGCTTGCGCTCTTTCATGGTTTACATACTCACTGTCTCAATCAAACTCCCTCAACAGTCGCTCACTCTTTCTTGTGCTGTCTCGTGCGCGGTCTCACTGCACCTTCTCTTGTGCCGTCTCTGCTTTATCTGGCTCTCTTTTTCTCCCTGTGTATATTGATTGCTTTCCTTCCCTGTCTCTGCATTAGCTGGGGGGGGGAAAGAGTTACAGATTGGAATGGCATTCAGACCCGCCCTCCCCACAGCTCACAGTGCAGGAGGGAGGAGCAACTCAGTCCCACATGCTCCGTGCGGTTTGTATCTATACCTAGGTATACACACTGATTGGTTAGCTCAAAGTGCCACCTGAGGTGGGCATGGAAAACGCCAAGAAAATCTATTTACTTGCTTTTTATGCCTGCTGAATGACACTGCTGACTCATTAAAAAGGCACTGCCCATTTTTAAAAGCACACTAGCAAAGCATGCATGACCCTTTAAAAAGGGGCACTACACAATATTAGCAGATTGTGATCCCTCTTTTCCCTTTCCCCATCTGAGGGCTCCGAGGGCCAATTCAGCCACCCAAATGCAGGGGCTTAGTCTAGCCCAGAACCTTAGACTTCATGGAGAACTATGGGAACTAGCCTTGAGAGAGGAGAGTTTTCCCATTTAACCTGCCATAACGGCCAGGTCCGTGGAACGTTGCAGTGATGGATGTCCTTCCAAAAGTTTCTCCCATCTCCACACATGATCTCTAAAGCCCACCCACAATGACTATCGGGTTCACGGTTACCTTTCTTATCAAGGCCCATGAATGCTCCTTTTGGCCGGGTGGCCAACTCTAGGAAAACTTATTGTTGTTCCAAAATTTTTTCTATTCAAGCAATATGGAGGCCACGGAGCTATTGGGAACCATTAACACAGCCGGAATTTTATGTGTTGGCTTCCCTAGAACATTTTTCGACACAATCTTGTCTGAGCTCTGTAAGCAGATCCTTTGAGCTCCTGGCTTTATTTTTGCTCTGCATTTTCAGCTGTAAGAATGTATAATCATGTCTAATCAATGGAATTTCTCGAAAGGTGGATATCCAAAGTGTAAAAACATCTCAAAGATGAACCAGAGAGGTGGGGGGGGGGAGGTCTGAATGCCGATGCCAATGTGATATTTTAATTTTTTACTGTTCAACAAACTAGTAGTAGTTAGCACAAATATGTTTTTTTTTCCCCTCATCATTATTGGGTATTTAGTGTAGATCGACATGAAAAAGATATCCATTATAAACTAAAAACAACTATTTAAGAGGAGTTGTCCCAACAGCAGCTATTAATTATTGCACCTTGTCTATGTGGCAATATTCATTGTAATATTTGACGCACTGGCCCAATTTGGGACAGCAGAATTATAATCTGTACAATTTAGTTATCCCCTTCACTACAAACTGATTTTCCAAAAAAACACTGAAAAGGAACCAAAGGTTTTTTAGGTAAATCATTTTAATTATACAGGAAGAAACATTTGGGAATATTCCAGGGCACTTTTCGCATCCTGACCACATTAAAACTATAGTGGTCAAAAGTATCGTTTCCCTTTAATAACACACAGGGTTATTCAGAGAGAGGTGAAAAGCAGAAGAATGACTGGAGAAGTAAAAATTCTAGGTCAAAATAGCCAAACCAGAAAAATTCTCCCATTTATCTCACTTTCCAAATAGGATATTTGGTCTAGATTTTTCTCTTCTCCTGCCATTCTCCTGGGTTTCACCTTTCTCTTAATACCCTGACAGGTGACCGAAATGAAAAGAAACAGAAGACGACAGTAAACCATTGACGACGCGCCTGCAGACTCCAGAAAGATGGGCATTTCATGACACTTGCCAACACTTTTGCAAACGCAGTCCAAATTACTAACTAGAGGCAATTGCTCTCCTGATGCCAAAATATAAATTCCATGAACAGACAACATTAATTTTGTAGCAGAAAAACGTTCTAACAGATTTCCACACGTCTGGAGGAGATTAAAGAGAACAACCGTGTCAAGTAGATTTGATTAATTTTGGAGCAATAAACATATAATGAACTGCCGAAAAAAAGTAATGTATCCACTGTGAACACAAGGACCATCTTGAAGCCGAAAATAAAAACGGATCAACAGTCTTTTCCAAAATGTAACGATAATAAACAGCATATATTGTATTTCTATGTCGTGTGAGGTTCACAGTGCCGGACATGCAACCCAAACATTTCAGCATTTTCACCATTAACGTTTAGAAATGCCTCATACAACAATTTCTAGTCGCCCCAATGAAATAAAGATTCTGTGAGTGGCCTAAAGTCTGAAGCTTCACTCTTTACATCATTGATTTTGTGTTGATCCTAAAAGATGTAGTCCCTCAATGAGATATCAAAAAATGCAACTTCAGCTGCTACCTGCACATTTCTTGACCCCTAAGGATCACTGGCGTTCATACTGTCTTATATTTTTTTGGCCCCCAAAAAACACACTAGGTCTTATTTTCGGGGTCTTATTTTTTATGTTGGTGGTTTTTTTTTTTTTGACAGTGTACATCTGGTATCACTCCGCCTGTGAAAGGAGCTGGCATTAGAGGAAGCATCGGCTACGGCCACACGAGCGTTTTTTGAGCAGAAGGAACGCACTGAGTGTGTCTATGTGACCACACTTCCCTGCGCCCGTTTCAGCTTTGTGAAGGCTGGACGGGGTGGGTCACATGGAGCAGTGTGCGCACGAATTGCATGCACTACCACCGGACGTGATTTCAGCCTCCCCGTCAAACAGCTATGACGGACGCAGACGGGGCTTCAAAGCATGATCCTCCATAGAAGGATCGCACTTTGTAGCGTTGAGCACACTAACTGCGCTCAGCGAGGTGGCCACACTGGCATCAGAGTGGAAGGAGCGTCCACTCACGGATGTTCCTTCTGCTCAAAGAACACTCGTGTGACCGCAGCCTTATGCGGCTCTGCTCCCTCCGCTGCTTCCTCTGGCGCCGGTATCACTGATTCTCTCCCGCGACTCTTCAAGTTGCCCTACAACTAGGTCTTATTTTTGGGGTAGGTCTTATTTTAAGGGAAACAGGGTAGTACGTCCTGGGGAAAATTCCCCTTAAGGACCAAGGACGTGCTATGTACGTCATGGTCCTTTAACCCCCCCCCCCCTACACTCCTCTCCTCTCTGGCCAGGCTCCCACGATGGTCTGGCATGCTTGAAGCATGGCTTATTTATGGGGTCCGGCCGTTGCGATGACATCGACCCGCCAGGCGCCCCCAAGCACCTGCAGTAGGGAATGTGAAAGGGGAGGGGGGCTCCTTTGGAGGCCTCTCCCTCCCACAAGGCTCCACATGGGTAAAAAAGAGTGGCACCGCTGAAGAGGGCAGAGTCTGCCTTTTTCAGCTGTGCCTCTCTTTAACCCCTTAGATGCCGGATTGCGATTCAAACCTGGAAGTGGCTGACATCTTGGAGGTCAGCCAAGCCTCCGGGTCACCCCCCACCCACTGACATCGCCATATGTGCAATGACGCCAGTGGGCCAGTTAACCTTCTAGCTGCCAAGTGGAGATAGGGGGATCCTTTGGATTAAGACTTCTGCTGAATCAGTTAGCACCAGCTGTAACCCCCCCCCCTAATTTTTTTTTTTTAAATAAATCACATACTTGCTTCTCATCCCACGGCATGAATGGTGGCCTGATATGCCGCTTCGAGCAGAGCGAGACTGGGGACAAATAGTCCTGGTCTCACTCAGTGAATCACTCCGCTGACCTGCACAAACTCGCGAGAGAGCGAGATCTTGCAGGTTACGTGACCCGGCAACACAAGCCTCCATGGGGTCCTATGGACTCCAGGAGGTGATACCAGCGGCAGTGCGGAAGCGCTACCGTGCATATCAGGGAGGTTAGCGCTCCTTAATATGTTGCTAAAACGGGGACGCTAAAGGGGAAACCCATTTTAGCACAGGGCAAGGTATAGTACCCTAAACCAGCAGAGGTTTGCTTCTGTCACTAGGTGAAAATAGCCTGACACCACTTACAGGGGCAAACTTGTACAACTCAATACTAAAATGCAATAAAAATTCATTTAGCTTGTGTGTGCTGTGTGAAAGTTTTGTGGCGAGGGAATGTGTAATCATAGGTACTGCAGGTTAAAACACATATGTTTTTAGATCAGTTAATATGGGAGTGAAGCATTTTATTAAATCCCACTGGATTTACTAGAAGAGATTTCCATTGTTTCGTAGTAGAACACGATTTGCTGCCCTCTGCTGCTAAAACATCAGTAAGCTGCTGTATAAATACAACACTGTGCTTCATACTAAAAGAAAAAAGCACAAAATAAACGCAACACTTTGGGAATTTAGAGGGTGAAGATATTTTGTAGCGTGCTTATTATTTAACAACTTAAATTGCTTTATTATTTATTACTATCTAAACAACAGTCACGCCGTTACATATTCATCATGTTCTACTGGAACGTATCACTTGTCTGCAAAATCTTTTATTTTGATTTCACTTTTGGGAGGGGGAGGATTGAATTTCGGGTATAGTGGAACGTTATACTACATGAATGAAAGTATGTGACCAGGGGGCTTAGATACAGCCCTGCAGAACACCTCTGAGTAGCTGATACGTTTATTATTCCTACCATAAGAAAGTTCAAAGACTGAAAGTTTGCAGTGGCAAGAAAAAGTATGTGAGCCCTTTAGAAATGACTGTGTTTATGTATACATTTGTCTTACAATCTGGTTTGATGTTCAGCTGTGCGACAGTAATCAACACTAATGTATTGTTTTTGGACATGTAGAATATATAAAATAGTCAGAGTATATGTTGGGAAAAGTATGTGAAACCCCTAGCCTAATGCTTTCAACAAATGCTAACTAGGATTTGAAAACTGGCAATCCTGGGGCTGGATCACAACTAGGACGCTATGCACAGTGGTCAAGCCGTACAGAACAACTTGAACACTGTGCTTAAAGGGACACTCTAGGCTAAAAATCACCCCTTTTTTTACATTAAAATATACCGATTCCCTACCTAGTTATTGTGTATATATATATATATATATTTTTTTTTTAAATGTAATACTTATCCTAAAAACCACTTGTTTCCAACGGCGTCTTTTTTTTATTTTTTTATACTCACCTCCCTCCTCTTCCGCTCTCGTCCTGAAAATTTTGAACATGGCTAATGGTTTACGTGAGAAGCGCGCATGCACGCCTCTCACGTAAGCCAGCCAATCAGCAGGCTTCCTCTTGTTCTTGGATTAGTGTTACACGCAAGAGGATGCGCACAACACTAATCTCAGCTGCAGACTATGCTGGCGGCTCGCTGCCGCGGCGAGTTGGAGACGTCATCGCGCTGAAAGCGCGATGACGTCTCCTACTCGGCAATAGTCGGCAGAAGCGGGAAATATGAATCCCGCTCTGCTGACTGACAGCTGGGAGGGAGGAGTGAAGTCCTCCGCGTCTCTCAGCTGTTTTAGCCGATCGGCTGAGCGGAGGGAGGGGGGAAAGACAAGGGCAAACTCAGGGCATCATGACCACCTAAAAAAGTTTAGGTGGTCATGTTGCCTAGAGAGTATCCCTTTAATCTGAACTCTTCCTGTTCCCATGTGAGATACAAGCTCAGCTTGCGTCTGATGTATTGACTCCTTACTGTACATTATTGCCTACAGATTGTATGGGAGACGTTAAAAGGGATATGCACGTCTAGAAAATGTTTTTTTTAAATTGACATTTAAACATTTTTATACCTACAGACAAACTAGAATAAATCAAGTGGTTTAAAAATGTGTAAAAATGTTTATTTTTTGCTTTAACCCTTTCCAGTCACAGGATGTTATAGGCAGTCTGTGCGGCAGGTGAGCCTTGAAGATGCAGGGCGTACAGTTACGATCCGCTATCTTCAATGGGCCGCTTGGCCCCTCCCCGCAGCCAGCAAGCATCGTTGGCTGCAGAGAGACGGCCTGAACTCTGGCCGTCCCCCTGCAGCCTCACCATCATTAACACTGCCCGACAGTAGGGATGAGCTGTTCGGTTCGGACGGTTCGGAGTTCGAACTGAACTTTGGTTGTTCGAAAGTTCGCAAACTTCGAACTTTTTGGGTGTGTTCGGTTCGAGTTTGCAAAAAAAATTTTTGGGAAAAAAGTATGAAAAATGCTTAAAAAAATATTTTAAAAAATCTAGAAATAAAGAGACTCTTTACTACAGAATATTATAAGCAACGGTTTATTAGATATTGAATTAAAAACTAATGTGTACGTGCAAAGATTCTCAACTCTAAATGACCTGTGTTTTTCAAACGGCATAACAACAACGGGTGTTTTAGTCTGGTCTAATCAATTTGATACATTGTAGACTATACTGAGGGGGTGGTGTCTGCTTCTGATTGAAATTTGAGAAGTGTTAATTTCCCTCCTAAAACTTCTAATATGCTGTATTTCACCGCTGTGTGCTCAGCAAATTTTTACCGCTTTCGCTCATCATGTTCAAACGCGATTTTGAAGCCACATTTTGTTAAATGACCGACATGTTAGATATCGTTCTTTCCGTCAGACTCCGCAGATTCATAATATATCATTTTTATATGTATACGTCCTGTCCTGGCTGTATATTATGAAAAAAATGCAATAAAAATTGAATTTTTAAACATCTGCAGTGTATAAAGTGTTGTTTTTTTCACATTTTAGCACATGAGCGTTTGCGGTTATGTTTTCTATGGGGTGCGCTTGTACAAAAATTAGAAATGGGGACTTGTTACATTTTGTGGGGGGAATTACGTGATTTATAGCAAACGCACCCCATAGAAAAAATCATTAGTGCATCATCGTTCACATTATAATTGCAATGTGAACAATATTGCTGCATTAATAAAAATAACACAAAAAAAATACATGTTTTTATTTTATTTTTTATTTTGTTTACTTTATACCTGGTCATGTTGGGTATCATTCGAAAAGGCCATGCTCAGGCCTTTCGATTGACACCCTCCATGACCCACTAGATGCCTGGAGATATCGGGGTTCAAATGAACCCCCTATCTCCACCAGGGGATTGGCCTGGGCAATATATATATACGCATGATGTGAGCTGGCCTGGGCAATTATATATATATATATATACACACGCATGATGAAAATTTGCAAAGGATAAGGCACGCAAAGTGAAATTTTGATGTGTCTGAAATTGAACTCTTTTTTTTTTTTCCTTAATTTATATTTGTTCAATACAGTTCATTTTAATTTGTTTAATAGAGTTAATTTAAAATGGCTTAATACAGTTTATTTATATTTATTTTACCTTTACTATTGGTGCTTTTCAAACTTTATTCTTAAGTACAAAGAAATTTAGCAGTTTCATGTTGTGTCGTTTTTTTTTTTTTGGGGGGGTGCAAGTAGCTGGTCTTGCCTAGGGCGCAAAATAGTCTAGCCCCGGCCCTGACCGCATGGTCCACCCCTGCACTCTTCCACAATACCACAGATGGGTTACTGTATGATGGCACTTGCTGGCCTTGCACCAAAGGCACAATATTTGGCTGCACTGCCACTGACGCCTGTATCAGATTCATATCCTCAGAGGGGTGAGACTGTGTGACAGCACTGTTGCCGACGCTAAAGGCACAATTTTAGGCTAGGGTCAAACGAACGCATTTTTAGCGTCCGACGTCTCCTAATCACGCACACATGCCGCTATGCGGCCTCCGTTGCTGCTCTCTCACATGGCGGTCTACACTTGAGTCATACCCCCAGACCGGGTGAGAGAAATGGTGTCAGGGTCGGAATCCTGCTCTCTCCCACCTGCACCTACCAGCATCTCCCTCCACCCCCATCCCTCTCCTTCTCCTCCTTCGAGACACACTGCACCCGCCTGTTCTCTCCTCTGGCCCTCAGGGTGGCAGTCATCTACCGCCCACCGGGACCAACCTCCCAGTTCTTTGACCACTTTGCTACCTGGCTCTCTCACTTTCTGTCTTCTAATCTTCCATGCCTAGTTCTCGGGGACTTCAACATTCCCATTGACGATCCTTCCGCCCCTGCTGCCTCCAAACTTCTTTCACTCACGTCCTCCCTTGGACTCACACAATCCTCCCTCCTCCCTACCCACCGCGATGGTCACGCTATTGACCTTGTCTTTTCCAACCTCTGCTCCATTTCTGAGTTCAACTGTCGCCCTTTCCCCATCTCTGACCACCACCTTCTCGCTTTCAACCTATCTGGACTTCCTAATCACCCTGCTCCCCCACCCCGCACACACACTCGCAGAAATCTACAGGCTGTGGACTCCCATCAATTCTCCAACCTACTTCACCACCTCCCTCATACCTCATCCTTCACCTGCCCTGATGCTGCCACTAATCACTACAACACTACGCTTATCTCTGCTCTAGACACTCTTGCTCCTCTTCGACTCTGTAAGGCCCCACGCCGCCAGCTTCAGCCCTGGCACACCCTCCAGACTCGCTACCTGCAAAGATGCTCCTGCACCGCAGAGCGTGCCTGGAGGAAATCCCGCTCTGAAGCTGATTTTGTTCACTTCAAGTTTATTCTCCGGTCATACACCTCTGCCCTCCACTTGGCCAAACAATCCTTCTTCTCATCTCTTATATCTACGCTGTCCTCCAACCCTAAACGGCTCTGGTCCACCTTCAACACCCTCCTCTACCCACCTGCACCTCCCCTCAGCTGCCTTCAGCGCTCAAGACCTGGCAGACTACTTCCTCAGTAAAACTTTAACTATCAGAAGCAACATCCCAACACAAGATAGTTATCTGCCACCTTCACTCCCACAGGTCCATCTGCCACCCTCTGCCGCTTCCTCCCAACCACTGAGGAGGAAGTCAATTCCTTATTGTCCTCCTCACATCTCACCACGTGCCCGCTCGACCCCATTCCCTCACATCTAATTCCTCCCCTCTCCTCCTCCCTCACCCCTGCTCTCACACACATCTTCAACCTATCTCTCTCCACTGGCTGCTTTCCATCCGCCTTCAAACACGCGCTAGTTACCCCTTTACTAAAGAACCATCCCTAGATCCCAACTCTCCATCCAACTACCGTCCTGTATCCCTGCTTCCCTTTACCTCTAAGCTCTTAGAAAAACTAGTCTTCAACCGCCTCTCCATCTTCCTGTCCTCCAATTCCTACTTGACCCCCTGCAATCTGGCTTCCGTCCCCTACACTCAACTGAAACTGCCCTCACCAAAGTCACCAACGACCTCCTAACTGCTAAAAAACACGGCCACTATTCTATTCTCATCCTGCTTGACCTCTCGGCTGCTTTTGACACTGTTGACCCCCCCTCCTTCTACTGACCCTCAACTCTCTGGGTCTCGGTGACACTGCACTTGCTTGGATTGACTCCTATTTATCCAACAGGTCCTTCTGTGTGTCCTTTGCTGGTAACTCCTCCTCCTCATTGCCTCTATCTGTTGGTGTACCTCAAGGCTCTGTCCTTGGTCCTCTGCTCTTTTCCATCTACACCTCCTCCCTGGGCAAAATCATCAACAGCTTTGGCTTTAATTACCACCTCTACGCTGATGACACTCAGATCTACCTCTCTACCCTGATCTCTCTCCCCCTGTCCTTTCCAAAGTCAGTGACTGTTTATCTGGCATCTCCTCCTGGATGGCCTCCCACCCTAAAGATCAACATGTCAAAGACTGAGCTCCTACTTATTCCTCTTAATGCCGCCCCACCTCCTGACTTCTCGATCACGGTGGAGGGTATCACCATCTCCCCATCAAACCAAGTTCGCTGTCTTGGAGTTACACTTGACTCTGCTCTTTCCTTCATCCCCCACATCAAGTCTCTTTCCTCCTCCTGCCGATACCAACTGCGTAATATTTACAGAATTCGGCCATTTCTTACCGCTGTCGCCACAAAACAACTCATACACGCCCTGGTAATCTCCCGACTCGACTATTGCAATAATCTCTTATCTGGCCTCCCTCTGTCCCACCTCTCCCCCCTACAATCCATCCTGAACGCCTCCGCCAGGCTAATTCACCTCACCCGCCGCTCTGTCTCTGCCGCTCCCCTCTGCGAGTCCCTTCACTGGCTCCCCATCCACTGCAGAATTAAGTTCAAAATCCTTATCCTTACCTACAAAAGCCTCACTAACTCAGCTCCCCACTACCTGTCCTCACTAATCACCAAATACACCCCAGCCCGCTCCCTAAGGTCAAACAGTGACCTGCGCCTAGCTTCTCCCCGCATCACCTCTTCCCATGATAGACTGCAGGATTTCTCACGCGCAGCCCCCACTCTCTGGAACGCTCTCCCTCGTACTGTCAGACTTTCCCCTAACTTCTCTTCCTTCAAACGCTCCCTTAAAACGTTCCTATTTAGGGAAGCCTACCACCCAACTCACTGACGCAACCATCAATCACTCTCACCTTACAGTCCTCTCCTCCTGTTTCCAACCCCAACCCTCCCAGATTGTGAGTTCCTACGGGAATAGGGCCCTCATCTCCTCCTGTACTGTTTGTCAAATGTTGTTCAATGTATTGTAACCCTGTCCTATACTGTGCTTATTGTACAGCGCTGCGGAATATGCTGGCGCTTTATAAATAAAGAATAATAATAATAATAATGCAGAGCATTCTGTACGTCAGTACTAGCGGTTCAGCGTGCTTGAAAAAAATGCGTTAATTTTTCACTTGCATTGCGCGGCCGGACTTTCGTGCGGCCGTACTTCGTATATTGGCCGTCATTGCGTGTCATTTGCTGCTAGTGCGGCCGTGATTAAGTGCGCCTAAACGCACGTTTAGGCTAGGGTCAGACTGAGGCAGTGCGAACTGCGCGTTCTGGCGCACTTAATCACGGCCGGCTAGCAGCAGATGCCGGGCAATGAGGCCAATATACGAAGTACGGTCGCACAAAAGTCCGGCTTGCGCAATGCAAGTGGAAAATGAACGCATTTTTTCGAGAACGTTAACCCACTAGTACTGACGTACAGAGTGCGCTGCGTCTGCTAGAGGCGTGTGTGCGTGAATTGGAGACATCAGACGCTGCTAATGTCCGGCCAACATAACGTCCAGATGCAAGAAGTGTTTTATTGATGATCCGTACAAAATCACGGATGAAACTGCGCATCGTATGACCGCTATTGCGTATTCCGTGAAAAAATACGTCCATTCTTCGAACGCACATTTTCACGGACAACGTGAAAAATGCGTTAGTCTGACCCTAGCCTTAAAGCACCTATTGTTACTTTCATCCAAAGCCTGCATAAGTTTCACAATAATTCAGCCAAAAAAAAAATCACTAAACTTTTTCTGCGTGTCCGAAAATGTCTCCTCTTTTCATACAGACTGCCGCCCCAAGCAGTGGTTTATGGATAGATTAAAGGAAAAGCATTTACCGTTATTTGAAACGTCATTTTTTGTTTTTAAATGTTTCTATACAGCCTAGAAATCCGCCACTTCACGGGCAGGTTATGGGGACCTCCTAGGCACGATATTTGAAGGAATTTTTGGTTTTTATTTTTACCCTTATTTCATGGAAAACTCACTGTGCCTTTAACCCTTTCGCTGCTGAGGCTTTTCCCGCCCCTGTGCTGAGGTCATTTTTACCTTTTTTGCGCATCATGTTTAAACGTGTTTTGAAGGCTTATTTTAGTATATGACCCAGACATATTATATATCGTTCTTTCCGTCAGACTCAGTAGATTCATAATATGTCATTATTATATGTATACGTTATGTCATGTCTGTATATTATAACAAAAAATGCAATAAAATATGTATTTCAATAATTTACAATGTGTAAAGTGTTTTTTTCCACATTTTAACATGCGAGCAATTGCGGTTATATTTTGTATGGGGTGCGCTTGTTAAAAAAATTAGAGATGGGGTCTCGTTACATTTTTTTTTGGGGAAAATGACACTATTTTTAACAAACGCACCGCATACAAAAATCGTTAGTGCAGCATCATTGTTCACATTATAATTGAAATGGGAACAATATTGCTGCATTAACAAACCAAAAAAAATTAAAAAAAGTGTTTATTTTTTTTTTTTTTTTTTTTTTAATTTTTATTTTTCATTTTTTTTTTTTTTTACAAAATTTTTCACTTTCATGTTTGGTATCGTTGGAACGGCCATGCTCTGGCCGATCCAACGATACCAAACTTTAACCCCTAGCTGCCACGGATCGGGAGATAGGGAGTTCATTGGAACTCCCTATCTCCACAGTTGGTGGCAGTTAGGGGTTAAGTCTAGGACTGGCGTCATCGTGCTACGCACGATGACGCCAGTCCTCTGGGGGAGTTCCCGGAGGCTTGGCCGACATCCAAGATGTCGGCCGGCTCCGGGAAAGGATCGCGAACCGGCTTTTCAGCGCCGATTCGCGATCCAGCTCCCCAGGGGTTAATGCCAGGCATCATTTGAAGGGCAGGCTGTGCCCTTCCAAATGATGCCTGGGTTAACCCCCTGTGCGCCGCCGATCGGGAGGGAGAGAGGTCCGAAGGACCTCCCCCCCCTCCCTTTCAGGCGCCTCCTCCGCACATGCGGGGGGGCGCCTGAATTAGGTGTCATCGCGCCCCCGCGATGACACCTAATTCTGGCGGCTGCTGGTCCGGATGCCGGGCTGACATCCAGGATGTCAGCCCGCACCGGAGGGGCCAGCGATCGCCGGAACCCGGCCGAACGCTGACCCCGATGGGAGGACGCGCTCAGCGCGTCCTCCGCATACCAGCGGGACTGCTGAGGACGCGCTGAGCGCGTCCTCAGCAGTGAAGTGGTTAAAAACGTTTTTTTTTTTTAAACTTTTTGTCCTTGTTTCCTGTCCCCCAGGGCACTACCCGGACCCCCATACAGCTTTTATGGCAAATATCTAGCATATATGCCCTCTTGGAGGCACTCTAAAAAACGAATTTTCAGCCCCATTGACTTGTATTGAGTTCGCGTTCGGGTTCGAATTCAGATTAGAACATTTGGAAAGTTCGGGTTCGGATCCGAACCGAACTCGGGGGGTGTTCGGCTCATCCCTACCCGACAGGTGACACCTGCCCATCGTGAAGGAGTTAAACTCTGTCATTTCATCTTCTCTGGTCACATCCCTCAGTTACAGGGTTTTCTTCAGCCCTCACTTCCTCTACATTTCCTGTCTCCTCCCAGGCCACTACTCCACCCATCAGCGCTTCACATTAACTAGCACAATCTGGACAGCAAGACAGACACACTTACACTCGCTCACACTCACCCATGGACTCGCTCATAAACTCACCCACTGACACGCTCACTTGCGCTCTTTCCTGGTTTACATACTCATTGTCGTCTCACTCAAACTCCCTCACACTTTCTTGTGCTGTCTGTCTCTTGTGCGCTCGCTCTCACTGCACCTTTTCTTGCACTTTCTCTGCTTTTCTTGCTGTCCCCTTTCTTTGCTGTCTCTTTTTCTCCCTGTGTGTATTGATTTCTTCCCCATCTCTGCAGTAGCTGGGGGTGAAAGTTAAAGATTGGAGTGGCACTCAGCCCCGCAATCTCGTCAACTCAAAGTGCAGGAGGGAGGAGGAGGAGCAACTCAGTCGCACATGCTCAGTGCTTATTTTTATCTATACTTAGGTATAAAAGTTCAGTTTTGGAGAGGTTGAGGGGACCCAGAACGGAGCCTTAAATGTACCCCAGCTGAGAGGAACAGGTTAATATCAGGGTGGCTGTATGATTCTAAACACTGAAATAAATCCACTACAGAATGACTAAAATTAGAAAATAAAAGTTGGTCTTTTTGGCGGCTCTGCGAGAGCCCTGACCTTACCCTCAGATATGTTGTGGAAGGTCCTCAAGAGATCTGTTCACACCAGACATCCTAAAAATATGGAGGAGATGAAGCAGTTCTGGCAGAAAGAGTGGTAGAAAATTCCTCCTAAACAACTGTACAGGTCAAATCCACAGCAACTGGAAGTGCTCGCTTGAGATGATTACTGTCAAAAGGAGGAACATTTCCTGAACTTTTACAGAAATTAAAAATAAAAAAGATTGTCAATATTTTGCAGACAAGTAATAGGTTCCAGTGGAACGTGAAGAATCTGTATCTGGATGACAGTTATTTAGGCAATAAAATAAATGATACAGCAATGTACGTTTTTCGATAAGTATACTACAAAATACCTTCACCTGTCAAACTCCCAAACTGTTACGGTTGTGTTGCTTGGTTTTGAATTTGGCACCCCACTCAAATGAAGGAATTGGGGGGGGGGGGAGAGCCTTTCTAGCGCATTGAATGGTTGTGTGAAAAAGTAGTTCTTCCGGGAGAAAAGATATTTTTTAGCTTACTTCGCCAGAAAACCAGACCTAAACATCATGGCATCTTTGCCAGCAGTATTGGCATCTGCTGAGCAGTCTGGCCATGAAGTCCAAGACACCAAAAAGGACCAGCATTTGTGAGCTTATTCACAGTGTCTACATATAGGAAGCCTTACACGCTAAGATGTTGTTTCAGCAATGTTTCCGCCAACTGGCTTTTATCAACTGGCTTTTTCTTTCAAGGCCAATAGAGTTCCTCACTACTTCAGAAAATAAGCTGTTTTTCCCTAAATTTGCAGATGGGTTTTAGACAACCCATCACACAGGATTGGCTACAATTTACATTACTTTACATTAACACCATAGAATTTGTGCTAAAAGGAGAGAAGCCAGAATTCTCAATGAACTTGTGTCTACCATACATATTACTTTCCTTCTAATTTTTAGATTTGGAGCCCAAAGGTTGTGTATGAAGAGTAATTTCTTTAATCAATGTGGTCTAGATTTTGTTTTCTCTGTACTCCAATCCAAATTTGATATACTTTGTGTGACTGTGTGATTAGGGGCAAGGTGGTAGACCATAGGTTTATAAGCCGGCAGGTGGAGGACTCCCTTTTTTCCTAGAGGGATAACTAAACAGCTGAGGCCTAATTAGGGCTACCCTGCCCTTTAAAAAGGAGGTGTGTGTGTGGTTCCCTCAGTGTGCAGGGTGCAAAGGGTGGAAGGTGAACCAAATTTTACTTCTATAGGTTGGCAAATGGCTTAGCCGTCCACCGTGTTAGACAGGTCTGTTCCATTGTGAAGTTAGTCTCCTTATCCACGAGTAGGTGTTTATTTTGTATTTGTGAAATTGTACCTTGCAATGGCTGTACATTAAAGCAGAAATATTCGTGTCCAGGGATTATATCACACTTGTTAAAATAAAGTGTATATACAGTTGTGTTCAAAATTATTCAACCCCCACTGAAATTGAGTGTTTTGGCCAGTTTGACATTGATTTTGATCATTCAGTCATCTTGCTTACAATTAAATCAAAGAGGCACGTGTAGGTCAGACAAATATAACATAACATTTATAATGAAATAACCACAAATGTCTTTTCTGTGCTCACATCATTATCAGTTTTATTCAACCCCCAAGTGACATTCAATCTTATACAGTTGTGTTCAAAATTATTCAACCCCCAATGCTGTAAAGGGTTTTAGGGAATTTAGTGTACATTTGTAATTGTATTCAGAATGAAATCCTACAAGGACTTTTTAAAGAACCATATGCAACTAAAATGACATCAATTGGTTTTGTAATACAGTAGTAAATGTTTCTTTTGTGAATTCTTCATTGACACAATTATTCAACCCCTTAAAGACCACCACTCTGAAGAACAGAGGTTCATTCAAGTGTTTTCAATCAGATATTGAAAACACCTGTGGATGTCACGGAGCAGCAATAAAGCATAATAAGCACCAATTAGGCAGCTTTAAAATGACTGTGATACTCAGCTCCTTCTAGACATTTACTGGTGTGATTACAAACATGGTGAAGTCAAGAGAATGGTCCAGGAAAACAAGAGAAGAGGTGATTACTCTTCACAGGAAGGGCAATGGCTATAAGAAGATTGCAAAGATGTTAAACATACCAAGAGAGACCATAGGAAGCATCATTCAAGGCAAAGGGCACTGTTGAAACGCTACCTGGTCGTGGCAGAAAGAAGATGCTGACTTCGACTGCTGTGCGCTACCTGAAGCGTAGAGTGGAGAAAATTCCCCGTGTGACTGCTGAGGAACGGAGAAAAGATTTGTCAGATGTGGGTACTGAAGTTTCAGCTCAGACAATATGGCGCACACTGCGTAATGAAGGCCTCCATGCCAGAACTCCAGGCGCACCCCTTGCTGTCTCCAAAGAATAAGTAGAGTCGACTGCAGTATGCCAAAAGTCATGTGGACAAACCACAGAAGTTTTGGGATAGTGTTCTGTGGACTGATGAAACAAAATTAGAACTGTTTTGGCCCATGGATCAACGCTATGTTTGGAGGAGGAAGAACAAGGCCTATGAAGAAAAGAACACCTTGCCTACTGTGAAGCATGGCGGGGGATCAATCATGCTTTGGGGCTGTTTTGCTTCTGCAGGTACAGGGAAGCTTCAGCGTGTGCAAGGTACCATGAACTCTCTTCAGTAACAGGAGATATTGGATGACAATGTGATGCAGTCCGTCACAAACCTGAGGCCTGGGAGACGTTGGACCTTTCAACAGGACAATGATCCCAAGCATACCTCCAAGTCCACTAGAGCATGGTTGCAGATTAAAGGCTGGAACATTTTGGAGTGGCCATCGCAGTCACCTGACTTAAATCCGATTGAGAACCTCTGGTGGGACAAGAGTGCGCAAGCCTAAGAATGTGACTGAACTGGAGGCTTTTTCCCATGACGAATGGGCGAAGATACCCGTAGATCGCTGCAAGACACTTGTGTCAAGCTATGCTTCATGTTTAAAAGCTGTTATAACTGTAAAAGAATGTTGTACTAAGTACGAAGATTGAATGTCACTTGGGGGTTGAATAAAACTGATAATGATGTGAGCACAGAAAAGACATTTGTGGTTATATCATTATAAATGTTATGTTATATTTGTCTGACCTACACGTGCCTCTTTGATTTAATTGTAAGCAAGATGACTGAATGATCAAAATCAATGTCAAACTGGCCAAAACACTCAATTTCAGTGGGGGTTGAATAATTTTGAACACAACTGTAACTGTAAAAGGATGTTGTACTAAGTACTAACAGCTTTTAAATGTGAAGCATAGCTTGACACAAGTGTCTTGCAGCGATCTACGGGTATCTTCGCCCATTCGTCATGGGCAAAAGCCTCCAGTTCAGTCACATTCTTAGGCTTGCGCACTGCAACTGCTTTCTTTAAGTCCCACCAGAGGTTCTCAATCGGATTTAAGTCAGGTGACTGCGATGGCCACTCCAAAATGTTCCAGCCTTTAACCCTTTCGCTGCTGAGGCTTTTCACACCTCTGTGCTGAGGTCATTTTTACCAGTTTTGCTCATCATGTTTAAACGTGTTTTGAAGGCTTATTTTAGTATATGACCCAGACATATTATATATCATTCTTTCCGCCAGACTCGGTAGATTCATAATATGTCATTATTATATGTATACGTTATGTCATGTCTGTATATTATAACAAAAAATGCAATAAAATATGTATTTTCAATAATTTACAACATGTAAAGTGTTTATTTTCACATTTTAACATGCGAGCAATTGCGGTTATATTTTGTATGGGGTGCGCTTGTTAAAAAAATTAGAGATGGGGTCTCGTTACATTTTTTTTTGGGGAAAATTACCCGATTTTTAACAAACGCACCGCATACAAAAATCGTTAGTGCAGCATCATTGTTCACATTATAATTGAAATGGGAACAATATTGGTGCATTAACGAACCAAAAAAAAGAAAAAAAAAATTATTTTTTTTATATAATTTTTTTTTAAATATATTTTAAATTTTTAAAAAAAAAAATAAAAAAATTTCACAGTAGTGTTTGGTATCGTTGGAACGGCCAAACTTTAACCCCTAGCTGCCACGGATCGGGAGATAGGGAGTTCCAATGAACTCCCTATCTCCACCGTTGGTGGCAGTTAGGGGTTAACTCTAGGACTGGCGTCATCGTGCTATGCACAATGACGCCAGTCCTCAGGGGGAGTTCCCGGAGGCTTGGCCGACATCCAAGATGTCGGCCAGCTCCGGGAAAGGATCACGAACCGGCGTTCAGCGCCGATTCACGATCCAGCTCCCCAGGGGTTAATGCCAGGCACCATTTGGAAGGGCAGGCTGTGCCCTTCCAAATGGTGCCTGGGTTAACCCCCGCAACGCCGCCGATCAGGAGGGAGAGAGGTCCGAAGGACCTCCCCCCCTCCCTTTCAGGCGCCTCCTCCGCACATGCGGGGGGGCGCCTGAATTAGGTGTCATCGCGCTGCCGCGATGACACCTAATTTCATCGGCGGCGGTTCCGGATGCTGGGCTGACATCGAGGATGTCAGCCCGCACCGGGGGGGCCAGCGATCGGCCGGAACCCGGCCGAACGCTGACCCCAAAGGGAGGACGCGCTCAGCGCGTCCTCCGCACACCAGCAGCCATGCGGAGGACGCGCTCAGCGCGTCCTCCGCATAGAAGTGGTTAATCTGCAACCATGCTCTAGTGGACTTGGAGGTATGCTTGGGATCATTGTCCTGTTGAAAGGTCCAACGTCTCCCAAGCCTCAGGTTTGTGACGGACTGCATCACATTGTCATCCAATATCTCCTGGTACTGAAGAGAATTCATGGTACCTTGCACACGCTGAAGCTTCCCTGTACCTGCAGAAGCAAAACAGCCCAAAAGCATGATTGACCCCCCGCCATGCTTCACAGTAGGCAAGGTGTTCTTTTCTTCATAGGCCTTGTTCTTCCTCCTCCAAACATAGCGTTGATCCATGGGCCCAACCAGTTCTAATTTTGTTTCATCAGTCCACAGAACACTATCCCAAAACTTCTGTGGTTTGTCCACATGACTTTTGGCATACTGCAGTCGACTCTTCTTATTCTTTGGAGACAGCAAGGGAGTGCGCCTGGGAGTTCTGGCATGGAGGCCTTCATTACGCAGTGTGCGCCGCATTGTCTGAGCTGAAACTTCAGTACCCACATCTGACAAATATTTTCTCAGTTCCTCAGCAGTCACACGGGGACTTTTCTCCACTCTACGCTTCAGGTAGCGCACAGCAGTCGAAGTCAGCATCTTCTTTCTGCCACTGTACACTAAATTCCCTAAAACCCTTTACAGCATTGGGGGTTGAATAATTTTGAACACAACTGTATATTAATATATTTTAATGTTCTGAAGATTCTATGAAGTTTTATTTTTGAAGAGATGTCCCAGTACAAAATAGGGAAGACTTTAAAATGAGGTGTCTCACTCCGCTCTAAGTAACACATATTCCGAGTTATAGGCTAAAGAATTGCCTAGCCATACACAATTTCTGCTGCCACCCAGTAAAGCAGGTTGTCACCTCTTTGTGAGGCGGCTCATTGGCCACCACACTAAAGATCCTTTAATAAAACTACAAATGCTAGGTCAGGGGTCAAACTTGGCCCCCAAGTTGTTTTGGAACTACATCTTCCATGATGCTCAGCCACTCATGGGGTTGGCAGAGACTCATGGGAAATGTAGTTCCAAAACATCTGGAGAGGGGTCAAAGTTGCATGTGCACGTGCTACATCATAAGTTTATAGTCATGTCAATATGACCAATATACTTATTAATCTCTTTGCAACACTTTGTAAAGTGCCTTGGCTAAGGAATGAATATAGGAAATGTGAAATAAAAAGCCATTTTCATGCAAATCATGTCCATGTAATTAAAATGAATATGACACGTATGTATGTAGGGCTAGATAATCAAGATGGCATTAACTATGAGATATTACAGTTTGTGATTAAAGAAATGTTAAACTATGGAAAAGCCAAGGAACTCATTAAATCGCACTTAGCACGTAGTCAATTTAATTATATCAAAATGTTGTAATGTTCAGTGCTGCCTGAGACGGTAAAGGAATCCAAACTCCTATATTTAGCCGATATTACAATGGAAACAAAAAAAAAAAAGGATTCCAAAGTACAATTTACCTTTTTCTCTTGAAACTAACAGGTCTATTCACTAAAAGGTGAAATTCAGGAGAATTGGCAGACGAAGACTTTTAAAAAACGACTAGATGACTTCTTGCAGACACAGAATATTAGGAGTTATAATTAGGGTTGCACTGATACCGGGTACTGCAGGAGTACTTGGTACTTGTGCAGTGCCCCCGATATCGGAAGCCAGCATTGAGCTGGCTTGCCGGCATCCGAGGGGCTGGGGCGGCTGTCTGAATGCTCTAACGGCATTCGGACAGGCCCTGCAGCTCACGGCATTCATACTTAACTTCCACGAGCGCCTCCGGCAAAGTTTCCGCACGTCCGCTCGTTGGAAAGCCCCCAGCCTCGATCTCGCAGCTGGGGACTTTCCAACGAGCGCACGCGCAAAGACTTTGCCGGCGGCGCTCGTGGAAGGTTAGTATGAACGCGATGAGCTGCAGGGGTGTGTGTGTGTGTGTGTGTGTGTGTGTGTGTTATACACATACAGAGCTGGGGGCAATATCCATGAGAGCTGGGGCTAGTACTGGCTGGGTGGAGTAGAGGTAACATCACTGCTCTGCGTGGAGAGAGCCTGTGGAGTCATGGGTTCGATCCCGACAAGCACCTCTCCAGTAAGTGTCCTTGGGCAAAACACCTAACGGTACATACTCGCCACCCAGGACATACTTGAAAACGAGAGAAATCTCAATGTATCCTTCCTGGTAAAATCCTTTCTCCAAAAAAAAAAAACAAATATCCATGAGAGCTTGGGGCAATATCCATGAGGGGGGAGGGGAGGCAATTGCCATGTAAGCTGTACATATATATATATATCTCGGGGGGAGGATATATACATGTGAGCTGGGGGTATTTTTATATGAGGTCTATTCTTATCGGAAAGCGGTCACATGACATAAAAGTATCGGTACTTGGTATCAGTGAGTACTCTGTCTTTTTAAAAAGTGGTATCGGTGCATCCCTAGTTATATTTAATATGTGAGTAAAAGCTTCTTGATCCAAGGAGAAATCTGAAGCCATTCTGGGGTCAAGAAGGCATTTTTTCGCAGTGTGTTGCATATTGGCAAGCATTTCAGACTGGGTTTTTTGCCTTCTTTTGGATCAACAGCAGAAGGTGATGTGTGAGAGGCTGAACCAGATGGACGCGTGTCTTTTTTCAGCCTATATAACTATGTAACTATGTAGGAGAACAATCTAGACCAAATAGCCGATTTGGAAAGTGAGATAAATGGGAGAATTTTTCTGATTTGGCTATTTTGACCTGTTTTTTTCACTTCTGTCAATTCTCCTGAGTTTCACCTTTATTGAATAGACCTGTTTGTATATTTATCATGTTTTTTTAAAACTTAGGAAATTGGCTGTTACTGAATGCTAAATGAGGACAAAATCCAGGTCTACAAATTTGTGGTGTACAGTGTATTATGTATAAAACATAAGGGAAAAAAGGTGTCATCTGCGCTCGTTTCTATGTATTTCCATGTACAACAAAAACACTATGAGGTTTTAGTTTGTTTCAATGGCCATTGCAACATAAGCTCACTCGCCCCTTCAAGGCACCTCTTTATAGAGTGAGTACCTAACCAATGTACCAAAAGCCGCTCTACTGAGCAGCTCCAAGCCCCTCCTGCTGCTTTTCAGCTAAGGAGAGGCAGAAAGATGGTGGGTTTTATTTATACACGCACCAAACACTTCCCATTTGGGGTTAAAAACAAAAACATGGAAAAAGGAACAGCTGCAAAACGACGAACTGGTGTTACAAGCGTAATATACATACAGACAGAAAAAATGGCGCCGCGAACAAAATACTCACGGGAGTGGCTGCAACAGCCAGGAGTAACAGCCCAGTTAATGTATAAAACATAAGGGAAAAAGGTGTCATCTGTGCTCGTTTCTATGTATTTCCATGTACAACAAAACACTATGAGGTTTTAGTTTGTTTCAGCGGCTTTTGGTACATTGGTTAGGTACTCACTCTATAAAGAGGTGCCTTGAAGGGGCGAGTGAGCTTACGTTGCAATGGCCATTGAAACAAACTAAAACCTCATAGTGTTTTGTTGTACATGGAAATGTTACTCCTGGCTGTTGCAGCCGCTCCCGTGAGTATGGGCGCGATGCCATTTTTTCTGTACAGTGTATTATGTGCCCGCAAGGCATTAGGTGAAGACAAAACACTCTAAATTGGAAAATACATTTAGAAAACGGTTTTGGTGCCTCGTGCAAAACATGTTTTATCCCCCCCTGTTTTGTCTGTGAAAATGAGTGGAACTAACTCCTTTCCCAAACAGTAGAGCTACATATTCACCTCTACCAGATAATGACCTAGAGTTGCCACCTGTTCAGTTTTCAACCAGACCGTTCGGGTTTTCTGCCCCCTTGCACCCAGACACGATTCAGACCGGAGCCGGCCCAGACTGAATACCAGTAAGTGCCTGTGTGTGTGTATACCATAGAGAGCCTGTATATCTGTGAGCGCCATCAGACGGAGACCTCAGTCAGCCTTCATACGCAAAGTGTACTCTATTAAAATATGCCATGCGACGTTTGAGTGTTTGGGTTTGGCTTGAAGGAAAGGTGGCAACCCTATAATGACCTCATGTACTCTTAGTGTTAGTTACCAGACATCCCAACCTGCAAAAACTCATTTCAGGGAGGCTGACCACCCACTCGCCGCCACCCCCCCCCCCCTTTGTAGCCCCCCTCCAATTTTTTTATTTTATTTTAAAAATAGAATTTAAAAATAATTAGAAAAAGTGTATTTAAAATAGGTCTAATCATAAAGGGATATAAGAAGACCCAGAAGGAATACAGTAATTAGAGCCGGAGATTCTCTTCACAAACACAGTCATGATTTAACCCCTCTGAGGCTCACAAACACAGTCAGGATTTAACCCCTCTATGGCTCACAGTCACTGTCAGATACCATGGTCCCTAGAATTAAATTTGGAACTATTAGAATTGACAACCAATCTCCAGCCGCTGGGTTCTCAAACAACTGAAGACGAAAAGGAGATGTTGGAGCGAGGAGCGGTGACGACTGCAGAGGGAGTACGAGGAGGAGTTCTTGCGTCTGTCACAGTGACGTCACCTGCCCGCGATGATGAGCTGATGTCTGAACATTCTGGGGCCTGACAGACTGTATCGCACGTTGGAGCCGCCGGAGAGCCTCAGCCTGCTCCAGAGTGCAGACGGGGTGAGAAGCTACAGCTGCTCCATTAAGCCAACAGACTCCGCTTAAAAACTGAGTGTGCCCTCCGACGAATCCCACGTCTCTCCAAAAATCCAGGAGTTTAAGTGTTTGCGGGCGTCAGGGAGCCTGCATACACTTCAGGGAGACGCCCGGAACCTTCCGGGAGACTTGGGTTCCCTGAGTTACAGAATCCACCACATGGATTACGTTTCCCAGGTCCCAATTGGGTTATTACATTAGCATCAGATAAATTGTCATTCTAGTCTCTAAATGAACTTCTTTATTGCAAAAAGGCAGGCCAGGATAAATCTGGGTGTCGGGTCACCCGTGATGACTGAAAAGTTGCTCCTTGTGTCCAATTACCTCCTGTATGTACCCGAAGGCCTATGAGTACTTTCCTGCAAGATAGGTTACAGGACAGAGTTCACATCTCCCTCTCAGGGTGTGGGAGTGTATGTATTTTAACTATACACCAGCATGAACATTCAGACATATCTAGTTCCTAGGTTTTTAACCTGGCTCTTAGGCCCTGCAACCCAGATTTTCGTTTTGAGTTAAATGCCCAGAGGAAGCATGTGTTTTACTTCCCACCAAGAGGTTAAACACACGGTTAAATTTGCCTTCAGAGTGGTGCATCTTCAAATCACTGCGTTGAAACATTTACTGCTGCTAGTGATTTATCCCTTCACAAATAACTGGCTATAAAACAGTCCAAGAGCAAATTACATTTTGCATGTACCCAGGGTTCCATTGAAGGGTCAAATGACATGCTGTACTGATCTATAACCCGTTTTTAGCTGGAATGCCCCTTTAAAATGGGCACTACCACTTGCAAAGCTGTAACTAGATTACTTGTGCCTTACAAATAAAATCACGTTATAAAACACATGCTGCTGGTTTTTTTTTTGTTTCCAAACAATTGCACGAAAAAAGGAAAAATAAAGTTTTTTTTTATTATCTCCCTAACATTTTGTTGATTTTTTTTCCCCGCGAGGCAACATTTACCAGAGGTTTTTCTTTACGTCTGTGCTTTATCTACAGTGTTTAACAGCTTAAGGAATGTTTAAATAAGGCTACAGAGGGTTATTATTTTTCAGGCTTCTCAATATAAGAGCTGGCAGATGAATGAGCTAAAACAAGGATCTTAAAAGACTTCTAATCTACCCCACCCCCGTGATGTCCTTTGAATACATCCCACACAATACAGTAAGATTTGAGAGTGATCGACCCATAGACTCCATTGTAAGGTCATTGCCAGAGTGAGGCTCAAGTGATGGAAAGATACTGATGAGGGGGTGGTGGAGCTAACAACACAAAAGATCACAAAAATGGATCCACACTGACAAACACAGTGTAAAATATTTCCTTAACTAAATATACGTGAGAAAGCCGAAGTTCATGTAAGATATCAGCAACATAAACACAATAAAAGACATTTCATTTTTTGGTGGTAGTGGCCTTTTAAGAGACACGTAAGCAAAGACAATGAATGCAAATTGGCTATGAAGGGGTTAATAGCTAGTAAATACTAACAAAAAATGACTAACTAAAGCACAATATCATTATAACACATGTAAAATCATACCCCTCGCCCCTAATTTGGCTTCAAGCGATCATTTTCGAAGATGACATCAAAGCTTATATTGTACTTTGTTTGAAAAATGAAAATTTGCCCAAAATTAAGAAATTTGCCCAAATTTAAAATGAATAAATCTTTATGTCACCTGTTTATGTTCTTGCATCCACTTTTCTCTCTTCCTTTGTCTTCTCCGAAGACTTTTTAATTTGTTTAGTTCTCGCTTGCGTAACCTGTGGGTCAAAGGATCTGTACATGGGAGTGTTGGTTGTATGAGTCGAGAAGATAGCACCATCTGCTGCTGCATAAAGTCCTCCCTTAATATGGAATCCGATGGGGTGATAGGTATTGGTTCTGATACTTCAGAGTTCTCAGTGCTTTCTTGGTTTGTAGGGTCCAAGGGCATTTCAGTGGGATAACATGGATCCGTAGCAGTCAACAGACGTTCTTGAATCATCGGATAGGTGTTCTCAGACATGTGGTTACCTGTACACTCTTTGATGGACACCTGTAAACGTTCACTGCTGGTCTTGTTTGGAGATGGTGGTGGTCCCAACGGCTCTACAATGCCCTGAGCTAAAACATTTGAGTTTTTACCAGAACCATAGGTAGAACCTGTGCCCTTTGAATCAGAATACGTTTCCAGACTAAATTCTGTGAGAGTCTGTTTTGTTCTCCTGGGTGTAAAACGTGTTGAATGAATTTCCAAACACAGGGCTTCTGCCAATCTTCCTGTTTCTGTGTTCATGGTCAAAGGCTTCTCGGTCGTGTTCAGTCCATGTCTGAATTCTTTGACAACCGTTGGTGGAGCTTCAGAGATTGATCGCAACTTGATATGTGACTGTGGTGAAACGGACACATCGTAATCAATCCTGCTTTTGCCGAGATGTATGATGGTTGATTGGCCACAAGGACATTCTGTCCGGCCTATAAAATTAAAAGCCCCGAGACGAGCTCTGCAGAATAGACAGTTCAGTCTACCAATAGTCCAGTGACTCTAAAGAGGTAAGAAACACAAGAGAGAAAAAAACAAATCAGGGTGCTAAAACGGCAAAACAAAACTATTGCACAGACTTTTTTTTTGCTCACAAAAGGATTCCTGTTCTGGCTTGCTTTTGATGACATAATATACATGTCAGCAGATAACCCATTCGCATTGAAAGAGCAGTTCAATGCAAGGCAGAAGTCCCTAGAAAACCATTACAAAAGCTATGAAATGGTATAAGATCTACACGTGAAGCTCATTGATTTACAACTTCCGGCTACCCATGTATTTAGTGGTGAAAGGGCACAGAAAATACAAACACTACACATCTGCAAAAAAAAAAAAAAAACAATAACAACAATGCATTCAACATCTTTTTTTCCTTCTACCATTTCTGTAAAATTAATAGTAAATAAGGACATCCATTTTGGTCTGAATTTAGTTATGATAAAGTTATGAAATATATTAACATTGTTAGGGAGGACAGAGTAGGAATAGAGGTGTGTGTGTGTGTGTGTGCGTGCGCACAGTGGCATCCCTAGGGTTGGTGTCACCTGGTGCGGTAACTCATGGTGTCACCCCCCCCCCCCAAGTTTTGCAAATTTTCTTCTTTTTTTTTACTACACCTACTCATAAATCAAAACTCCCATATAACACTGAATGCTCATACACAGCGCACATTACTGTGAGGTTTACTGCTGTGGAGTTCTGTGGTATGCTCATACACACAAAGTTTGGCGAATTGCCAGGAAATACGGTGCCTGTTCGGCAGCAGTGAAATCCGCATAGAGAAGCAAAAGTTAATCTTTTCAGAGACACAGAACAGCAGAGAAATGTCGGTGAAATGCCCTGCTGTTCGGTGTTTTCATTCAGCAGCATAGGTGTGCATTAGGGTGTGCACCCAAAAGCTCAAATACACTTAATTTTCCCATTTTGAACATACCATTTGACTCATTCTTACGACATCTAACCCCCCCACCCATGTGACCCTTTATGTCCTAATGTTTAATTCTAGGAACTTATCAGTATAGCTTCCAGACCTGAGGAAGAGAGGATATACTCTCGAAAGCTTGTCTTTTAAATGTTACGTTAGTCCAATAAAAAAGGTATCACTACGTACTGCTATACTCGTGATAGATTATATATATATACACATACACACACATACATGTACGCTCTCACATACACTGACAAACACTATCGCACACAGATGTAGCTAATCCTCACAGGGCCCCACAGCAGAATTTATGTCCACGCCACTCCCCCCCCCCCACATAACTCTACAGACTAAAATTTGTGACACATAGCCCTACACATATACACTGCACACATGTCCCCCCCCACCCACACATACACTGCACACATGTCCCCCCTCCACCCATACACTGCACGAATGTCCCACCTACATAAACAACACTTCCTATCTGTCATACAGCACTGCATGTACACAATGCCTGGGTTCACACCTAAGGCTGGCGGCACACGAGCAGAGGAAGTAACGTCCGTGAAAGTGGACGTTCCTTCTACTCTCTGCGCTCAGCGTACAAAGCGTGATCCTCCTATGGAGAATCGCGCTTTGTATACTTTCAGCGTCCGTTTAGCTTTTTGACGGGGAGGGCTTTCCACGTCAAAAAACAACGGACGCAGGGAAGTGCGGGCGCACATGAGCCAAAAATACGCTAGTGTGCAGGGGGCCTAAGCGTTTTACAGCGCGCTCCTGCGCGACGCGCGTAAAAAACGCGCGCATTGCGCGACGCTGCGCTACGCCGTGGTGTGAACCCAGCCAAAGTGCTGCCAGGCAAAGCCTTTATTGTGTAGAAACAAAGGAGGAGCCAGGACACAGTACTAGACAGGCTCCCCATGCACAGTGCTCAGTCACCAGTGCATATGCATTATGAACTACTTCAGGTGGTGATGGGGAGATAGAGATGCAAGTAAAATAATAGGAGGGGAGGACAGCCGCCAGCCTGATCAGCACAGATTGTGTGTGATTTATTTTACAGCAGACCTTACTCCGGATCCGTACTTACCCAGGCCGAGGAGACAGCAGGAGGTGAGCATTAAGGGCAGCACAGCTGTCAGCAGGAGGGCTTGCTGCTTACTTGACTAGTCCACAGACAGCAATCAGTCAGAGCCCCCACAGAGGCTGCTGGAGCAGGAAGTGGTGGTGGCGATAATCTGTTGTGAACCCGTAAATAGCCAAGTGCCCCACGTGGCTCCTGCGTGAATACACATTTCAAGCCCCAGGATCACAGCATCTAATGCCTGGTGGCCGGATCTATTTTCTTGGTCGCACTGACGTTGTCATGGTGCGACAGCGACCTACAGAGCGCCAGATGGTCAATCACTGTCTGCAGCCTTGCTCTGTGCTGGCAGCACATCCTTATATCCAGTCCAGGGCATTAACAGGCTCTCTATTAATCCAGCACTGTTCCTCACTATGCGGTCAGCCCGGACGTTAGCGAGGGCTTGCAGGCTAATTACTATCTGGGGTGATTAGGGTGTGCCTATGTTCAGCAGGTTTATTCTGGCGAATCCCATAGGTTTCAATGTTAAAAATATTCCCATTTTAATTCAATATCTTCTAAAACGTTTATTATTTTAATGTGCAGCAAAAAAAAGGCATTTATTGAATTTTGTTTGTTTTTGGTTTAGGATCTTTAACCCTTTCGCTGCTGAAGCTTTTCACACCTCTGTGCTGAGGTCATTTTTACCGGTTTTGCTCATCATGTTTAAACGTGTTTTGAAGGCTTATTTTAGTATATTACCCAGACATATTATATATCGTTCTTTCCGTCAGACTCGGTAGATTCATAATATGTCATTATTATATGTATACGTTATGTCATGTCTGTATATTATAACAAAAAATGCAATAAAATATGTATTTTCAATAATTTACAACGTGTAAAGTGTTTTTTTTCACATTTTAACATGCGAGCAATTGCGGTTATATTTTGTATGGGGTGCGCTTGTTAAAAAAATTAGAGATGGGGTCTCGTTACATTTTTTGGGGAAAATTACGCGATTTTTAACAAACGCACCGCATACAAAAATCGTTAGTGCAGCATCATTGTTCACATTATAATTGAAATGGGAACAATATTGCTGCATTAACGAACCAAAAAAAAGAAAAAAAAATATTTTTTTTATAATTTTTTTTTAATATATTTTTATTTTTAATTTTAATTTTTTTTTTAAAAAAAACTTTTTTCACATTTGAGTTTGGTATCGTTGGAACGGCCATGCTCTGGCCGATCCAACCATACCAAACATTAACCCCTAACTGCCACGGATCGGGAGATAGGGAGTTCCAATGAACTCCCTATCTCCACCGTTGGTGGCAGTTAGGGGTTAACTCTAGGACTGGCGTCATCGTGCTATGCACGATGACGCCAGTCCTCAGGGGGAGTTCCCGGAGGCTTGGCCGACATCCAAGATGTCGGCCAGCTCCGGGAAAGGATCGCGAACCGGCGCTTTTCAGTGCCGATTCGCGATCCAGCTCCCCAGGGGTTAATGCCAGGCACCATTTGGAAGGGCAGGCTGTGCCCTTCCAAATGGTGCCTGGGTTAACCCCCGCAACGCCGCCGATCAGGAGGGAGAGAGGTCCGAAGGACCTCCCCCCCTCCCTTTCAGGCGCCTCCTCCGCACATGCGGGGGGGGCGCCTGAATTAGGTGTCATCGCGCTGCCGCGATGACACCTAATTTCAGCGGCTGCGGTTCCGGATGCCGGGCTGACATCGAGGATGTCAGCCCGCACCGGGGGGGACCAGCGATCGGCCGGAACCCGGCCGAACGCTGACCCCAATGGGAGGACGCGCTCAGCGCGTCCTCCGCATACCAGCAGTAATGCGGAGGACGCGCTGAGCGCGTCCGCCGCATTGAAGTGGTTAAGGCATTTTTCTGAATTTTTTCAGGAATATTTTTTTTTTAAAATAGCAGATTTTCTTTTTTCTGTAACAGACCTTTTTATTATCATTCATAGGATCTTATTTGTTAATTCCAGACATTTTCTTTCAGTAGTTTTTTGAAAACAGCGTTTCAAATTTGACACTGTCAATCGTATTTTAGAAACATAGAAACATAGAAAAATGTCGGCAGATAAGAACCTTTCGGCCCATCTAGTCTGCCCAATTACATGGATACTTTACTTGGATTTATCTTTTGTTTAGGATAGCCTTATGCCTATCCCATGCTTGCTTAAATTCAATCACTGTTTTGGCCTCTACCACTTCAACTGGAAGACTGTTCCATGTATCCACCACCCTCTCAGTAAAATAATGCTTCCTGATGTTACTTTTAAACCTTTGCCCCTCTAATCTAAGACTATGTCCTCTTGTTTTGCTACTTTGTTTCCTTTTAAATATACTCCCTTCCTCTACCTTGTGGATTCCCTTTACGTATTTAAATGTTTCTATCATATCTCCTCTGTCTCGTCTTTTTTCCAAGCTGTACATGTTAAGATCATTAAGCCTTTCCTGGTAACTTTTCTCCTTCAAGCCGTACACCATTTTAGTAGCCCTTCTCTGAACTCTCTCTAAGATGTCTATATCCTTCTGGAGATACGGTCTCCAGTACTGCACACAGTACTCCAAGTGAGGTCTCACCAGTGCTCTGTACAGTGGCATGAGCACTTCCCTTTTCCTACTGCTAATACCTCTCCCTATACAACCAAGCATTCTGCTAGCATTTCCTGCTGCTCTATTACATTGACTACTTACCTTTAGATCCTCTGAAATAATAACCCCTAAATCCTTTTCCTCAGATGTTGAGGTTAGGACTGTATCAAATATTCTATATTCAGCCCTTGGCTTTTTACGTCCCAGGTGCATTATCTTGCACTTATCCACATTAAAACTCAATTGCCACAGCTCCGACCATTTTTTTAGTTTACCTAAATCATTTGTCATTTGGCTGATATTTTTATTTATTCATTTTTTACACGTCCGGCGGCTTGTCGGCTTTTTATTGCAGTTGGTCAGCATGTGTCCGGTGGCTCGTGGGCTGTGTTTGGTGGCTGTCCAGCGTGTTTGCGGCAGCTATCTGGCGGGTTGGCGGCGACGGGTTTGCAGCGGCATTTGGTGACCAATTCCCTGCACTTCCGGGACCCTGCAGTGAATAGTGAATTCACCGCAGGGTGGGGAGATTTGATTCCACGAACTGTGGGGAACAACAGAACACAGAAATGTCAGTGTCATTTCGGTGCTCTCTGAATATCCCCTTTAGGCTGGGGTCAGACGAACGCAGTGCGAACATGCGTTGAGCCGTACTTTATTACGGCTGTAGTAGCAGCAAATGACGTCCAATATACGTAGTACGGCCACACGAAAGTTCGGCCGCTCAACGCAAGCAGCAAACGAACACATTTTTTCAAGAACGTGGAACAGCTAGTACTGACGCATAGAGTGCGCTGCGGCGGCATAGCGGCGTGTGTGCGTGATTAGGAGACGTCAGACGCTGCACATGTCCGGCCAACATCACGTCCATTTGTTTTTTATAGCTCCGTCAAAAAATACAGCCAAAATTGCGCATCGTATGACCGCTATCGCGTCTTCCGTGAAATAATGCATTCGGACGCATCAATGCACTTTTTGATGGTAGACGTGAAAAATGCGTTCGTCTGACCCTAGCCTTAGTAGTGGGTTTTTTTCTGCCCCCTGGAAAGTGCCAGCCTAGGTCTTGCTTACCCAGGACATACTTGAAAATGCCATAAATCTCAATGTATCCTTCCTGGTAAAATACTTTGTGTAAAAAAAAAATAATAATAATAATTCTTTAGGGCATCACCTATGGGGTGGGGTCACCTGCCCCCCTCGGGACGTGAGTGTGTCTCTTTTTTCAGGGGGTACTCACCGATACGCAGTACCGGCACCACACCACTCAGTACTGGCACCTCACCACCAGCCCAAACTAACAGGAGAGAGCATGATGCTCCTCCTCCCTGCTCTCCTGCAGTGGCAGGCAGAGAATCGGAAGCACTCGGCAGCTCATGTTGCTCCTGAACGCTTCCGATTGTCAGGAGTGTATGTAGGGACCGATGACCTCCCTCTTCTTCCAATAAGTGAGAAGGAAGGGCTGGTTAAGTAAAATCTCTCCTCTGTTTCTTCAGTGCCCCAACTCTGGCAGATGTGTGTAAACATGCTGCACCCCCCCTCTTTCTGCAGCCACGGAAACTTTGAACAGCATGGGGGTGCAGCATATTTACACACATCTGCCAGAGCTGCGGATTGTCAGGCCAGCGGTGTGATCAGAGGAGCTGGGACTGTAAGGCAGTACAGGTGGCCACCTAAGAGCGCAAGACCAGGAGGGGGAGCAAAATTTTTTTTTGAATCCCTGGTCACTTGCTTTGAAAGGGATCCAATTTTTTAAACTATCTGCCTGGCACTGTGTCCCTGCTGCTCCTCCTCTAAGATGCAGCCGGTGCCCAGCGAGCTGCATTGTATCTGCCAGGTCAGAGAGCAGACTCCCCCGCGTTGCTCTATACAGAAGCCTACGCTCTCTCTCCTCCTGGACCCTTCCTCCTTGCTGGTGCCTGGCCCCCACTGATTATGTCAAGAGGAGGGCATGTCAAAAGAAGCCTACACTGCCGCCTTACCCCCAGCCTCCCCAGCAGTTCCAGACAGACACTGCGTGGTGCACCCTCAAAGGTGAGAAGGTGGAAATTTAAGCCCTGGCTGCATTGCTCTGCAAAGACTCAGTGACAGGCAGGCCTCAGAACAAAGAAAAAAAACCTGCTGCTGCTGCTTCCAAATAACACTTCAAAACAGCATTTAAAAATATCAGCTCTGGCAACACCGGTTATGTTCACCTGGTCCTGCTGTTACCACCATGTGGGGGTGTTCAAGGTCAAACATAATCTCATTGGATTCCCCAATATTATTCAAACAGTACTTGGTGGATATTGGAGTTTCATTGCTGTGAAGCTCATACATACTGTGCATTACTGTGAGTTTCATTGCTGTGGAGCTCATTTATACTCAACAAAACTGTGACATTCATTGCTGTGGTGCTCACAAATGCTAGGGGATTATCCACTCAGTGTCAGCAAAAAACAACTAACTGCACTGCAATACAGTCTTTTCTTGCAACAGAGGCACTTAGTGGATAACCCCCATAGGGTTACAACAATAGCTGTAGTTCATTTAAAGGAACACAGTATTAAAAAATATGGTTCCTTTTTATAGTGTCTTCCTTTAAGGGAGTTGTCGGGTATATTTACAGTAGGAAATATGTATACTCCAATAAATATTGTAGAAAGTATATAATTGGTAAATAATAAAAATTACTAAAGAATAGATTCTGTTGAGTTAACCAGAAAAGAATTCAGCTGATAGGACTCCGTAAGTAATTTTAAAAGGGAGTAGGGATATAAATTAGGTATGACAGATAGAGACAGTGTCTAGTGACTGAGAGAGAGGTTCTTTGACCCGAGATAAGAATATTAAAAAGAAATAGTGGAATTAATTAAGAAGTGCAATACTGCCCTCTAGAGGATAGTAAATATTAGATTTGATGTACCAATAATATGGCTAGTGACGTCAAATTGACTATAATAAGCGGCAATGTTGGTTGCAAATCAGTCCGAGATTCCAGCATTCAGACACTCACACCGAAATGCATTACACATGACCCTCTGAGAGTCCAAGATTCCAACACTCAGACTCACACCACGATGCAGGCAGATCCCAGGACATGAGTCAATCAAGATTCTCACCAAATCTCTAACTCACATGCATTGATTATCTGATATCGATAATTTTCACACATTCCAAAAATATTACATCAGGAATTCCAAGGCAGACTTATCAAAATCCAAATTGGACATGTAATGTATGAAATTACATTAATTCCTTAATTATATATATTTGTAGATATTCTTGCAACGTAGACTGAGATTTCGCAGATACTTGGGTAACTCCAAAAATTCTAAGTATTTCTATTCTGCAGATAGAAATATGAAGAAGTGGATATAAGGATTTATTCCTAAAAGAAATGTTGTAAGATTGATACCAATATATATTGAATTTGGAAATTACTGTGATTAGAACTAATAAGCAAAGAATTATATAACTACAAAATAAAAAGCAAAAGATTAGAAGTTTAATTCTCGAGATTAGGGGAGGATTCACTAAATAAGTTTTTATTACTTATCATTAGATTATACTACATGGATCAACAAAATATGAGCTAGAGAGAAATATATATTTCTATAAGAGCTGGCTGGTTAAACATTGTTTGCTGGGAAATGCATGTTGTATTAAGCAGAAATGTTTATTAACCATTTGTGTATTCGTTACTAACTGATAAGGTAAATGATATTAATCATATATGCAGTTACTAACCGGAGATACATATATTGTGAAGCTAGTTTTTATATGCTGATGGATTGTGGTTTATAAATTTTTGTTTATGATATGAGTTGAAATTTTTTTGTATACGTAATAAATATATACATATTTTTATCCGATTATTGATTATTGTATTTTTCAAAGCAAAACAGACAATTAAAAGAATTTAGGAGAATTTCTAAGAAATATAAACGATTGATATGTGTCTCGTGTGGATTTCTTATGAAATAATAATCCCTGACATATTGGAGGCTTGGCTGATAAATCCAATATATAACGTGTTGTATTCACATGCAGAGATTATATCCGACAAATTGGAGGCACTGTACCGAGATTGTAGTTTTTGTTTGGAATATAATTGTCAGTATTGTCTTATTAGACAGAGATAATTATATATATATATATATTTTGACTCCTTGTTGTATTTTGACTTGTGGTTTTACAGTTGTCTACTAAACAGTGTAAAAATGTCAGAGTCAGAATCTGAGACTCAGGAGGATGTAGAGATACATGCAGATCAAATAGTATTGATAGATGTTATGTCTTATCTAAAGGACAAGTTACACGTCACAGACGATTTATTTGATTGGATAAAAGAATTAAAATCAAATGTTTCTAATTATGTTGATTCAATCTGGTCAGATCACTCAAATTTTCTTGAATGTTTGCGAAAGATAAGTGCAGCCACAAATAAAAAAGACAGAGATTTTTGATTTAAAAATTGTGCCTGGATGTATATACTTGATCGCAGAAATGAATAAGAGATTGAATGATGACAAAGAAACCAGAGACAGCTAAGAAAATAAAAATTGTGACTTGCATGAGACCGTAAATAAATTAAAAGATGAGTCAGAACGAATGATAATGGAGTTGAAAGTGTGTGCAAGAGAAAAAGATCAATTGCAAGAGGAGATTGCTCAATTATCCAAATTAAATAAGGAGCTGAATGCAAAATTGGCGAGAATGAAACGCGAACATGAGAAATTCGCTGATGAGCTACGTCAGGTTGAAACTGATGTTCGAAGGGTTAAAACTCCTTCCTTTGAAGCTGATGTTCGAAGGGATAAAAATCCTTCTTCAGAGAAGTTTCCTTTGAAAGCTTTGAGTCATAACTCATCACTGATTAGGCTTGAAGACAGATCGCTGAAGAGCGAGAGTGAGCAGAGCGAATGCGAAAGTGAAACCAAATCTCATGATGAAAAAAGAGCGAAGCCTCTTACACAGGAGTATTTCAAATCACATCACTCTAGCCAGCCACAGCCTATTAAGAAATCTCATAAAGTTCAGGATTTAACGAAAATCGTTAATTTCTTAAAAAACTCAGTAGGTATCTTTGACCTTAAGGGATCGCCAAAAATAATAAATCATTTAAATATGTTTGAAGAAGCTTTGTCAATATTAGGAATTAATTCAGATGCTCAGAAAATTGAGTTGATCCCATGGGTCTTTGAAGGCAAACATAGGTATTTTTTTCAGTCTTTGAAAGAATCTGGTATACGTAACTGGAGTAAAATAGTCACTGAGGTCAAATCTGAATTTGGGCCTCACCGTACTAGTCTAGCTGCGAAAAGAGCAATTTTAACTCTAAAATGCAGACCTAATCAAAGCCCCCGTGAATTTCTTTCAGTCCTTAAAAATGCGTACAGCTTGGCTGAAAGAAACCCAGATTTTGAAAACCCTGAATTTATCCAATTATTTTATGACGCATTGCCAAATAAAATAAAGGTTATTTTGGCAAGAGATTATGACCCAAGAAATGGTTTGGATTGGGTACTACAAGAAAGTATGACCCTATTTACTGTATTTGAATATGGTGAAGAAACTCAGGGGAAAAGAGTGAAAAACTCACCTGAGGAAATTGCGGAAGCTCACGTTAAAAAGGGTGATATTAAATTTGAGTCCCACAAAAAGAGTTATGCGGAAATATTGCGTGACTCCATACCTCAAAAGGGAAAAATCCAAGCCAGATCAGGAAAGAGGGTTTGCCAGAGAAAATTCAGGAAGTAAATTTCAATCTAGGAAACAATGGGTACCTAGAAGTCAGTGGGTTAAATCAAGGGAAAATGTACCTAGACAGGAAGCAACCAGAGGTAAGACTGAATCTGAGGAGTCTGATAATGCGCAAGCTTCGTCCCCAAGGACGAATAGAAAGCAGAGATATAATGTACGCCAGTGTATTGGTCAAATGCAGGAAAATTTCTGTGTGCTGACAGAAAAACTGGATCAGATCACTCAGTTAATGACTGGAAATAACTCTGGTCAGGTTGTAAGCAATGCAACACCTGCAGCCCCACCCAACCAGTGACTAGATGATGTTTCTGATGAAGTAACCAGTATCCATGACAATTTACCAGAAAGTGATGATGAAATGATTAATACAAATGTTTGAATGGTTGAGGATTTAAACCCTTCCCTGCAAAGAGAAGGAAAATGTATTTTATCTCCCCAGACTAAGTGCGAGCAAGCTGAGAAGACTGGATCCGAAATGGAAAGCACAGCTGCCAAAAGCACGTTTGAGAGAGCAAAATCCGGCGGTAAAATCTGTACAAAACCTAATTTCATATCTCACTCTAAATTTCTCTGAAAATTGCATAGCATTGAAGACCGATATTATGTGAATGTAGAATTACAAGACAATTTACCACATATTCCGTCCTTGCTAGACAGTGGAAGCCAAGTTAAGTTAATATCAGCCCATTATTTTGAACAGGTCCAAGAACTGTCCTCCAGGAAGCCTAGATTAGATAAATCTAATGCTAATCTAGTGAGTGTGAGTGGCACATCTCTGAAAGTTCTGGGCACAGCTAAGGCTAGGGTCAAACGAAAGCATTTTTACACGCGAACGTAAAAAAGTGCGTCTGAACGAATTGACGTATTTTTTCACGGAGTGCGCGAAAACGGTCATACGATGCGCATTTTTCGTGCGTGATTTTTCAGATCGTCAATAAAACTCTTTTTGCGTCTGGACGTTATGTAGGTGGACATTAGCAGTGTCTGACATCTCCTAATCACGCACACACGCCGCTATGCCGCAGCTGCGCACTCTGTACGTCCGTACTAGCGGTTCGGCGTTCTCGAAAAAATGCGTTCGTTTTCCACTTGCGTTGCGCGGCCGGACTTTCGTGCGACCGTACTTCGTATATTGGCCGTCATTGCCCGTCATCTGCTGCTAGTGCAGCCGTAATTATGTGCGCCAGAACGCACGTTAAAAGTGCGCTGGTCTGACCCCAGCCTAAATTGGATTTTAAATTGGGGAATAAATTAATTCGGCATCCAACGCTTGTTGTGGATCTGCCCCAAAATCGCCTAATTATTGGAATGGACCTTCTCAAAAGGTTAAATCCAATCATTGATTTTATCAATGAGGTTATTTGGTCCCAAGTAAATGTTCCAATCAGCTATGATAGATCCCAATCCCATCACACTCAGCGTAACTGCCACGTGATTGAGGAAAGGCTGGATTCTATTGAAGTCCATTTCAGAAATAGCCAGACACCTGATATCTCTTTCTTAAGGCCAAAGCCCCTGACTCCAGGAGAGCAGGAGGATAACACCATATGTGTTCCCCCCGAGAGAATGCAAGAGATATGTCTGGAAAATGACGTGCTAATTATTCACCTCCACAAGAGGGAGACAGAACCAAATGGACATAGTGACCCTGAAGTGCTCAGATATCCACTCAACTTGAGGATTTGGGTAACAGATCTAGATAATGACAGAGACAGTCCTAATGTTATTGGAAAAAGTTATGTTATGTATTTCTAGAAGAAATAAAACTGCCAAGCTCAATTGCATGATTGTCATCCTAGATCACCTCAGGATATGTGAAAATGGACTAGCAGAAGACACTTAACTGGTATCATGCGAAGTGATGTTTTAATTAACATGTGATTCTTCTTCCCAGCATTCAGATGTTTAACGCAAGCTAGTAGACTAGATCCGTACGGTTAATTAAATTTAATCAGAGATCAAGGTATCTATAGGGAAATTGAGTGAAATCGCTAGTCTATGAATGGTTATACTCTTTCTTTCAATAGAAATTGAGAAAAGTGGTTAATCCGAACTGCGACGCTTAATCCGCAAAGATGAATCGGACCACCAAAGACTGCGACTATCTGGAAATTCTAAGGTTTTCCACACAATTCCAAGCAGAGAATGCTCAAGTCCCATGCGAATCAAACTCATGCAAGCCTGAAAGACATGCTGGAAAAAGCCAGGATACCATTGATTGCTATGTACAAGAACCACCAAAGGAAAAGATTTGCTGCATATTTTATTGCAACCGCTGTTTGATACAGAGAGAAGCAAATTTTTACCGGAAGGATCTGGTACAAAAACAGAGAGTGTTCATACCTACACCAGTGATTCTTGTGAAAGTTCCTAAAGAATCAAGAGTTGTTATTGAGAAGTTATTTTTATAAATGAAGTCTGGTATGACGAGATGCAAATCGTTGTCGTATTCCAAGGGCAAGAGATACCTATGAATCCAGATTTGAAATCTTTGCTAAAGAACTAGTCTGACCATACTATTGAACTTCTAATAAAGATAATCTAACAATTTATGCTCCAATGTATTCACAGATTGATCATAAATTGCTATCTGCTTATAACGGGCCAAAGATTACAGAGATTGTGATTTGTATAGTAATTAGGTTTCTAACTGTCTGGATGATTGTACTAACAAAGAAAGTACGTACATTGAAGTTTAAAAACACTGCCTCTTCAATTATTAAATGGATGAAAGAAGAAAAACGTGTTGCGAAAGGTGGAAACCTAACCTAATTGGTAAAGGGGGAGATATTGTAGGTTTTCCTCAATTTTATTTGATCAATAAATAGATGAAACCAAAGGGGGGTTATGTCGGGTATATTTACAGTAGGAAATATGTATACTCCAATAAATATTGTAGAAAGTATATAATTGATAAATAATAAAAATTACTAAAGAATAGAATCTGTTGAGTTAACCAGAAAAGAATTCAGCTGATAGGACTCCGTAAGTAATTTTAAAAGGGAGTAGGGATATAAATTAGGTATGACAGATAGAGACACAGTGTCTAGTGACTGAGAGAGAGGTTCTTTGTTACGTCAGATTGAACTTTGACCCGAGATAAGAATATTAAAAAGAAATAGTGGAATTAATTAAGAAGTGCAATACTGCCCTCTAGAGGATAGTAAATATTAGATTTGATGTACCAATAATATGGCTAGTGACGTCAAATTGACTATAATAAGCGGCAATGTTGGTTGCAAATCAGTCCGAGATTCCAGCATTCAGACACTCACACCGAAATGCATTACACATGACCCTCTGAGAGTCCAAGATTCCAACACTCAGACTCACACCACGATGCAGGCAGATCCCAGGACATGAGTCTATCAAGATTCTCACCAAATCTCTAACTCACATGCATTGATTATCTGATATCGATAATTTTCACACATTCCAAAAATATTACATCAGGAATTCCAAGGCAGACTTATCAAAATCCAAATTGAACAGGTAATGTATGAAATTAAGGAATTAATGTAATTATATATATTTGTAGATATTCTTGCAACGTAGCCGGAGATTTCTCAGATACTGGGTAACTCCAAAAATTCTAAGTATTTCTATTCTGCAGATAGAAATATGAAGAAGTGGATCTAAGGATTTATTCCTAAAAGAAATGTTGTAAGATTGATACCAATATATATTGAATTTGGAAATTACTGTGATTATAATTAATAAGCAAAGAATTATATAACTACAAAATAAAAAGCAAAAGATTAGAAGTTTAATTCTCGAGATTAGGGGAGGATTCACTAAATAAGTTTTTATTACTTATTAAATTAGCTCATCTTTTGTTGATCCATGTAGTAAAGAGAGAAATATATATTTCTATAAGAGCTGGCTGGTTAAACATTGTTTGCTGGGAAATGCATGTTGTATTAAGCAGAAATGTTTATTAACCATTTGTGTATTAGTTACTAACTGATAAGGTAAAGGATATTAATCATATATGCAGTTACTAACCGGAGATACATATATTGTGAAGCTAGTTTTTATATGCTGATGGATTGTGGTTTATAAATTTTTGTTTATGATATGAGATTTGAATTTTTTTTGTATACGTAATAAATATATACATATTTTTATCCGATTATTGTATTTTTCAAAGCAAAACACAGACAATTAAAAGAATTTAGGAGAATTTCTAAGAAATATAAACGATTGATATTTGTGTCTCGTGTGGATTTCTTATGAAATAATAATCCCTGACATATTGGAGGCTTGGCTGATAAATCCAATATATAACGTGTTGTATTCACATGCAGAGATTATATCCGACAGAGTTACAACTATTGTTTACTAGGACATGAAAATAGTCATAATAAATAAATTTTTCCCCAGACGTGAGAGTACCCCCACCTATTTTTATAGAAAAATAAGGATAGATATATATATATATATATATATATGTAAAATACAAAACAGCAGAAGATTGCACTCAACCTCAAAAACTAAGTGGGTGCATCTAAGACATTAAATACAAAACACTAAGAAAGAGCACTCCATATTGTTGACCACCATCTTCTATCATTTTCTGTGGCAAAAAAAAAACAGTTTTAAAAATGTTCAAAAAAACCTGAGGTAAAATGATGGGGATTCAGTT
This sequence comes from Leptobrachium leishanense, assembly GCA_009667805.1. Lineage (NCBI taxonomy): Eukaryota > Metazoa > Chordata > Amphibia > Anura > Megophryidae > Leptobrachium > Leptobrachium leishanense. The sequence continues at coordinate 23,828,090 of CM019063.1, read as the reverse complement.
CACAAAGTTATGATCATAATTTGCTTAAGCCCGTCACAGTCGCCAATGTACCCCATCTTTGACAGGTCCTATCTAACTTGACCGAATCTGCACTTACAGGATCAACTCACCCTGGAGCTCCTTGGCAGCTCTAGGCCTTTATAGGCTGCCATGGTGGAGCACCTGTGAACAGTTTTGAGGTTGAGTGCAACTTTCTGCTGTTTTGTATTTTATATATACAGTTGTGTTCAAAATTATTCAACCCCCACTGAAATTGAGTGTTTTGGCCAGTTTGACATTGATTTTGATCAGTCATCTTGCTTACAATTAAATCAAAGAGGCACGTGTAGGTCAGACAAATATAACATAACATTTATAATGAAATAACCACAAATGTCTTTTCTGTGCTCACATCATTATCAGTTTTATTCAACCCCCAAGTGACATTCAATCTTATAACTGTAAAAGGATGTTGTACTAAGTACTAACAGCTTTTAAACGTGAAGCATAGCTTGACACAAGTGTCTTGCAGCGATCTACGGGTATCTTCGCCCATTCGTCATGGGCAAAAGCCTCCAGTTCAGTCACATTCTTAGGCTTGCGCACTGCAACTGCTTTCTTTAAGTCCCACCAGAGGTTCTCAATCGGATTTAAGTCAGGTGACTGCGATGGCCACTCCAAAATGTTCCAGCCTTTAATCTGCAACCATGCTCTAGTGGACTTGGAGGTATGCTTGGGATCATTGTTCTGTTGAAAGGTCCAACGTCTCCCAAGCCTCAGGTTTGTGACGGACTGCATCACATTGTCATCCAATATCTCCTGGTACTGAAGAGAATTCATGGTACCTTGCACACGCTGAAGCTTCCCTGTACCTGCAGAAGCAAAACAGCCCCAAAGCATGATTGACCCCCCGCCATGCTTCACAGTAGGCAAGGTGTTCTTTTCTTCATAGGCCTTGTTCTTCCTCCTCCAAACATAGCGTTGATCCATGGGCCCAAACAGTTCTAATTTTGTTTCATCAGTCCACAGAACACGATCCCAAAACTTCTGTGGTTTGTCCACATGACTTTTGGCATACTGCAGTCGACTCTTCTTATTCTTTGGAGACAGCAAGGGGGTGCGCCTGGGAGTTCTGGCATGGAGGTCTTCATTACGCAGTGTGCGCCGTATTGTCTGAGCTGAAACTTCAGTACCCACATCTGACAAATCTTTTCTCAGTTCCTCAGCAGTCACACGGGGACTTTTCTCCACTCTACGCTTCAGGTAGCGCACAGCAGTCGAAGTCAGCATCTTCTTTCTGCCACGACCAGGTAGCGTTTCAACAGTGCCCTTTGCCTTGAATTTGCGAATGATGCTTCCTATGGTCTCTCTTGGTATGTTTAACATCTTTGCAATCTTCTTATAGCCATTGCCCTTCCTGTGAAGAGTAATCACCTCTTCTCTTGTCTTCCTGGACCATTCTCTTGACTTCACCAGGTTTGTAACCACACCAGTAAATGTCTAGAAGGAGCTGAGTATCACAGTCATTTTAAAGCTGCCTAATTGGTGCTTATTATGCTTTATTGCTGCTCCGTGACCTCCACAGGTGTTTTCAATACCTGATTGAAAACACTTGAATGAACCTCTGTTCTTCAGAGTGGTAGTCTTTAAGGGGTTGAATAATTGTGTCAATGAAGAATTCACAAAAGAAACATTTACTACTGTATTACAAAACCAATTGATGTAATTTTAGTTGCATATGGTTCTTTAAAAAGTCCTTGTAGGATTTCATTCTGAATACAATTACAAATGTACACTAAATTCCCTAAAACCCTTTACAGCATTGGGGGTTGAATAATTTTGAACACAACTGATATATATATATATATATGAGCTGACAACTCTCATTTGGTATGCACCCCTCCCTGTTCACAGGGCTGTGAAACTCTGATACGCTCCTACACGGTGCATGTTGGTTTTTTTTTTTTGGGGGGGCGGCAATTCATCCTTGAATCCAGGCAGCACTTGAATCTTGAGCCGGCCCTGCCCACTATAATATTGTCATCCTATGCTAAATATCTCTAGTATCGTAGGTGTCGGACAGAAAATTATTTTTTTTCTCTCTGCAAAAAAAGGGATATTTTGGGGAATTCGACTGGATGAACCCATTCGATGAAAGTAGTTAATATTAATAAACAGCCATCCTGATTAAATAGACCTCTAAAGTTGGGAAAATGGGCACATTTTTGTTTCCGCACAATAATATGCCTGCAACGCATTGTTAATAGTAACTATTTTCTTAATGCAGTTCACTTATTTATATAATGTTAATGTCTTGGTGCAATGGCTTTTTGCAAAAGTTAGATTTGTTTAAATGTCAACTATATTACAATTAACGTGCCACGTGCCTCGTTTCAGATGAGGCGCAAAAGCATTCTGGCACTGATCACAATCTGATGTCTGCCAGAAGTGGGCTTACAATGGGACTCAAGAGGAAAAGAAGTGAAAAATCCCTCCACAAAATCCCAAGGCGTTATGGAAGCACTAAAATTACGAGCCTGTAGGTTTTATTGTATGGTTGATACAAGATAATGTTTTACTTTAATGTACTAAACAATTGCTTTATTTTTATATATATGAAAAAATAAAGCAAACTGTCCAAAAAACAAATAAAAATAAAAATAAGAAGAATGCCATGTGACAGGTTGAACAGTCAACAAATTGATAACTACCTTTTCAATTTCTTCCTTCACCCAGTCTGGAACGGTTTCCAGATCCATATGCCATACAGGACAAGTCGCTGAGCCAGAACTGCCCTGGGATGTGAAGTAAAAGAGAGAAGTAAACCACGAGCATAAAAGAAGCCAAATACAGATACATTGTTACATTTTAGAAGAGGAAGACTAGCTTCTGTCAAGTACTTTAACCAAAAGTGACACGTCTTCATCAACCGTAACAATTCCTTTTTGATGATTCATTAAACACTATACAATCTTTATTGAATCATAGAATCATCGTGACTCTACATGCAATACATGTACATGATTACGACTGCAGGTTGGGGGGAGGGGGCCTTTTTAGCTAATAGCCCACCATTATAATAAATTATATATATATATATATATATATATATATATAGATACATACACACACCAACAGTATCTCCCAGAAGTGAGTTCACCCCTCACATTTTTGTAAATATTATTATATCTTTTCCTGTGACAACACTGAAGAAATGACACTTTGCTACAATGTAAAGTAGTGAGTGTACAGCTTGTATAACAGTGTAAATTTGCTGCACCCTCGAAATAACTCAACACACAGCCATTAATGTCTAAACCGCTGGCAACAAAAGGGACTACAACCCTAAGTGAAATTGTCCAAATTGGGCCCAATTAGCCATTTTTCCGCCCTCGTATCATGTGACTCGTTAGTGTTACAAGGTCTCAGGTGTGAATGGTTAGCAGGTGTGTTAAATTTGGTGTTATCGCTCTTTCTCATTCTGGTCACTGGAAGTTCAACATGGCACCTCATAGCAAAGAACTCTGAGGATCTGAAAAAAAGAATTGTTGCTCTACATAAAGATGGCCGAGGCTATAAGAAGATTGCCAAGACCCTGAAACTGAGCTGCAGCACGGTGGCCAAGACCATACAGCGGTTTAACAGGACAGGTTCCACTCAGAACAGGCCTCACCATGGTCGACCAAAGAAGTTGAGTGCACATGCTCAGCGGCATATCCAGAGGTTCCTTTGGGAAATAGACGTATGAGTCCTGCCAGCGTTGCTGCAGAGGTTGAAAGATTGTGTGTGTGGGGTGGTGGCGGCTGGCCTGTCTGTGCTCAGACCATACGCCGCACACTGCATCAACTTGGTCTGTATGGCTCTCGTCTCAGAAGGAAGCCTCTTCTAAAGATGATGCACAAGAAAGTCTGCAAACAGTTTGCTGAAGACAAGCAGACTAAGGACATGGATTACTGGAACCATGTCCTGTGGTTTGATGAGACCAAGATAAATTTATTTGGTTCAGATGGTGTCAAGTGTGTGTGGCGGCAACCAGATGAGGAGTACAAAGACAAGTGTGTCTTGCCTACAGTCAAGCATGGTGGTGGGAGTGTCATGGCTTAGGGCTGCATGAGTGCTGCCCACACTGGGAAGCTACAGTTCATTGAGGGAACCATGAATGCCAACATGTACTGTGACATACTGAAGCAGAGCATGATCCCCTCCTCTCGAAGATTGGGCCGCAGGGCAGTATTCCAACATGATAACGACCCCATGACGACCACTGCCTTGCTATAGAAGCTGAGGGTAAAGGCGATGGACTGGCCAAGCATGTCTCCAGACCTAAACCCTATTGAACATCTCTGGGGCATCCTCAAACAGAAGATGGAGGAGCGCAAGGTCTCTAACATCCACCAGCTCCGTGATGTCGTCATGGAGGAGTGGAAGAGGACTCCAGTGGCAATCTGTGAAGCTCTGGTGAACACCATGCGCAAGAGGGTTAAGGAAGTGCTGGAAAATAATGGTGGCCACACAAAATATTAACACTTTGGGCCCAATTTGGACATTTTCAATTAGGGGTGTAGTAACTTTTGTTGCCAGCGGTTTAGACATTAATGGCTGTGTGTTGAGTTATTTTGAGGGTGCAGCAAATTTACACTGTTATACAAGCTGTACACTCACTACTTTACATTGTAGCAAAGTATAATTTCTTCAGTGTTGTCAGATGAAAAGACATAATAAAATATTTACAAAAATGTGAGGGGTGAACTCACTTCTGGGAGATACTGTATATATAAGGATCCCTCAGTATAGGTTTCCCCAGTTATAAGAAAAAAGGGGGGTGTTTGTGAGGGTCCTGAGAACGAGCAACAGCACAAATGGCCTGCTCTGCGGTGGGTGCCCGCTCAGGTCTCACAAACAAGGTTTTAGCTTGATTGTGCCATTACAGGGATGAATTTTCCATATGCAAATCAGCCCAGTTATAATGTACTATCCTTCTTAAAGGGTCACGCTAATGAATTTTTTAACCGAGCATTTTATGTCCTTAAATAACTGGACAGATTGAAAATCTCGGCTGCCTGGCTGACACGTGTGTGGGCAGAGGAAACTCTTCCACATCACACGGAGGGATGTGGGGGGGGGGGCTCCACAGAGCCTGACCACTTTAAACATTAAAGTGGTGTGGGTGTTTAGTGTCCCTTTAAGCTACATCTTTTGTTCTGATGTATAAATCCTTGTTCACATGTATCTCGTACAGCGCTGCGGGATCTGCTGGCCTTTTTAAATAAAGTATAATAATACCAACTATAATATACAGGAAATAAGAGAATGTATTGTGTTGGCAGGAGAAATGCAAGAGTAATGTTTAGGATAGTAAATGAACATGAATAGCCGTGAATTTCAGATATACACGTCACGCACAAAAGATCCACAAAGTCTTTCGATTAAGAAACTTATCACGTTTCCATATAATTAAAATAAAAACCACTAAGGAAATAAAAGGTAAATAAATGAAACTAAATTATTTTATTTTTTTCCTTCACAGAGGGGTGTGCGCGTTTGGTACTGTATGCTTTGTTAGTCAACACACACATTACACACTTCACAGTCTACTCTACAGGAAATGACACGCAGCTATTTTCAGCTTCATCAATAAATGATAGCACCCTAGGAAACTCCACTCGTCTGCTCAGCTGCTAGTAAAATAACAAAATACTGCAGATTAGCCACTTCAGGTTTTGGCAGTGATCACACAGGTAGAATTTGCAGGTATAACCAGCAACCTGTCCTAGCTTATTGCACTTTGCGGTATCTTATCACCAAATGGATTGGCCTTACATAGCAACGCGATATCTCATCGATAAGATACTGCAGCCACTACTTAACTGGTTCCAGCGACAGGCACCGGCATGGTTTCCCCTCAGTGGGCTAAGTTTCTGGAAGCTGCGAGCTGCGCTATTGGCCCTCAGCTGTGACGTGGCACATTGACTGGCAGGTCAGCCTGCAAAGAGTATACTGGCTGAACCAAGAGGATGGCTGTCTCTCCACGCAGAGTTGCAATTTACCTGCGTCATGATGCATGAAAAAGGAGTGAATGCTAAATGTTAAAGTGAATAACAATTTTTTTTCCCACATACAGGTTACATAGCCATTGTCTGGAATTCTAAAATCCTGAAGATTCTGAAAACTGGAGTTTTCAGAGCCATCCAGATTTTATTGATTCCAGACTAGGTGTCACAGGGAGCACCCAGCATGAGCCAAGGTGGGCCCCTTATTCACATTAGATAGCCCTTTAGGCAGGATAGCTGCTGCCTGCATTAACATAGAACCAGACCACGGGATACAGAGATCAGGACAACAGGAAGTGCATGGGTTAAGTGAGAGAAGAACAACAGACTGGAACCAAGCAGCACACTAAATGGAACCTTGATCTAGATAAGGTCCTCAAAATGGCCATCTAATTTAAGGGAAGGGGACCTCAGTGCTGGGTGACACACAGAACCAACAGACAGAACAACAGGGACAATTCCAGAGACGTGGTCATAAACAAGAGCCGGAGTTATTAGCCAGAACGGGTAGCCATACAGAAGCCAGAGATCAAAAACCAGAGAGGGAAAGTCAGACAAGCTAGAAGACGATACACAGGAGATCAATATTCAGAAAACAACGAACAATAACAGAAGTAAATATACTCAGGAACAGATACTCACGGACTAATGTAACACATATACAGCTCTTATGCAGGCGCCCTTGGTGATGGGAGAGTCTGCTTTATAAAAGGGAGCAGACAAGAGTAAACAGATCAAGCGGACCCAGACCAGGCTGGCTACAGGGGAATCCAGGAAAGGAGGGAGAGGGAGGGATAGTCCAAACATGGGTAAGAGCTGGTCTGGATCACTCACATACAGGGAGCAGGGCTGTAAACGTGTCCAGACCCCCCCTCAAAGGGCGAACTACAGGTGGCAAAGACTCGTATAAGTCTAGAAACACAAACCGATCACCACTAGAAGTGTTTTGGAGTCTATTACCCACTCAGGGCGGTCAGACTTCTCCTGAGCGCGCAGAGTATCTCATAGGCAGCCAGATGCTCTTTGTGTACCAGTGACCCTTCAGACGTCCACACACAACTCTTAGGAGCAGGATAAGGCTCTGAGACAGCGTCTTCTCCTTGGGGCTCTGCTTCAGAATAATCCTCCTCAGAACTGGTTACCCTCTTTAGGGTTCTCCTAGATCCAGATGGTTTAGGAGTTCTGATTTTAGACCAGGACCTGCCATCAGCAGACTCGCCGCGGGACATGGGCACAGTGGCCTTACCGCTAAACGTCGGAATTGCAAACATGCCGCCAGACTTGGTACCTGCGTCCCCTCTGCAAAACAAGGAAACAATGGACTCAATGCCAGACTCGGCAACTGCCGCCTCACCGCCAGACATGGAAAACGCGGCTCCACTGTATACCATGGGAACAGTGGACTGACTGCTAGACTGGGAAATTGAGGTATTGCCAAGCTGAGAGAAAAGAGCAGGCTGTGTCGGTTTGGAGGGTTTAACAGGGAACTGAGAAATATGGTGTGAATAACCCCTCAATAAAATAAGAAGTTTTCTGCACCTCTCCTTTCCCAAGGAGGATTAAGCACACAGGCTGTGCTGGGTGGTGCAACATCGTTAAAATCCACAGATGAGCACACTAAAGAATCCATTAACCTCTTCAGCTCCTTCACGATGTTTAACACCATGCGGAGCAGAGAGTCCAGCACAGCAAACATACCTGCAGGCTTGGTTGGCTCCTGCATATTGTCACAGCACCACCCAGCATAATCCAAGGTGGGCCCATTATTCACATTAGGTAGCGCTTTAGGCAGCATAGCTGCTGGCTGCACTGAACCAGACCACAGGATACAAAGAACAGGACAACAGGAAGAGCAAGGGTTCAGGGAGAGAAGAACAACAGAATGACACCCAGCAGCACACAAAAGGGAACCCGGATATAGATACGGTCATTAGAATGGCCGCCAAATCAAAGGGGAGGGGACCTCAGTGCTGGGTGACACACAGAACCAACAGACAGGACAATAGGGACAATTCCAGAGACATGATCATTAACGAGAGCTGAAGTTAGTAACCAGAACGGGTAGTAATACAGAAGCCAGAGATCAGAAACCAGAGAGGGAAATTCAGACAAGCTAGGAGTCGGTACAGGAGATCAATATTCCGAAAACAAGGAACAATGACAGAAGTAAATATACTCAGGAACAGATACTCAGGGAGCAATGTAACACATATACAGCTCATATGCAGGAGCCTTGGGCAATGGGAGAGGCTGCCTTCGATCAGGTGATCCCTGACCAGGCAGGCTACAGGGGAATCCAGGAACGTAGGGAGAGGAAGGGATAGCCCAAACATGGCAACAGTGGGCCCGAATTGCTCACATAACTGGGAGCAGGGCTGGAAACGTGACACTAGGGGAGCTCCATTGGGTCTCTGCTGCTTGAGAAATTTGCTCCCAAGCACTGCAGTACCCAATGGCACATACTGTTAGCATCTGGGCGCCCCAGTGAGTGACACGCAGTGGAGATTCACAGTGATTACGAGCAGCAAGTCCGGAAAGGAAGGCTGCAGCAGGCTCCCAGTGTGTCTAGACACTGAGAGCTGCAGCAGGAAGGCAATTACGACTCTCCAACTGCAATCTACCTCTGAAACGTCAGATTCACCCTGAATGTAGAATCTGGAAGAATCTGAAGCTGGAATGCTCGGGGTCCTGAGCAATCCGGATAACAGGTGCTCAACATGAATGAATGAATGAATATATATATATATATATAGTAATTTGCTTGATTCCTGGCTAAGGAAGCCTAATTTTTAAGGGGGACATTAAGGGGAGACTTAATTTAAAAGGCAAAAGAATTAACTAAAAATTCAGATCCATATTACATAGCTATTTATTTTACCATTTATTCTAAATTTTATTACAGTTCTGATTAATTAGGATTTTTAACTATGCATTATGACAATCTGAATTGTGTGGGAAAGGTGTGATGAGCCATGCAAAGATAGACTTGTCATTCTATCAAGTACATACGAAAAGTCACAAATCTCTCAAACTTAAGACGGAAATGACTCATCTGTCTCTTTAGTAAAGACCTTCATGCATTAAAAAGATAAGCAGCCTCCTGACACCACTATCACTTTATTAAGCTTAAATTGCTGTAGTGTACCTTAAGGCAGTGGTCCCCAACCCTAGTCCTCAGGTCCCCTAACAGGTCAGGTTTGCAGATATCTGCAGCGAATCACAGGTGATATAATTTGCTGCTCAGTGATTGTAGGATTCAGTCTGCAGCTCCCCAAGGTAACCCTTAAAACCTGGTTTGTTAGGGGTACTTGAGGACCAGGGTTAGGGACCACTGCCTTATGATCACAGGGCCTTAATCATCCACGATTGACCATGTGAGCATAGGAGACATTAATAACACAGAAACCATTGACATATCATCCTTGCTTTTGTTGATAAACTTTAGGTTAATGGTTTTCACATTAAAACAGTTACAACTAGGGATGCACCGATAAAATCTCTTAAGACAGAGTACCAATACTTTTTTTCAGGTGCTCACTGCTAAGTTTATTTAATGTAATGTGACCGCTTTCCAACAAATAATTTAGGATCTCTGCACGATCTCACGAGATCGCCGCTGGAGACCAGCGGAGCCAGGTTACAACCTTTACTTTCCAGGGACCACTCACTGATGCGCAGCCGGCCAGGGGGGCCTGGCAGAATGCAGTTACTGTATTCTGCCTGTTGCCCCAGCTCTCACATACCATCCAGCAAGCCAGCCCAGCGCTGGCTTCCGGTTTCAGTAGAAATATTGGGGGCATTTGCACGAGAATAAGTACAAGTCTGCACATACAAAGTTACAATGAACATATTCTCTCACTAATTGAAAATATCCTTATAAAGTGTCACATAAACATGGAGGCAAAGGGGCTGAATGATCAGTTAATTAAATCACAATATTTCTACCCAGTAGAATTGTTGCATTTTAGCAATTATTTATATTATTTCTAGTAGTTAGCGGTGTGGAGGATTTTAGTCTCACTTTTCGTCCTCTGCCTTAATTTTAAGAGTTACTGTGAAATGATGACGGCAAACTGGTCTCTGTTGACAAGTCAAAGCCATTATCCCATTGTACCAAATTGATTTTATGTACGGTTTTCTTAAGGCACTCAAAAACTGCTGTCGTTTTGGAAAGTTATCTAATGCCAAGCCAGATTTAAATGATTGTTAAGAAATAAAACTTGTACATACTTCGATATGTCGAATTGCTAAAGATACAGAGATTAAATTGGACCTGACATTTAAAGGTCATGTTGCATTCTAGTATTGATTAAAATGATCGATATAAGAGCCGTAGTACCGTGCTAAAAGAGCAGTCAACTATTTTTCTTTAACAGCTGCTTGAAAGATCTCACATTTCCTGTCTTGGCCCCCTTGCATGGATCCAAATCCCATCCTGTGAGGCTAATGGATCAGCATGAGGTTCACTTTAAAATTGTGAATTTAAACGCCAATATGATCATTATGCGTCGCTTTATAAGGCCATACTTATTGGACCAATAATTGGACCAAAAAATGAAAATGTACTTTTTAGCATTACGTTATGTGCATTTATATGGCTCCAACGTATTACAAAGCGCTTTCCATTACTGGCAAGTGCAACACTAAGGTCGGGGGCACACGAGATGTTTTCTTTAAATGCACAAAACGTGCGTTAAAGAAAACGCTAATGCACCGGCGTCCACTCGACGCCTGCCTGCCTGCCCCCCCCCTCAGCGCTGCAAAGCACGATCGCGCAGCCCCGACGAGAATAATAGGATACGCGTCGACGGGGCTGCGCGATCCTCCTGTGCTCAAGTGCGCATGCGCGCTGCATTTGACGCCCAACGTCGCGTCAATCCTAGCGCAGCAGCCATTGTGTTTTCGAGACGGACGTCTTCAGCGCGCGTTATGCGTGTGGTCTTTGTGTTATGCGTGCATTAGTAACGCGCGTTAGTGCGCACTAAAAAACGTCTCATGTGCACCTGGCCTTAACCAGTGCTCTGCCAGCGTCTCATGATGTTACAATTTAAAACGGAGAGGGACTTGAGACAAAAGGGAGCAGGGCAAGTAGGACACTGATGGCCAAAGAGAGCACGAGAAGGCTGTAAGAAGTTAATAAGACGAGTATGGAGAAGTGAAAACACCTGAATACATACAGCATAAAAGAAGGGATGTCCTGATCTGATCCCTAGGATCAAGATCTGATTGCAGATTTTTTCTGGGATGGTGTATCTGCTCCTTTGAGCCAATCCGATCCCAGTGTCAGAGGCCTGCCAAGCAGCGGGACTCCCAGCCACCCAGCAGCCTTGGTATTGACTTGCATTGTGTTCCCTGCCTGCTCGTGAATCATGGAGGAGGCAGGGAAGATGCAGCGAGTTGCCCAGTTGAAGTCAAGGGCCTCACTTCCAGTGTCTTACCTGCCAGCACCACGACCTGTGAGCAGACAGGGAAGACACCGTCATGAATGTTGAGGCTCCGGGATTCCTTTACGTGAGGAAGCCAGATTGGATTGGGGGTCCGAACATAGTCAATCCAGGCATTCCTACATAGCAGTAAAACAGGGATTGGTAGGTGAGAAGAGCAGCAGGAGGATGAGCAGTCAAACTGAAGAGTGATTGGAAGTGTTCGGGTCGGACAACAGAAAGAAAAAAAATGTGTGAAACCAAGACAGATGAAAACGTGGAAGGGTCAGAAGAAGAGAGACTGCGGGCCAGGGGTAGTAGAGAGACAGACTGCAGGCCAGGGGTAGTAGAGAGACAGACTGCGGGCCAGGGGTAGTAGAGAGACAGACTGCGGGCCAGGGGTAGTAGAGAGACAGACTGCGGGCCAGGGGTAGTAGAGAGAAAGACTGCGGGCCAGGGGTAGTAGAGACAGACTGCGGGCCAGGGGTAGTAGAGACAGACTGCGGGCCAGGGGTAGTAGAGACAGACTGCGGGCCAGGGGTAGTAGAGACAGACTGCGGGCCAGGGGTAGTAGAGACAGACTGCGGGCCAGGGGTAGTAGAGACAGACTGTGGGCCAGGGATAGTAGAGAGAGAGACTGTGGGCCAGGGATAGTAGAGAGAGAGACTGTGGGCCAGGGGTAGCGAGTGTTGAGTTGTATGTCCTATGAAAACTCTGGACAGTAGATAATGGGTTAAGTTTGGATTTTACAGTCCAAAAAAGAGGATATATCAATTTCTGGTGTATGCAAAGATTGCAGCACAGTTTTTTATTGTTTTTATTTTAAAAGAATAATTTATGTTAATCACAGGATGTCTGGTAGTGTTCAAATGCGCCAGAGAATGTTCTGATGGACACCTCAAGCCACATGTGAGACAACCTGTCAAAGAAACCGTAATGGTAAGGGATTTCTTTATTATGAATAACACGGTGATATGCGAAATAAGAAGAACAAGGCAGAGAGCTCTGTGTAACAGAAATGTAAGCCACACCACGGATTGGTAAAGGGGCATCAGAGCAACATCACTGCTCTTTTTACTTTTTTTCATGAAACGGTACAAACAAGCAAAGGAAAAATCAAAATCAGTTCAAACACTAGAACTTGTTATTTAAAACATAAAATTGCTCCGCTCTGTCTAGGCATCATGCAAACAATGTTGTGTCTACATTAAAATCACTGTCAAATCTGCAGGGGCAGCTGTAACAAAGACATACCTGTCAGTATTAGGATTCTAAAGGGAATGTATCAAAGCAGCACCAGAGCTGGGCTCCAATGCAAATCATTCCTCTTATCTTGACAAACAAAAAAATCTTGACACATTGGAGAGAGAGGAAAAAAAAAACTTTAACAAGATCTGTTCTTACAATACCGGGCACTGCTGGAAACTGCTTAAGCTTCTTCAAATGTTTACACTGCCCACAGGGAAAAGCCCAGCAAAACTTCTGAAAGGGAAATATAGCAACCCTGCACTTTGAACATGAGCTGTCATCCTTAGATATTGAGATATGTGCAGAGGATCTGGAATAAACAAGCTAGCAAAGGAATCTTTTCCATTTAAGATTCCTAGATAAAGGGTGAATATGTATGGGATGGCAGGGTTTATGCTAAACATTTGCAGATCTGTATTAGAAGTGGTATACAGTGATAACTATCAGGACAGTTCATCTTCATGGCAGATCTTCGAATTTTTTTTTTTTATTATTTATGTATAAAATGCATTCACAAAATAACTTTTTTTTAACAAGAATGTATCAGACAAAAAATAAATATACAGTGTAATATATATATATATATTATTAGTATGACACATTGCTATGACGAATAAGTAGCTATTAAAACAGATGGTGGATACAGATCTGGAAAAGTGCCACAGTTGAGGTGTATTCAAAAATATTAGGAACATCCTTAATCCCTTCACTAGCATGATTGTGCATACACGACCAGCAGTAGCAATCAGAGCAGCTTGAGATCATGTTAACATTACCTGGAGTTATTCTGCACCATCCCTCTTGTGCAGGGATGATGTCCTTGGCAGTCAGCACTGGTCACCCTCATTGGGTGAGAGCAGACTGATTTTCATATGGAGCATTCATCCCTGTAATGGCACAAGCTAAAACCTTGTGAGACCTGAGCGGCCCCCACCGTAGAGCAGGCCACTAGTGCTGTTGCTCGTTCTCAAGACCCTCACAAATCCCCTTTCTCCTTACATAGGATGTTTCTCTGTGCATGTATGTCTTAGAAGAAGCCAGTCAAACCCCACATAACATTCCACTTAAGGACGCATTCACATTGAGCGACATGAAAAAGCAAGCGTTTTTCCGCGTGATTTTCATATACACGACATCGAGTGATAATATCGTGCTATATTGCCGTTATGAGCAATATTGCGCGACACCATTGATGTGGTATGCAGCAAATCGCGGGAAAAGGGTCATGTAAGAGCAACCAGCTACAGGCGACATTGAGCGGTGAGAGGTGTACAGCTCCATTGAAAAGCATTGGAGAAGCTACATAGAGCGATATCGCGCAGAAACGAGCGATATCGCAGCAAAAAAAAAACCACGTGATAAATTGCTTAGTGTAAATGGGGCCTAAAGGGACACTACCACTAACATAAGCTGTAACTATACAGACACAATAAGGCAGCGCTGATAAAATATTTTAGGAATAGTCGCTACAAGCACTCACACGTGGTTCCTGTCTCAAACCACAAAAAAGTTACCAATAGTCCAAACAAATTGAGTGCAGCGAAAAACAATGTTCCTATCTTTGAATCCCAGGAGCAGATTTCACAGATCCTGAAGAGAGCTTCCTTCTAAGGCTAGGGTCAGACTAGCGCAGTTTTAACGTGCGTTTAGCCGCACGAAATCACGGCCATACTAGCAGCAAATGACGTCCAATGCCGGGGAACATACGAAGTACGGCCGCACGAAAGTTCGTCCGCTACTACTGACGTACAGAGTGCGCTGCGGCTGCATAGCGGCGTGTTTGCGTGATTGGGAGACGTCAGACGCTGCACACGTCCGGCCAACATAACGTGCACAGACCAAACACTTCCTGTCTTGTCTGGGGGTAGCTGCAAGTTGCGTTAGACAATGGCTGGGACTGAGATCGACGTGGAGAGGCTGATCAATGCAGTGGCAGAGCATCCCGAGCTGTGGGACACAGCCTGCGACAGCTACAAAGACCGGCAGAAGGCCAGTGCATGGGTCACAGTGTCCAGGGTGGTGTACCCAGAGTACGAGACGTGGTCTGATAAAGAGCAGAAGCTTCAGAGTGAGTAAATGATCATTTTATTGCATAGAATTCAATTGCATTGAACTTGAATGTAATATCAAACAAAATGGCATAACGAATTATCGTTGTCACTAAGGATGTGCGTTTCGGCTTTCAGAATTTCGGAATTTAAACGACATTTTCCTGATTCGTGTTTTCTGAGGCGGGCGATTCCCAGATAATTTTTCGATCCGAAAATGTCAGATCCGAAATGAAACTAAATATTGTACGAATATTCGATTGGACTTGAATTGTGTCAAATCGAAATTTATTGCTTTGAAACGAGAACAGACGTTGCGAAAAACGAAAAATGTCCGAAATCACGAAAAGTAGATCCAAAAAACGAAAAATGGTCCATATTCCGATGACATATCCCCGAAAAACGAGTCGAACCGAATCGAATCAAAACAGGGATCGTTCGAAACGAGCCGAATCGAAAACTTTAAACATCCGAAAAATCGAACAGAAAAAATAAATCGGTGCACAAGCCTAGGTGTCACATGTCAAATGATGTCCATCTGCCATGGCACCTGCCCTGCATTGCTAGTGAAATAATTAGACAGAGCATCGCGAAACCTGTTGGTGTGTCTATTCACAGGTATTATGTCATCGTTAGCATACTCATCCAGACCCGTTACTGTGAGGGTATCCTCGAAATTAACCCCATCCCTTGCACGAACATAGTTATGTAGGATGCAACAGCATTTCACTATATCCACACAGAAATCCACATTTACATCAAGTGGCCGATGAAAAATCCTCCACTTGTTGCTCAGTATGCCAAAGCTACACTCGACATACCGTCTCGCCCGCGACAGCCTGTAATTAAACACCCGCTTCTTCACAGTCAGGTGTGTCCCCGAGTATGGCCGCAGGAGATGTGTGGATAGGCCGAATGCCTTGTCACCCACGAAGGCATAAGGGACTGACACGTCGCTGCCAGGCAAAGGTGCGGGTCTGGGGATGTTCAGGTTCCCACCCTCAATCTCATTCCACAGTGTTGAGTTCCGAAACAGTGTTGAGTCCGAGTCCTTGCCGTATGATCCGACATCCACATACACAAAATTATAGTTGGCATCTGCCACCGCCAGTAGGCCAATTGAAAATAATGTTTATAATTTTGATACAGTGAGCCACTGTGCAGTGGCTTCACAATGCGGACATGTTTGCCATCCACCGCTCCCAGGCAGTTGGGATAGTTCGCTCTCTCCCAGAATCCTGCTGCAATTGCCAGCCATGTCTCGCCTGTGGGTGTTGGCAAACATTGGTCCTTCATGGTTTCCCATATTGTTTGGCAGACCTTGCGGACGATCTCACCAGCTGTCGATCTGCCAATGCGGAAGTTGTAATGCAGATCCTTCAAACTGCATCCACTAGCGAGATACCTAGAACATGAAAGAAGCTGTGTTATGATCACATCATATAAACCTAACCTTATGTCACTCTCATCATGTTTTGCAGCACATGAAGCAATCAATAAATGGCGCACGGTGAGGGACAATCATACCCGGGTCCTAAAAAGGAGGCTGAAGCTGCTCGCTCTGGAGCTGGTGCAAAGAAGAGGCGCAGCTATTTGTATGCTGACCAACTGTCCTTCCTGAGGAAGAGCCAGGAGCCGCGCAAGACCGTGAGCAGTATTGACCGGCCAGCCACCTCTAGCTCACAAGGGCAAGACCTGCAGACCGCAGGATCTGGCAGCTGCCAGGTGGAGGTCGAGCAGGGTGGTGCGGAGTCCCAGGTGGAGGATGTGGAGTCCCAACAGGTGCCGGGTACAGCACCCACAGAGAGCACCAGTACGGCTCCCAGGAGGAAGAAGCCACCATCAGCTGATGTCGAGCAGGCCATGGTCGCATTCATGGAGGCGCACCATACACATCCACGCTGCATGGTCGCTGATTCCGAGGACATGTCCTTTTTTAATTCATGTCTCTCCCTGCTCAACATGATGACCCCAGCGCAGAAGGTGGATTATCGCCGCCGAAGCCTGGACCTGATACATGAGATACTGTCCCATCCACAACAGGCACCTGTATATCACGGTGTCGTGCCACAATACCCCCATGGTTATTCCCACCACTGCCAGGCGTTGCCTACCCGCCCACCCATGTCCCCTGTTGCTGGGCCACCCCCGGAGCCAGAGTACCACCGCAGCCATATGCACGGTCCTCATGACCCAGATGCTCCTCGGTATCATACCATGTGAGGTGTATCGTCTGTTCGTTTATGTTTGTCACAGTTTATTCATGTTGTTCTACTATTTTTATTTTATTACCTTCATTGTACATGCAATAATATATGTGTTTAATATGTTATTGTTATCTTCTGTCATATTATTTCGGGACTAAATATTTTATTTGTTTCACATCGTTGTCAGTGTCATTACTCTTTCGTTACGTGTTCTGCAAGGTGATGCATGCGTGTGTGTGTGGCCATATAACTACTGACCTACAATAGAGCCTCTGCACACCGAGCACAGGTCTGATGACTGGCAGCGATGTCATGAATGCAGGTGTTTGATAGTACTTACCGCAAAGTGAGGACCAGCATCTCCTCCGGTGGTATGGCAGCCCTCATGTTGGTGTCCCTCTTGGTCAGCAGCCCACGCACCTTCATCAACAGTTCATCAAAAGGTGTGGATGGACATCCGCAGGTAGTTGAAGAACTTCACGGGGTCCCTCTCTCGCAGTGGCCTGTACAGTGTCACAAAGTGGCCATGCGTGTGTCTGGCAGTGTTGATTGGATGGACCCATGTTCGCCGTTGTCTTTTCTTCTTCAGGTACAGGTATCCCAGTGCAGCAAAAAGAAACACTTGGACTGCATCCATCTTGGAAAAATGCCACCATTCCCAAAATGCCTTTTTATACCCTTCCTTTTATTTGATTCATTCTGCAATTGATTTGGTTGATCATATCTCTTTCTTCCAGCTCCGTGAAACAAAACGTACGAAAATGCGCATCGTATGACCGCTTTCGCGCATTCCGTTAAAAAATACGTTCGTTCGACCGCACTTTTTCACGTTCGCGGGGAAAAATGCGTTCGTCTGACCCTAGCCTTAGGGTAACCTCAAAAGAGAACATCATCGGCTACCCACTTGCCCTTTTGTCTGCATCAAAAAGGAAAGTGGGTAGCCGGTAATAACCCAAAGGCGCATCATCCAGAGCCAGGAGGGCTCTACTTCACGTGAGTGTGCTAACATTTCTCTGGACTCTCTATATATTATATATCAGATCGCACAATGTGTTCTTTTTTTGAAGTTACCCTGAGAAGGAAGCGCTCTTCAGGATCTGGGAAATCTGCTCCTGGGATTCAAAGATAGGAACATTGTTTTTCGCTGCACTCCATTTGTTTGGACTAATATATATATATATATATATCACATTGTAAACCACATGCTGCTGTTTTTTTTCCCCTTTGTTTGAATTAATTGCATGCAAAAAGATTTAAAAAGCTAGGTTTTTATTTCCCGATTCCATTTTGTGGATTTATCCCCACAATGCAATATTTACGAAAATCTTAGCCCAAGTCTCTTTTTTCAGCTGTGGTACATGACAAAACAGTACTACAGAGGCAATGGGCTGGAGGAGAGAATATATAGACAAGGCTGCAGGGCATCTGTTGTGTTGTCTATGCTACCAGAGATATGAGAGGACAGTGCGCTAAATACTGAATCACCTCCTGGTGATGTCATTTACATTCCATACAATGCAAGTCAATAGGTCAGTTTTCTGGACTTCTGACCCATAGAGTCCATTCTATGCCCAATGCTACACAGTGAAGAACAAGTGATGTAAAGATACTGGGGGGGGGGGGGTGCAGTGTACAACACAAAATATCATAAAATGGATGCACGCAGTGTAAAATATTTTATAAAACACACAGGTACTTATTTTCACATTTATTTTATGCTGCTGATATTTTACATAAGAACATTTCATTTTTTTTGGTGGTAGTGTTCCTTTAAGAATCAAGACTTGAGAGCAACTGTACAGAAGTTGTTAGAGCTTAGACAATAATCCCCCAAAGAATAGGAAAATAATAAAATTGTGCAGGTTTCAAAGATTTCCCCACTAGAGGACTATTGACACGGAAGCCAGGCGGCAGTCTAAAGTGGTAAGGGTGTATAAAGTAGTTTCCTCCACCCATACCTGGGTCAACAGGCAGCCAGGATTTGAATTTCCCAACTTTTGGTCACCCAATCAGTCCCTGATGATATCAGCAGGCTCTACATGCTGACATCATCCTCTCAGAACTCTTGCAATAGCGCGCGTCCTGAGCGAAGGTGGTTGATGGATTGGTTCTGCGTGCATGCACACAGCTCCAATCCATAGTTCTATGCAGACCCTACAAAGCTTGCAAACAGAAGTACACCGGTTTGATGCGATGCTCAATTTGCACATTGTACGCAACTAGAGTTGCAAAGGTTTGACATTGCATAAAAAAAAGCTACAGGACATTAGGCATTGTGAAAACCCTAAGCCGTAGAGGAGGAGCAGCATGCGCGGAGGGAGAAATGGTGAGTATCAGGGGTCTAGTTCCAGAAAAATAAGTGCAGGAACTCTCCAAGATTTCTGCTGCTCAATTAACCATTGACATAGAAACATAGAAAAATGTCGGCAGATAAGAACCTTTCGGCCCATCTAGTCTGCCCAATTACATGGATACTTTACCTGGATTTATTTTTTGCTTAGGATAGCCTTATGCCTATCCCATGCTTGCTTAAATTCAATTACTGTTTTGGCCTCTACCACTTCTACTGGAAGACTGTTCCATGTATCCACCACCCTCTCCGTAAAATAATGCTTTCTGATGTTACTTTTAAACCTTTGCCCCTCTAATCTAAGACTATGTCCCCTTGTTTTGCTACTTTGTTTCCTTTTAAATATACTCCCTTCCTCTACCTTGTGGATTCCCTTTACGATTTAAATGTTTCTATCATATCTCCTCTGTCTCGTCTTTTTTCCAAGCTGTACATGTTAAGATCATTAAGCCTTTCCTGGTAACTTTTCTCCTTCAAGCCGTACACCATTTTAGTAGCCCTTCTCTGAACTCTCTCTAAGATGTCTATATCCTCCTGGAGATACGGTCTCCAGTACTGCACACAGTACTCCAAGTGAGGTCTCACCAGTGCTCTGTACAGTGGCATGAGCACTTCCCTTTTCCTACTGCTAATACCTCTCCCTACACAACCAAGCATTCTGCCAGCATTTCCTGCTGCTCTATTACATGTTTCACTTACCCCAATGCTCCGCAAGTAAATTTGATGACAATGCTTAAATATGAAGATTTGTTGGGTTTTAGGGAATTCTTGTGATAATTGTAATACATATCACATATTTCTGGTGACTTAAGAAAAATATGATTGGTACCTAATAAAAGATTCTCAGTGTGTGGGCCTAAAGGGAACAGCGTTCCCTCAGAGAAAATAGTGGAGGTACTACGCTCCCAAGTGTTCCCGCTCGAGTTAACCCCCAGTGAGTATTTTCGCCTACATTAAAATCTAGCAAAAAAATAACTCCACATATCCAATTATTAAGGGCATAAAAGGGGAGGGGGGGGGGGGCGCAAAAAATGTCATTAGAATGCCCTTGTAATGTAAGCATCTGTTAGAGAAAGAACCAGGTACTGAAGCATTTGTGTAAAAGGGAGCCTTTATTCGGACACCATCACACATCGTTTCAGATGTCACAGCAGCTTTTAGGCGTCCGAATAAAGGCTCCCTTTTACATTGACACTTGGATGCTCAGTCCTTTGTTTGGAAGATGGCTGCCCAGGTCCAGGCTGCACCTTGCAGGGTGACTTCTTCAGAGCAGAGCGTGCACTTCAGGTTTGTAGATTAGAATTATAGGACAGAGCAGAACTTTTAACCTACCAGCGATTCTGAAAAGTGGCATCCTGTGAGCGCCAAATTGGACGTCTCGAAGCGTTGAAACATAGTGTATGTACTGAAATCTATTGATATTCATTTTATAGACAGATTTCCATTGGTATCCATGGCAAAGTGAAGTCCAATACTTAGGCTAGCGTCAGACGAATGCAGTCATCACGTCTGTTGTAGCATTGATTTGTGATCAATAGAGACCAACACACGATGTACGTGCGCACGCACCAGCAGGTGGCAACGGATGCCATTTAGGCCTCGACGTAAAAGCGCTAAGACGGACGCCCGGAGTGCACCACGTCACGGCCTGTGTGCGTAATGAGGAGACATCAGAAGCAGCGCATTTGCAGTGTCCATCACGTTGACGCTTTTTGGTATGGCTGACTGTACCTGTCATTTAATTTTGATTCCCATATTTCTCTTTTTTTTCTACGTCCATAAAAAAAAAACAAAAAAAAAAAAAACAACGTGTGGTGTCTACAGTATCTTCCGTCAGTACGTCCATCCGTTGTGCACGCACGCAGAGTAGCAAACATTGAGTGTTAACAAGGAAATCAACATTAAAAAAATGCTGAGTTGACGTTCAAGAACTAGAAATTCACTTTAACCAAGTTCTCTGTCTTGGAGTTACACTTGACTCTGCTCTTTCCTTCATCCCCCACATCAAGTCTCTTTCCTCCTCCTGCCGATACCAACTGCGTAATATTTACAGAATTCGGCCATTTCTTAACGCTGTCACCACAAAACAACTCATACACGCCCTGGTAATCTCCCGACTCGACTATTGCAATAATCTCTTATCTGGCCTCCCTCTGTCCCGCCTCTCCCCCCTACAATCCATCCTGAACGCCTCCGCCAGGCTAATTCACCTCAACCGCCGCTCTGTCTCTGCCACTCCCCTCTGCGAGTCCCTTCACTGGCTCCCCATCCACTGCAGAATTAAGTTCAAAATCCTTATCCTTACCTACAAAACCCTCACTAACTCAGCTCCCCACTACCTGTCCTCACTAATCACCAAATACACCCCAGCCCGCTCCCTAAGGTCAAACAGTGACCTGCGACTAGCTTCTCCCCGCATCACCTCTTCCCATGATAGACTGCAGGATTTCTCACGCGCAGCCCCCACTCTCTGGAACGCTCTCCCTCGTACTGTCAGACTTTCCCCTAACTTCTCTTCCTTCAAACGCTCCCTTAAAACATTCCTATTTAGAGAAGCCTACCACCCAATTCACTGACGCAACCATCAATCACTCTCACCTTACAGTCCTCTCCTCCTGTTTCCAACCCCAACCCTCCCAGATTGTGAGTTCCTACGGAATAGGGCCCTCATCTCCTCCTGTACTGTTTGTCAAATGTTGTACAATGTATTGTAACCCTGTCTATACTGTGCTTATTGTACAGCGCTGCGGAATATGCTGGCGCTTTATAAATAAAGAATAATAATAATAATAATAATTTAACAGTTAAGCACATACCACAAAGAGTACATACGCAGATAAAAGCATACTCACAGTTTTTAACGTACTTGCGGTCTCTCTGACAAGACAGTCAGAATTTGCAACACATTTTCTGCATTTCCTGCAGCGTAATATGGATTTTGCCTCATTTATGCTCTTTTCAGTCAAGCTTTCCATATCTGCTCCTGTAAAATGCACGAAGCAATAAAGCACTGTTACATGTGTGGATAAAGTCTAATACTAGGATGCCCCAACAACAAACATGTGGACATGGTACAATATTCCCCTAGTGCACTGATACTCATTGAGCGGCTCGCGTAGCCGGCAGCTCGTGGACTGTGTAGCTAGCAGTGCAGGCTCACGGATCCCTGCCGGCAGCAAGGAAGGTGGGCGTCTTCTGGTGACGCTGGTGCCACCCAATGATGCATGGGTACCACCCGATGACGAGCAGGCGTCACTTGAAGGCGCAGAAGAAAGAAGAAGAGGCAGATGAAAGAAAGAGGCGCAAAGGGCAGAGAGGAAAAGGAAAGAAAAGGCAGAGAGGGCAGAGGAAAGAGAAAGGATGAGGAGCACGGAGGGCAGACGCACAGAGGAAAGGGGAACTGACAGGGCAGAGGTAAAGAGGAAAGGGGCACAGGGCAGAGGCATAGAAAAGGGTGCACAGAGGGCAGAGGCACAGAGCAAAGGGGCACAGAGGGCAGAGGAAAAAAGAGGCAGAGGAAAGAAAGGGGCAGATGAAAGAAAAGGGCAGAGAGGGCAGAGGAAATAAAGAATGAAAGTAAGAAAGACAGAGCAGAGTTTGCAAAGAAAGAAGCGGAGGGAAAAAAATTTGAACTCTGGGAAGGAAAAAGCTGAGGCAAAATTACAGTTAAGGTAATTAATGCATTTTTCATATCCGTATTGATTAAAGCTAAGATTTATTCTTCTTAGTTCCATTTAAAAAGATTTAGAAGTGTTACTGTTGTCTGTATTATAGACTTTAAATGTACAGTATTCGGGGGAGGGGGGGAATAGGTCACAGGAATTTTGGTAATGCGGCCCTCTTCTTGACTGCTCTCTTGCCACTATGGCTCCCAAACATAAAAACAATGGTGGATCCCTGCCCTAGTGGAAGATACACAACATCTAATACCTAAATCTTACCCAAGCTAGAAAGAATTAGACAAAAAAAGCCTAATTTAATAAGTATCACTTATCCAGGACCAACCCATTGTGCAACATGACAAACGAAAAGGAATAATGGAAGAAAACATTCAATTAGGGCTGCAACTTATTATTTTCAGAATGAGAATAGTGGACATAGACCTCCTCTAGTTTGAATAGGAGTGGGTTATAATTTTACAAATTTTGACCACAAGTTTTTCATATTTCTGCAGCTCCAGGGAACAGACAGACATTTGGACAGAATGGCTGGTATTACTTTGTAGGCCAAAAGGTTTCAGCCCCATACATATGGCCAGGCCTAAAATGTCAATATGCAATATCTGAAACCGCTTCCTGTATTTGGTGTTTATAAAACAAATCCCGGAGCTGTAGCTTATCTGCAAAATAACAAAGTATAACTAGAGTGTAGAGCATGAATGAACTCTTGTGTACAATGATGTACACCAACATGTTTAGGGAGCCTTTCTGTGATGGGAACGCAGATAGTAAGGACCATCGCTCAGATGAGTCAGGCTGAATGGACACGCTTTCTCATGTGATGGGAAAACTGGTAGAATGAACTACCAGGCTCCATACCAATGAATACATGCGCCACTGGTCTCTGCACGGTGTGTGTTGCCATCAGGATACTTCGGGCCCCTTACTAATCCATTCTCAGGACCCCCTTCCATCAGCTGCCCATTTCAATAAACTCTTTCCCCCTGTTAAGGTTATAAAATGTGTTCCCTTGTGGGAAAGTCATGGTCTGCACGTCAATCTGGTGCAGCCCATACTATTCACTCCCTCAGTGAGTGCTCTTGGCGGCCCCTGATGCCTCAGCCCACCAGGAAATTAGTTATCTTGGTGGGCCAGCCCTGGGCAGCATGGAGTATCTTTAGGTCTGTTGAACTTAAACTGCACAGGTTTTGGCATGGGCCCCCTGCAGCCACTGAACATGTCATGGGCCCCCTGCAGCCACTGAACATGTCATGGGCCCCCTGCAGCCACTGAACAGGTCATGGGCCCCCTGCAGCCACTGAACAGGTCATGGGCCCCTGCAGCCACTGAACAGGTCATGGGCCCCCTGCAGCCACTGAACAGGTCATGGGCCCCTGCAGCCACTGAACAGGTCATGGGCCCCCTGCAGCCACTGAACATGTCATGGGCCCCCTGCAGCCACTGAACAGGTCATGGGCCCCCTGCAGCCACTGAACAGGTCATGGGCCCCCTGCAGCCACTGAACAGGTCATGGGCCCCTGCAGCCACTGAACAGGTCATGGCCCCCTGCAGCCACTGAACAGGTCATGGGCCCCCTGCAGCCACTGAACAGGTCATGGGCCCCCTGCAGCCACTGAACAGGTCATGGGCCCCCTGCAGCCACTGAACAGGTCATGGGCCCCTGCAGCCACTGAACAGGTCATGGGCCCCCTGCAGCCACTGAACAGGTCATGGGCCCCCTGCAGCCACTGAACAGGTCATGGGCCCCTGCAGCCACTGAACAGGTCATGGGCCCCCTGCAGCCACTGAACAGGTCATGGGCCCCCTGCAGCCACTGAACAGGTCATGGGCCCCCTGCAGCCACTGAACAGGTCATGGGCCCCCTGCAGCCACTGAACATGTCATGGGCCCCCTGCAGCCACTGAACATGTCATGGGCCCCCTGCAGCCACTGAACATGTCATGGGCCCCTGCAGCCACTGAACATGTCATGGGCCCCCTGCAGCCACTGAACATGTCATGGGCCCCCTGCAGCCACTGAACATGTCATGGGCTCCCTGCAGCCACTGAACATGTCATGGGCTCCCTGCAGCCACTGAACATGTCATGGGCTCCTGCAGCCACTGAACATGTCATGGGCTCCCTGCAGCCACTGAACATGTCATGGGCTCTGCAGCCACTGAACATGTCATGGGCTCCCTGCAGCCACTGAACATGTCATGGGCTCCCTGCAGCCACTGAACATGTCATGGGCGCCCTGCAGCCACTGAACATGTCATGGGCTCCCTGCAGCCACTGAACATGTCATGGGCTCCCTGCAGCCACTGAACATGTCATGGGCTCCCTGCAGCCACTGAACATGTCATGGCTCCCTGCAGCCACTGAACATGTCATGGGCGCCCTGCAGCCACTGAACATGTCATGGGCTCCCTGCAGCCACTGAACATGTCATGGGCTCCCTGCAGCCACTGAACATGTCATGGGCTCCCTGCAGCCACTGAACATGTCATGGGCTCCCTGCAGCCACTGAACATGTCATGGGCTCCCTGCAGCCACTGAACATGTCATGGGCTCCCTGCAGCACTGAACATGTCATGGGCTCCCTGCAGCCACTGAACATGTCATGGGCGCCCTGCAGCCACTGAACATGTCATGGGCTCCTGCAGCCACTGAACATGTCATGGGCTCCCTGCAGCCACTGAACATGTCATGGGCTCCCTGCAGCCACTGAACATGTCATGGGCTCCCTGCAGCCACTGAACATGTCATGGGCTCCCTGCAGCCACTGAACATGTCATGGGCTCCTGCAGCCACTGAACATGTCATGGGCTCCCTGCAGCCACTGAACATGTCATGGGCTCCCTGCAGCCACTGAACATGTCATGGGCTCCCTGCAGCCACTGAACATGTCATGGGCTCCCTGCAGCCACTGAACATGTCATGGGCTCCCTGCAGCCACTGAACATGTCATGGGCTCCCTGCAGCCACTGAACATGTCATGGGCTCCCTGCAGCCACTGAACATGTCATGGGCTCCCTGCAGCCACTGAACATGTCATGGGCTCCCTGCAGCCACTGAACATATCATGGGCTCCCTGCAGCCACTGAACATACAGTATCATGGGCTGTCACCTCCTGATGGCTACTATGTATACACCAGTTGTCTAAATATTCAGCCAGTGAATCAGCAGTACTCTCTGTATTCAGGCAGGCAATGTGGACCAGTTGACGCCTTTATTCAGAAACAATGTAGAAACCGAGACAGCGCTGTGTTTCTTAAAAAAGGTGCAATAGCGTCGCCTGTGTTTAATGCATAAGAGGAGCATCAAATACAAACGTTTTGGGTATGGAACCCTTCTTCGGTGTAATGCCCATACATACTGAAACAAGTGATCTTATTATATTCAAGTGTTTATCCCACAATGGGATGTTTCCTACACCTAAGGACCCAAGGGGCACTATTACAATCATAACGCAAAAACGGGGATGCTAAGGAGAAAAGTACCTGCGCCTACAGGTTTCTCCTTAGCGTCCCCGTTTTAGAGGGATATTACAGTGCAGGCGCTAAACCAGCAGCCTGCACCGTAACACGGTGCTAAGCCTCAGGATGCTTGCGGCAGCGCTTAGGCTGCCACTGCCAGTCACATGACCTACAGGATCTCGTCTAGTGAAATCCAGCAGGTCGGCGTAATGATTCGCAGAGGGAGACTGGAGAACTCCCCCCCCCCCCCTGCTCTTGGCGGCATGGAGAGGCGGCTGGAGCCGCCGTTCTCGCCACGGGATGGGAGGCGAGTATGATATTTTCTTTTGGGTGAGTTCAGCTGGTGCAGAAGCAGAATCTGTTAGCACCAGATCCTAGCTGTGGTTATTTTTTTAATTAACCGCAGCTTGGCGTAATTAGCGTTAGGCCTTTGTAATCCTAACGCTAATTAACACTTTGCGATCCCCGTGTTAAGCTTAGGGAGCGCAAAGTACAGTAACCTCGCGCTGAAAAGCGCAAGATCCGAATCGCTAACGTGTTTTTTTATCTCGTTAGCGTTCGGATTGTAATATGGTTCGCCCGCGCTAGGGCAACCAGAGTTAACGTTAACGCTTACACAGCTGAGCGTTAACGTCAGTGTTAGTAATATAATATGGCCCAAGGTGTTGATGGTGAGATGTTATAACGTGTTTGAGAATCTTATCTTGTAGTGGAACTTTGATCCCCTCCTTCACGACTATTCTGTATGTTCTTGGCCCCTTTATTCAGACAGGCCCTGAGGTCTAATTTCTATAGAATAAAAACACACCTTTAGGAAGGCTATATGTGAGTGGTCTATTTATTCATTATTAAAAATTAAGACGTAAAGTAATGAAAACCAAAACAAGACCGTGTCCTACACTATAAAAGTGAGGAAGACGGGGGGGGGGGGGGTTAACTCAACTTAAAAACAATGTATTCTGCAGTCAATAAACAACATACCCTCTCCACTATATATTTGTACGCTGTACACCTTAACGAGTGAGCTCTCTCTATCCCTCGACTCAAATCACAAATGAACCCAGTTCCATATTACTGCAGGAACAAAAGACAGAAATCCCAACATGAGGTGCAGGTTAGAAATCTGTTAGTTTGTATATTGTTTCATGTGGTTATATAGAATAAAATAAAGATGTTTACAAAAACGTCCCACAGCGACACTTTCCAGCAAACCACAGAACAAGAGATAAGAAACGCATTCAGCGGAAATCACTTACAAGACACTTATGATTACGTATTCATAAGATTCCCAGAAGTGAGGTATAATCCAGAAAACCAAACTTAACTGATAACTGGGATGCTAACAGACATGTCCTTGAGATATGCATTTTTAGCCTTTAGCCAGGCCTACTTGAAGTTTTGCCCAGCTCTGTGTACTCCTCAACACACAGTTAAATTGCCTACTCCTAATATATATATATATTCTAGGCAGCAAGGACCAGCTGAGTCTGTTTATATTCAATAAGACCAGCTGCCTCCCTCTATATCCAGACAGTATGAAGCATCTGCTTGTCTGTATAGTCATACAGGTATGGGGCAGCTGCCTCCATACTCAGATAATGTGGCCTCTGTATTGAAACATGCATTATGTATCCGTTGTTTTCCCTTTACCTCTCTATCCAGGCAGGCAGTGACTGCAGAAAGTGTCCTGGCTGCTGCTGCTGCTGCATAGCATGTAAACTGCACGAACACTTCCTGGAATGTGAGAACATGATCATGGGACAATAGTAGCAGGGAGTCACGTGGTACATTTCTATCCAATGACTGCGGGATACTGATGTTGCTGCAGGATTCAGTGTATCCCTTGTTATTACATGTGGTTACTGTGCAGGCTCAGGCTGGATGATGTACATAATGATCTGTCCCAGGGAACCAGTCTGTAAATGCAGCTGCTGCAGTAATATGGCATGCAGGCTTCTGGCTTTCTGGGCATCGTCCCCATTGCCCAGCCAGACCCCCAAAGTCCAGCCAGATCCCCAAGGTCCAGCCAGACCCCAAAGTCCAGCCAGGGCCCAGCTAGACCTCCAGGCCCAGCCAGACCCTCAGGGCCCAGCCAGACCTCCAGGGTCCAGCCAGACATCCAGGGCCCAGCCAAGCCCAAAGGCCATCATACAGAAAGCACATTACTGTGAGTTTTATTGCTGTGGATTCTGTGATACGCTCATACACACCGCACATTTCTGTGAGTTGTATTGCTGTGGAACTGTGTTATGTCCTTTTTTTTGTTTTGGAAGGGGGCGAAAGGCTGTTAAAGGTTCAGGAAGTTTAGGGGGGGCCATCTTGAAGTTCAGGAAGAGGCCCCATCATTTCTGATGGCTGTCCTGAGTATAGGTCTTCCTTACTTAGTGTCTGCATCTGTGGTTTGATTCTGTTTATCTGTGTATGACTTTTTGGCTTATGTTTCTGGATCATTCTGTTGTCTGCTCCCTCTAAGAGATGAGTATCTCTCTGGACTCCCGGTAAGCGGATGACGTGTGGGGAACCTCCTCCACATACAGCGGGAGCCTAGGACATTCCCCACACGTCATCCGCTAGCAAGGTTTAACCTTTAATGGACATATACATTGACATAAAAATATAAAAACACACAAGGTTAATCTTTTGTAGCCGGTGTCTACCTTTTTCTAAAAATATACTGTGTAACAGGGTTATGCCCATTTAGACACTGGTTTTGCAGATTCCTGTTCCTTTTGTTTTTCTTTATTCCCACACGTCATCCGCAGTGAAGGGGTTAAGGGGCTATCCTATACATCATACACTTTGTATCATCATTACAGAATAACACAGAACCTGCCATGTGTTTATTACAGAGCACTAGATGCAAAAAGGTGAGAAGCTTTGGACCTCATTTGCATATCCTACCCAGAGTTCTTGGCTGCATATGAGGAATGTAGCAGATAAGCTCTGTAAGCGATTCTGTGAATTGCTAGGATGTGTAAATGTCCTCTGGAAATATAAACTTTATTATTTGCAGTGTGGAGGCTTTTAGTCTCACTTTTTTGCCTTCCACTACAATTGAAATGAATATATATATATATATATATATATATATATATATTATATATATTCAAAAGTCTGCCATGCACTCATGCTTTACTGAATAATTGCCTGGTGCCTACTGTTAAGCTCGATATTCAAGATGCAAATCCACAGAATCACGGTGGCACTCCAGGACTATTAAGATTCTTTTATTAATCCATATTAAATCGACGTTTCAGCCTCTCCCCGAGGCTTTCATCAGGATATACAAGTAAACAATGTTCCATGAACCAATTTTTAAACATAAAGACATACAAACATCAATTGATTAACTCACCACTCCCCACAGTTCGGCGTCGGCGTCCTCCCTGCGCGCGCATTGTTTACTTGTATATCCTGATGAAAGCCTCGGGGAGAGGCTGAAACGTCGATTTAATATGGATTAATAAAAGAGTCTTAATAGTCCTGGAGGGCCACCATGATTCTGTGGCTTTGCATCTTATATATATATATTTTAGACAAAAGTATTAGGACACACATCTTAAGGATTGAATTCAGATTTTTTAATCAGTCCCATTGTTACAGGTGTATAAAATCACGCACCTAGCCGCACAGTTCACAATGTGTGTGAAGAAAAATTAGCTCAGTGAGTTCATGTTTGATGCGATGATAGGATGTCACCTTTACAATTCAATTTACAAGCCAGTCCATGAAATCTCATGCCTTCTAGATAGTCCACATTCACCTGATTGTGGTATTATTGGAAAGTGGAATCGTTTAGGAATAGCAGCAACTCGAAGCTGAAGACCACGTCAAGTCCCAGAGCAGGGTTATTGAGGCGCATGGTGCGTAAAAGTAGGCAATGCTCTGCTGATTCCATAGCTGAAGAGTTCAAAACTTCCCCGGAATTAATATCAACATAAACACTGCGCGTTGGCAGGAGCTTCATGGAATGGGTTTCTTCATGGTCGAGCAGCTGAATGCAAGCCGCACATCACCAAGTACAATGCCAGGCATCAGATGGAGTGGAGTAAAGCACGTCGCCATCGGTCTTTGCAGCAGTGGAAATGTGTTCTGCAGAGCGTCAAATCATGGTTCTCTACCTGCCATTCTAATGTCTGGGTTTGGCAGATGCCAGGAGAACATTATCTGTCTGACTGCATCGCAACTGTAAAATTTGGACGAGGGATAATGGTTTGGGGCTGATTCTCAGTGGTCTGGCTTGGACCCTTACTTCCAGTGAATGGATATCTTAAAGGGCCACTGCCACAAAAAATGAAATGTCCTTATGGTGTTTATTTTATGCTGATGATATCTTACATGTGCTTTGTTTTTCTCATATCTTCAGTCAAGAAAATATTTTACTCGTGTCACTGCTGCCCCCCCCCCCAGTATCTGTACATCACTTCCTCCTCACTGCATGGCTATGGCCATAGAATGGAGTGAATGGGTCAATCACTGGCTCACATGATTGTATTGTTGTGTGGGATGTATTCAAAGGACATCACCAGGGGGTAGATTAGAAGCATTTTAAGCTCCCTGTTTTATCTCATTCAGCTGCCATCTCTTGTCTCAGGTAGCAGAGGCAACAAAATAGCCTCCTGCAGCCGTATCTAAACATTACCTCCTCCACCTCATTGTCCCCTTAACAGTCTAAAAGGGTTATTCAGAGAGCACTGAAATGTCTCCGAAATTGTAGTGTTCTCTCGTTGGACGCACTTCAGCGAGTTCAATTTGCCGACCCTGCCGTGAATTCAGCTTTCACTGCAGGGTCTGGGAAGGGATCCACTGATTGCAGCCACCGACCGCGAACAGGCCACAAATGCAGCCGATGATCTGTCGAACAGACTGCCGAACTGAGGGTAAAAAAAAACGTAAATTTTAAAACAGGCGTTTAAAACAAAACATGCGTGAGAATAATAAAGGTCCTATAAATAATAATAAAAAGGTCTGTTAGAGAATAAGAAGCCACTTAAAAAAAATGGGAATCATAAATGTTGTCTAAAAAAATCCTGAGAAATGCCTAAAAAATAAACTTGCAAATGAAAAGTTTAAACGGTTGAATAAAAATGGTAATTGATTTATACATTGAAACCTATGCGATTGGCCTGTTTAAACCTGTCGAACCGAAGCACCGAAAGTCTGGGCATTTTGCCATTATTTCGGGGCTGTTCGGCGTTCTGAATACATTAACCATTACGTCTCTATGGGAATTTCACTGGTGCTATATTACACCGTATTTCCTGGGCAATTCGCCAATATTTGGCAAATTGCCTGCTTTCTGTATAGCTGAATTGCCACCAAATTGCACCGTATGGGGCAATTCCCTGTTCAGTGCAATTCGGTGGTAAGTTTGGCACTCTTTGAATAACCCAATGGCTAAATATATAGGTCAATGGCTGAATGTCAATGGCTGAATATGGGGGGGGGGATCACCTAAATGATGAGCACTCATGGGGTTAATGTAACTGCTTAATATCTCATTCTCCTCCCGAATAGCCAATTTCAAGCAAACCTTTAGAAGTATCCCATCCTTTTTAAATTGTATATAAAGTAAAGAAAAAGACAAAACACTATCAGGGTTATTCAGAGAAAGGTGAAACTCTGGAGAACTTTTGGTGAAGTGAAAATTCGAGGTCAAAATAGCCAAACTAGAAAAATTCTCCCATTTATCTCACTTTCCAAATCGGCTATTTTGACTTACAGGGCTATTAAGAGAGAGGTGAAAACCTTGAGAATTGGCAGGAGAATGAACAATGTAGACCAAATAGCCGATTTGGAAAGTGAGATAAATGGGAGAATTTTTCTGGTTTGACTATTTTGACCTAGAATTTTAAATTCTCCAGTCATTCTCAAGGTTTTCACCTTTCTCTGAATAGCCCTACTAGAATTTTCACTTCTCCAAACGTTCTCCAGAGTTTCACCGTTCTCTGAATAAACCTGTATATGATATGATTTTATATTAAGAATATTTGGTCCTTCTACAGGTAAACGAAAAACATAAAAATTATCTATATAGCTCTCGTGACTTGTTTTAAACTGGTTACTTTTGTTGCCTTTTCTATAATTTAATTATTTGTCGCCTGTTGCCATTTCTTTGTATGCTACGTGTTCACAAACCAAAAATTGTCAAATTAAAAAAATTATATTTGGTAATATAAAAGTACCGTAAGAGTTAATACATTTCACATGCTTTCACCTTTTTCGATCAATTTCTTTAATGTTTTCTCTCAAAAGGAAAAAAAAATCGAATTGGAAATGAAGCTAAATTTTAACAATGTATGCATCGAAGCTAAAATGTTAAACCTACTGCAGCACAGTACATTGTGGTATCCTGATTATCTCAAGGTTAAAAAAGTAGGTAGCACCTAGTGCCATGAGAACATAGTTTATTGCAAATTTGCTACCCATAATTATAAGAGGGGAAGAAGCTACAACGCATTTATTTCCATATTTATGTAAATGAGTTTTATTAAGAATATTAATAGTCAAGGAGAACAGAAAGGTCTATTGAGATGACACTTTAGGAACAAAGGTATTAAAACTGATATTAAGAAAAACAAAACCTATACCAGGCTCCATTGAGTCAGGCTCCAGTGTCATTTCCAAGTGGCATTCTTAAGTGGACGTTCAGAGTTGATTCCTGGAGTTTTATCCAAGATCCCCTACGCCATCACGATCCCTAATTCCTGTGTCTCCTCTCTCCACAGGTAGGCATTATCACCCATCATCCACAGACACCCACATCTCAACTGATCCCCTGCATACTTTTGCTGGTAGGACCCCCATCACCCAGTATTCGCAGGCACCCACATTATAACGTTTCCTTAGTTTTTTTCTGTTTTTTATTTATTTTTGTTTTTCTCCACCATTTGCTTTGCTAATTAGCATGTGAATCTCCTGCCCTATTGACACAGCCCATCCAGCTTCAGGTGTTGACTTTTTCAGGTGTTGACTCTTTAACTGCCTGAATGCAATCAGTCCGCCCTCATATAACAACTATACCAGGCTCCATTGAGTCTGGCTCCAGTGTCATTTCCAAGTGGCATTCTTAAGTGGACGTTCAGAGTTGATTCCTGGAGTTCAGTGGCATTCTTAAGTGGACGTTCAGAGTTGATTCCTGGAGTTCAGTGGCATTCTTAAGTGGACGTTCAGAGTTGATTCCTGGAGTTCAGTGGCATTCTTAAGTGGACGTTCAGAGTTGATTCCTGGAGTTCAGTGGCATTCTTAAGTGGACGTTCAGAGTTGATTCCTGGAGTTCAGTGGCATTCTTAAGTGGACGTTCAGAGTTGATTCCTGGAGTTGCGGGACTGGAGGAAGGAACTGCAAGGCCCACTCTTTATTCTGGTAAACTCACGTCTATATCATGCTTTCTCTCAAGCTTCTGCTCTTTACTTCTACCTTTCTCCTTAAATGGAACTCCTGCCCCTCTACCACCGACCCCTACACTATCTGCATCTCTCCCTCCCTCCTCTCGTCCCACATGATGGCCTCGCATGAGCTCCTTTGTTTCCTCAGAACATGGTCTCCCTCTAACTCTCGTGCTGCCTCCCACTCCCACAAATCCCATTCCCTCCTTATCTTTCTCACTCTCCTGCTGTTACTCTATTCAGGTGACATATCCCCTAACCCTGGCCCCACAACACATCCAATACTTCCCTCTCATCCTATCTCCATCGCACATAAATCACCTCCCTGCAAACCCAGCAACCTCATTCCCATCATCCCTCAGCGCCTGTCCTCTTTCTCCTGCGCCCTCTGGAACGCTCGCTCTGTGTGCAACAAACTCACAGCCGTCCATGACCTCTTCCTTTCAAACTCCTTCAACCTCCTAGCTTTAACTGAAACCTGGCTAACTCCCTCTGACACGGCCTCCGTTGCTGCTCTCTCACATGGCGGTCTACACTTGAGCCATACCCCCAGACCGGGTGAGAGAAATGGTGGTGGGGTCGGAATCCTGCTCTCTCCCACCTGCACCTACCAGCATCTCCCTCCACCCCCATCCCTCTCCTTCTCCTCCTTCGAGACACACTGCATCCGCCTGTTCTCTCCTCTGGGCCTCAGGGTGGCAGTCATCTACCGCCCACCTGGACCAACCTCCCAGTTCTGAAGCTGATTTTGTTCACTTCAAGTTTATTCTCCGGTCATACACCTCTGCCCTCCACTTGGCCAAACAATCCTTCTTCTCATCTCTTATATCTACGCTGTCCTCCAACCCTAAACGGCTCTGGTCCACCTTCAACACCCTCCTCTACCCACCTGCACCTCCCCCCTCAGCTGCCTTCAGCGCTCAAGACCTGGCAGACTACTTCCTCAGTAAAACTTTAACTATCAGAAGCAACATCCCAACACAAGATAGTTATCTGCCACCGCCACTCCCACAGGTCCCCTCTGCCACCCTCTGCCGCTTCCTCCCAGCCACTGAGGAGGAAGTCAATTCCTTATTGTCCTCCTCACATCTCACCACGTGCCCGCTCGACCCCATTCCCTCACATCTAATTCCTCCTTTCTCCTCCTCCCTCACCCCTGCTCTCACACACATCTTCAACCTATCTCTCTCCACTGGCTCCTTTCCATCCGCCTTCAAACACGCGCTAGTTACCCCTTTACTAAAGAAACCATCCCTAGACCCCAACTCTCCATCCAACTACCGCCCTGTATCCCTGCTTCCCTTCACATCAAAGCTCTTAGAAAAACTAGTCTTCAACCGCCTCTCCCTCTTCCTGTCCTCCAATTCCCTACTTGACCCCCTGCAATCTGGCTTCCGTCCCCTACACTCAACTGAAACTGCCCTCACCAAAGTCACCAACGACCTCCTAACTGCTAAAAAACACGGCCACTATTCTATTCTCATCCTGCTTGACCTCTCGGCTGCTTTTGACACTGTTGACCACCCCCTCCTCCTACAGACCCTCAACTCTCTGGGTCTCGGTGACACTGCACTTGCTTGGGTTGACTCCTATTTATCCAACAGGTCCTTCTGTGTGTCCTTTGCTGGTAACTCCTCCTCTTCATTGCCTCTATCTGTTGGTGTACCTCAAGGCTCTGTCCTTGGTCCTCTGCTCTTTTCCATCTACACCTCCTCCCTGGGCAAAATAATCAACAGCTTTGGCTTTAATTACCACCTCTACGCTGATGACACTCAGATCTACCTCTCTACCCCTGATCTCTCTCCCCCTGTCCTCTCAAAAGTCAGTGACTGTTTATCTGGCATCTCCTCCTGGATGGCCTCCCACCACCTAAAGATCAACATGTCAAAGACTGAGCTCCTACTTATTCCTCCCTCCAATGCCTCCCCACCTCCTGACTTCTCTATCATGGTGGAGGGTATCACCATCTCCCCATCAAACCAAGTTCGCTGTCTTGGAGTTACACTTGACTCTGCTCTTTCCTTCATCCCCCACATCCAGTCTCTTTCCTCCTCCTGCCGATACCAACTGCGTAATATTTCCAGAATTCGGCCATTTCTTACCGCTGTCACCACAAAACAACTCATACACGCCCTGGTAATCTCCCGACTCGACTATTGCAATAATCTCTTATCTGGCCTCCCTCTGTCCCACCTCTCCCCCCTACAATCCATCCTGAACGCCTCCGCCAGGCTAATTCACCTCACCTGCCGCTCTGTCTCTGCTGCTCCCCTCTGCGAGTCCCTTCACTGGCTCCCCATCCACTGCAGAATTAAGTTCAAAATCCTTATCCTTACCTACAAAACCCTCACTAACTCAGCGCCCCACTACCTGTCCTCACTAATCACCAAATACACCCCAGCCCACTCCCTAAGGTCAAACAGTGACCTGCGCCTAGCTTCTCCCCGCATCACCTCTTCCCATGATAGACTGCAGGACTTCTCACGTGCAGCCCCCACTCTCTGGAACGCTCTCCCTCGTACTGTTAGACTTTCCCCTAACTTCTCTTCCTTCAAACACTCCCTTTAAACGTTCCTATTTAGGGAAGCCTACCACCCAACTCACTGACACAACCATCAATCACTCTCACCTTACAGTCCTCTCCTCCTGTTTCCAACCCCAACCCTCCTAGATTGTGAGTTCCTACGGGAATAGGGCCCTCATCTCCTCCTGTACTGTTTGTCAAATGTTGTTCAATGTATTGTAACCCTGTCTATATTGTGCTTATTGTACAGCGCTGCGGAATATGCTGGCGCTTTATAAATAAAGAATAATAATAATAATAATAATAATAGTCACTAGCCTGTAATTCTGTTGTAAGAAATATTATAGGTAAAAATAAAATATTGCTCTTTACTTTGTCAAATTTATCATTTCAACAGACTTGTAGCAGGAAATTGAAGTGTGCTCAGATGTCTATTCAAACTATACATATATGTAGAAAAAACAGTTTTGTGCCTATTCCCTAACAGGACGGCTGTGTAGAGCAAAAGTATCCAGCCCAGTTCGGGCCAAATTACGATCCTAGCGGTAAAACAGGGGGTGCTAGGGACTAAAAACTGCGCTCAGTTTTCCCCCCTAGCGCGCCCATTTTACTGCTAGATTACAATGCAGGCGCTAAAAAAGCTGAGCGCAGCCGCAATCATCCTCTCAATAGAGTCCATAGGACTCCATTGAGCCACACGCCGGCAGTCACATGACCTGCCGTATCTCACCTTGCGAGATCTGGCCGGTCAGCGTAGTGATACGCAGGGAGCAGGGCCGGCTTAACATAGGGGCTGATGGAGCAGCAGCTCCAGGCCCATGCCCCAGAATAGGCCCAGAGAAAGGATAACTATGTCTGCATTTGGGCCCCTGTTTCTCCAAATCCATAGCAGCTACAGGGTATCATTGGAAAGGCCAGAGCATGGCCGTTCGAATGATACCAAACATGACCAGGTTTTATGTAACAATAAAAATAAAATAATAAATATTTTTTTCTAACACAGCAATATTTTTCAATTTACAGTTATAAAGTGAACAATGATGCTACACTAACTCACCATCTCATTTCTCATGTCACCAAGTGTGGAGGCGATGGCGCAATTCATTATTACAAATTGTTACATCAACAACCTAAATTCTGCACAGCAGCGAAGAGCTCTGGGGGAGGGGGTGGACTTCGGAACCCTTTGTCACTAATCTTTACACCTCACATGGTCAAGTGAGGCACCATTGGACAGGTCAGAGTTTAAACGTGACCATGTAAAATCTAAAAGAAAAAACCTTAAAAAAAGTGATGGCATTGTCCATTTGTCAAATATAAAATGAGCAATACCACTGCCATTACTCACCTTCTCATTTCCCGCGCTGGGAGCGATTTCAGTTTTTATGTATAATACTATTTTTCATAAAACACCATCCTCCAAAATTCGAGGGAAATTGTATATTTTCTCAGAAAAATGCAGTAACAGGCTCCCATTTCATTTTTTTTAATAAGAATTCTCTATAGAATATGTAAGAATTTATATTCTTACAAATACAGTGTATAACCACAAAGGTTTGGATGATAAAATTTGAAAAAAAATAATTTCACGCATTGAAATCTGAATGGAAATTTCCTCACACAGTATCTGCCTGGTTAGATATACACGTATCTGCACTATTAAATAACCTAAAATACAGTCAGGTCCAGAAATATTGGGACATCGACACAATTCTAACATCGTTGGCTCTATACACCACCACAATGGAGTTGGAGTGAAACAAACACAATGTGCTTTAACTGCAGACTGTCAGTTTTAATTTGAGGGTATGTACATCCAACTCAGGTGAACGGTGTAGGACTTTCAGCAGTTTGCAGATGTGCCTCCCACTTGTTAAGGGACCAAAGGTAATGTGGCTTCTCAGCTGTTCCATGGCCAGGTGTGTGATATTCCCTCATTACCCCAATCACAATGTGCAGATAAAAGGCCCAGAGTTCATTTCAAGTGTGCTATTTGCATTTGGAATCTGTTGCTGTCAACTCTCAAGATGAGATCCAAAGTGCTGTCACTATCAGTGAAGCAAGCCATCCTTAGGCTGAAGAAACAAAACAAACCCATCAGAGAGATAGCAAGAACATAGGCGTGGCCAAAAAACCTGTTTGGAACATTCTCAAAAAGAAGGAACGCACCGGTGAGCTCAGCAACACCAAAAGACCCGGGAGACCACGGAAAACAACTGTGGTGGGTGACCGAAGAATTCTTTCCCTGGTGAAGAAAACACCCTTCACAACAGTTGGCCAGATCAAGAACACTCTCCAGGAGGTAGGTGTATGTGTGTCAAAGTCAACAATCAAGAGAAGACTTCACCAGAGTGAATACCGAGGGTTCACCACAAGATGTAAACCATTGGTGAGCCTCAGAAACAGGAGGGTCAGATTAGAGTTTGCCAAACAACACCTAACAAAGCCTTCACAGTTCTGGAACAAGATCCTATGGACAGATGAGACCAAGATCAACTTGTACCAGAGTGATGGGAAGAGAAGAGTATGGAGAAGGAAAGGAACTGCTCATGATCCTAAGCATACCACCTCATCAGTGAAGCATGGTGGTGGTAGTGTCATGGCGTGGGCATGTATGGCTGCCAATGGAACTGGTTCTCTTGTATTTATTGATGATGTGACTGCTGACAAAAGCAGCAGGATGAATTCTGAAGTGTTTCAGGCAATATTATCTGCTCACATTCAGCCAAATGCTGCAGAACTCATTGGACGGCGCTTCACAGTGCAGATGGACAATGACCCAAAGCATACTACAAAAGCAACCAAAGAGTTTTTGAAGGGACAGAAGTGGAATGTTATGCAATGGCCAAGTCAATCACTTGACCTGAATCCCATTGAGCATGCATTTCACTTGCTGAAGACAAATCTGAAGGGAAAATGCCCCAAGAACAAGCAGGAACTGAAGACAGTTGCAGTAGAGGCCTGGCAGAGCATCACCAGGGATGAAACCCAGCGTCTGGTGATGTATATGCTTTCCAGACTTCAGGCTGTGATTGACTGCAAAGGATTTTCAACCAAGTATTAAGAAGGGAAAGTTTGATTTATGATTAT
Organism: Leptobrachium leishanense; assembly: GCA_009667805.1. Classification (NCBI taxonomy): domain Eukaryota; kingdom Metazoa; phylum Chordata; class Amphibia; order Anura; family Megophryidae; genus Leptobrachium; species Leptobrachium leishanense. The sequence continues at coordinate 23,788,645 of CM019063.1, read as the reverse complement.
TATTCTGTTCCATTACCTTTGGTCCCTTAACAAGTTGGAGTCACATCTGCAAAGTCCTACACCGATCACCTGAGTTGGATGTACATACCCTCAAATTCTGCAGAAGCGGAATCCGTTAGCACCAAGTCCTGGCTCTGGTTAAGTTTTTGTTAACCGCGGCCGGACGTTAATCAGCGTTAGGACTTTGAAATACTATGTTAAGTATAGGGAGCGCAAATTACAGTAACCTCGCTCTGAGAAGCGCAAGGTACCAAACACGTTACTTAACCCGTTAGCGTTTGGATTGTAATATGCAGTAACTACTTGGGCTAACGGTAGCGTTCACGCAGGTGAGCGCTAACGTTGGCACCAAGTATGTAATTTGGCCCTTCATGTATAAAACATAACAAGAAAAAAGGTTGTTATTTGCACCCACCAATGTAGCTCCACCTGAAACAAAACACAATCAGATTTTGGTTTACTTGAGTGTCCATCAAGCCCACCCGCCATGTCGCGCCACCTCTGAGTCCTACCTAATGAAATTAAAAGCTGCTCTCTAAGCAACCACATATCCTCATGCTGCTTATCATCAGCCATGCGAGAGACTGGTCGGTTTATATTTAAGGCCAGCGGCAGACGAACGCAGTGATCACGTCTGTGTCAGCGCACAGTTTAACATCCGTTGTAGCATAGAATCATGATCAATAGAGACCCACACAAGAAGTACGTGCACACCGAACTGCGCACGCACAACGCACGTGGCAAACGGACACAAGTTAGGCAAGAACGTAAAAGCGCTAGACGGACGCACAAAGTGCGCCACATTCACATAGTGTTCTGTGTGCGTGATGACACGAAGTCAGACGGAGCGCATTTGCGACGTCCAGCACTTTGACTCACAAAATAGCTTTTACTATCATTTTCCGATTTTTAGCATTTTTCATATTAATTTTGTTTCCCATAATTCCCTTTTTTTTCTACGTCCGTCAAAAAAAAAACGGACTGCGTGGTGTCTACAGTATCTTCCTTCAGTATGTCTGTCCGTTATGCACGCACGCAGAGTGCACTCAGACTGCGTTCGTCTAACATTAGCCTGAACCCTCACGAGGAACAATTCCACTTTGGGATTAAACCGAAAATATGGAAAGTGGCAGCAGCAATAATGACTGGCTGGGGATACAACAAAATATACATATATGTAGAAAAAACTGTTTCGCATACACATATGTATATTTTGTTGTGTCCACAGCCAGGTCATTATTGATGCTTCCACTTTCTGTGTTTTCTTTTTAATCCCAAATTGGAATTGTTCCTGGTGAGGGTATAAATATAAACCCACCCGTCTCTCTCATGCCTGAGAAGCAGCATGAGGATATGTGGTTGTGGGAATCAAGTCAGTCAAAATATTACTGCCCACCCAAATGAAGAATATTTTAATTGCTGTCTAATAATTTGTTAATAAAATAGTAGTCATAACAGTGTCAGTATCAGGACCAGATCAGCACAGTGTTGGCACCCAACACTAGATTGCACATAACCAATACCATAAAAAGGGTTATTCAGAAAGCACCAACAGTTCAGTGAAATTTCGGTGCTTTCTCGTTTGGCACACTTCAGCGATTCCAGTTCTCCGACCCTGCGGTGAATTCCCTATTCACCGCAGGGTCCCCAAAGTGCACCGAACGTGGAGCTGCCGAAGACCGCTGAGTGCCAGAGAAGAGCGCTGAACTGCAGAAAAAAAATGGAACTCTGCTATTCTTAAAAATTTTAAATGCATGACAATGTGCAGAAATAATAAAAAAAGGTCCTATAAAAATAGTAAAACAGTCTGTTAGGGAATCAAACGTTTTGCCTAATAATAAATTCCAAAAATAAGATTAGACGGTTTGCCGAAAATGAAAAGAATAAATGGTTGAATAATAAAAGATAATATTTATTTATATTAAATCAAATGGGATTTGCTTGTTTAAACCTGTCGAACTGAATCACCAAAAAAACAGGGCATTTCACTGACATTTCGGTGCAGTTTGATGTTCTCTGAATATATTAACCATTCCTTCTCTGCGAGACAATTTTGCTGCTGCCAAAGACCGCTGAATTTCTGCGAACTGCAACATATTTCGCTGTCAATTCACCATCCAAAAACCCATATGCACCTGCCTGGGCAGACTTTACCAAATGTCTGACTTTTGCATCCCGATCCAATCTGGCTTTTGCCCAAACCGCTCTATTGTAACGTGAAAGTTGGTATTCCTATATGGACTGGAATGAAATATGGTGAACCAACTGAGCCCATTGTCCTTCAATTTCAGAAAGAATCTCACGAGGAAGGGATGAATCACTATACTAGTTCTGGTTCTATTTGTCTCAATGTTTTCAGGTATGTTCTTTACTGTTCAATTCTTTGGCCTCTCTTAATCTCCATATTTATATATATAAAATCTGCATTACTACATTTCTGCATTACTCCAGTAATGAAGTACATACCCTTCTAGATCACACTGGTTGCATGCAACCTCCACCTGGCCAGTTTCCACCAGCACCACCACCAACATGCTTCTCTATGACTTCTCAAATTGGCACAGGGCCTGTGAAATGGTGCCTTATCAAACTCTTCCCTGAACTTCAGTCCTTCAACAAATCCCTCAAAACCTATTTTTTTCAGTTTAGCTGATCACATTCTTGACTAATTCCTCTCCTCACCTACCCTTCCCAGATCATTACAGATTTTCATAACGTGCCTTACTACAATGCCATCACTTTTTCTGATACAAATGCTATTACTAGTGTTCTTGACCACTAACAAGTTACAGTATTTCCTCACCTTGCTCTCCTATACCCTAACTGCTCTAATTGTAAACTTATCTGAGGAGGGTCTCTAATCATCTTGGGCCCTATTCCCTATTTGTCACTAACATAGGGGATGCTAAGGGGGAAAATCTACAGCCTCAGACTTCCCAGTAGCATTTCCATGTTAACATGGTATTCTGCGGCAGACGCTACCTCAGCACCTTGCCTGGAACGCAGGGCTAACAGCAGTGATACTCACAGTAGCGATGCCGCGAGTATCACCTCCTGGTGTTCATAGGACTCCATGGAGGGTTGCAATTCCGGGCTGCGAGATTGCGCATTGCCACGGAGTAATCGCAGAGAGAGACCAGGAACTATTTGTTTCCAGTCTCATTCTGCTCGCGGCTAGAAGAAGTGGCGGATCGGGCCACCATTCTCGCCGCGGGATGAGAGGTGAGGATCGGATTTATTGGGTGGGATTTAGGGGCTGCTACATGATTCAGCAAAAATGCAGAATCGTGTAGCGCCAGCTTTTAGAAGGTGCTGACTTTTGGCTCTCTGCATCTCGACAGTAATTTAGCGCTAGCACTATGTAATACCTTACTTATCGAAACGCTAATGTACGTTTGTGCTCCCCGTGTTAGGTATAGGATGCGTAAAGTACAGTAAGCTGGCTGAAGCTAACGCAAATAACGATGCACTAATGTATCACTAAAGGGGGTAGCCTCAGGAATGTAATATGGGTGGCATGCGTTAAACACACTTATCTTGGTGGTAACTCTTACATATCGAGGCGCCAACTACGGATTAGAGCCCCTTGTTTCTGGTTCCTGATTTTGGCCTCGATTTAATTCTAGGAGATGATTTTTTGCTACAAAAAACCCGTCAATATTGCAGTCAATATTTTTTTCAAAATATTGGCCTACTCAATTGGAAAAATTAGAGTCGAGCCGATATTTGAAAAAAGCTGCTGATGCAAAAAAAATGTTGGCTGGAAAAAGACCAGTAAACGACTTTTGTTCGGCCAGAATCATACAGAATTGTGCCTTTTTAAACACGTCTCTAGGAAAATTCTGATGTTTCATAAAAGATTTTAGTCTAATTCTCTCTAGTTTACAGCCTGACAATCCGTTTACCAACATACGGAAATCGGCATACCAGTAAATTAGAATTGAAACAGTAAAGCCAATATTTCCATTAAAAAAGTAAAGCTACGAGAGCCGGTACTTGATTGGAATTTTTAGCCAGAATCGAGATGCTAGTAAACCCAAATTTGAGCCAGCCCAAACCGAAAAATGGCGAAAACCAGCTGAAAAAGGTGCCGATATTAACCATGAGGGCATATTAAATCTATCTCTTTATTTGTAATTTTAATTGAATCCTCCATTCACCATTACAAAGCACTGTGGAAAATGTTGGTGCTATATAAATGATAATAAAATGAATTAATTAATAACCAATTAAAAAGAGGCTCCTGCATTGCCTGAGCAGAATTCTTAGTAGAATTACCACATACCCTTTAACCTGCTTTAGAACAGGGATGCAGCTGAGTAGCATTTTCATTCGGAAATCCACAAATGTGAAATCCTGTCCAGAAAGTAATAAATCCCCCAGCGATCTGATATTCCAGACAAGAACGCTTTCCCTGCTTCCACAAGCAAATCAAATTTGCAGCAACTGTAAATTAGGAAAGGATTTTCTTTGCATATGTTTGTCACATAATATGCTTTATAACATTGTAACAGATTGTTTTGCTGGCATATGACAGGGCATCTCAATGTATTTTTTTCATTTTACATAAAAAAAAAATCACAAAATCGCCTTTTTAATTAATTCATTTATTTTGCTACGTCCAAAAATTTCTGTGATTCGTTGGTATTCGTTTAGGGGATCAAGACCAGGCTTAGACGTATTAGCACCAATCTTATTTTATTCCTGCCCTGAGAGAGATTTGTTGCTTTAATCAGGATGCAAATGACCTCACCATAGTAGAATAGGTTTACTATTAATGGTGTAATTTTAACAGAAAATGTTCTTATTTATACTGTTGATTACCAAACGGACTAGACTGTACAAAGCAGTCTAGAAACAAGAATAACAACGGAAAAATACATACTGACGTCTGAAATTGAATAACTCTTTTGAACAACAATTTAATTTACTGATCTTTGTTTTTTCTATTCAAAAATAGTTTTTTTTAGCAATGACAGGAAGTACATGCAAACAGGGCTGGATTTGCATCTCAGGAGCATGTAGGCTCAGAAATGTGGAGCGCCTCTACAAGCACCCCAGGAAAAAAAACATGCCAAAATGAATATTAAAATTTTAATTGTGGGGCAAAAAAAACCAAACATTTTTAAAAAATACTTAAAAACCGTTTCTCTCTGCGCTCAAATCAAAAGAAAGGCAGAATCATTTGCCATAGTTGAGTTAGTGCAGCGGCATTGCTTGTTTCTATATGTAAAAGCATATATTGCCTCTGCCGTAGAACAGAGAAAAAAAATTTGCATTTACTTTTTTATTTTATTTTTATTTTTACACATTACATGGTCATGTTTGGTATCATTGTAAAGACCAGACTCTGTTCTTTCCAATGACACCTTACTTAACCTTGTGCGATGTACAATTCAGAGATGCAGGTTCCAAATTCCCCCTGTCTCTCTTCACTGCAGTGCTGCAGTCTAGGTTGCCGATGAAACAATGCATTACATCATCAGCTCCACACTTGCTGGCTAGAGTGAGAAATGAGAAGGTGAGTTAGCGCAGCATTACTGTACACTTTATAATCGTAAAATGTTATAATAGTGCTGTGTTAGAAAAAAATAGGAAAAAATAAGGTTTTATTTGTTATTTTTACAAAAATCTATTTTATCTGGTTATATTTGATATCACTGGAAAGGCCATAATCTGGCCTTTCCAATGATACTTCACATGTCCCTCTAGCCCTTAAGACTCCAAAGATACAGTGGTTTAAATGATTGTAAAAAAAACAACTGTTTTTTGACAGAGCGAGTACTGTATTCTGACCCAGCTGTTATTAGAGGCTCACAAATGGATAAACCATGCCTCAGCCATCATCCATATGACACTCACTAGTAACCTCTTCACTAGCAAGTGATTTTTTTTTTTTTTTTAAAAACATTGTCAGGAACCAGTGTTTTTTGTTCTGTTTTGTAAAAAAAAAAATTATTATAGTATAAGACATATTTGGGTATTTCTCAGTTTACTTCTTACTGTAATAACTTGTTCAGCAGGTAGATGTTGCCATCTGCTGGCCATAAGGAGCTACTGCAGTTCTGGGCATCGTGCAGGATCAGCTGTAGGGATGTCATTCAGACCTATTCTCAGCTGATTTTAAAACTTGTTGGTACCTCGGACATCATGCCCTGGGTGCTAAAACTTTGGGGATTTGGAGTTGCGGAGTCCAAATGCAAGTTAAATTTGTTTGGAATGGTACAGCATAGCTCCAGATCATGTTAGCATGTTCTTGATCTGCAATGCCTGCTGCTCATTGTAGTGAAGGGGTTAATGACTGTATTCTGACTGAGCTGCTGTAGAAGTGGCTTGAGCTGGAATGCTTGAGAGCAGAAACTGTCAGTGGTGCTGCTTCTCGCCTCTGGTGTCAGCTCCTTGAGTCCACAAGATCACAAGCTCTGCCAGCGATCATACGAGTGGGGTTGCAGTCTGGCCATAAGAGGACCTCTATTTGTTTCCATGCACACAGCAAGAGGAGTTAGTGATGTGTGCCACCCTGTGCACTGAGGGATCAGAGGTAAGTATAGGTTTTTTCAGTGTAAAGGGATTTGGCTTGAGCCGAGAAGAACAAGCTGTATTGGAATACCCCCCCCCTCTTCTTTTTGTCTCCTGTCCCATCACCTTTAGATTGCAAGCTCATCGGAAGTCTTGCAAGGTGCCCGGTATAAAGTGCTGTAATTGCTGGTGTTTTCCCACAGGCAGGGCCCTCTGTTCACTGTGAACCATTGCATCTCATTTTTGTATTACCCATTTGTAAAGCGCTGCGGAATATGGTGGTGCTATATAAATACTGAGTGATAATAATTGCATACAAAGCAATGTACGTTGCTTTTTATAGTCCGTAAATCGGTTCAGAAGACTGATCGTGATTTTGTTTATTCAGACTTTAATATTTTTCCTGCCTTCTCCATTGTAATTAAAAACCAGTAAATGAGTGACTTATGCAAAGTAAGTATATGTTTCTGTGTTGACGTTTCTTTCTGCATTTTAATAAAAATAGGTCACCAGGTGCTGAAGCCTGTTTGTGGGCGTCTGTGCACAGAAGCCATGGAACATTTGAGCAGAATAGTGCCCTTAATCTCTCTTACTAAATATCCTGTTATCTTCCCAAACATCTGTTCATACGATTTTAGACCAAATTTAAGCTCAAGTTAAGGCAAAGCCGCTGCCAACACCAACTACTATAAACATTGAGCTCAGAGCTTCTGTCCCCCTTCAAAACATATTACTCTGTGTTTTGCAGTCATCGCCATTCTCCTGTAACGTTTATCTGAAAATGAGATTATAACCATTGTAGTGTTTTGGTATTTTAGAACACAAAGAAAAGCATCCTAAGAATTTTGGAACTGAAATGCAAACATTCCATCATATTATCAAACAGGACAAAGATCTGGAAACTGGGAGATAAAGCCAGAGCAAATTTAGGGGACTCAGGCTTTATTGCTTCGGATAATATGACACTGGAAGGAAATTAAAACACCCTAAGCGCTGTCACTGCTTGCTCTTTGTGTGGGTCATGATGCAAGGGTATTCACTGCCCTTGTGTTTGTGTGTATAGCATTGTAGTGAACTGCACACATCACTATAGTGATACGCCTGACTACCTAGCCGGAAGCATAGGAGTATGCCTGCACATCTTCATGTGTCTGTTCAAACAACTGTATGATTAGCTTATTACAGGGGTTAGAGTTACATGTACTGTACTTATAAAGTGCCAACATGTTCTGTAGCGCTGTACAATGGGTGAGACAGAATAACAAATATACATACAAGGTATACACACTGAACAGTAGGAAAGGATCCTGCTCCAGAGCTTACAATCCAAGAGGAGAGGGAAGACACGCTAGGTGAGGGTAAATAGCAGAGTATGTGAAGTAGTGGTGTGCATGTGGGCTGTGGACAAGATGGAGCAAGAAAGGTACAATGGGCATTATGGAGTGATCCGATAGGCTTCTCTAAAGTAATGTGTTTTTAGAGACTTCTTGAAGGACTGGAGAGACGGGGAGAGGCTAATGGTGCTGGGGAGGGATTTTCATAGGAAGGAGACAGCTCGGGAGAAGTCAAGTCCTGAAGTCAAGGGTTAGGGGTGCGGGTACAAGGAGGTGATTATCTCAGATCATTGGCAGAGCGAAGTGGATGGGACGGGATGGTCCTGTTAATAAGGGAGAAGATGTAGGCAGGGGTGCGGTTATGGAGAGCTTTGTATGTGAGCACCAGTATTTTGAATTGGATTCTAAAGGAAACTGAGAGCCAGTGTAGAGATTGACTGAGAGGTGAGGTGGATGAGCCTGGCAGAGGTGTTCATTACAGACTATAGAACAGGGGTGCCTAATCTCGGACCTCCAGGTGTTTTGGAACTACATCTCCCACAAAGCCCAGTCAACCTAATTAGTGAGTATTGTTGGAGATGTAGTTCCAAAACATCTGGAGGGCTGGTGTTGTGCACCACTGCTGTAGAGGGAGAATCTGGGATCTCTTACAGCCCGTGGGAAGGGGGTTACAAAAGTCAAGGCGGGAAGAGGTTGGATGAGCATTTTAGTAGAGTCCTGATAAAGAGAGGGGCGAATGCATGCAATTATTTATTTTTTTAATAGCAAGATTTGATTAGTGACTGAATGTGAGGAGTGAAGGATAAATCAGAGTCTAAGAGGGCAACAAGTCTGTGAGGTAGAAGTAATGATGGTACCATTCACCTGAAAGAAATAGGTGCAGGAATGTTAGCTTAAGAGGGAGGGAAGAAAAAAAGTTCAGTGTTAGAGAGGTTAAGCTTTATGGGTCAGCAGCCTTAGCCCTCCAGATGTGTTTTGGAACTACAACCCCCATGACCCTCAGTTACTCAATAGAATGACTAAACCTAATGGGAATTGTGGTTCCAAAACATCTGGAGGGCCAAAGTTGCTGACCCCTGGTTTAGTGGATAGATGGATCCATTCTCACCCCTTGTGTTTTTGAGTGATACCTGTCCATTCCTTGGAGAGAATAGAAGAATGGTATCTACTACTATTCTGAGCGTTACAACAACATATATAAAAGTATTAGAATCTAATTGGAGTTATGGCAAGGTTGAGTGAGTGTAACAATGTATGTGTTAGCATAAAAATGCTACCATGTATATTAGGGATGTGCACCGATTTTTTTTTCGGTTCGATTCGATTAGATTTTTCGAATTTTTAAACTTTTCGATTCGGCTCGTTTCGACCGCTTTCTGTTTCGATTCGGTTCGGTTCGATTCGTTTTTCGGGTACATTTATTTTTCTGAATATCGACCATTTTTCGTATTTTCGTGTCACTTTACTCGGTTTTTGTATCGACTTTTCGTGATTTCGGTAATTTTCGTTTTTTCGGAACGTCTGTTCTCGTTTCAAAGCTGTCTAACTCTATTCGTTTTGATGTAAACTACTATGGTTTACTTTTTTAATACTACTTTATATATTTTTTTATAATAAATTTTTGGTTTGTTTTTCGGATCCGATAATTCATTCTGTCGATACGATAATTCTGGCGATTCTATCGTGTTTTTTTAATTCACCCTTTTGCTGCTGAGGCTTTTCCCGCCCCTGTGCTGAGCTCATTTTTACCGGTTTTGCTCATCATGTTTAAACGTGTTTTGAAGGCTTATTTTAGTATATGACCAGACATATTATATATCGTTCTTTCCGGCAGACTCGGCAGATTCATAATATGTCATTATTATATGTATACGTCATGACCTGTCTGTATATTATAACAAAAAATACAATAAAATATAATTTTTCAATAATTTAAAACGTGTAAAGTGGGGTTTTTTCACATCTTAACATGCGAGCAATTGCGGTTATATTTTGTATGGGGTGCGCTTGTTAAACAAATTAGAGATGGGGTCTCGTTACATTTTTTTTGGGGAAAATTACACAATTTTTAACAAACGCACCGCATACAAAAATCGTTAGTGCAGCATCATTGTTCACATTATAATTGAAATGGGAACAATATTGCTGCATTAACAAACCAAAAAAAAGAAAAAAAAATTGTTTATTTTTTTTTATAAATTTTTTTAAATATTTTTTTATTTTAAATTTTTTTACAAAGTTTTTCACATTCGGATTTGGTATCGTTGGAACGGCCATGCTCTGGCCGATCCAACAATACCAAACTTTAACCCCTAGCTGCCACGGATCGGGAGATAGGGGGTTCATTGGAACCCCCTATCTCCACCATTGGTGGCAGCTAGGGGTTAACTCCAGGACTGGCGTCATCGTGCTATGCACGATGACGCCAGTCCTCAGAGGGAGTTCCCGGAAGCTTGGCCGACATCCGACATCCTCATGGATATGCCCCAGCTCCTCATGGATATTGCCCCAGCACCTCATGAATATGCCCCAGCTCCTCATGGATATGCCCCAGCTCCTCGTGGACATGCCCCAGCTCCTCGTGGACATGCCCCAGCTCCTCATGGATATTGCCCCAGCACCTCATGGACATGCCCCAGCTCCTCGTGGACATGCCCCAGCTCCTCGTGGATATGCCCCAGCTCCTCGTGGACATGCCCCAGCTCCTCGTGGACATGCCCCAGCTCCTCCTGGATATTGCCCCAGCTCCTCATGGATATGCCCCAGCTCCTCGTGGATATGCCCCAGCTCCTCGTGGATATGCCCCAGCTCACACATGGATTTGCCCCAGCTCCTCATGGATATGCCCCAGCTCCTCGTGGATATGCCCCAGCTCCTCGTGGACATGCCCCAGCTCCTCGTGGATATGCCCCTGCTCACACATGGATTTGTCCCAGCTCCTCATGGATATGCCCCAGCTCCTCATGGATATGCCCCAGCTCACACATGGATATGCCCCAGCTCCTCATGGATATGCCCCAGCTCACACATAGATTTGCCCCAGCTCCTCATGGATATGCCCCAGCTCCTCATGGATATGCCCCAGCTCCTCATGGACATGCCCCAGCTCCTCGTGGACATGCCCCAGCTCCTCGTGGATATGCCCCAGCTCCTCGTGGACATGCCCCAGCTCCTCGTGGATATGCCCCAGCTCCTCGTGGATATGCCCCAGCTCCTCGTGGATATGCCCCAGCTCCTCGGGAATATGCCCCAGCTCCTCGTGGATATGCCCCAGCACCTCGTGGATAATGCCCCAGCTCCTCCTGGATATTGCCCCAGCTCCTCATGGATATGCCCCAGCTCCTCGTGGATATGCCCCAGCTCCTCGTGGATATGCCCCAGCTCACACATGGATTTGCCCCAGCTCCTCATGGATATGCCCCAGCTCCTCGTGGATATGCCCCAGCTCCTCGTGGACATGCCCCAGCTCCTCGTGGATATGCCCCTGCTCACACATGGATTTGTCCCAGCTCCTCATGGATATGCCCCAGCTCCTCATGGATATGCCCCAGCTCACACATGGATTTGCCCCAGCTCCTCATGGATATGCCCCAGCTCCTCATGGATATGCCCCAGCTCCTCATGGACATGCCCCAGCTCCTCGTGGACATGCCCCAGCTCCTCGTGGATATGCCCCAGCTCCTCGTGGACATGCCCCAGCTCCTCGTGGACATGCCCCAGCTCCTCGTGGATATGCCCCAGCTCCTCGTGGATATGCCCCAGCTCCTCGGGAATATGCCCCAGCTCCTCGTGGATATGCCCCAGCACCTCGTGGATAATGCCCCAGCTCCTCGTGGACATGCCCCAGCTCCTCGTGGATATGCCCCAGCTCCTCGTGGAGATGCCCCAGCACCTCTTGCATATGCCCCAGCTCCTCGTGGACATGCCCCAGCTCCTCGTGGATATGCCCCAGCACCTCGTGGATATGCCCCAGCTCACACATGGAATGCCCCAGCACCTCATGATAATGGCCCCAGCTCACCTCCGCCGCCTTTTTCGCTCCCTCAGAGCATCCGGCGGCGCGCAGCTTGGGCGCTCGCCAGGGGGAGCCACGTGACCAGCCGCGATTGGCTGGTGAGTGGTGAAGTGTTTCCTCCAGGCGAGCGCCGAAGCTGCATGCTTCGGACGCTCGCAGGGAGCGAAAAACGCGGCGGAGGGTGAGACACCCGCCCTTAGGGTGATGGTGTCACCCTAAAGGCGGGTGTCACCTGGTGCGGGCCACACCCCCCGCCCCCACGTAGCGACGCCACTCGTATATACATTTAACGGCCGCACGCCCACGGACTTACTCTATCCAAACAAAGTTCAGAATGATGTGAAACATTGGGACTTTTTGGATAGATTTCGATTTTCGACTATCCAAAAGTTAAAAAAATAAAAATGGTCGAAATCTAATTCAAAAGTCCCGATGTTTCACATCGGGATGTCAGATATTAATAGGCTTGTGCACCGATTTTTTTTTTCGGTTCGATTCGGTTCAATTTGTTCTGATGTTTAAAATTTTTGATTCGACTCGTTTCGACCGATTTCTGTTTCGATTCGGTTTGGTTCGGCTCGTTTTTCGGGTACATTTTTTTTTTTAATGTCAACCATTTTTCGTATTTTCGGGTCACTTTGCTGGTTTTTTGTATCGACTTTTCGTGATTTCGGAAATTTTCTTTTTTTTCGGAACGTCTGTTCTCCTCGTTTCAAAGTGTATAACTCTATTCGTTTTGACGTAAACTACTATGGTTTACTTTTTTATACTTTATATATTTTTTTATAATAAATTTTTGGTTTGTTTTTCGGATCCGATAATTCATTCTGTCGATACGATAATTCTGGCAATTCTATCGTGTTTTTTTTTTATTAGATAAAGATCCTTTTTTTCTTATGAATATACATTTCACAACTTTATTTATTTAATCACATTAAAAAAATGGTATGAAAGCCAAGGAACAAAAAAAAAAGAACAAAACTATTTAAAAAAACGCTAAACTGACCCGAATGGTCTGACTTTAAAAATAAAAACCAGAACAAAAAGGTTTTAAAAGGGAAAAATAGTTGATCAAAATGATCTGAAATGAAAAAAAAATAAAATAAAATGATTTAAAAGTTTCAGACAAAAAAATAAATTAACCCTTTCGCTGCTGAGGCATTTCGCGGCTTCCCTTCACGCCTGTGTGCGGCACTGCGGTCTGCTGCTGAGCTAATTTTTAACAGTTTCGTTCCTCTTGTTTAAATGCGTTTTGAAGCCTTCTTTTATAATATGACCCAGACATGTTATATATCGTTCTTTCCGGCAGACTCGGCAGATGATTCATAATATATCATTATCATATGTATGCGTCATGTCCTGTCTGTATATTATAACAAAAAATGCAATAAAATTTGAATTTTCAATGTTTGTTTTACAAGGTGTAAAGTATTTTTTTCACATTTTAACATGCGAGTGTTTGCGGTTATATTTTATGAGTTGCGTTTGTTAAAAAAAATTGAAAAGGGGACTTGTTATATTTTTTTGGGTGAAAATTACACTATTTTTAACAAACGCAACCCATACAAAAATCCTTAGTGCAGCATCATTGTTCACATTATAATTGAAATGGCAACAATATTGCTGCATTATTTTTTTTTTTATTTAAATTTTTTTAAATTTTTAACATTGTCATGTTTGGTATTGTTGGAAAGGCCATGCTCTGGTCGATCCAAAAATACCAAACATTAACCAACCGATAGCTGCCGCGGATCGGGAGATAGGGGTTCCAATGAACCCCCTATCTCCACCATCGGTCGCAGTTAGGGGTTAACTCCAGAACTGACGTCATTGTGACGAGGTCTTGGGACTGTTGGCAGCTGCTGTTCCCCCACGCTGTTGTCTTCCTGCAAAGACGTGACCATGTTGGCGGGCAGCGTCTTAGCGGGCAGCGTCTTAGCGGGCAGCGGTGGGAGAGAGAGAGCTCATAGCTGGGAGGAGGTGTTGCGTGAAGCTGCAAACAGGGACAAATAAACTAGACCTGAGCCGCACTAAGGATCTTTGGGTTGTGTTGGAGAAGACTTCACGCAGTGCTGCCATCAATATTTTTTGATAAATTCTTGGTTATACAATGAATGTGACTGTGGACAAAAATCCGTGTTGTTGTGACATCGCCTAAGCTTAACAAAACCAGGCCACGTCGGTAATCAAATCTCAAGGCAGTACAACAAGGTTGTGTTAGTTTGTGCCATTTTTTGGCCAGGCAGGCACAGGCAGTGTAGAATGTGCACAGTCACATTCATGGCCACAAATATGTTGACAAATTTATGACAAAGGGTCCATAGAAATGTCAATAAATTTATGTACATATAATTTTAACAGTGTGGAAACCAAGCAATACATATTAACTTATTAAGTAAGGAAAAGCAACGCACACAAACAGGAAAATATATAGAAAAAATAGAAAATTTATTTACAACATGGGGAAGGGAAGGGAACATGCCAAGGATGGCAAACTGCCCAACAGGGGCACAAACAACACAAACAAACATACAATGGCGGCCATCTTCCAGTCTAAGCCAGGCGAACATCTTGTTCAGAATATTGGTTCACTTTCACTTGAGAATTACTGGCATTTGAGGAGATGTTGGAGCTGGTCCGCATCTTTGATTACAAAGATTATGACTGCTGTAAGGGCCCTTACGGCAGGAAGAATAATTCTAGAAAGGATCGTATCATTGACAAGCTACGCACCACCATCCTGGAGGTGTTTGGGAAAGACCGGACGAAGGACCAGATCCGAAAACGCTGGTCCGACCTCAAAGCAGGCGAGCAGGAGCAGCTGAGGCACATCCGTATTGAGTATTGAGATTTCGGGAGGAGGCTGCCACTGGTCTGTCTTACTGCCGCTCCAGGATGTCCGTGGTGTTGTTCAGGTGCTCCCGCAGTTCCTGGAGCAGTTCCTGGATATTATCAAGTGTTCTAACTGCCAGGCGTAGCTCGCCAATCGCCTCCCGATTGCTCGGTCTGGCTTCTCCTTCTATATATCCAATAAATGAAAGAAGGAAAATACAGTAAGTAAAGCAGGTTTCTATTTTTGACTGAAAGTCTTGAAAAAATATAACAGTAGTATATACCAGTGCTGGCGGCTTCCTGAGGCTCCGACTCCTCCTCTGACTCCTCCCCCACCACCACCGTCAGCATATCCGGTGCTATATGTAAGAAATTAAAGAAATTAAAAATACAGTAAACAACAAAACTGATTTATTTTTGAACAAAAGTCGATGCAAAATACAACAGTAAAAAAAAAAGCCTGGACTGGCGGCCTCCTGCTGCTCCGGCTCCCTCTCTTCATCACCCTCCTCCTGCTCCTCCTCTTCTTCCTCCTGCTCCTCTTGTGCTATACATAAAAAAATTAAATTAAAATACAGTAAACAAAAAATGTTTCTGTTTTTGACCAAAAGTCGTTGCAAAATAAAACAGTATATACCAGCGCTGGTGGACACCCGTGGCTCCTCCTCCTCCTCCACTGAGGCACTGGTGCCCGCCGGGGCAGATGCTGCTGCCTTCTTCTTCCTGTCTTCTGCCAAATCCAAAAAATAACACGTAAATAATGCAGACTGGAAAAAATGGTATATCTATACACTATATTGCCGAAAGTATTGCGACACCCCCTCCTCTACCCCACTACCAGAGGACTGTCCAATACCTCAGCAGCTGCTGAATTGGTGCAGCGCAGCAATTCAGTTTGCTGCAGCAGTGTCGTTGAACCCTTTCGATGCGAATTTTGAATCCAAAATGGCCGATGATTTCTTAATGAAAAATTCAGATTGTTTTTCGGATCACTCGGACAAAATATAATAAAGAGAAGCAGTCAGCACAATTCCGTTTTGTACGCACACACCACAAATGATAGTTTTTAATGAATAAACGTTATGTTTACTTCTGAAACAATATATAAATTGAGCTGTAATATATGTCTATGTGCAGGGGGAAATAATAAATAAATATTTTGTGCTTTGGTGAACAGAAACCGCAAAATTAACATTGCTGTATGGAATTATTACTTGCTTCGAGGCGGCGGCCATCTTGCTGTACGGCATTGTTACTGCTTCATGGCGGCGGCCATCTTTAAAACATCACACTCAGCATCTCCTCGGGTCGCTGAAAGTGCTAGGTTAGCACTGCTGAGCGCTGAGCGGTTGAACGGCGTTCAATGGCAAGTTGCTAACTTAGCACTTGCAGCGGCTGAGGTATTGAACAGGCCTCAGCTTGACCCCCCACTACTCCCATCTCATAGTTCTAAAGTCACAAAATATTTATTTATTTCCTCTGCACATACATATATTACCGTTCACTTATATATTTTTTTCAGAAGTAAACATTACGTTTATTCAATAAAAACTATTATTTGTGTTGTGTGCGTACAAAGCGCATTGTGCGACTGCTTTTAGTTATTTTATAGAAGGCCTCAGCCTCAGTTTCACTTTCAGTTTCTGCGAATAAAACTGGATATTGCAGAAACAACAGAAATCCGCCATTTTGTTTTGACATTAGCATCTAAAGCGTTCAATAAACACACTGCTGCAGCAAACTGAATTGCTGCGCTGCAACAATTCAGCAGCTGCTGAGGATGTATTGAACGCAGCTCTGTTTGGATGCACTTTCAGAAGAACTACATGTCCCATCCTACCACTTAGCAAAGACGCAGAGATTTTTATTGATGCGCAGGTGGGAGCCAATATTGGGCAAGCTGCGGGTCTTCTCGTATGCATCACTCATCACAACAACCCCCCCAGCACACTACAGTACACACAGTGCCAAAAGAAATCCAGCATTGTAACTTCATCTACATACATCAAATGTCACAATTTTCACGAATACGTAAAATCACAAAAAGGAAGAGCTATGGCAAAAATGCATGTATGACGAGTCGTGAAACCGCAGAGCTATACACAATCACATTGCATGAAAAAAGGACTAGATAAATCAAGGTATTTCTGTGCACATTAGCACATGCAAGCACATTATTATTATTATACAGGATTTATATTGCACCAACAGTTTGTGCAGCGCTTTACAATATAACATGACACTTATGTTTCGCTATGACGCGACGGATGCGCCTCAGCTGCTCCTGCTCGCGTACCTTCAGATCAGACCAGCGTTTCCGGAGCTGGTCCTTCGTCCGGTCCTTCCCAAACAACTCCAAAATGGTGGTGCGTAGCTTATCTAAGATACGAACGATCCTTTCTAACGTTCTTCTTCCTGCCGTAAGGGCCCTTACAGCAATCGTAATCCTTACGATCAAAGATCCGGACCAGCTCGAGCATCTCCTCAAATGCCATGTTGCTGGCCCGTTTCTTCCTGGGTGTCTCTGGGGTGGAAGCAGATGAGGACGAGGAGGTGTCCGAATGGGACTCTCTGTCTCGTCTTTCAGCCATTACTAATACAGTAATTTCAATTTTTTTGGCCTGTCAAAAAATTGTCAAAACTGTCTCAATAAAGTTACGATATCCGCGCACGTGCGCATGCGTGACACGCGGTCGACTCGGATCCGACCCGATTCGTGTACGAATTATTGTATCGACAGAATTATCGGATCATTGGAATCAAAAAAAACAAGTGATACGCATTTACAAAATAAATACAAAATTTACAGAATCTGCGATATAACCGATAATAGTTAAATATACGATGTTCAGAATTACCGAAATGGAACCGAAATCCCGAATGGAACCGAAATCATGAATAGAGGGAAAATAAATTTTGATTTGACACATTTCAAGTCCATTCGAAAATTCCGAAAAATTTTCGATTTGGCTCGTAAAATTTTCGGATTTGCCGTTTTCGAAAATTTTTCGTTTTTCGGAGAGTCTGTTCTCGTTTCAATGCAATAGATTTCGATTTGACACATTTCAAGTTCATTCGAAAATTCCGAAAATATTTCGTTTCGGCTCTGAAACCTTTTCGGTTCGGACATTTTCGGGTCAAAAAAATTTCGGAAATTCGGCCGCATCCGAAAACACGAATCGGGAAATTTCGTGAAAATTCCGAAATTCCGAAACCCGAAACGCACATCCCTAATGTATATAGGGAGTGAATTGAAGTCAAGTGAGTCCACCGTGGATTGTGCATGACTGGTGCACTTTAACAGACAGACCCCCAGAGGACTGCCTCTTGCAACATGGCTACACTGCAGAACCATGGCTTAGGATGGAGCTGGAATCAGTCAATATCTGCAGATAATCTGCAATATCGCATCAAGAAATAATACATCCCATTGATCTTTAAGACCAATGCAATATCCATCGCCTGATAGAATATTGCAGGGAAAGTGAACCTGGAGCTAAAGGTCCACTTTGGATTAACACTGATGTTTAATAGTGTGGCTGTATAATTATGATGCACCACTGTTAAATGTCCTTCTTCAAGGGGTATTATAGTGATTTTTCAACATTACATGAAATAATTTAAGCTGGAAACTAAAGGCTATGTGTTTGGGCGTTGAGGAAAATGTCTGTGGAGGCTTCCTTTAAAAAAGGGTAACACCCTGAAGGAGAAAATAAATATTATATGTAGAATAAGGCTAGGGTGAGACGAACGCAGTGTTCACGTCCGTGTTGCCGCACATTTTAACGTCCGTGGTAGCATACAGTTATAATTAATAGAGACCCACACACGAAGGACGTGCGCACAGACGTGCGGATGCACAACGGACACGGCAAATGGAGTGCGCCACGTCCGCAACATCCGCATAGCTTTGTGTGTGAGTGATGGAACGTAGGCAGATGAACTGCATTTTTGACGTCCAGCATTTTTGACGGACAAAATGGTTTTTCCTAATAATTTTATTTCCCATCTACATCAGTCAAAAAAAACGTCAGTCACAAAAACGGACCGTGTGGCCACTACCTTGTCGTCAGTCAGAAAGTACGTCCGTTGTGCGCGGAATGCGTTCGTCTGACCCTAGCCTAACTCTTTCGCTACTGAAGTTAACTTAATTTTGCATTGGAATACACTGAACAGCAGTCATTAGCATATAAAAATGACATTTGTATATATTTTTAAAGCAGGATTACTTTGTCCCCGTGGAGAAATGAAATTCACAGTGAAAATCCACTCCTGTCCCTCTGTATTACTGTAAAACAAGCTGGAAACAGAAGCCCCAAGCCTCACTGTAACTAAAAGTTCATGTACTTTCCTACTGCATTACAACAGCCATGGAGAGGGCAGAATACAGGGAGAACTCTGGGGTCACTCATTACTGCACATGGATAAGATTCAGGGGTTTATAATGACTGAAAATCCCTGTACAGTACAGATACAAGGTGTTACTGTAATTTCCATACGCAGACATTATGTCACATACAGATATCCTGTACTATATTCTATTGTTCTGTTTGGAAGCTGCATTGCTAATAAT
Source organism: Leptobrachium leishanense (assembly GCA_009667805.1). NCBI lineage: Eukaryota > Metazoa > Chordata > Amphibia > Anura > Megophryidae > Leptobrachium > Leptobrachium leishanense. The sequence continues at coordinate 23,769,372 of CM019063.1, read as the reverse complement.
CTCACTATGATCACTATGATCACTACAAATCTCCATAAGCAGGATGATATCTGACAATTTTTGTCACATTTACTGTATTTGACGCACCTCTGCCTGTATGCTGTTCATGCAGACCCCATATGAAATTGTGTAAGATAAAGGTGCACCATCTAGAGTTCAGAGCGTTTCATACCACCAATATTTCTGCAAAGGAAAAACCAATACATGAAAAATTTAAAAATTTAAAAATCTTTAAATTTTTTAACTGTCTCAGAACAACAATTTCTATTTTACCCTATAGTTAGTTGTTAAGTTTACATTTTATATTTTTATTTTCCATAAAAAGCTCTTTGTAGCACAGGGGTTAAGGAAAGGTTTGTTTTAACATTCTGGATTGATTTATATAAGGTTGAAAACAGCTGTTAACGCTCCTTTATCACTTTCTGTTATTGATTCGAATTTTTACTATTTGATTTCTTATTAGCTACATTCTTTATATTTACATTCCAGCTCTGTTACGCCATACAGTTACATACCTCCACCTTCTTCTGCATGTATTCTTGTAATGTCTTTTAGTACAGGAATATAAAAGCCAGAATTAATATGCTCAGTAAAAAGAGTTTCAGTTTTAATCCTTGATCAGTGTGAAATGTCTATTTATACATTTCTTATGGAGTGAGAGAAATTGAAGAAACATTATGCTTACCGGTGTCACTGATGTTTAAATAAATGTCTGCCTACACATCTCCCTCCAGCTATTCTAGGTAATTCACCACCCATTGCTTACCTACTCATCCATTTTCTGCTTGATGATTCATCTGCAGACTTTATGGCATTTCCTGAACTCAGCAGGCCATTTAGAAATATTGGTTAAGTGGAATTGCAGATGCAATCGTTGGGCTGACACTGATGAAAGACAAATGAATTTAATCTGCTCACTTTATCTAAATTAGTTCCACAGTCGAAAGGCATGAATTTGAACTAACACTTGACCTGCAAATCTGGATCTGAAAAAGCAAAATAAGCTACAGAACTGGTTAAGAATAATTTTGAGACAGTAAAATATGAAACAAAAACAAAGTGTCACATTGGGCTTTATTTATAAATAAAGAATGGCAAGAATTTACCCAAAACATTCAGCTGTTAAAAGGAATCATCTATTATAAAAACTCAAGTGGTTATTTTAAAATGACATGTTGTTAAGGCCAAAACAAAGCATTTTACAACATTGCATATGCATTGCATATATATATATATACACTATATTGCCAAAAGTATTCGCTCACCCATTCAAATAATCAGAATCAGGTGTTCCAATCACTTCCATGGCCACAGGTAAATAAAATCAAGCACCTAGGCATGCAGACTGTTTTTACAAACATTTGTGAAAGAATGGGTGGCTCTCAGGAGCTCAGTGAATTCCAGCGTAGAACTGTGATAGGATGCCACCTGTGCAACAAATCCAGTCGTGAAATTTCCTCGCTCCTAAATATTCCACAGTCAACTGTCAGCTGTATTATAAGAAGGTGGAAGTGTTTGGGAACGACAGCAACTCAGCCATGAAGTGGTAGGCCACGTAAACTGACGGAGCGGGGTCAGCAGATGCTGAGGCGCATAGTGCGAAGAGGTCGCCAACTTTCTGCAGAGTCAATCGCTACAGACTCCAAACTTCATGTGGCCTTCAGATTAGCTCAAGAACAGTGTGCAGAGAGCTTCATGGAATTTGTTTCCATGGCCGAGCAGCTACATCCAAGCCATACATCACCAAGTGCAATGCAAAGCGTTGGATGCAGTGGTGTAAAGCACGCCGCCACTGGACTCTAGAGCAGTGGAGACGAGTTCTCTGGAGTGATGAATCATGCTTCTCCATCTGGCAATCCGATGGACGAGTCTGGGTTTGGAGGTTGCCAGGAGAACGGTACTTGTCTGACTGTATTGTGCCAAGTGTAAAGTTTGGTGGAGGGGGATTATGGTGTGGGGTTGTTTTTCAGGAGCTGGGCTTGGCACCTTAGTTCCAGTGAAAGGAACTCTGAATGCTTCAGCATACCAAGACATTTTGGACAATTCCATGCTCCCAACTTTGTGGGAACAGTTTGGAGCTGGCCCCTTCCTCTTCCAACATGACTGTGCACCAGTTCACAAAGCAAGGTCCATAAAGACATGGATGACAGAGTCTGGTGTGGATGAACTTGACTGGCCTGCACAGAGTCCTGACCTCAACCCGATAGAACACCTTTGGGATGAATTAGAGCGGAGACTGAGAGCCAGGCCTTCTCGTCCAACATCAGTGTGTGACCTCACAAATGCGCTTCTGGAAGAATGGTGAAAAATTCCCATAAACACACTTCTAAACCTTGTGGACAGCCTTACCAGAAGAGTTGAAGCTGTTATAGCTGCAAAGGGTGGACCGATGTCATATTGAACCTTATGGATTAGGAATGGAATGTCACTTAAATTCATATGTGAGTCAAGGCAGGTGAGCGAATACTTTTGGCATTATAGTGTATACTGTATATTTACACACACTGCCTGGCCAAAACAAAGTCACACACTCTAATATTTCATTGGACCACCTATCACTTAAATTATGGCTCACATTCACCATGGCATTGTTTCAATAAGCTCATGCAATATCACAACATTTATTTCCATCCAGCGTTGCATTAATTTGTGGCCAAGATCTTGTATTGATGATAGGAGACTTGGAGCACAACGTAAAGTCTTCTCCAGCACATTATCCCAAAGATTCTCAATGGGGTTAAGGTCTGGACTGTGTGGTGGCCAATCGATGTGTGACAATGATGTCTCATGCTCCCTGAACCACTCTTGCACAATTTGAGTCTGATGAATCCTGGTATTGTCATCTTGGAATATGCCCGCTGTGCCATCAGGGAAGAAAAAACCCACTGATGGAAAAACCTGCTCATTCAGTATATTCAGGGAGTCAGCTGTGCTTGATTTTTGGGTGCATAACATTGCTGCTTCTAGACCTGACTAATTAAAGCAACACCAGATCATAACAGGCTCGTACTGTAGGTAGTGACTTTTTTTTTTGGCCAAGAAGTGTATGTTTATATAAAACATAGCCTGAAATGTTTAGAAATAATTTGTAGATCAAAACGTCAACATCTTATTTTGGGGTTCTGGGTTGCACATTGGGTTATTTTATATTCTATCTAGAGAGCAACCCAGCCAAATAGTTTGACTTGTGATCATGGGTTAGGAATAATTTTATGGTGGCTGTGCGCCAGCTCAAGCTCAGAAGTTGGCTGGTGCGGCAGCACAATGATCTTAAACACTGAAGTAAATCCACTTCAGAATGGCTTCAAAAAACCACAATCCACATTTTAGATTTACCCATTCAGAGGTCAGATCTTAACCCCATAGAGATACTGTGGAATGACCTCATGAGAGCTGTTCACACCAGACACCTTAAGAATATGGCTGAGATGAAGCAGTTCTCTAAGGAAAAGTGGTCCAAAATTCCTCCTGAACGTTGTGCAGGTCTAATCCACAGGCACCGGATACAGTTGGTTGAGGATATTGCTGCCAAAGGAGGATCAACTAGCTATTAAATCAAAGTGTTCAATTAATTTTTATACTGCACTGTGGATATTTAATGGGATGTTTACAATAAAGACATGAACGATTGTAACGGTTTGTGTGTTGTTAGCTTACGCACATCGGGCACTATTACATTCCTTGCGCAAAATTTTTTTTTGCGCGCAGCGCTAAACATTAACGTGCATAAATTAATGCTGGTATTACAATCCAAGCACATCTTTTCATCCGTTCCAAAATATCGCACGTAAAATATACGCACGAAAATGCGAATGCATTACCGTTGCGCGCAGAAATCGGTGGGCAATCAGAATTAAGAACCACAATTGTCTCCCGTTCTGTTTTTGCGCCTGTCAAAATCAATCTGAGTATATATGCTGCAGCAATAATAAAAACACACACAACCTCTCAATTTTATTGTTTGGGTATGTGTGTGTAACTTTGGGTTCGACCAGGATGTTCAGATTTGCCGTTACCACCATCTTTTTAAAGACGTTAAAATTATGCGCGCAAACGTTGTTCGTTAAAATTTGCGCATCGATTGTAATACCATCCGCATACCAGCGCACAAACGCATTTGCGCTCACAATGTTAAGTATGGGATAGGCGCACGAACTTTCGCTCGCGCAAGATTCGCGCAGGGTCACTCCCGTTAGGCGTTAACGCTCATTTTGTGCGCAAACATCGTAATACGACGTTATTATTATTCTTTATTTATAAAGCGCCAGCATATTCCGCAGCGCTGTACAATAAGCACAGTATAGACAGGGTTACAATACATTGAACAACATTTGACAAACAGTACAGGAGGAGATGAGGGCCCTATTCCCGTAGGAACTCACAATCTGGGAGGGTTGGGGTTGGAAACAGGAGGAGAGGACTGCAAGGTGAGAGTGATTGATGGTTGCGTCAGTGAGTTGGGTGGTAGGCTTCCCTAAATAGGAATGTTTTAAGGGAGCGTTTGAAGGAAGAGAAGTTAGGGGAAAGTCTGACAGTACGAGGGAGAGCGTTCCAGAGAGTGGGGGCTGCGCGTGAGAAATCCTGCAGTCTGCAGGAAGAGGTGATGCGGGGAGAAGCTAGGCGCAGGTCACTGTTTGACCTTAGGGAGCGGGCTGGGGTGTATTTGGTGATTAGTGAGGACAGGTAGTGGGGAGCTGAGTTAGTGAGGGTTTTGTAGGTAAGGATAAGGATTTTGAACTTAATTCTGCAGTGGATGGGGAGCCAGTGAAGGGACTCGCAGAGGGGAGCGGCAGAGACAGAGTGGCGGGTGAGGTGAATTAGCCTGGCGGAGGCGTTCAGGATGGATTGTAGGGGGGAGAGGCGGGACAGAGGGAGGCCAGATAAGAGATTATTGCAATAGTCGGGAGATTACCAGGCCGTGTATGAGTTGTTTTGTGGTGACAGCGGTAAGAAATGGCCGAATTCTGGAAATATTACGCAGTTGGTTCAGCATGAAGGGTTTTCCCCTCGCGTTAATGCGTTTATGCGCACGCGCAAAATTGTGCGCGAAGAGTGTAATAGTGCCCATTGTGTTGCCAATAATTGTTAAATTGATGGAGATGAGATGACATTCTATGACAAATTCACTAATTCCAAAGGGATCCCATACTTTTCTTGCCACTGTATGTCTTTTTAATTTTGACTTTTGTGTATAAAAAAATCTGACTCAAATTAACAGTTGTATGTTTGTAATAATTTAAATAAAGAGTGTTATTGGCTTTCATTCAGAAGCAAAAAAATAATTAATAGGAATAAAGTCAAATTAACACACCATTAACCAGCTTCATAAACCAGACTTTAGACCGTTAAACGAGTTCTATATCGCAAGATAATCTTTTAACAGGTGTTTCTTATACATCATTTATAATATCGCTAACGGGGTACAGTCTTAGTCCATCCATTCGGAGCTGAGGAAGAACAATACTTTGAAGTATCCCCACTATCCATCAAAATGTGTCCTCAAATCCCTGTCATGTTTGATTGAATATGGTGAAATGATTACAGTTAGAGATTCCATCATGAGCGTTTATGTCAAAAGAGAAATATGCAGGTTTCTTGTTCCTTATGTACTGGTCAGAAATACCTTATGGAACATTTTATTCTAGTTAAGACTTGATGGACCAAATCATGATTGATCTGTAAGTCTCCTGGGCAGACGTGTGTTGAACTGTCTTGCAGACATGCCTGAAGGGTTTCTTGTATCATTCCATAATAGAACAATAATCCCATTACACATAATTATCTGTGGCATCTTTAGCTAAAAAACGTTAGATTACAGAAGTATGATAAAATAACCTATCCATTGATTCAAGATTGGCGTCTTCAGGTATTAGTAACGAATTATCTGTTTATGCCAATACACTGCTCTGGGTAATCGGACAAATAAAGGTCGTGAGGCAGGGTTTAAAGTAGACAGGATATTTCACTTAAGTTTATTAGATCAGATCTGCTCATTTGTATTATATCCACACTGTCTGCACAAGTAGTGTTTGGTCTTGTGTTCTGGGATTTGCCATTGATTAGATATTGTTGAATAAATACTGGAAATGGCAAGCCATTGTTTATATATAGTAGCAAGCTGATGGTTTATATAATTATTTTTCCTGACCTTTTTCTTAAAATGTACTGGTTCCAATTAGGAAGAAATAATACCACACTAATAATAATTTTTAATATGATAAAAAATGAAAAGTAAAACTAAAAATACATATAAAACAGTTCTACTTAGGGATTGAGGAGTTTTGCCGGCCGAGTCCCTTCTGGCTTTGGTTGTGCTTCTTCTTAAACTGGGGAAAGATGTGCAGGGTATAGACCACTAGAGACAGATTTCGCTCATTAATACGTGTGTTAAATTGCTGGCAAAAATGATGGCGTTGCAATTGGCTCCTATGCTTACCGCCTTGATCCATCTGGATCAGGTGGGTTTAATGCCTGGGCAGCAGGCATATGAGTACACTCTCAGTGCAGCGAATTTAATATGGCGGACCCGTAAGCGTAAGGCACCTTCTCTCTTCCTGTTTCTGGATGCAGAGAAGGTGTTTGATAGAACGGACTGGCCGTTTCTTTTTACCTACTTATCGCATCTGGGTTTTCCAGATCCCTTTATGAGTCTAATCCAATCATTGTACATGTCCCCTAAAGCACAGATACTGATATCAGGCCCGGCCCCAACTCCCTTCAACTTCCATAATGGTACTAGACAGGGGTGCCCGCTCACCTCCTCTCTTTTTGCCTTGTTCTTGGAGCCCCTGATGTTGACAATCCGGTCTGATGCGGACATAGACGATTTATCAGTGGGTTTGAATCAGTTTAAAATTTCAACCTACACGGACAATGTACTTTTCTTCCTACCTGCGCTGATGCGCCGACTAGAAGCATTTTCCCTACTTTCGGGCTACAAAGTTAACGTAACCATGTCATTAATTCTCCCTGTTCATGTCTCTGCGGATACTTCGCAGCACTTGACCTCAACATTCCCTATTCAGATTTCTACTTCAGAGCTTCCCTACTTGGGCGTGTATTTGACAAACACCCCAGACCATTTATATGAGGCAAAGTATATTACCTTATTTGCAGCTATACAACGCGATCTTGAATGTTGGGCTAAATATGGAATATCGTGGGTTGGGAGGGTATATTGCATTAAAATGAACGTGTTGCCACATCTTTTATACTTTTTTCAGTCCCTCCCAGTATCAATCCATCCCCCTGATATCCATTCCCTTCAAAAAGCTATTGATAAATTTATATAGGCGGGTAAACGCCATAGAGTTGCTAGATCGACCCTGTATCTCCCCTGAGCATATCGTAGCCTGGGGCTTTCGAGCCTGTTCTCCTACTATTATGCGGCTCAGTTCGCCCAAATTGTGGATTGGCATGTGGAGTCATCGGCAGGGGGGGTGGTGGAGTTGGAAAGGGTGCTGATGGCCCCAAATCTGCCACACCATTGGATATGGTTGGTCTGGGAAAATAGACCACTCCTGTCTATGGACTGCCCTGGAATTGCAAACTCTATCAGACTTTGGGATAAACTGTCTGTGAAAAGCGAATTCACCACGTTGCCCTCACCCCTCATGCCTATCGTCCGTAATTGCGAGTTTCCAGTTCGGATGTTTCCTCGCCCATTCCAGCCTCTACTAGGTGCAGGAATATGTCGGTTGTACCATTTATATGACAAGGGCCACCTTGTTTCTTTAGCCAACCTCGAGGCTGACATTCTCGGCAAGGGAAGCTCCTTTCTCGCCTCGATGCAATTACTGCCGGTCAATCCGCGTCCACATGAAAAGACCACCTCTCAGTCTAAATTGTCTTTTTTAGAATCCATATGCAAGAGAGGGAAGTACTCGAAAGGATTGATTTCCACTCTATACACTAAACTTACTCTAAACATACTCTAAACTTACCTCTTTGACTGGAAAGAGCTCCGATACATAGACTGGGAGCGTGATCTTGGAGAAGAGTTGGACTCGGAAAATTGGCTGGACATATGGGACTATTTGTCTATTTGTACCATTTTGCAGGAACAACTTACAAAACTATTGATGAGTGGGTACATGACGTCGGTGCAACTTTCGCACATGACTAGGCATCAACCCGACACCTATTGGAGGTCTTGCAGCCACAAGGGAACTTATATACACCTGTGGTGGTCCTGCCCTATGATTGAATCCTTTTGGAAGGAGATTGTGGTTCTTTTGGTAGATATACTGGACAATGACGTCCCACGCGACCCCTGGAACTTGCTACTCTCCAAACCGTTGGAGGGTTTCACGCACCACAAAAACAGATTGATATCTAAAATTACATTGGCCGCACGGCGAGCAGTGGCAGAATCTTGGAGGAAACAAGTTTTCCCGCCGATGGCTAAAGTTTTTGCTAAAATACAGGACACGCAGTTGATGGATGAACTCACGGCTGTGATGAGACACACATTGCCTGCCTTTCCTAATGTGTGGGATCCCTGGCTGGCTGTGGACCTTTAACCTTGTCTTACTACTTCCCATCGGTCACCCTTTTGGGTGGGAGGTTATATTATTATGACGCCAGAGGACGTTTTTGTTAGCAGCTAAAATTATTAAGTTTGTAGTACCATTGTCCACAAATTCAGGGCCACATTACATTCTTAGCGTTAAAACACAGGCGCTAGGGAGGAAAAACTGCACCTGCAGTTTTCCCCTTGCGCCTGCGTTTTAACGCTAGATTACAATGCAGGTGCAAAAAATGCTGCCAGCATTGTTTGCAGGCATTAACGCTGCCGAGCACATCCCAGGGGTTAAGCGCAGCTGAGCGCAACATCTAAATGGAGTCCATAGGACTCCATTGAAGCAGATGCCGGCGATCACATGACCAGCCGGATCTCGCCTTGCTGATTAACACTTTGTGCTCCCCATGTTAAGTATAGGGAGCGCAAAGTACAGTAACCTCGCGCAGAGCAGTGCAAGGTACCAAACGCAAATGGGTTACTTAACCCGTTAGCGTTTGGATTGGTAAAATCCTTTATAAATAAATAAATAAATAAATATGTGTTGACTACTTGGACTAATGTTAATGCTCACGCAGTTGAGCGCTAACGTTAGCACCAAGTATGTAATGTGGCGCTCAGTCTGCATTTCCCCAAGGTGATCCTTAAAACTTGGCCTGTTAAGTATACTTGAGGACCAGGGTTGGGAACCGCTGCTTTAGACGATCTGAGTACCAAAACCTCTTATAGTACACTCCTTGCATATTACAGTGTAAGGAAGCTCCATCCCTCTGCTTAAATTCTATTTAACAAGTGTGATTTACAAAATTTAAACAATTAAACTAGCTTTATTTCCTTGCCTTTTGAGTGATCGTCCTGTATACAGTTCACCTGAAACTGATGCAATACATAAAATTCTTCCAGTGAAATGCCTGATATCAAACAAGTAAACTTTCCCAAAACTAGAAATGTAAGGACATTACACAAACAAATCCCTGCCTCCTGGACAGACCTTGGAAAAGAGCCCAAATTGTATCTACTATATGTCCACCCTTCTCCCCAGTTATCCCCAGGAAAACGGATCTTAAAGCTTTTCAAATAATTTCAGCACATCGGCTGTCATGTCCGCTGTGCCGATATTTTATGGGCATGTTCTGGAGCCCACTCGCAAACATATTTTGTTGGCACTCAATGAAAGTCCTTTGTATTGCTCCCTAATCATCAGAAAACAGAGTATACTCGCTATTGGAGCACTAGCAGAGGGACTTTTCAAGACTGAGTATGCTCGATCTTGGTAGCAAAGGGTTGAATTATGTTTTTGTGGTTACCTACATAAATATAAGGGGTAATTCAGAGAGGTCTGAAATGTAACCGGACAACGAAATCCAGTGTACGGTGATATTTCAGGGCCATTCGGCTATTCAGAGAGCAGGCAGTTCGCCAAATTTTGGCGAATTGCCTTCACGTATGGTGCCTGTTCGAAGGCAGTGAAATCCCCCATAGAGAGGCAATGGTTAATCTATTCAGAGAACACCAAACAGCAGAGAAAAGTTGCCGAAGTGCCCTGCTGTTCAGTGGTTTCATTCGACAGGTTTATTCAGATGAATCCCATAGGCTTCAATGTTAAAAAATTTCCTTTATAATTCAATATCTAATAAACCATTTATTATTTTAATCTGCAGTAAAAAGTCTCTATTTATAGATTTTTTTAGGATCTTTAAGGCATTTTTCGGGATTTTTTCAGCAAACTTTTTTCCATTTTTTATTTTTAAAATAGTTTTTTCTTTTTTCTGTAACAGACCTTTTTATTATCATTCATTGAACCTTATATGTAAATTCCAGGCATTTTCATTCAGTAGTTTTTTTGCAAACAGTCAGGGTTATTCAGAGAGCGTGAAAAGCAGGAGAATGACTGGAGAATGAAAAATTCTAGGTCAAAATAGCCGATTTGGAAAGTGAGATGAAAGGGAGAATTTTTCTGGTTTGGCTATTTTGACCTAGAAGTTTTCATTCTCCAGTCATTCTCCTGCTTTTCACACTCTCTGAATAACCCTGATAGTTTCAATTTTGACACTTTCAATTGTATTGTTTGTTTACCCCATTCGTCAGCTTGTCAGCCTTTTCCGGCGGTTGGTTTGCGCTGTGATCGGCGGCTCTCCGGCTTTTTCCGGCATGTTCGGCGTGTTTTTTCCAGTGGTTCCGGCAGTTTTCGCTGGGATTGCGGCGGGTTTTCCCTGCACTCTGGGGACACTGCGGTGAATTCTGAATTCACTGCAGTGTGAGGACCTTTGATTCCCCGAAGTGCGGGGAACGAGAGAGTACCGAATGTCTAAATAACTCCTATAGTAAATGTAGACATGGTATTGCCAAACTAATTTATGTTAAAAGAACCCTTTTGAAAACCTGTATGGTTTCTGAACACTTTAATGACATTTTTGTTTATTTTTAATCTGGATATTTTCCAAATTTCTACTGTACGCTACAGAGTGAAAATAAATTTTGGGATTATTATTATCATTTATATAGCACTAACAGTTTCCGCAGCGCTTTACAATAACCAAAGGGAACGAGATACAGATAAACAGACATAAGATGGAAACAAGAGGTGCAGAGGGCCCTGCTCATAGGAGCTTGCAATCTAGAGGGATTGGGGTTGAGGACGAAAAGGGGCATTTTACTGGACGGCAGGTTCATTAGTGGCAGTGGTTTGGGAATGGTGGGGCAATGGAAGCGGCTTCAATTATGTGTGAGTGGGTGAGCAGAGGGATGAGTTGCATCAGTGATATGGTACGCTAATCTGAAGAGATGGGTTTTGAGGGATTTCTTGAAGGCCTGAAAATTAGGGGAGAGTTTGATAGGGCGAGGTAAGTCATTCCACAAGACCAGAGCTGCCCTTGAGAAGTCTTATTATTATTATTTTAATTCTGTATAGTTTCAGTTGTGTCTATTGATACTTGTCTCCCATTAATAACAAGATCATTCCAAACACATCATTTAAATATAAGCTGCTCTTTCTCTTCTTTTTTTTGCGATGATAGTCAGCAATACGTTTTGCGTCCATTCGAACCAAACAAAGATTTTTACACCCTGCACCAGCCAACATACAGCAGATCTTTCTTTTCCATCTGATCTCTTTTTATACACAGCCAAAATTGCGTAACTCTTTGAGGAGAGCTCTCCTTGACACATTTCTTTGCGGCTCGGAACAATGATTTAAAGGTTTTGAATTTAACACATAGCATATTTCCGACATTCAATTTCTCTTGGATATATGGATAGATTTCTTCGATTCCGTGGTGTTGTTTACCTGACACGCAGCTATGAGTAAATCATTCAGACGTCGATAGCTTATTTTCTTTTCTCCTATTTCTCCCATAATAAAATCCTCCACCCAAACAATTTTCTTTGAAGAGTTACTGTAATTTAACCATTTTAAAGATATTGTGGTGGCTGAGATTGCAGATGGTCTTGTATAAAATGTCGAGCTGCTCCTTAAAATTAGTTAAGCTGTTTTTGCTCTGATCCAACAACAGGAAAATCATAAGTAAGGCTAGGGTCAGACGAACGCATTTTTCACGTTTTCCGTGAAAAAGTGCGTTCGAACGAATGGACGTATTTTTTCACGGAATACGCGATAGCGGTCATACGATGCGCATTTTCGTACGTGATTTTGTACGGATCATCAATAAAACCCTTTCTGCGTCTGGACGTTATGTTGGCCGGACGTGTGCAGCGTCTGATGTCTCCCAATCACGCAAACACGCCGCTATGCGGCCGCAGCGCACTCTGTACGTCAGTAGTAGCGGTTTGACGTTCTCGAAAAAATGCGTTCGTTTGCCACTTGCGTTGTGCGGACGCACTTTCATGCGGCCGTTCGTCGTATGTTCCCCGGCATTGGACGTCATTTGCTGCTAGCACGGCCGTGATTTCGTGCGGCTAAACGCACGTTAAAACTGCTTTCGTCTGACCTTAGCCTTAGGGTGAAGGGCTCTTTATTCAGAATCTGGTTTTTTATTTCAAAATAAATGTAGCATTATATGTAAAAATGATAAAAAAAATCCTCAGTCCTCAGACGCATATTATGCCCATGTGTCGGGGTCTGTTTGTGAAAAATATGCAAATTAATATACTGTATGCTATAGGGACTAAATCAACGTAATAACCAAAGAGGAATCCTAAAGGAAATCCTGGTGTATGACTGAATACAGCATACAACTCCTATACTGTATATAATAATGGTAATGTGTATGATCGACTTGTTTCCGCTAAAAAATGGGGTTCTACCCTACTTGGAGCCAGTGGCAGCTGCTGAAAATGTAAGATAATTGGGAACTGGAATTTCATTATATCTCTGTAAAGCCCATCGTTTGACCTGGACCATCATGTAATGAGTCACAAAACAGGAGTTTTTAAAGAGCAAAATATCTTGATTTTAAGTGAGTATCTAAATCAGCCATTATACATTACGCAATTATGCTTTATACACCAGAATTTTAAATGAATGTGCTTTCGCGGTGTTTCCCAACCCCGGTACCCCTAACAGTCCAGGTTTTAAGGATCACCTTGAGGAAATACAGGCTGAATCCTGTAATCACTGAGCAGCATATTATATCACCTGTGCTGGGCTTCAGATATCTGCAAACCTGGCTATCAGATACAATGCAATCTAATTGACTCCTCTTGAAGAGTCTACATTGAGGCGTAATTCTGTCAGTTCTCCCTCATCCAGCGCTGCCTTTATCGCTGGAATCCCCATTTCTTCTGAGTGGTGCCTAAACTCTGCCAGGTATAAGATTAGTTTTTCCAGTAATTAAAATCTTATGCACTGCTGCATAATTATTGAAAAGTTAAACCACTCCTCAGGTCTCACAAGGTATTCGCTCGATGGTGTCATTACGGAGAAGACTATACTATATGAAAATCAGGCTGCTATCATCCAGAAAGAGCGGCCAGAACAGAAATGCCAAGGAATCCTCTCTGCACGAGAAGCGAAGCAAACCACGACGATCGTTTCAGCCTCGTTCAGCCTTGTTAGGAGGGTATAGCGGATGCCCCTCTAGGCAACTTGAGCAAGGGGTCCACATCTGGATTATCTTCTATACTTAGACTGAGCAAAAACATGGTTTGTGAGGGTCCTGAGAATGAGCAAGAGAGCTTGTGGTGTGCCCTACAGCAGGTCCCTCAATGGTGCCACTGCAGAGAAGACTATTCCACAAGTTAGATTCCGAACACCCATAAAGGGGAGCCAGGACTGGAATTCCAAGGAAGTCTCCTTTGCATGAGAGGTGAAGCAACTGCCGGTGACTGTTACGTCTTTCTTAAGCGTTGTCAACTTCTCAGGACCCTCACAAAACCAGTACTTCGGTCCATTACATTCTTTTGCTCACTCTTAACAGCTCAAGTCACTATTCTGTCCCCAACGTAAATTTTACTTGTGGCTTGGCATTTGTGGCCCTCTGGCCATATGCAGGAGTACACTCGTGCCCTTTTGTGGCCTCTGCACCACCCTACATATGCAAGCTCAAGCAGAGCTCACGCTCTTGACTCCGTGGAGTCCTATGAGCTTCCTGCACCAATACCAGAGGCGGAACGTGGCATCACTATCGGTATGTATGAGCAGCTCTCAAACATTCTGACTGGAGCCGCTAATACAGCAACTCAGTTGGAATAGAGTAAGTAAGAAGGAGCCACTAAGGGATATTAGCTTATACAGATCTTTTTCTTTAGCGGCTCCCTGTTCATGTCAAGGTATGTATAGATGGCCTTGGCTCAAATTATCTTATAAACTTGCTTTGAACCTCTTTGAATTTTTTTTATATATAGCAGTTATGAAAAATATATAAGGTTTCTTTTCAGACACTACGTTGTAATAAATGTCCGCATGCTGCTCACATACACTATTTTTATTAGAACATGTAATAATCTAATGACGGATAATTTAACATCATCCAGAGAAATGGCAGATCTAGCTTTTAGGTACATCAGGACCATGTCAACCATGCCGAAACATGCCAGGAAGAAATCTAGTTACAGAGTAGAGAAGAGAAAGTAAATACAAGGGGGGGGGGGGTGAAATTTTACAGATCAGAAGACTTTTTATGTGATCAATGCTTCTGTCCTTCGGCGTATCTATTAAATGACTTTACCCTATTTCCCATAATTGAACTTCATATTATGCACGTCTGTCATCTCCGTCTGCCTCTTCAGAATTATTCTGATAATATCTTTCTTCATTAATTTCTGTCTACTGTTTTCTCATGCTGAAGATCAATTTTTCTGTCTGTTCTGTCATCCTTTTGTGGCTTCTTTACCTCACGGTAATATTATTCAGTCTTCAAATTAAATAACTTTCCCATACGGATGCCCATTTGCCTCTGCCTGATCCAGAAAGACTATATGTCTATCTAGTTATAAATATATGTGCAAAAATACTCTTTTCCAGCAAAATTATTTTTACTGATGATTTTTTTCTCACCTGCGTAATATATTAATATTTAAAAAATTCCATATATAGGCCCCTATTACATTCTTCGCAAACCCTTTGCGCTGAACGTCGTATTACAACGCGGATGGACCCACGCGAGCGTGATGAACTGTGCGCGTCCTATACTTAACATTGTGAGCGCAAATGCGTTCGTGTGCTGGTACGCGGATGGTATTACAATCGATGCGCATCTTTTTACGAACGACGCTTGCGCGCATAATTTTAACGTCTTTTAAAAGCCGGTGGTAACTGCAAATCTGAACGTTCTGGCCGAAACGAAAAACACCAGCACGAAAAAAAAATACAGCACAGTATAGTTACACATTCTACACATACCCAAACAATAAAATTGTGAATTTGTGCATATTTTTTTTATCGCTGCAGCATGTATACTCAGATTTACTTTGACAGGCGCAAAAACTTAAGTGAGTCAATTAAGGTAAATTGATGTCAATTAAGGTTCTTAATTCTGATTGGCTGAATCCCGCGAAAAAAACAGTCCGCACACTGATTTACGTGCGCAACGTTACTGCGCGCATATTACACTTCGTTTTGCGCGTCGTTTTTACGAACGTTATGTTTTGATGGATGAGAAAATGTGTTCGAATCCGAATACCACGTTAATTTTCGCGCGATAACGCTGGATGATGTGCGCAAAAAAATTCGTGCTGCGCAAACGAAATTGCGCGAACGAAATTGTGCTTAGAATGTAATAGGGGCCATAATGTTTTTTTCCATAATCATTCTATTCATGTATATTTTTGCTTTGTTTATTCATACGATATTTGACAACTATTTTTTCATGGCATTTAACCTTGTAATGCAGCGTTCATAACCTCATCATACGTCCTGAGCTGGAAATATATTTGTAGAAAATATATTCATACGTCCTGTAATTTTCTTTTCCTGATCATAGTATTGGCAGCATTGACTTATACACAGGCATGTTCACACCCTAGCAGTCAGCTACCAAGCTCCTCAACCTCCATAATTTAAGGATGCATGAACAGGAGCGTAACGCTGCCAGGGATATTATCAGGAAATGAAAATCATGGCATGCATGAATATATTTCCATTTTCCTGGTCATAGTATGGCAGGCAGCCTTCACATATTGGTAATATTAAAGCTGAACCCAAGAAGTGAGGGACAGATCATCTTACAAAGGAAATGAACTGATCTGTACTGACGTATTTTGCAAAGAAGACACTGATCAGTAAATAATCATAGCAGATATCTTAAAGGGCCTCTCTACTAAAAAAATACCCCCCACTCATTTTATCCCCTCAAATAAATGGGTAGATGCTGACACACATTTATTAATTTTAGGTGAAAATACCCCCCCCCCCCAAGTGCTAGGCTGGTCCTTCTCTTTGGGGCAGGGCTTCCAAAATGTGGACGTCCCTACAGCTTCTGACACGTTTTGCCTGCTGTATGTAAAGTGCTCTGTGTAAGCTATGCAAATTGTGTATCATTCAGAACTTGTGTACTTTTGTGCGCAAGTTCTGCGGTGCCTGCGAAGAACAATGTCCTCATATAGGAAGGGAGTATATTTAAAAGGAAACAAAGTAGCAAAACAAGAGGACATAGTCTTAGATTAGAGGGGCAAAGGTTTAAAAGTAACATCAGGAAGCATTATTTTACTGAGAGGGTGGTGGATACATGGAACAGCCTTCCAGTAGAAGTGGTAGAGGCCAAAACAGTAATTGAATTTAAGCAGGCATGGGATAGGCATAAGGCTATCCTAAACAAAAGATAAATCCAGGTAAAGTATCCATGTAATTGGGCAGACTAGATGGGCCGAAAGGTTCTTATCTGCTGACATATTCTATGTTTCTATATGGCATCTCTCAAAATGCATTTGGAAACAGGATGATGTCACCACGTCGAATGTAGTGACATCAGTCCCCAAATTGGTACTTGGCAGGTGGGATATTCAAATCAGACCTGCTGAGTGACAGCTGTGTGGGTGAAGGAAGTTCCTCCACTACACACAGCACTATCTACAGAACGGGGCAGGAGGAAGGGGAAAAACGGGTGGCATTCCACGCAGCCTGACCACTTTACACATCCTGATCATTTTATTTTACTACAGTGTCCCTTTTTAAATAATCCCCTATAACAGTGGTTCCCAACCCTGTCCTCAAGTACTCAGGCCAGGTTTGTCAGATATCTGAAGCACAGCACAGGTGATATGATTTTCTGCTCAGTGATTGCAGGATTCAGTCTGCATTTCCCCAAGGTAATCCTTAAAACCTGGCCTGTTAGGGGCCTTGACGACCAGGGTTGGGGCCCACTGCTCTAAGGTAAAACTGGGGAAAAGAGGAGTTAAAGATTAGATAAATGATATTTAAATAAATATAATTCAAATTATGCTAAATGTTTCATTTAAGTCACCCTTATCTGACAGCACCTTCTACAGTATATTAAATATATAGAACTGGCCGACTGCTCAGACAGACTATTCAGGAGTCAGGCAGCAATCTTTAACACTCCATCTACTGTGAACAGCAATTATTAGAACTTGCCATCATACTCACCTAATACCACCCAAATGGGAACCATTGATATCAAAAAGCATCCTCAGAAATTAAAGGATCAGCAAAATAGAGTCACAGCATACCAGATCCTACGTACCCCTTTCATGTTTTCACATCCATTGTTACCTTTCTTAGACTTATACAGGGCTGAATATAGAATATTTGATACAGTCCTAACCTCAACATCTGAGGAAAGGGATTTAGGGGTTATTATTGCAGAGGATCTAAAGGTAAGTAGTCAATGTAATAGAGCAGCAGGAAATGCTGGCAGAATGCTTGGTTGTGTAGGGAGAGGTATTAGCAGTAGGAAAAGGGAAGTGCTCATGCCACTGTACAGAGCACTGGTGAGACCTCACTTGGAGTACTGTGTGCAGTACTGGAGACCGTATCTCCAGAAGGATATAGACATCTTAGAGAGAGTTCAGAGAAGGGCTACTAAAATGGTGTACGGCTTGAAGGTGAAAAGTTACCAGGAAAGGCTTAATGATCTTAACATGTACAGCTTGGAAAAAAGACGAGACAGAGGAGATATGATAGAAACATTTAAATACGTAAAGGGAATCCACAAGGTAGAGGAAGGGAGTATATTTAAAAGGAAACAAAGTAGCAAAACAAGAGGACATAGTCTTAGATTAGAGGGGCAAAGGTTTAAAAGTAACATCAGGAAGCATTATTTTACTGAGAGGGTGGTGGATACATGGAACAGCCTTCCAGTTGAAGTGGTAGAGACCAAAACAGTGATTGAGTTTAAGCAAGCATGGGATAGGCATAAGGCTATCCTAAGCAAAAGATAAATCCAGGTAAAGTATCCATGTAATTGGGCAGACTAGATGGGCCGAAAGGTTCTTATCTGCCGACATTTTCTATGTTTCTATGTTATTCAAAAAGCATTGAAATCCAGCCGGAATTTCGGTGCTCTTTTGTTTCCTGCAATTCAGCATTCACCGCAGGGTCCCCGAAGTGCAGGGAAAAGCCACCAAATGCTTCCAAAAGACTGCTGCAAGATCACCGAATCGAATGGAAAAACCACTGCAAAACTGCTGAAAAAACACCAAATTGATCCAATAAGCCGCCGAAAAAACACCTAACGCACCCGATGATCCGCCACAAAACGACGGAACGCACCCTAAAAAAATCAGACCATCAGCCGACCAGCCGACGAAAAAAGCCGAAAAGCTGATGAACGATAATAAAAAACAAAAACAAAAAAACAGCATACCTTTTAAAAGCTGTTTGGAAAAAATAACTACTGCACAAAAATGCCTGAGCATGACATATAAGGTCCTATGAATAATAATAAAAAGGTCTGTTACAGATAAAAAAAATGCTATTTAAAAAATGGGTGGAGTAGAGGTAGCATCACTGCTCTATAACCGTGGAGACACAGGTTTGAATCCCGGCAAGAGCACCTCTCCAGTAAGTGTCCCACGGCAAGACACCTAACCGTACATACTCGCCACCCAGGACATACTTGAAAATAAGAGAAATCTCAATGTATCCTTCCTGGTAAAATACTTTGAGCACTATTACATCCCTAACACAAACGTTAACGCTCACCTGCGTGAGCATTAACGTTTGCTGCGGTATTTACCGCATATTACAATGCAAACGCAAACGGGTTAAAAAACCCGTTTGCATTTGGTACCTTGCGCTTTGCAGCGCAAGGTTACTGTACTTTGTGCTCCCTATACTAAACATGGGGAGCGAAAAGTGTTAGGCTAGGGTCAGACGAACGCATTTTTCTCCGCGAACGTGAAAAAGTGCGGTCGAACGAACGAACGTATTTTTTAACGGAATGCGCGAAAGCGGTCATACGATGCGCATTTTCATACGTTTTGTTTCACGGAGCTGGAAGAAGAGAGATATAATCAACCAAATCAATTGCAGAATGAATCAAATAAAAGGGAAGGGGTATAAAAAGGCATTTTGGGAATGGTGGCATTTTCCAAGATGGATGCAGTCCAAGTGTTTCTTTTTGCTGCACTGGGATACCTGTACCTGAAGAAGAAAAGACAACGGCGAACATGGGTCCATCCACTCAACACTGCCAGACACACGCATGGCCACTTTGTGACACTGTACAGGCCACTGCGAGAGAGGGACCCCGTGAAGTTCTTCAACTACCTGCGGATGTCCATCCACACCTTTGATGAACTGTTGATGAAGGTGCGTGAGCCGCTGACCAAGAGGGACACCAACATGAGGGCTGCCATACCACCGAGGAGATGCTGGTCCTCACTTTGCGGTAAGTACTATCAAACACCTGCATTCATGACATCGCTGCCAGTCATCAGACATGTGCTCGGTGTGCAGAGGCTCTATTGTAGGTCAGTAGTTATATGCCCACACACACACGCATGCATCACCTTCCAGAATACGTACCGAAAGAGTAATGACACTGACAACGATGTGAAACAAATAAAATATTTAGTCCCGAAATAATATGACAGAAGATAACAATAACATATTAAACACATATATTATTGCATGTCCAATGAAGGTAATAAAATAAAAATATTAGAACAACATGAATAAACTGTGACAAACATAAACGAACAGACGATACACCTCACATGGTATGATACCGAGGAGCATCTGGGTCATGAGGACCGTGCATATGGCTGCGGTGGTACTCTGGCTCTGGGTGGCCCAGCAACAGGGGACATGGGTGGGCGGGCAGGCAACGCCTGGCAGTGGTGGGAATAACCATGGGGTATTGTGGCACGACACCGTGATATACAGGTGCCTGTTGTGGATGGGACAGTATCTCATGTATCAGGTCCAGGCTTCGGCGGCGATAATCCAGCTTCTGCGCTGGGGTCATTATGTTGAGCAGGGAGAGACATGAATTGAAAAAGGACATGTCCTCGGAATCAGCGACCATGCAGCGTGGATGTGTATGGTGCGCGTCCATGAATGCGACCATGGCCTGCTCGACATCAGCTGATGGTGGCTTCTTCCTCCTGGGAGCCGTACTGGTGCTGTCTGTGGGTGCTGTACCCGGCACCTGCTGGGACTCCACATCCTCCACCTGGGACTCCGCACCACCCTGCTCGACCTCCACCTGGCAGCTGCCAGATCCTGCGGGCTGCAGGTCTTGCCCTTGTGAGCTAGAGGTGGATGGCCGGTCAATACTGCTCACAGTCTTGCGCGGCTCCTGGCTCTTCCTCAGGAAGGACAGTTGGTCAGCATACAAATAGCTGCGCCTCTTCTTTGCACCAGCTCCAGAGCGAGCAGCTTCAGCCTCCTTTTTCAGGACCGGGTATGATTGTCCCTCACCGTGCGCCATTTATTGATTGCTTCATGTGCTGCAAAACATGATGAGAGTGACATAAGGTTAGGTTTATATGATGTGATCATAACACAGCTTCTTTCATGTTCTAGGTATCTTGCTAGTGGATGCAGTTTGAAGGATCTGCATTACAACTTCCGCATTGGCAGATCGACAGCTGGTGAGATCGTCCGCAAGGTCTGCCAAACAATATGGGAAACCATGAAGGACCAATGTTTGCCAACACCCACAGGCGAGACATGGCTGGCAATTGCAGCAGGATTCTGGGAGAGAGCGAACTATCCCAACTGCCTGGGAGCGGTGGACGGCAAACATGTCCGCATTGTGAAGCCACTGCACAGTGGCTCACTGTATCAAAATTATAAACATTATTTTTCAATTGGCCTACTGGCGGTGGCAGATGCCAACTATAATTTTGTGTATGTGGATGTCGGATCATACGGCAAGGACTCTGACTCAACACTGTTTCGGAACTCAACACTGTGGAATGAGATTGAGGGTGGGAACCTGAACATCCCCAGACCCGCACCTTTGCCTGGCAGCGACGTGTCAGTCCCCTATGCCTTTGTGGGTGATGAAGCATTCGGCTTATCCACACATCTCCTGCGGCCATACTCGGGACACACCTGACTGTGAAGAAGCGCGGGTGTTTAATTACAGGCTGTCGCGGGCGAGACGGTATGTCGAGTGTAGCTTTGGCATACTGAGCAACAAGTGGAGGATTTTTCATCGGCCACTTGATGTAAATGTGGATTTCTGTGTGGATATAGTGAAATGCTGTTGCATCCTACATAACTATGTTCGTGCAAGGGATGGGGTTAATTTCGAGGATACCCTCACAGTAACGGGTCTGGATGAGTATGCTAACGATGACATAATACCTGTGAATAGACACACCAACAGGTTTCGCGATGCTCTGTCTAATTATTTCACTAGCAATGCAGGGCAGGTGCCATGGCAGATGGACATCATTTGACATGTGACACCTAGGCTTGTGCACCGATTATTTTTTCTGTTCGAATTTTCGGATGTTTAAAGTTTTCGATTCGGCTCATTTCGAACGAACCCTGTTTTGATTCGATTCGGTTCGACTTGTTTTTCGGGGATATGTCATCGGAATATGGACCATTTTTCGTTTTTTGTGTCACTTTGCTCGTTTGTTGGATCTACTTTTCGTGATTTCGTACATTTCTCGTTTTTCGCAACGTCTGTTCTCGTTTCAAAGCAATAATTTCGATTTGACACAATTCAAGTCCAATCGCATATTCGTACAATATTTTGTTTCGGCTCGGAAACATTTCGGATCTGACATTTTCGGATCGAAAAATTATCTGGAATCGCCCGCATCAGAAAACACGAATCGTGAAAATGTCGTTTAAATTCCGAAATTCTGAAAGCCGAAACGCACATCCTTAGTGACAACGATAATTCGTTATGCCATTTTGTTGATATTACATTCAAGTTCAATGCAATTGAGTTCTATGCAATAAAATGATCATTTACTCACTCTGAAGCTTCTGCTCTTTATCAGACCACGTCTCGTACTCTGGGTACACCACCCTGGACACTGTGACCCATGCACTGGCCTTCTTCTGCCGGTCTTTGTAGCTGTCGCAGGCCGTGTCCCACAGCTCGGGATGATCTGCCACTGCATTGATCAGCCTCTCCACGTCGATGTCAGTCCCAGCCATTGTCCAACGCAACTTGCAGCTACCCCCAGACAAGACAGGAAGTGTTTGGTCTGTGCACGTTATGTTGGCCGGACGTGTGCAGCGTCTGACGTCTCCCAATCACGCAAACACGCCGCTATGTAGCCGCAGCGCACTCTGTACGTCAGTAGTAGCGGTTTGACGTTCTCGAAAAAATGCGTTCGTTTGCCACTTGCGTTGCGCGGACGAATTTTCGTGCGGCCGTACTTCGTATGTTCCCCGGCATTGGACGTCATTTGCTGCTAGTACGGCCGTGATTTTGTGCGGCTAAACGCACGTTAAAACTGCGCTAGTCTGACCCTAGCCTTAATCAGCACTGGTATTACAAAGTCCCAGCGCTGATTAACGCCTGGCTCTGGTCAACAAAAATTTAACCAGAGCCAGGACTTGGTGTTTACGGATTCCGCTTCTGCAGAATTCCGCTTTCTGCAAAAGAAAATAAGTAAAATAACAAATACTCACACTCTGTCCCATGGCGAGGACCGTGGTCCAACCGCCTCCTCCGTCCGGCGGGAGCAGGGAAAGACTGGGAGAAAATGTCCCCCTAGTCACTGGCATCGCAACGTGGGGGCGGGGAGTGCGGCTCGCACCAGGTGACACCCACCCTTAGGGTGACACCGTCACCCTAAGGACGGGTGTCTCACCCTGCGACGCAATGTTCGCTCCCTGCGAGCGTCCGAAGCTATGGAGCTTCGGTGCTCGCCTGGGGGAAACACGTCACCAGCCGAGTTCTCGCGAGATCGCAGCTGGTCACGTGACTCCCCCAGGCGAGTGCCCAAGCTCCATGCCACCGGACGCTCAGAGGGAGCAGAACACGCGGTGGCAGGAGGTGAGCTGGGGGCATTATCCATGAGAGGAGCTGGGGGCATTATCCATGAGAGGAGCTGGGGGAAAAACCCTTGAGAGGAGCTGGGGCAATATCCATGAGAGGAGCTAGGGCAGTATATCCATGAGAGGAGCTGGGGCAATATCCATGAGAGGAGCTGGGGCAATATCCATGAGAGGAGCTGGGGCATTATCCATGAGAGGAGCTGGGGCAATATCCATGATTGGAGCTGGGGCAATATCCATGAGAGGAGCTGGGGCAGTATATCCATGAGAGGAGCTGGGGCATTATCCATGAGAGGAGCTGGGGCAATATCCATGAGAGGAGCTGAGGCATATCCATGAGAGGAGCTGGGGCATATCCATGAGAGGAGCTGGGGCATTATCCATGAGAGGAGCTGGGGCATTATCCATGAGAGGAGCTGGGGCAATATCCATGAGAGTACCTGGGGCAAAATCCATGAGAGGAGCTGGGGAAATATCCATGAGAGGAGCTGGGGCAATATCCGTGAGAGGAGCTGGGGCAATATCCATGAGAGGAGCTGGGGCATATCCATGAGAGAAGCTGGGGCAATATCCACGAGAGGAGCTGGGGCAATATCCATGAGAAGAGCTGGGGCATATCCATGAGAGGAGCTGGGGCATATCCATGAGAGCTACTGGGGCATATCCATGAGCTGGGGGCAATATCCATGAGAGCTGCTGGGGCATATCTATGAGCTGGGGGCAATATCCATGAGAGCTGCTGGGGCATATCCATTAGAGCTGCTGTTGCATATCCATGATAGCTGCTGGGGCATATCCATGAGAGCTCCTGGGGCATATCCATGTGAGCTGGGGCAGTATCCATGTGTGCTGGGGCAGTATCCATGTGTGCTGGGGGCATATCCATGAGAGCTGGGGCAATATCCATGTGTGAGCTGGTCTGGGGGCAATATATCCATGTGTGAGCTGGTCTGGGGCAATATATCCATATGTATATCCATGGGTGAGCTGCTGGGGGCAATATATAATTGTGAGCTGGGGCAATATATCCATATGTGAGCTGGGGGCAATATATATCCATGGTTGAGCTGCTAGGGGCAATATATCCAGATCTGCTGGGGGCAATATATCCAGAGCTGCTGGGGGCAATATATCCAGAGCTGTTGGGGGCAATATATATCCATGTGTGCTTTCACTGCCTTCGAACAGGCACCGTACTTGCTGGCAGTTGGCAAAAATTTGTGTGAGCATATGAGAGAGCTCCACAGCAATAAACCTCACAGTAATGTGTGCTGTGTGTATGAGCATTCAGTGTTGTATGGAAGTACTGATTTAGGAGTAAGAGTAGTTAAAAAAAATCCATAAAACTCAGGGGGGGTGACACCATAAGTTACCGCACCGGGTGACACCAACCCTAGTGACGCCACTGCCCCTAGTCTCTCCCTGCGTATCCCTACGTCGACCGGCAGGATCTCGCGAGGCCACGTGACCAGCAGGGAGTCACTCAATGGAGTCCTATGGACTCCAGCGAGTGGATACTCGTGGCTGCGCTCATTTTTTGCGCCTGCACTGTAATCCAGCGTTAAGACGCGGGCGCAAGGGGGAAATCTGCAGGCGCAGATTTTCCTCCCTTGCGCCCACATTTTAACGCCAAGAGCGTAATTGGGCCCTTTCTCTTTCTTTTGAGAACCTATTTTACCAGGAAGGATACATTGAGATATCTCTTGTTTTCAAGTATGTTCCGGGTGGCGAGTATGTACTGTTAAAGGGATACTCTAGGCAACATGACCACCTAAGCTTTTTTAGGTGGTCATGATGCCCGGAGTATGCCGCCCTCTGTCCCCCCCTCCCTCCGCTCAGCAGTTCAGCTGAAAAAGCTGAAAACAGCTGAGAGAGGCGGAGGAGTTTACTTCGCCCTCCCAGCTGTCAGTCAGCAGAGCAGGATTCAGATTTCCCACTTATGCTGACTATTGCTGACTCCGAGTCGGAGACGTCATCGTGCTTTCAGCGCGATGACGTCTCCAACTCGCCGCAGTAGCTGGCGGCAACGGCTGAGGGTTAGTGTTGCGCGCATCCTCTTGCGCGCAACACTAATCCTCAGAGGGAGCCAGGAGGAATCCTGCCGATTGACTGGCTTACGTGAGAGGTGCGCATGTGCGCTTATCACGTAAACCAGAAGGCAAGTAGAAGCAAGAAGGACGGGAGCGGAAGAGGAGGGAGGTGAGTATATAAAAAAAAAAAAGACGCCGCTGGAAACAAGTGGATTTTAGGGTAAGTATTACAGTTACAAAAAAAAAAAAAAATAACGATTTATTAAGGGAATAGGGATAGATTAAGATTAAAAAACGGGGGGGGGTTTTGAGTGGAGTGTTCCTTTTAAGTGTCTTGCCCAAGGACACTTAACAGTGATGGTACTTCTACTCCACCCAGCCTGCTTTTTGAATAGCAAAATGGCCACGAAAATGCACTATATGAAGAAATTCACCATTTGGTGAATAACCCCTATAGTCATAGCAAACATAGGTGTGCTCGGAGAAGCTCTTGTAGGTCACCCTCAACAGGGTTTAAAGTTTTAATTCCTAAGGTAACCAGGCTGCCAATTGCTGCTTCTGATCCCAAGTGGTCAACAACAAATTCAGTAGTTGCAAATGACCAAACTTCTACTAGCCCTGCTTGAATAATCACATCTTAAATGAGAGGGTGAGTGGAAATTTTGAGCCCTGATCCCCAACTATATTTTTGCAAGGTCAGAGAATTTGTTGATGTTGGTGGGGCATCCATAAGAATATTTTTTGTCTACAAAGGCCAATGATCGCCATTATACAGTGCAGCTAGAAGATAACATTTGTGGGCAGAGAATTTAACAGAATCACAATGTTCTTCCCACTCAAAAAGCTTTCAGATGTAAGAAACAAGGAAAACTATTTCCAAAAGTGCCACCCTGTTGTTTTTATTAGATCTCTGCTGTCAAAAGAGCATAACCATCCAAGTGTTGCTAAATAAATTATGTCTATTGCTGTGTTCCCTGGCTTCTGCCTTCAGACAATCATTTTATTCAAAATATAACATATAATTATGCCTTTCAAGGTCAACACAACATGTAAGTCCTCAATCGTTTTTATAGCACAAAGACATTTTTGTTTTTTGTCAAGCAGCGTGGTGCCGATGTACTGATTCTCCATGAATATGTATAT
The DNA here is from genome assembly GCA_009667805.1 of Leptobrachium leishanense. Classification (NCBI taxonomy): domain Eukaryota; kingdom Metazoa; phylum Chordata; class Amphibia; order Anura; family Megophryidae; genus Leptobrachium; species Leptobrachium leishanense. The sequence continues at coordinate 23,742,845 of CM019063.1, read as the reverse complement.
GATAAGCTTATCAGCAAATTAATTTACTCCTTACTGTGCCAGCTATAAAAATTTATTTAGATTTTATTTCATCGAAAGCTAGCTACAATAATTGCCAATTAATTGTTGCTTTTATTCACTTAGAATGTTTTCTTATTTGACTGCAGAACAACTAAGTGGTGTTGTGTGAACTCATTTATCAAGTGTTTTATCAAAGAAGTGTGGATTTTATTCAGACAGATGCAAAGTTCACACACCCAATTAAAACTATGTTGGACAGACATCTTTTCAGTTACTTGGGCCTCACCAGTTTGTATTTTGTACTGATTTTAAAAAGGCGCCAGCTGTCCCAAGTGATTACACAGTCTTCGACCTGAAAATAAAACTGACCCTGCTAAAGATGATACGAATTACGTGTAGCCATCCATAGCTTTGTAAAGAAGCAGATGATTGAGGTTAAAGCTTCAAATGAAGACATCGGATCAGCCACCTGAGCAATATTATGTGTTATCATGACACTCCGTTGTATAGCAAAGGCCACAATCACTGTTCTCCCAACAACAACAAACACTGGCGATCCAGAAAGGTAAAATAAAAAAATGGCAGAGAGGTTAGATCAATGAAGCTTCCGCTGCCTTTGTTTGTATTTCCATATCTGCATTACCGTCATCCTTATCGTTTATCATGGTTACGGCAACAGTGTTTATCGCCATCGATTCTAAGATTGCTAAACAATGAAATGTAGTGAATAACCCCTTTTTTTTTGTTCAAAAATTTTATTGTACAAGGAATAAGCATATACATATCTGTTTGATATAGGAACAATCCAGCAATACATGAATTGCATATACAATAAATATAAGTAGCTCGGAGTGCAAGTGATGAGGTTCCAACATTAACAGAGTGAGATTTAACAGAAAAAGAGCATCATATTCCGTATGGTAAAATTGTGAACGTGTTCTATTAGGAGTGCAATGATCTTCCCTCTGCATATCGAAACACTATAATAGTCTGCTTGGTCGGCAGGCGAACTGTATATGAGGGAGAGAACAGTACATCTAAGTAAGAAAGAAGAGACAGCCAGGTGAGAGACAGTGACAGTGGGAGAGAGAGAAGAAGAAAAGAGAGAGAGAGAAGAAGAAAAGAAGAGGAAAGAAAAAAAGGGAAGGGTGCAATGTGAGGGTAGAGAGGGGAAATAAAAGAGTAGACTATGAAAGTGAGAGTTGAGTAATCGGTGGGGTGTGTTCGAAAAGGAAGGTCTCCGGCGTGTGGCGCTGGTCCATTTAACGGTCAAACAGTGTGAATCCACTCCGGATATGTACAGGGCAAGAGCCCCAGGCACAGGGTCGCGCGGGGCAACCCCCCCAGCCTCAAATCAGGTAAGGCTCCTCTATCCAGCGCTTAAAGGGTGAAGAAGCAATGAAAGTGAATAACCCCTTTTTTTCTCATTACTGAACCAGCTATTGAATGGATTGAAGAAGAAAGGATGACACTCACTCTTGGGTGGTTTTATACAAACCCAGATGTCACACACTATATATGGACAAAAGTACTAGGACATACCCCTTAATTACTGAATTCAGAAGTTTCAATTGGACCCATTGCCACAGGTGTATAAAATCAAGTACTTAGCCTTGCAGTGTGTATTTACAAATATGTATGAAAAAAATCCGTTGTGAACTGTCCTCCCTCCATGTATCACTTTTGCGAAGTTTGACAGTCAGCTAAACTTCATCTATCATAGATTCTCGAAATGTTTAAGTTTCAATTCCAATTTTATTGAAGAATCATCATAAACTCTACGGGCTACACTACACTCTGGGTGCTAACATTAGCACTCACCTGAGTGAGCATTAACGTTAGCCCAGGTAGGCACCGCATATTACAGTCCAAACACTAACGGGTTAAGTAACTTGTTTGTCTTTTCAGCGCGAGGTTACTGTACATTGTGCTCCCTATTCTTAACATGGGGAGCGCAAAGTGTTAATCAGCGTTAGAATTACAAAGTCCTAAAGCTGATTAAGTCCGGCTCTGGTTAGCAGAAAGTTAACCACAGCCTGTACTTGGTGCTAACAGATTCCGCTAGTGCAAAATCCATTAGCAACATCCAGAAAACCCCCAAACAAAGTCATCCCTCGGCGAGGACCACGGCTCCGTCCACTTCCTCCGTTTGGCGGGAGCAGGGAGAGACTGGGGGAAAAAGTCCACCATTCTCTCCTTGTGGATCACTACGCCAACCTGCCAGATCCCGTGAGGCGAGATGTGGCAGGTCATGTGACCGGCACAGGAGAAACTCAATGGAGTCCTATGGACTCCATTGAGTGGATGCTCATGGCAGCGCTTAGCGCTGCCGTGCGCATCCCGGGGCATAGCGCTAACAATGCAGGCATAGCGCTAACAATGCAGGCAGCTTTTTAAGTGCCTGCAATGTAATCCCGTGCTAAAGCGGGGGCGCTAGGGAGAAAGCTGCGGGTGCAGTTTTTTCTCCCTAGCGTCCCCGTGTTAGCACCAGGAACATAATGTAGAACTACGATGGATTATAGTGAAACTAAAAGAAAAGAATTATAATGTACAATTAGTCTCTAACTATACATGTTCAAATACAACACAATATATAAAGTAATACTGTTGACATTACACACATCTGTACATCATATGAGACTATTAAGGATATACTGTATATAGAAAAAAACATATGATAACATGCTATGTATTCAAATGGCAACATTACATTCACTCTACACATCAGAAACAACAATATATGTTGATGGAAGCAGATAAGGTAAGTAAACCTACAGCTATTGCTATTCAGAATGGTCAAAAACAAGTATTAATGGAGATTATCCATGCAGGATTGTTCATCTGATCACCATATAACAGCCCTGAGTTAGCTTACACTTCCTGTTTTTCTAAGAGCTACTTACTTCCTGGTTTCTAAATTGCCTGCAGTTTCTTAAAATGACCACTAGGTGGACTTACCGAAACAAAAGAATTTAACTACTATTAAACAGGACACAGAACAGGTTTTTCTGAAGAGCTCCTTTTCTGTTCCAGCGTGACTGTGCCCCAGAGTATAAAGCAAGATCCATCTGGATGGATAAGTTTGCTATAGAAGAACTTGATTGGCCCACATGGAACCCTGACCTAAACCCAATCAAACACTTCGATGGAATGGAGTTGAGCCAGGCCTTCTCATTCAACATTTATGCCTGACATCATATATATTCTACTGGATGAATAGGCAAAATCCCCAAAGAAACACAGAGATATCTTGTGGAAAGCCTTCCCAAAAGGATGTAAGCTAATGTTTTAGCTGTAAAGGGAGAGGCAATGTCATAAAAGTCCTTCTTGGTGTAATGGTCAGGTGTCCCAATACTTTTGTCCATACAGTGTAGGACAGGTGTCTAAACTCCCATGAAGCAGACTTCCAAAATTAATTGAACCAGGCACAGTCACAGAATCCATCACGAGCCTTTAAATTTTGGTTCTACACTGGTGCTTTTCTCTAGTCAAGAAAGTTAAGCTGAGAAAGACTCTAGTGCAGAGCCGTAATGTTGTAGTAAGCGCCCAGTAAAGACTCTAGATGGCTTCTTCATTTTGTCCCCTTTATCTAATTCTTGAAGACCTCTATTTCCTGAACCAAGTACTGGAAAATTAAATGGCACGCATTCAGTCTTCGTTATTCACTGACAGAAGATTGCCGATTTTCTGGTGATAATTGATTCATCAAAACATGTAATTGGGACACTCTTAATTGTATAAGAAAGAAAGTGCCACTATATAAATATATGCATGGTCTCCTACAAAAATTGTGGGCCCTATTACATTCTTCGCGCATATGTTTGCACCGGGGCAAAAACGCATTAACGCGAGGGGCAAAACCCTGTGCGCAGAACGTCGTATTACAATCTCAGCGCAAAAAACGTGCGTATACGTCTACCGCGGGAGAATCTGCGCAAACGCTGCTCGCACTTACTGTACTTTGCGCTTCCTATACTTAACATTGTGAGCGCAAATGCGTTTGTGCGCTGGTACACGGATGGTATTACAATCTATGCCCAGTTTGTAACGCACAGCCTTTGCGCGCATAATTTTAGCAACTCCTAAAAGCTGGTGTTAATGGCAAATTCTATCAACCTGGCCGAAAACAAATACACCAGCCCAAAAAAATTTTTTAGCAAGAAAAGGATAGTTACACATTCTACACATACCCAAACAATAGATTTGAGAAGTGCGTTTTTTTATTGATGCAGCATATATGCGCAGATTGACTTTGACAGGCGCAAAAACTTAACGAGAGACAATTGTGGTTCTTAATTCTGATTGGCTGAATCGCATGAAAGAAACAGTCTGCACACTGATTTCTGCGCGCAATATTGCTGCACGCGCGTCCATTTTGCGCGTCCGTCTTACGCGCGTTATTTTTTGACGGATGAAAAAATGCGCGAGGATTGTAATACCAGCGTTGATTTACGCGCGTTAACATTTAACGCTTTGCACAAAAATTCACGCATTCTGCGTGCGATTTGGGTGAAGAATGTAATAGGGCCCTGTGTTTGGTGATTACCACGTTGAAGTAAGACTTAAAATCTTTAAAAGCAATATGTTATTTTTTTATAATAGATAATTTAAAAAAAGAGATTAGATTTCTGACAAACACTATGTCAGGGATGACTTTTTTATTCTTTTATTCCCTCACTCCATGACAGTTAGTATAATGTTATATGAGAGCAAATGAAGCGACTGCCCACTCCAATCATTCCCCAGTCTCAGGGTCCAAAGAATCCCTTAACATTTGTGGAATTTATTCAGCAATTCACCCTTATCCCTTAACAAACAGAGGCTAACTGTAAGCAATGTCTAGGTCATAATTAGGAATGAGTCGAACACCCCCGTGTTCGGTTTGCATTCGAACTCGAACAATTTCAAAAGTTCGAGTTCAAACACGAACCGAACTTAATGCAAGTCAATGGGACTCGAAAGTTCGATTTTTAGAGTGCCCTCCAAGAGGGCATATATGCGAGATATTTGCCATAAAAGGTGTATGGGCGTCCGGGTAGTGCCCTGGGGGACAGGAAACAAGGACAAAAAGTTATAAAAAAAAAACTGTTTTAAAGGAACAGTGAGTTTTCCATGAAATAAGGGTTAAGGATAAAAACGAAACATTCCTTCAAATATCTTGCCTAGGAGGTCCCCATAACCTGCCCGTGAAGTGGCGGATTTGTAGGATGTATAGAAACATTTAAAAACAAAAAAATGACATTTCAAATGACGGTAAATGGTTCTCCTTTAATCTATTCATAAACAACTGCTTGGGGCGGCAGCCTGTATAAAAAGAAGAGACATTTTAGGACACGCAGAACAAGTTTAGTGATTTTTTTGGCTAAATTATGATGAAACTTATGCAGGCTTTGCATGAAATTAACAATAGATGCTTTAAAATTTGGCCTTTAGTGTCGGCAACAGTGCCATCACACCGTAACCCCTCTGTCGATTGTGGAAGAGTGCAGGGTTGGACCCTGCGGTCCAATATTAAAATGATATGAATCTGGTAATATAGGCGTCAGTGGCAGTGCACCCAAATATTGTGTCTTTGGTGGCAGCAAGTGCCTTCACACCGTAAGTAACCCCTCTGTGGTATTGTGGAAGAGTGCAGTGGTGGAGGGTTTGGGAATGCAGAAGAGATCCCCGATCTATTCAGTTACGTCAGCATCAGGGGATTGATAGCTGCTGATCCAGGACTGATTCATTTTTATAAATGTCAGCCAGTCTACAGAGTCGGTGGACAGACGCACTCTTTTTTCTGTGACAAAACCTCCAGCGGCACTGAACGTCCTTTCAGAAAGCACGTTGGATGAAAGGCAACCTAGTAGCTGCATAGCATATTGGCTAAGTTCTGGCCAGTGATCCAATCTCAACATCCAGTAAGCCAGTGGATCATCTGCTGTAAAGGTATCCAGGTCTGCCCTTGACCCTAGGTAGTCCTGCACCATATGGTGAAGACGCTGGCAATGGGTGCCTACATTTGACGTCCCTGGGCGTCGTGGACTACAAAAATTTAAAAAGGCATCAGTCAAGCGGCCCAGGCCTTCACCGCTCTTCCTCTGATCATCCACAGCCTCAGAAGCACGCATGTCATCACTTGGTAACCTACCAGTGCCTGGAAAGGTGTTACACAAGTGTCGCTTTAGAGCGTCCTCAAGTTGTTTCATCCTGTGCTCCCTCTGTGCAGGCAGGATAAGCTCTGCAACTTTACCCTTGTATCGTGGATCAAGAAGGGTCGCCAACCAGTAATGATCCCTCTCCTTGATAGCACGAATCCTAAGGGTCCTTTACCAGGCTTTGCAGGATAAGGGAACCCATGCAGCGTAGGTTGGAGGTGGCATTAGCTTCCTAGTCTTCCTGATCAATGAGGATGACCCCATCGTGCACTTCCTCCTCCCAGCCACGTACTAGTCCTTGGGTTTCTGGGCACACAAAACCCTCCCTTGAGGAATCCCCACCTTCAATGCCCCCACTACTTAAATATTCCTCCTCATCCTCCTCCTGTCTGATCTGAGGACCCACAGGAATGCTGTCTGTGGAAAGACTGGGGCCTTGAGAGCTAGGGAAGTCCTCCTCTTCCTCCTGCTGCTCTGCCTCTAATGCCACATCTATAATTCCACGCAGAATGCGCTCCAGCAGGAACACTAAAGGAATTGTGTCACTGATGCATGCACTGTCCCTGCTCACCATCCTCGTTGCCTCCTCAAATGGTGACAGTACAGTGCATGCATCCTTGATCATCAGCCAATGTGGGGAAAAAAAAAAACAAGTTGACCTGAACCTGTCCTTGTGCCATACTCACACAGGTACTCATAGATGGCCCTCTGCTGCTTGTGCAGACGCTGCAGCATTGCTAATGTCGAGTTCCACCTGGTGGGCATGTCACAGATCAGACGGTTTGTGGGAAGGTGGAATTCTCTTTGAATTTAGGGCAGGCGAACACCTGCTGGGAATGACCGTGTGAAGTGGCTGCAGACTTTTCTGGCCTGGCTGAGGAGCTCTGGCAGCCCTGGGTACCTGGTTATGAAACGCTGTACTACCAGATTTAGGACGTGTGCTAGGCATGGTACATGCGTCGACTTACCCTGGCGTAGGGCGGAGAGAAGGTTGCTGCCATTATCACAGATGACTATTCCCAGCTGAAGCTGGTGTGGTGTTAACCATCTCTGCACCTGCCCCTGCAGAATTTCTGGCCCCTAAACAAACCAGCTCAAGCACAGTATGGCATATTTTTGCTTGAGCCATTGCGTAGCCCCTGCCACGTGTCGGTTTAACTGCCACTTCGCCAGAGACAGAGAAGGAGGAGGAAGAAGAGGTGGTGGTGGAGCAGACAGACCTCATACAAGCAGCTTTCTGGAGGCATGGTGGATGAACAAGCTCCAGCACAGAGCCCCGTCTTGGATCCCTCCCAGCTGCAATCAGAGTTACCCAGTGTGCCGTGAAGGAAATGTAATGACCCTGTCCATGCTTGCTGGACCATGTGTCTAAAGTCACATGCACCTTGCTGCTGACTGCCTTTCCCAATGACTGGATAACATTGTCTTCCACGTGCTGGTATAGTGCTGGAATGGCCTTGCGTGAAAAGTAATGGTGTTTTGGAAACTGCCACTGTGGTACAGCACATTCAGCAAATTTACGGAAGGGAGCAGAGTCCACCAGCTGGAAAGGCAGCAGCTGCAATGTGAGTAATTTTGCTAAGCTGGCATTTAGATGCTGTGCTTGGGGATGGTTGGGACTATATTTTCTCTTTCGCTGCAGCAGTTGCGGCAACGTAATCTGACTGCGTAAATCTTCAGCTACTGGGATGATGTCACATTGTGAGGAAGGACCTGCTGGTACATCCATTACTGTAGCATCATCCCTGTCAGTGGAGGTTGTAGGCAATGACATGGCAGGACATACAGTGGGGGGTAGAGACAGATGAGGAGGAGGAGGACCTCCGCAAAGTTTTGCCCCAACGGGATGTGTGGCACTTGTTCATATGTCGCATCAAGTACGTGGTACCCAAGTGTCCGGTATCTTTCCCACGCTTAAGCCTCATCTGACATAGATTACAAATAGCAACGCTGCGCTCTACTGCACATTTCTTAAAGAACTCCCAGACAGCAGACTTCCTGTATGTGTTCTTTGAGACAACAGCGCTCTGCACTGGAGCAGCTCTGACATGTGATGCCTTGGACTGGCTAGTGCTACGGTTGGTCACAGAGGATGTTGTGCCTCGTGTTTGCTGTGCCTCCTCCTCCCCCTCCTCCTCACTTGATTCCTCTGTTCGATCTGGCACCCAGGTGGAGTCAGTGACCTCATCATCATTGTCATCTTCACCCCTATCTCCTCGTCACTGGAGCCAACTTGGCAGTATGCTGCAGCTGCTGGGGCAACATGAGTGCCAGTTATTTGTGTGTCATCACTGGCACCCCCTTCCTCTAGGTTGATTATACTCCCTTGCTCAACCTCAGAGATTGAATCAGAGCACTGTACTTGCTGCGCATCCTCAAGCAGCATGTCACTCTCATTGTAGTCAAACAATTCAGCTGACTCCTCCGTGTGTGATAGCGAGGCTATGGCAGGAGTAGCTGTGGACATGGAGGCTGCATTAGATGCTTTGGCAGCTGAGGTGGACTGTAAAGCACTAGAAGCCTGGCTGGCAGAGGACTCGGAGGATGAGGATGGCCTGGTAAGCCAATCCACCAAGTCCTCTGTATGTTGCTGCTGCTTAAGACGGCCAGCACCAGTTAGAAAGGACAAGCGTGCCCCTGCAGAGGATGCACCACGTCCACCACGACCAGAGGCACAGCCTCCCGACACAGGGGCTGCTTGCCCTCTTATCTGTGGCTGGGAGCGTCTGCCTGTCCTTTTTGTTCTTTCAGGCATGGTGAGTGATATATAGATTAATATATACAGAACTCTGATTCAACTCTGGTATAAAGATTTAAAGAACTCTGGTATAACTCAGTGAGACACAGTGATAGCTGCAGCCAGTGACTAGACACAGATCACCTCAATTCACAAATGTTTTGTAGAAATTAGTGAGCCCCAAAATACAGCGTGGTACTGGATGTGTGACGAGACACAGATCACCTCAATTCACAAATGTTTTGTAGAAATTAGTGAGCCCCAAAATACAGTGTGGTACTGGATGTGTGACGAGACACAGATCACCTCAATTCACAAATGTTTTGTAGAAATTAGTGAGCCCCAAAATACAGTGTGGTACTGGATGTGTGACGAGACACAGATCACCTCAATTCACAAATGTTTTAAAGAAATTAGTGAGCCCCAAAAAAACTTGCTGGCTGTGTGACAAGACACAGAAGATCACCTCAATTCACAAATGTTTTAAATAAATTAGTGAGCCCCAAAAAAACTTGCTGCCTGTGTGACAAGACACAGAAGATCACCTCAATTCACAAATGTTTTCAACAAAGTTGTAAACCCCAAAAAATTGCTGGCACAGTGACAAGACACACATCACCTAAATTCCCTGATATTTGGTAGAAATGAGACCCCCCCAGTAGCGTGGCAGACCGGCAGTAACAAGACACAACTATCTCCTCTGAAATCTCCTCTGAAATGCGTGCAGAAACGCTGCGTGGAAACGTTATATAGTGTGCTGCGGAACTTAGCTCTGTGAGCCCATGATGGGGCAAAATTTGCCCAATCAGGACTCTGAGCGGTGATTGGCATAGTGTTGAACCAGTTTTGCACCAGACCTGTGGTCAGGTGCAAGGCTGTGGCCAATCACGAGCTTCAGGCCATTGGGAAAATGCATTGTGGTCCATTGTGGTCGAACATGCGGCGAACACCTGGAAATGTTCGGTGTTCGCGATCTGCTCGAACAGGCTAAGTTCGGGTCGAACCCCGAACCGTCCGAACCCGAACCGCTCATCCCTAATTAGAATGAAACATACTGAATAAATCAGTTGTCTTAAATATTTGAAAATACAGAAAAGAATGTGTTTAACAAACGTGGGAGCACCACCTAGATACAAGGAATACAAGAATAGTGTGATACAGTTCCAACACAAATAGGATATGAGCCCCCTACAAGCTGCACTCACTAGACACAATAGAAATTAAGGCGTATCATGTAGCAAGATGTTACCCTCCTCCAGACTCCGTTATCGGATCGATGTATCACAGGAAAAGATACGTATATTTTATATTGGTATTGAGATCTCACACAGTAATTGTTTTTGTCTTAAATATTTGGTTTTATTCAATGATGCACCTGCAGGTACACCTCGGTGTTAACAGGGGTGCATCATACAAAGTGTGCTATTTCAGCCAAACCTGGCATGTAACCTCAAACAGTACACATATGACTGCACAAGTGTTTGTGAATCTCTGCCATCTGTCTGTGTCTTGGCGTAGCTGCTGGTTTGAAATTATGGGATAAGCCCTAGAGTATGTCACCTGCTGCAAAAGCAACAACATCTCATACACTTCATATAATGCTACAACATGTTGTGATCTGAGTAATAGTTGATGCCGTGAGCAAACACTGTCCATTTCTATCGTGAACACGACTCTTCAAAATGAGGAATGAAATAACACTAATATAAATTGAAATCGGGTTGCGAAAAACCCCCAACCCACATATATTATAAAAATTTATCTTTTTACTACAGCCTGCAAAATTGTACGCGTGCAGAAACTTATGATGGTTTGAAGATACGTAGGAATGGTATTCAAGGACTCGATTTACTTGATTTAATTCTATATGCCAATTTTTCAAGGAAAAAAAATCAGCTGTTTGTGGCTGATAAGTTTTTCAAAATATTGATTTGAAATAATTTGGCTCGAGCTAATATTCAAAAAAATGCAACTGGTCCAAAATAAAATAAAAATGCACGCTCTATGCATGCTGACATCACTAGTGACTGATCTTGAGACAGCTGCAGGGAAATTCAAAATCCTGGTTGCTGGTGATGCTGGGTGGAGGGAACACCTCCACTTCAGGCTCCTGTCAGACGAGCGCAGCGTTCACGTCCGTGATGGCGCACAAAAGTACGTCCATGATAGCATGACATAAAGGCCAATGCCGTCCCACACACGAAGTACGTCCGCACTGAACTGCGGACGCACAGCGGCAAAAGGACGCAAGCTAGGCAAGAACGTACAACCCCTAGAACGGCCGCACAAATTGCGCTGCGTCCGCAGCGTCCGCATAGCTTTGTGTGTGAGTGATGGAACGTGGTCAGACGGACTGCATTTATACGTCCAGCATTTTTGACGGACAAAATGGTTTTGCATTTTAATTTATTTTCCCTCCTACATCCGTCAAAAAATACGTCAGTGAAAAAACAGACTGTGTGGCCACTACCTTTTTGTCAGTCAGAAAGTACTTCTGTACTGAACGGACTCACAGTCGGTACAAAATGCAGTCGTCTGACCCTAGCCTTACCTAGCGTTTCCTGGTAGATCAGGGCAGCTGGGGCTGGGAGAGGGGGTCACTCCTCACATCCTGACCAATTTAAAACTTTAAAACGTTTACATTCAATGAAAAAAAAATTATATAATTTTTAATTTTTAAAAAAGAAAAAATTATTCTTTTAATTTTCAACTAAAAAACCCTTTTTTTTAACACCTTTTTGTATTGAAACAAAATTTTTGTTTCCCAATTTTTTTAAACCACTTTTCTTTTGTTCTGTAACAGACCTTTTTATCCTTTTTTTAAAGGACATTTTTATTATTTAGGCTAGGGTCAGACGAACGTTGTCCGTGAAAAAGTGCGTTCGAACGAATGGACGTATTTTTTCATGGAATACGTGATAGCGGTCATACGATGCGCATTTTCGTCCGTGATTTTGTACGGATCATCAATAAAACACTTTTTGCGTTTGGACGTTATGTTGGCCGGACGTGTGCAGCGTCTGACGTCTCCCAACCACGCAAACACGCCGCTATGCGGCCGCAGCGCACTCTGTACGTCAGTAGTAGCGGTTTGACGTTCTCAAAAAAATGCGTTCGTTTGCCACTTGCGTTGCACGGACGAACTTTCGTGCGGCCGTTCGTCGTATGTTCCCCGGCATTGGACGTCATTTGCTGCTAGCACGGCCGTTATTTCGTGCGGCTAAACGCACGTTAAAACTGCACTCGTCTGACCTTAGCCTTAGACCCATTTTAATACATTTTTATTGGTTTAAACGCCTATTAGGAAAGTTTGTTTGGCAGTTTGAGGGAAACTCACCCAGGCCACTTCAGCTCTTTTCGGTGCTTTCTGGTGCTGGTGCTCTTTGGTGAGGTACTCCAACTTTTTGAGGCTTCAGCGGCTCCATTTTCGATGCACTATAGTGAACATCGGGTGAATAATGAAGTGGAATCACCGAACTGTGCCAAAGTGAAAAAAGTTTTTGTGAATAGACCATATGGAGAATTAGAAGGAACAGCACCGCACTCTTTGTTGAATGTATACACCATGTTGGTCATTTTGTGGAATGGAGATCTTTCAGGAGACCGTCAGTCTTTTAATGAGATAAAAAGAAAGTGGTATATTGGAGGTTTATAGCTGTCTCACCTGAGAGTTCTAAGAAAAACTACATTCCGAGTGAGCATTAAGCGAGCAGAAACTTCCTTACAATGGAGCAGACATTATTTCTACAATAACTTGTGTAGCGCTCACCCCCGATGGAGCCGCTGAATAACCCCAGGATTGGTCTCACCGCACTAACAATTCACTGTACACCAGCACACCTTTATGGATTTTTCTCAATTATACTTTACTGAAGCAATAAACGGCAATAAGTATACATGTACTTTAAGCATGAAATCGGTCAGTCTAGGAATGAATGACGGTAATACGTAACGTGGATATATATATATATATAGCGAATAAACAGTTAATAAGGTTCTCAGTTCTTCGGTTCAAAGTCCCACTCAATAATGCTCTTTAGTTATGTCCTAGGGTACCCGGGTACTAAGTCCACTGGCCAGTGGATGGATGAATATCTTCAACTAGTCAACGTTGGGGCCCTGAAATTTGAAGCAATCAAATAAGTGCACACTGTTAGCAAAGTCATAGGCCAGAGGCCTCTCGCCCAACTGGCGAAACAGCTTGTCCCGGACCGATGAACTCTGCCAGAAATTCCTTCTCTGCCACCTAGAACCTGATGCTGCCGAAACCCACGCTCCCGGGCTGGGTCTCCGCAGCCAGAAGTCTAATGCCGCCATCACTCTGCTCCGTCTGCGGCCTCCTTACACGAGGTCCTTCTCGAACACACTCACCATCGGAACAGCTCAGCGGGATACACTGCAGGTCGATGAACACTCTCTCCGATCACTCCAGCAATGGATGCCGCTGAATCTCCGCGCTCCAATATGGCCTGGATCCCAGACAATGTCTCTCTTGTGACTCTCTTCATGCACCGCTCTCCTCGTTCTGCCCATGCTGCACACCATGCTTCACACTTCCTGGCGCCAGTCCACTTGCTTCCTTCCTCCCTACCAAGGGTTTCTGGGGGATGTAGTCCATAAGTCCATTATAGTACATTACGCTCTGGCTCCCTCTAGAGGCAATATGGTTCCAGTTCTCAGAGCCAAGTTAAACACAATGCTACACTTGTTTGAACCATTGGAAGCATTCTTCCCCCATTCTCCCTTTAATGGAGAGCGAAGTCAGCCATGGACCATTAAAGGCAAACAAATGGTAACAGAGTCAGGAATGGTAACCAAGGACTCGATTTACTTCATTTAATTCTATATGCCGATTTTTCAAGGAACAAAAGTCTGCTGTTTGTGGCTGATAAGTTTTTCAAAATATTGATCGATTTAATTGAAATAATTTGGCCCAAGCTAATATTCACAAAAATGCAACTGGTCCAAAATAAAATAAAAATGCACGCTCTATGCATGCTGACATCACTAGTGATTGATCTTGAGACAGCTGCAGGGAAATACAAAATCCTGGTTGCTGGTGATGCTGGGTGGAGGAAACTCCTCCACTTCGCCTAGCGTTTTCTGGCAGATCAGGGCAGCTGGGGCTGGGAGAGGGGGCCACTCCTCACATCCTGACCAATTTAAAACTTTAAAGTGTTCAGGATAAGTAAAGTGTCACTTTAAACATTAAATTTTAAAATAAGCGTGGTATTTTTGGAAAACAAATATCATCTTGGCTGAAATGTGCTAAGTTTGAATGTTTTACCAATCTGTATTTTTACAAAAAAAAAAAAATTTTTAAACACCAGGATTTTTTTTTCATTTACGGCTGTGTCTGAATTTTATCATTTGAATTATCTCCTATTTTGAAATAATATCGGTTGAAACTAAACAATTTTTTTTGTCAAAAAACATCTGAAAGAAACAAATTGAGCACACAGTCAAGAAAAGCATAAGGGTCTATTCACTAAGAGCCGAGCATGCGTTTCTATTTTCAGCTATTTTTTTCTCGGCTCATCTTGGGTGACACTTGGCAGCTCCATTAAACCGGTAGCGTGATTAATTCACTGTCTGTGAGTTGTAATTTAGTTGAACCAACTGTGTAGCTGTAATATTTCTGACAAAAATAATTTGAAGAGCAGCTGACTAGCAGCTGAATACATTACTTGTAGAATTTTTTCCTTCCGTTTCCCTGCTTCAAGGAATACAGTTCCCCAGTTTCCAACTGATTGACTAGTATGATCCAAAGGGGAAGCACTCAGCGTAGATATCATTCCCAGGTTTGGGAATAGCCTATTTGTCACACTACCATGACATTTTTCTGTGAACATAATGTTAATTAATTTGCAACCAAGTAGGAATTTTTCTTATTACGTTACGTCTTGGTGTTTACTAACAATACCCCAGTTGTTTTTATGTACACTTAATGTGAAGCTATTATTGGCTTCCTTCTAGTGTTCTCTCTATGAGAGTAGTAACAATTAATCATCATAACACTAATACAAACATGATATTCAATAATAATAAAAAAGGAATATACAGTATACTGTATATGGTACTGTCACGGGGCTCACTGTAGGCACCGCAAAAAGCATAAATAGGCACCATTCCCCTCTCCAAGAAGATTCCGGCCCGGGTTTTCCCCTGTTCCAGATCCACTTGTCCAGGTATCCAGTCCACGTTTCACAGTGATTTCCAACTTCAGGTGTGGGCTGGACCTGGCCCTCCTATATAATGGCATTCCACCCAGGATTTCTGATGCTTCCACTGAAGCCCTCAGTGCCTATGATCCTGCGTGCTCTGCACACCCCTTACCTGACCAGCATCTTGAACCCGCTACCTACCCACACCCCTCTACCGGATTCCCTTCTGTATGACCCTTTGCAGATACCCCTCTTACTTGCCACCTGCCTCAATCTATGCCTGGACATTGATCCTGATATTGGAAGACCCCTTTGGATACCACGCTTGATTCAAGCAACTTATTTTCTCTCACAACCCTATACAGCAACTTGCGGGAGTGCTGTATAATTCTATGTATCTTTTCATCAAACAGACACCAGACAAGACTTATAGGGTTTTTCATAGAAAGCCGATCTGGCCCCGGAATTGAACTGCACAGTGAATTTCACCGTACAGTGCAATCTCGTGGATATTCAGCTATATAGAGAGGAGGCAGTTCGCCAAATATTGGCAAATTGTCCAGTGAAATACAAATAAACAACAAAAAATTGAGCAGAGCTGATATAAGATGTTATGGAATATCGCTAAAACACACTCAAGTGGTCCTTGTCACTCGACAACCACCAAAAAAATGGATATTCAATACAGTCAATGCAGAGGCGTAGCAAGGTCATGAGGTGCCCAGGGGCAAGTCCCCCCCTAGTGCCCCCCTATGTGTTAGATGAACTAATGAGTAGTAACGCATATTATGCCATCACTTTCAAATTTGCTCACAGTGTGGGAAATGAGAATGTGAATTAGTGCAGTGACATTCTTTGCATTATAAGCAAATAATGCCACTGTGTATGAACGAATCAAAGAGCTCCACAGCAATAAATATCACAG
The DNA here is from genome assembly GCA_009667805.1 of Leptobrachium leishanense. Taxonomy (NCBI): domain Eukaryota; kingdom Metazoa; phylum Chordata; class Amphibia; order Anura; family Megophryidae; genus Leptobrachium; species Leptobrachium leishanense. Next base: position 23,726,879 of record CM019063.1, on the reverse strand, counting down.
TAATGTGCAGTATGTATGAGCGTATCACAGAATCCATAGCAATAAAACTCACAGTAATGTGCGATGTGTATGAGCGTATCACAGAATCCACAGCAATAAAACTCACAGTAATGTGCAGTGTGTATGAGCTTATCACAGAGCTCCACAGCAATGAAACTCTCAAATAATTATAAACATAATTAGAATTATATAAAAATCCAGGAGTTCTGAAAAGTTAAAAAATTACTGTGGGTAAATATAAAGGAAGGTTGAATTCTGAGTAAGAGGGCAACAATATATTCAGCACTGTCTTGAAAAGGCCTGCTTTTATATTACTAGAATAATACATTTAAATAAATTATATATAAAAATAACTATATTATTGAGATAAATAATATTAAGATGCTAATTATATTTAAAATTTATATATTAAACATTAAAATAGCAATATGACCATATTATCCCCACTACTGCTTGTCGTTGTGGCAGGGAGGGGGATAAATCCCAGGTGGTCCAGTGGTTACAGGACTCACATGAACATGGTGCGAGACACAGTGCCCCCCTCTGTCATTACAGCATGCGGGAGACACAGTGCCCCCCCTCTGTCATTACAGCATGGTGGGAGACACAGTGCCCCCCGTCATTAAAGCATGGAGGGGAGACACGGTGCACCCCTGGCATTACAGCAGACACAGTGCCCCCGGTCACTACAGCGTGGTGGTAAGACACAGTGCTGTAATGACAGGGGGCACTGTGTCTCCCACCATGCTGTAATGACCGGGAGCACTGTGTCTGCTGTAATGCCAGGGGGAGCACGGTGTCTCCCCTTCATGCTGTAATGACAGGGGCAGCACTGTATCTCCCCTCCATGCTGTAATGACAGGCACCTGGGCGCCCCTCTGCCCCCCTCGCTACGCCACTGAGTCAATGGTGTAGCGATCACATGTTCCCAATGTCTGTTCACAGGTCCCAATTTCATTAGTATGTGAGTCAAATCTTCTCTTTCCAATAACCTCAAAAGGAATGAAGAATATATATCATAGTTCGACCCATAGGACCAGGGCCGGCCAAACCACTGTGCTGTCTGGAGCGAAGGATGAATTGCTGCCCCCACCCCCAAAAAACATAAGCACAGTGCTGTAATGACATGCACTGTTCTCCCACCATGCTGTAATGACCGGAGCCCCATCAGTGCCCCCATGCTGTAATGACACGCCCACTGGCCAGCTGTAATGACAGGCACCTGTCCGCTACGCCACTGAGTCAATGTAGCATCACATGTTCCCAATGTCTTTCACAGGTCCCAATTCATTAGTATGTGAGTCAAATCTTCTCTTTCCAATAACCTCAAAAGGAATGAAGAATATATATCATAGTTCGACCCATAGGACCAGGCCGGCCAAACCACTGTGCTGTCTGGAGCGAAGGATGAATGCTGCCCACCCCAAAAAAACATGGTGTGTATAAGCATATCACAGAGCGCCAGATATCAAGGCCCACTGTCCCACACATCCACATACCGTCACACACACACATCCACATACAGACACACACTGTGTGTCATTTCTGTAATTCCCCTATCAAACCCTGGCAGCTCCATACTAAAACCCCCCCCCCCCAGTTTAGAAAGGTAAAAATTTGATTTATTTATTTATTTTAGCAAAGTCACCCAGGCCTTGCCAGGTCAGTGAAAAGCAGATCCCCCCAGCTATTTATTTATTTATTTATAAAGGATTTTACCAGGAAGGATACATTGAGATTTCTCTCGTTTTCAAGTATGTCCTGGGTTCAAGAACATTGAAGTGTTACAGAAATACAAAGTAATACAATGCAAGATATTAAAAAAAACAACACAAATATACAGATTAACAGAAAATAAATATGTAGGAAATATAGTCATTATGTTACATGTTTACAGGTGCATTCTGTATTGAGGTATGTTAGTAAGGAGCTCGAGTGACTTAAAGGAACACTCTAATCAAAAAATCACCCCCGTTTTTTTATCCTAACCTATCCCTATTCCCTTAATAAATCTTTTGTTTTTATTTTTTTTCTTGTAACTTACCCTAAAATCCTCTTCTTTCCAGCGGCGTTTTTTTTTTTTTTATATTCACCTCCCTCCTCTTCCGCTCCCGTCCTTCTTCTTGCTTCTTGGCTTCTGGTTTACGTGAGAAGCGCACATGCGCGCCTCTCACATAAGCCAGCCAATCGGCAGGCTTCCTCCCGGCAGCCTCTGAGGATTAGTGTTGCGCGCAAGAGGATGCGCGCAACACTAACCCTCAGAGGGAGCCGCCAGCTTCTGCGGTGAGTTGGAGACGTCATCGCGCTTTCAGCGCGATGACGTCTCCTACTCGGCAAAAGTCGGCAGAAGCGGGAAATATGATTCCCGCTCTGCTGACTGACAGCTGGGAGGGCGGAGTAAACTTCTCCGCCTCTCTCAGCTGTTTTCAGCATTTTCAGCTGATCGGCTGAGCGGAGGGAGGGGGGACAGAGGGCAGGATGCTCCGGGCATCATGACCACCTAAAATAGCTTAGGTGGTCATGTTGCTTAGAGTATCCCTTTAAGACTGGGGGAAGATTTGGTGGTGTCTGGGAGGTTATTCCATAATTGTGGTGCTCTGTAGGAAAATGAGGACCGAGCCACTGTCTTTTTGTATTGTGGTATTGCAAGTAAGGTGCTGGTACTGGATCGGCGGTTATAGGATGAGGGAGCTGCTGGGGGAAGCAGTCTATTCAGGTAGGGTGGCAGCTTCCCAGAAATGCTCTTAAACACCAGGCTGGAAAGGTGAAGGGTGCGTTTAGACTCCAGCGATGGCCAGTTTAGCTCTTTTAACATGTCACAATGGTGGATCATGTAGTTACATTGTAATGAAAAGCGGCAGAATGAGTTATACCAACTAACTACAGCTCCCATCATGCTGTGCAGGCTGTAAGGGAGCTGCATATTGTCTTCAATCTGGGCCCCGTGCAGTCCTCAATCGGCAGCTCCCTCAGGACTCTAGGATAGGGTGCCAGTCCAGGCCTTCCCGCAACCAGGACAGAGGAGCTGGCAGTGCATTATAGGGGCAGCAACATGTCCCTGTGCGGAGGGAAGGGCGGGAGGGGAACCCCCATAACACACACGGGGGGGCACAGAGTCTCCTGTATGAAATCAAGCCAGGCTTACCTCATCAGCAGCCTCATGGTTCCCCGGGATTCACTTAAAGGCACGCGCTTGCCTACGCCATTAGAGCCCTGCCACGCGTGTCACGTGACAGGCTCTAATCACCTCGTTCCATCTCACAGGCGCACTGCGCTGCAGGAGAGACCACAGCCAGGCTGCATCACTGGTAAAACTTAAGCTGACGGCCTCCATGCCTGCTGAAAGGGGTGGGTGCCGGCCCGCTGAAAGGGGCAGTCACATGCCAGAGGGACAGGCGCGGCTTGGTTTTCAACAGAACACTGTCCTGCAGCCGTGTCCGGGCTGGTGGCCTTTGAAAGAGCAGCAAAATGCTGCCCCTAACAAAGTGCTGCCTGGAGCGGCTGCTCCACCCCGCTCCATTGACGGGCCGGCCCTGCATAGGACATTTCAGTGAGCTCAGGATAACAGGCTTCTGGGTTGTTATTCAGCCACCCAAACGCCCCTCCGATCTTGTATTCCTTCTCAGACCTTAGACTGCGGTGGCTTATCAGATCGGATCTGATATTTTCAGGGTACTGAAGGGAAGAAGGATGATCTTTAATTTGAAATGGAGACCATTTTATTTGAGAAGCAGGAGGTGGTGGTAAAATGACATAATCAACAGAATACATTGTGTACATCAGTGTTTCCCAAACCTGTCCTCAGGACCTGCTGACACGCCAGGTTTTTCAGATAACTGAAGCACAGCACAGGTGATATGATTTGCTGCTCAGTGATTGCAGTATTCAGCTTGCATTTCCCAAAGGTGATCTGCAAAATCTGGCCTGGTTGAGGGTCCTGAGGACAGGTTTGAGAAACACCTACATGATGGGGGTGTGAATTTCTTCAGGAGATACCGAAACTTTGACTAGTTTAAAACAAATGGGATTAACACATTATCAACAACAACTGAACATCAAAACTAGAGGCCTGGGCGTCTAAAAATTTATTTAGTTTCCTTTTAAAAAATTTAGTTTTTGGAATTTCATATTCCAATTGAAATATTAACTATCAAATTGATCTTTTTTTTTGAGAAAGGATACATTGAGATTTCTCTTGCTTTCAAGTATGTCCTGGGTGGCGAGTATGTACCGTTAGGTGTCTTGCCCAAGGACACTTACGGGAGAGGTTGGCTCGCTGGGATCGAACCTGTGTCTCCACAGGCTCTCTCCATGCAGAGCAGTGATGTTACCTCTACTCCACCCAGCTGGTACTAACGTACAATACATCCAATAGAAGTACTAGTCAGCAAACGACTTTATGAAACAAATTAATTTCGTCTCACTGTTTCATTGTCTCACAGATTTAGTACCAGAGGCAAATTAACAGGGTACTTATTAAACTGAAACAAAATTAAAATTCATTTCATAAAATCGTTTGCTGACTGTAGTACTACTTCTATTATATGTATTGCAAGTTAAGATCAATTCGATAGATAGTTAATATATTGATTTGAATTTCGGATTACTAAATAAAACCTCAATCTAATTTTTATTTTATTATGAAACAGTATTACGAGTTAAATTAGTTAGATACTGTTTCGTTTGTTTCAAATTCGGATCAAATCGATTTGTTATTTCGGAAGTACTTCCGAAATACGAATTAATGAAATTCGTTACAAATTCCAATTCGTTACGAAATGAATGCTCACCTCTAATCAAAACAAACAGGGATAGACAGTACTGACAATCAGGGTAATTCAAAGAGAACCGAATGGCTGGAGAAAGGTAACCGAACGCTGAAAATCAGCGTTCGGTTACCTTTCTTGGCTATTCGGCTATCCAGAGAGCAGGAAATTCACCAAATCCTGGCGAATTGCCTGCACATACGGTGCCTGTTCGGTGCCTGTTCGAGGGCAGTGAAATCCCCATAAAAAAACACTGCTTCGACTATTCAGAGAACACAAACCAGCAGTGAAAGGTTCCCGAAATGCCCTGCCATTCGGTGATTTCATGCGGCAGATTTATTCAGGCGAATCCCATAGGCTTCAATGTTAAAAATATTCCCGTTTTAATTCAATATCTAATAAACCGTTCATTATAAAATTCTGCAGTAAAGAGTCTCTTTATTTATAGATTTTTTAGGATATTTTAAGCATTTTACTGGATTCTTTTTAAGTTTACTTATTTTTTCTGTAAAAGTCCTTTTTATTATCATTCATTGGACCTCATATGTAAATTTCAGACATTTTCGCACAGTAGTTTCTTTGCAAACAGCGTTTCACTTTTCAAACATTCAAGCAAACTGTTTTCCTAATTTATTCACTTCACTCATCTGCGGTGTTGGCTTTTTCCGGCGGCTTCGCTGCGTGTGATCGGCTCCTGCTCAGGTTTTTCCGACGTTTTCGGTGGGTTAATCCAGATGTTTTTGCGGGTTTTCGGCGTGCATTCGCCGGGTTTTGCGGTTAGTTTTCGTTTGGTTTGCGGCAGCTTTTCCCTGCAATTCGGGGACCCTGTGGTGCTTGCTGAATACACCGCAGGGTCACCAAAATGGGATCGGCAAAACGAACCGAATTGAAGAGAACGTAAAGTCACCGATGTTTTTGCGGGTTTTCAGCGTGCATTCGCCGGGTTTTGCAATTAGTTTTCGTTTGGTTTGCGGCAGCTTTTCCCTGCAATTCAGGGACCCTGTGGTGCTTGCTGAATACACCGCAGGGTCACCGAAATGGGATCGGCAAAACTAACCGAATTGAAGAGAACGAAAAGTCACCGAACCTGCGGTGACTTTTCGATTCTCTTTGAATTACCCTTTATGGGTCTACATTAAATTACTTACTCAAACTAAACTCCTAAAATATAACCAGTTTACCAAGACATTTAACATGGTAACCCTTGAGTGGCCACTTATGCCCATTATCTTTTAGAGTTGTCTTTGTCACATTGATCACGGCCCCTTGGCAGGAGGTCAGCATCCACAATTCTACAACAGGCACAGAGACAGTGTATAGTGTGGGCAAGGGTGCCAAGGAGGGTGAGGGCACAAATGGAGGGAGCATCAATTACATATGCAAAAAAAATTCTCTCTAATATCTAAATATAAACAAGTTCTTATTTGTTATATCACAGTCTCATCCTACAAGACTTAGAATATTATAGTCATTTTTAATCCTCCCCGTCAATCTTTGCAAGGTAACCATGACAACCAAAAAAAGAAATAAAATAGGCCAGTGTAGTTTTGAACATACAGAAGCAAGATTAGGATATAAGACTGTAGATTTTGGCATATTTTGCTGTTCATAAGATCTGCTCATGGCTGGGGGGGAGAGCCCCGGATCAACCACTCATAAGGACATGGACTGATTGCACATGACAGTAGTTATGAATAGGCACTTGCATTCAACTATTGCACATTATATTTAAGTAAAATGATGAATACATTGTTGACTGTTACCCCGAATCAGCCTTGCAAATGTCGTAGCTTTATTAATGCTGCTGTGTAATAAATAAATATATTTTCTTCTGATCCTCAACAGAATTCCAGGCGAACACTATTATATAACAAGACTTGAAAGCTGTTAATTCTCTCCTTTCACACAGACAGACAAATTAAGGGTTAAATTACTGCAATCTATCAAGATCATCTTTAAAGTGAAGGATAACTGTAATGATTGCTTATTCTGAACTCCACAGAATTATTTAAGGCACCTTAATTTTGTAATCAATGTTAATGACAGGATAATACTCTTCCATGAAATAGAAATCAATGATAATTATTATGTAATTGGAAGATGTATCTTGTGTACAGATGACATTTTATACTGTATGTAGAAAGAACCGATTTAAAAGGCCATTCTTCACTCACATGGATTTGAAAGATCCAATGTATCAAAATATACAATACGTATATTCTCCAAGACTAGAAAAAAATGTGGAACAGTATAATCTTCAAGTTTATCCCAGATGTTGAAAGCTGACTTTGGACTCAATTTAGGCTAATGTCAGATGAACGCAGTCAGACTGCACTCTGTGTGCGTACATAACGGACAGACGTACTGACAGAAGATACTGTAGACACCACACGATCTGGTTTTTTTTGATGGACGTAGAAAAAAAAAGGGAACTATGGGAAATAAAATGAATCTGAAAAATTATACGAATTTGAAAAGGATATGAAAGGCCATTGTGTGCGTCAAGGTGCTGGACGTCGCAAATGCGCTGCGTCTGACATCTCCTCATCACTCGCACAGAATGCTACGCGGACGTGGCGCACGCTGCGCGTCTGTCTAGCAGTTTAACGTTCTTGCCTAACTTGCGTCCATTTGCCACGTGCGTTGTGCGTGTGCAGATCGGTGCGCACAAACTTCATGTGTGGGTCTCTATTACTCATGATTCTATGCTACGACGGACGTTAAACTGTGCGGCAACACAGACGTGATCACTGCGTTCGTCTGACGCGGGCCTTAATTTGGTCCAATCACTGAAACTTAGTTACAGTTACAATTACTTAGTTTATTTTCAGCCGTTTTGGTTGGGGATATTTAATTAAAGGCATAACGATTCCCGTTAAAAATTTGGTTCAATTATCACTTATATACACTTTAAATTTCTCGTTTATCGACTTGATTCAAATTTATTGGTAAGCCAATATTTTATATACAGCATCGAAGACTGATTGTAAAGGAGGCAGAGGCTTAGCCCTTGCTTAAGCTTTTTATATTATTCTGCTGAGAGCCCATCGAGACCAGGTGATTTGCCAAAGTCAGTCGAGGATTTGACACAACTGATCTCTGACTCTACTATTGGTGCATTTAACACAATCCTGTGTTGGATGAATGGAGAAGACCTGCCTCTCTTGATAATTGAACTCCTCTTTCTGGGTCATTTGTGTTTTGTGGTATAGATCAATGTAGCAGGAATGAAAGGTCTAGGATGTGTCTGGGGATGTAGCCAAGAAATTTCTGTTTGAGTCTTTGATTTTTATTTTTTTGGCCCTATATTATTTGGGGTTAGCGAATGACTTCAGTAGCTTCACTAGTTTTGTTTTGCTTCCCTGTCAGTGAAAGTGATTTTTCATATAGTCAACACTAGCTTTTGTCTACTGTTAGGCTGGCCGTCCACTGGCACCGTAGTCGGGCGAATGACTTGGTCACCCGACTACGGGTAATGCCATCAGCCAATCAGGGTTGTCCACTGGAAGCATCTGTGGATGACCCAGGTTGGCCGATGGACAGGCTGCCGAATGAAACAAAACTGAAAAACCCCGCTGGGGGGGGGGGAGGAACACTTCGGGGAGAAAAGAAAAACTGACTTTGGCTCTGAAACTGAGTTTCAGCACCAAGGACAGCCCCCGTCCAGCACAGCCGAAGCAGGGGGAAAAAAATCCTTGTCAAAGGCCACAGGTGGGGGATTAGCCCCTGTCCCTGACACTGAAACAGGTTTCAGCACCAGGGACTGCAATGCTGAATGCAGACGGCCTGAAGAAAAAAGAAAAAGTGCTCAGCATCAGCAAGAGAAAAAGGCCTTGTTGTTTTTTTAAAAAAAAATGGGAACCCGAAATTTCACCTAAAAATCAAGAAAAATACCTAGAAAATTCTAAAAAAAAATCAATAAATACATTTTTTTGCTGCGGATTAAAAAATAAACGGTTGAATAAAAACAAAAATATTTTTTACATTGAGTTCTATGACTTCGCACTGAATCACTTCTCTATGGGGCAGTTTGGTTTGCCATTCAGTCAACATTGTGGATGTAAATGGAATAATGTGGCTCTGGAGGACTGCTGGTATGTTCCATGCCAAAACATATTTTGCTTGCTATGTCATCTGACACCTTTAAAAACACAAACAAGTAACTGTTAAACTATAGCACGGAATCGTTATAAATGAGACAACATGTAAAATTAAAAAATTAGCAATATTTGATATAAAATTACATGCAAATATATCAAAATGTTTAAGATTTTTGGGTCGTAAAATCACTTTCACCGCTGCATATTTAAATTGTTTGTTGAAATCTGAGATGAAATAATTTCTTTATTTATTCTCTTCGACAATCCCAAAAGACGTTTTATGAACCTATGGAACGTGACATATGTTCATAAACGCGTTCCAATAAGACAATATTACCATTTCCCTGTTCTGGGTTCTTCCTGACTCAGAGCAATATGTTCATTCCAAGGAATGCCAAACTTTATTTATGTTCTCATATGCACAAATTGTAGTTTTAATCACCATTTTCTTTGCATTTGTGGAATAAATAATTTATTACAGTGAATTTGTTATAGTTTTCTTAGGCTAGGGTCAGACTGAGGCAGTGCGAACGCGCGTTCTGGCGCACATAATCACGGCCGCACTAGCAGCAGATGACGGGCAATGACAGCCAATATACGAAGTACGGTCGCACAAAAGTCCGGCTGCACAACGCAAGTGGAAAATGAACGCATTTTTTCGAGAACGTTAAACCGCTGGTACTGACGTACAGAGTGCGCTGCGGCCGCATAGCAGCGTGTGTGCGTGATAGGAGACGTCAGACGCTGCTAGTGTGCGGCCAACATAACGTTCAAACTTTTCACCCCATCGTCATGAAATACGTCCAGAATTGCGCATCGTCTGACCACTTAAGCGTATTCCGTGAAAAAATGCGTGCGCACGCATCGACGTACATTTTGACGGTGGCCGCAGAAAATGCGCTCATCTGTCCCTAGCCTTAATGTAAACAATTCATGGCAGACTTCTCAAAGGATTTTCCTTTCGAAAAATAATTAGTAATTTGGCTGCAAATGGCATTATTTCCTTTTACTATTTAATCACTAAGACTGTTTTGATATTATTGCCAAGACCTCACACTAGGATGCAAGATGAAGAGCCCTATTACAATCTTTGCGCAAAAACGGTTCAGCAGCGCGTTAATTTGTGCGCGAAGCGTTAAACGTTAACGCGCGTAAATTAACGCTGGTATTACAATCCGCGTGCATTTTTCATCCGTCTAAAAATTTCACGTGTAAAACGGACGTGCAAAAAACACGCGCGCATTAATGTTGCGCACAGAAATCGGTGTGCGGACTGTTTTTTCACGTGATTCAACCAATCAGAATTAAGAACCACAATTGTCTCCCGTTAAGTTTTTGCGCCTGCCAAAATCAATCTGAGTATATATGTTTAAGCAATAATAAAAACACGCACAACCTCTCTATTTTATTGTTTGGGTATGTGTAGAATGTGTAACTATACTGTGCTGTATTTTTTTTTTCGGGCTGGTGTATTTGGTTTCGGCCAGGACTTTCAGATTTGCCATTAACACCAGCTTTTAAAAGACGTTAAAATTATGCGCGCAAACGCTGTGCGTTAAAAACTGCACATAGATTGTAATACCATGCGCGTACCAGCGCACAAACGCATAAACCGCGTTAGACGAATGCGTGCGTTTTTTGCGCTGACTTTGTAATACGACGTCCAGCGCATAGGGTTTTGCCCCTAGCAATAATGTGTTTTTGCGCACACGTTAACGTTTGCGTGAAGAATGTAATAGAGCCCATAACGTCTAAAATGGGGAGAATCCACAGAGTTGAAAAAACAAGCAAAGGGTTATGCACTAAACATTAACCCTGTTGATGTTTAACCAGTTCTTGGTCAGATGGTTGCTCCAAGAACAATAGAGAGGCCAAACAAAACCACATATGAAATTCAATAACAGATGAAGGAACCCAACCAATCCAATCTGTATAAAGACATGGATATTGGGCCAGAAGCAATGTTTCAGCGGATGCAGGAACCTTTTTTCTCGAGCTCAGGACCAATCAAACTAAAACAAACAGAATTCTAATGAGGAGGTTATCTCCCTGTTGAAATAGATGAGAGACCTTGCATTGGGTATTTGGGTGCCGGCCCAGTTGTTGCAAGCTGTTTTTTTCCTCTAATGTCCTGTTATTTCTTAAGATATTAGTTGGTATGTAGCACTTTTCAGTTGCACATGTTAAGATCTAATAACTAAAAGAAGGTAGCACTCTTTGAGAATTTGAGATTTTTATCTCCTTACAAGGAACATCAGTGGTTTTGTTTTTTCACTGAAAGTATCTTTTTCACGTTTTTATGCTTGTTGTTGCTTTTTCACTATTTTTTTCACTCATCCAAGAGATTCATTCACCTTGTCGTGGCTGGTGGGCTTACACTTAGAATGGCCATTGTAGGTTAACCATAAATCTCTTTTTTATTATAGGCTATACAGGGCTTTGAACATATATGGCAGGGGTGTCAAACTCAAATGTCATCGGGGCCGCATCAACAGTTTGGTCACCCTCAAAGGGCCAGTTGTATCTGTAGGACTATGTGTCCACTCTTTATTATCATAAATTATTGTCACTGCATTCAATTATTACTGTTTTTTGTTCACACATGGATTTGCCCCAGCTCACACATGGATTTGCCCCCAGCTCATGGATTTGCCCCAGCTCATGGATTTGCCCCAGCTCATGGATTTGCCCCAGCTCACACATGGATTTGCCCCAGCTCACACATGGATTTGCCCCAGCTCACACATGGATTTGCCCCACCTCATGGATTTGCCCCAGCTCATGGATTTGCCCCAGCTCATGGATTTGCCCCAGCTCACACATGGATTTGCCCCAGCTCACACATGGATTTGCCCCACCTCGTGGATTTGCCCCAGCTCATGGATTTGCCCCCAGCTCATGGATTTGCCCTAGCTTACACATGGATTTGCCCCAGCTCTCACCTGGATATGCCCCAAAGGCAGCCAGCTCTCACATGGATACTTGCCCCAGCTCATGGATTTGCCCCCAGCTCATGGATTTGCCCCGACTCATGGATTTGCCCCAGCTCATGGATTTGCCCCCAGCTCATGGATTTGCCCCAACTCATGGATTTGCCCCAGCTTACACATGGATTTGCCCCAGCTCTCACTTGGCTATGCGCCAGAGGCAGCCAGCTCTCACATGGATACTTGCCCCAGCTCATGGATTTGCCCCCAGCTCATGGATTTGCCCCAACTCATGGATTTGCCCCAACTCATGGATTTGCCCCAGCTCATGGATTTGCCCCAACTCATGGATTTGCCCCAGCTCATGGATTTGCCCCAGCTCATGGATTTGCCCCAACTCATGGATTTGCCCCAGCTTACACATGGATTTGCCCCAGCTCTCACCTGGATATGCCCCAGAGGCAGCCAGCTCTCACATGGATACTTGCCCCAGCTCCGGCAGGGGTTGAGGGGACCCAGATGCCAGGCAGCGGGAGTGCCTGCCCGGTCCTGAACAGTCCGTCCTGTTGAAGGGGATGCGGCTGCGTGCGTGCGCAGGTCACGCGGTCCGGCCAGTCAGGTGGTACAGAGACTCAGTACCACCTGATTAGCCGGACCATGTGACCGGCTGTGCCTGCACGCAGCTGCCTCCCCTTTAACAGGACGGACTGTTCAGGACCGTGCCTCAACCCCCGGGCCAGTTTTAGGGGCGCGAATGCTGCGCAGGCTGGCGGCTGCGCGGGCCACATGACGAGGTCTGGCGGGCCTTGTGTTTGACACCCGTGATAAATGGCATTATGTTTTTCCTTGACCTATTGAATAGTGACACAAGCATTTAACTTTTTTGTTTCTAATATAAGCCTAGGGGTGTGAAATGAATCAGTAATGAAAGGGTTGAGCATCACAAGGATTGATACTCAGACCAAATATTGAGGACTAGATTCTAAGTTGCTGGCCAAATCACATTGCAGAGTTACTTGTGCTTGTATATAGAGCATGATTTACTGTTGGTTATCTGTGCACAATCTGTGCACCCAGACCTCTCTTCTTTTATTTTGTTGATCATATGACCTGAATGATTGGTATTTGGAAAAGAAAGGGACAGCCTAGCTCCGTAGAGTGGCAGAGGCCTGCATCGGAGGTCCCAACTGTAGAATTTAATACTAAATAAATTCATTGATATTGTCATGGAGCTGATGTAACGCTCCATGCTTCAAACCCCAATAGACTTTATGTTCATTTATATGGTGTGTTTTTAAATATATTTTACATCGTTTGGTTTTAGTTTAATTTAGTTTAGTGTAAAATGGCATAGCTTTGGTTTTAAAAATACTTATATTCCTGTAGGTAAATGTGTTTTTGTGTAGATAGTAAACAAGCTTTACTGCTGTGTAATTTATGCACCAGGGTTTTCCCCATTATCTAGCTGCATGTTTAATTCAAGGGATCTCTGATAGTGTGTGTTTAATCTGATGTGTTAGAACAATGGATATACAAATGTTGTGTGAGCTGAAAGGCTAAAGAATGTAAAGAAGGTTTATTGTAAATAACTGACTTAATGTAATTAGTATGGGTATGCAAATTATGACTGTTGGACTTCAGCATAAATGGTTCATTAAAAAGTCAGAAAACTCTCAGAGCTCAGAGAGAGAGGATCCTGTTTTAAAGCATACAGCCGCGCCTGGTGTCTTTATTTCAGCGACGCTACACTATACACTATCACCCTCAGAAGGCAGAGAGTGGCCTTCTGGAGATTCCTAACGGCTCCAGGGCAGAGGAACAGAAGCAGGCAGGTCAAGCTGCTCGAGGCGCTGAGGACAGCGCTCCCAGTAGCCGGGTTGACCGCAACGAAGGGGTGTCTGGAGAGCCAGGAAAGACGGAAGGGAACGGTTCCTTCACACTGGTGGCAAACGGTGGGATAAGCTCTCCAACCCCAGAAGAAACGCAGAATGGCAACTATGCCAACTACAAGAGGGACACGCTGAGATACATATTAGAGTGCCGTGGAGGAATCGCCGGCACCAAAAACAAGAAAGCCCTGGTGAAGGAGCTTACAAGGATGGACCAGCGAATGGTAAGAACCCCAACCCCGACTCCGGCTACTAAAGATCACCTCCGAAAGAAATCTCGAGCAATATTAGAGATATGCGGCACCACCCCCTCCGAAGCCGCAGTTGTACAACTGATGATGGACCTCCAAGAAGATGAGGAGCGAGATAAGGAGCGCCAACACCAGCTGCGGTTGGCCGAGCTCCAAGCGACATGGACAGAATACCCCACCCCTGAAACTTACCCCGTAGAGCCCTGGGTTGAGGTTGACAGCCTGCCTGGAGCTTCGTCCAGGGAATCTACACCCCTCAGCGATCCTTTTATGGGGACTTACAGCTTGTCTGGAGCTTCTTGGGAGGAACCCGCACTCCCCAGCGATACTTGGGAGGAGATTTACAGCTTGCCTGGAATTTCCGTCAAGGAAGCTACACCCCCCACAGTCTGCCACGAGGAGCAGACAGATGTTCCCCCCGGGCTGGTTTGCCCGCAACCTTTGATCCCCCTGGAGATGGAAGAAGCCATCCTCCCGCAAAGCGACCCTTACCCAGCAGAAGCACTGGCAACGGGGCAGAGTGCCGCTGGCCTCTGCCCACCCACCCCATCCTGCCCCGAGGCGCAGATGGATGATCTACCCGGGCTGCTTTGCCCGCAGCCCTTTTTTGTTTCCCCGGATCCCCCCGAGGATCCCCCGGGGCTTGTTTCCACACAGCCCCTGACCTCCTTCATTATGGAGGATGCCCTCCTCCCACAAGGAGACCCCTACCCAGCAGAAGCACTGGTAACGGGGCAGAGCGCCGCTGGCCTCTGCCCACCCACCCCATCCTGCCCCAAGGAGCAGAAATATGATTCCCCCGGGCTGCTTATCCCGCAGCCGCTGACCCCTTCCACCCCGCTGGATTTTGATCTCGCACCCACTTTCCCAGCAGAAGAGCTGGCTCCAGGGCAGAGCGCCGCTGGCCTCTTCCCACCCTCTACAGCCTGCCCTGAGGCGCAAATGGATGATCTACCCGGGCTGCTTTGCCCGCAGCCCTTGCTTGTTTCCCCGGATCCCCCTGAGGATCCCCCTGGGCTTGTTTCCACACCCCCTTGGCCCCCTTCATTATGGAAGATGCCCTCCGCCCACAAGGAGACCCCTACCCAGCAGAAGAGCTGGCCACGGGGCAGAGCGCCGCTGGCCTCTGCCCACTCTCCACCACCTACCCCGAGGAGCCGATCGCTGATACCCCCGGGTTGACTTGCCCGCAGCACTTGGTTTCCCCGGAGAGGGAGGAAGCCATCCTCCCGCCCAGAGACCCTTCTCCAGCAGAAGCGCTGGCTACGGGCAGAGCCATTGTCAACTCTGCCCACTTTTCCAACCCTTTGGCCCGGAGGCCCCCTACAGCCACTACTTTTTCCAGCAGCTGACCAGAGCGCTCGGGACGCGTGCAAGTGGCCCGCGTTTTTCCCGGGTGTGTGATACCCCCGGAGGTGGTACAGGCGGTACCCCTCCCCGATGACAGAACCCTTCCCCAGGAGGGGAACACCTGCCACCAACTGCACCAACGGGGTGCCCGGCACTGGGGCCTGGAGCACCCCTCGGACAGCGGGCTAATTTACGAGGACAAGTGGAGAAGCCTGGTGGCTCGCCTCCTCCCGACAGACTATGGACCCACACCCAGGCATACCCTGTGGCGACCGTCGGACCCCACTGGTGATGCTTGTGCGCCAGCACCCTGGAACTTTGAGGATGGCGCAGAAAAAAGGACAAGGTGAGAAGTCTCGTCAGTGGCAAGAGATCCGTTTGGGATCTAAGCTTGCCCTGCCGTTCTGGAAGGGGGGACATATGTCATGGAGCTGATGTAACGCTCCATGCTTCAAACCCCAATAGACTTTATGTTCATTTATATCGTGTGTTTTTAAATATATTTTACATCGTTTGGTTTTAGTTTAATTTAGTTTAGTGTAAAATGGCATTGTGGCAGACTAGATCTATATTTCTATCTCTATATAAAGGTCTGCCTGTATATATGTGTTTATCTCCTCCATATAGAGTTATATTCATATTTGTGTCTGACCATTTGGTAAGTTTATCCCCATGTTCACAGCTGAAATGCAATCAGAAGGTTTAGCTTTCTCCCTTGGGGGGAGGATATAACACGTAGCTGTAAAAAGGGAATTTCTATGTACACTAACCTAGGAAATCACACCTTGGTAGCCAGGTCGGCCCCAAGAGATGGGCACACCATCTTCAAAGACAGGAAGCACATCCTTGATCTCCAAGGGGGGTCTGGAGGGAAGAGGGACGCCTTCAGGCAATTAAAGATTAATTGACAAACTTACTGAGCATGCTCTAGAGAGGGGCATTCTGGGAATTGTAGGCAAAAGCCCTGCCAGCTAGGAGGCTGGACGTAGAAAAAAGCCAGCCCTATATATATTCTGAATCAAGCATGGCTCAGGGCTGATCACTTGGGATTCCTTCTAAAGAGGACTGATTTGTCCATGCTCTACCTCCAGATCCCAGGAGGCACCGATGCCAGTTACTGAGTATTCCGTCGTAAGTAAGGCTCTGTGATTAACCCTTTTTTTCTTTATATTTTGCTGTGTATTGTATAAGTAATTGATTTATTCTAGTTATGATTTTTTATGTAACTAAGCACTGATTTTTCTATCCTAAATAAACCAAAAAATATTTAAGTTTTGACTCTGGCTGATCAAATCCACGCTAACTAAGAGATTGGGAGTATTGCTATTTGCCTTAAGCTCGGTTATATATAAGAAATTGCGTGTTTCGGTCGTCAGGAAACGGCAGGGAATTGTGGGAATCGTAGTCACTGTCCGAGTCTAGGATAGTGCGGCTGCTAAGCCCTGCGTCTCCTGTTGTGACACGCATAGTGTCCGTGAGGACTGGTGGCAGCGTTACTAATAGAATAAGAAAGTGAGTTCCAGGATTGTGGGAGACGTAGTTATTTGGCGCTTCAGGAGAAGACTTGTGCTGTGTTGCAATCCTGGGATCAGTATATCGCGCTGTACGTGCCTGTTGTGAGAGGTAGTGTGGCCGGGACGGGTAGAGAAGTGCGCGTAATTATCTGGGTCTAGTATAGATAGATAGTGCGCGGCTTAACCCGGCGTCCTTGCGCAGCAGCGCGCGTAGGGGGTCGTGACAGGCATAGCTTTGGTTTTAAAAATACTTATATTCCTGTAGGTAAATGTGTTTTTGTGTATATAGTAAACAAGCTTTACTGCTGTGTAATTTATGCACCAGGGTTTTTCCCATTATCTAGCTGCATGTTTAATTTAAGGGATCTCTGATAGTGTGTGTTTAATCTGATGTGTTAGAACAATGGATATACAAATGTTGTGTGAGCTGAAAGGCTAAAGAATGTAAAGAATGTTTATTGTTAATAACTGACTTAATGTAATTAGTATTGGTATGCAAATTATGACTGTTGGACTTCAGCATAAATGGTAGCGTTTGGTTCATTAAAAAGTCAGAAAACTCTCAGAGCTCAGAGAGAGAGGATCCTGTTTTAAAGCATACAGCCGCGCCTGGTGTCTTTATTTCCACGACGCTACACTATACACTATCACCCTCAGAAGGCAGAGAGCGGCCTTCTGGAGATTCCTAACGGCTCCAGGGCAGAAGAACAGAAGCAGGCAGGTCAAGCTGCTTGAGGCACTGAGGACAGCGCTCCCAGTAGCCGGGCTGACCGCAACGAAGGGGTGTCTGGAGAGCCAGGACAGACGGAAGGGAACGGTTCCTTCACAGATATTTTCTAAAGTATGGGTAAAGGTATAGAATGTTAAAGTCTCCGTTTGTTCTTTGATATTACTGAATTTGCATTTTTCTCTGATTGCTACATTATCCGAAGTGGTAGAATGGCAAGGAAATTATACTTCCACTGCTATACTTCAGAAGTGGACAATCACTCAGGGACACTTTGCAATCCTGAGGTATTTTAGTCAAATGTGAAACGCACAGGGACAGAAGTGTAAGCACTGTAAAATCCTGCGTCTCACAAACAGATGACATTGAAAAAACAGATTTACTTTGATAACACAAACATTATTATGGCATCTAAATAATTTTAGTAACTGCTGTCAAGTTGACTTTATTTCCATAAAGTAATTTCCTTTGTATCTAG
This sequence comes from Leptobrachium leishanense, assembly GCA_009667805.1. Classification (NCBI taxonomy): domain Eukaryota; kingdom Metazoa; phylum Chordata; class Amphibia; order Anura; family Megophryidae; genus Leptobrachium; species Leptobrachium leishanense. The sequence goes on along the minus strand of CM019063.1, from coordinate 23,708,877 downwards.
AGACAACAGACTGTAGACAACAGACTGTCAAACGCAAACGGTGCATTTGCTAGACTGTACAAGAGAATCTGGAACAGCAAGCATCTGAAGAGAGGCACAGAGATCAGTGTGTACAGAGCAATCGTACTGACCACTTTCCTATACGGCGAGTTATGGGTAACTAACCTTCTGCCACCAGCTGAGACTCCTTGAGTGCTTCCACCAGCGCTGCCTCTGCACTATACTCAACACCCACTGGAGTGGCTTCAATACCAACACTGAAGTTCTCAAACAGGTCGAGAATACAAGCACTGATGCCATGCTTTTGAGGAAACAGCTACACAGTGCAGGGGACATCTCCAGGATGGAAGATAATCGCCTACCCAAGGTTGTGCTGGATGATGAGCTCGCCACTGGTCACCGCGACAGAGGGGCACCAAAGAAGTAGTACAAGGACTCTCCGAAGAAATCTCTATGTGCCTGCCACATCGACCATCGGCACTGGTCTGCTCTAGCTCCCGTCTGTGAGACCTGGAGACACAATGTTCATCATGCTGTCTTCTCCTTCAAGAACGCACGCAGAGCAGATCTGGAGGATAACAGGAAACAGAGGAAGGGCCGTGACAATGAGGCATTACATTTAATTTCTTAAAAATACCTTCCCTTGTAGCTGTTGTGGCCGGATCTGCCTGTATCGCAATGGCATCTTCACCCACCAGCCACCAGACGTGGACAGCCCTCTTCCTAAATTTTCTTTGCAAAGTCTAGTCAGAGAGAGAGGGGGGGAGGTCCAATAATTAGCTGCCAGCCAAGACCAATGCACTTATGTAGTTTATTTTTCCGTTTGTAGATTCTTGCAATCAGGGAAAGAGGGTTTATAATTTATTAAAATGAGCTTGTATGAGTGAACACAGTTTTGTTGTGACTACTTTTTTCAAGTAGTGATTGTTCTTAAATGCTCCAGACACGAAAGAACAATATAAAGTCTCTTTCAAATCCTTTCGTATTTATGTGGAAGTGACAATGTTTACAGCTGCTAGTTAAGAGCTCTGGAGACATTCTACACGGATTAAGTCCTAAATATAAATAAGTGTGGGATCTCACCAAGATTTCTGTCCACTCATAATTTCTGTAATAAAAAATACTGGAAGCTATAACTGCTGCAGCACTTTTTTTATGTTTGGGAAAGTCATAGTGATCAGTTCGTGCGCCATGTAGGCCAGCCAAACGCATCTATGTGAATCCTGAGGGGGATGCTATGCCGGCGTAGCATGCCCCATGGCGCGAAAGGGGTAACTTTATACAAACTGTAACAAACTGTAAAACTCACTGCTATTTGAGGGTTTATTAAAATAATTTAGTATGAAAATTAAATTATGAATATAATCACTGTTACTTTAAGACAGAGAATGAGTTCAAGGTGGCTTAATATAAGATAGAAAATCACGCCAACTGTAAAGTAGTGAAAAATAATGTTTAAAACATTAATTAAAACCTTAGTAAAACAGTGGGATTATTTTTGCAAGTCTTCATTGGACAATCCATCAATATTCACAAGATATCTTCTTAAAGTAAGTGCAAGTTATCCTCACTCATCGACAGCTATGTTTTATGATTTCCTAATGTCTCGGCATTTAGACTTTTAGGGCAATTTTACATATGTTTCAGCTTTCAATTGTTACGGAGATATTTTCACAGCAAACAAACTCACAGTCACTTGTAAGCCCGAGCACCTATACTTAGAAAATATAATAGCAAAAATTATTGTGACCTTCATTTTCACGGAATAACTTAGTGAACATTGCATCTGTGTAGTTGTGCTTTTCTTGTGGCTCAATTCTAGATCCTCCAATGGAATTTAGGGAGTTATTCAGAGAGAAATTTCGGTGCTCCCTTGTTCGGCACCCTTTGGTGAGCTCAATTCGCCGACCCTGCAGTGAATTCAGTTGGGCTGCAGCTAACAATTATCTTCATAATCGATTAGTTGGCCGATTATTTTTTCGATTAATCGGATAAAATATATATTTTTTTGTTTCTGTAAAAGGAACATTATGTGTTAAAAAAAATCAACCCCTGCATCCCCCTCTTTTTTTTTGTAAGTAATTGCATAGTGTACATAACATTTGTACGTACAGATTGCCTACTTTCACACACAATGTACACAAGCACCCGGTCACAATGATGGATTGATGATGCGTACACATCACTTGTCTGCTTTCGCCACAAACAAACGCTGCTACAAGCGCATAGATAGACATGATGTCAGCATGAAAGCAGGGTGAGAACAGGGGGCACCCACACAGCCTGACCACTTTAGCTTATTAGAGCCTCCCTGTACAATAATTTCAAGAACAAACTGAGCTGGAGGAGGATTCGGAGGTGGAAGGGAGTGTGTTTGTTGAAAGGATTTGACCCAAGTGTGAGAGGGACTAGGTTTGGGCAAAAGATCGGACTTGAGTGTGGGAGGGAGTTTTATTATTGTCAGGGAAAGAAAAGACCTAGCTAAACTAGCTAACTACCTACCTTGCCGTGATGCGCGGAAGGAGAGCGTACAAGGGGATTACAGCTCCAAGCCTCTGGACCTACTAACTCTACCTGCTCAAGGGCCCCAAGTTATGCCAACCTAACCCCCTTACACAGTACCCACCTGTTATGTCTCGACTCTGCCCCCTGGTGGTGAAGGGCCTCCATGTCAGTTTTCCCCTGTGGTTGTGTTGGGCCGTGCTGTCTGGGGCTGTTCTGGGGTTCTGATGTGATCTCCTGGCCTGGGGTCACATGACCCACTCCCTAATAATATCCCAGCAGCACTGAGCATCATTGACGGTTTGTGGAGTTTAATGGTGGTTGTGTCCTGTTTGTTCCCAGTGTTGCTGCAAAGCATTCTTGTCCTAGTGTATTCTGGTTTTGACCTCGGCTGTGTTTCCTGACGATCCTTTTCTGCTTACTCCTGGTACTCTGTATGCTGATCTGTTGCCAACCTTGCCTGAATGACCATTCTTATATGTTTCATGTATTTTGTTTGTCTTAGTCTAGTATATTCTCTGAGGCCATTATAAGGACCTCCTCAGTGCAGGATTTTGTCTGTTTTGTTAATCCCTTGCCCTTCTTATTTATATTGATCTGTTAATTCTTTGTGAGGGTTTCTTAGAAGTATTCCCAGCATAGGGATCCCTTTAGTTTTCTCCTGGCCCTCCTGTTCCATGTTTCTCTGGTTCCTGTATCGTCCTGAAGTGCAGTTCAGTTCAGTTCAGTTCCTGTTTTGCCAAGTCTGTCAGTTTGTTGACTGCCCTGCAGCCTGCACAATTCATCTACTGCCTTACATTGTTTGTGTTTCTGAGCGTGTTCTGGGTTATCTGTCGGTCTTGAAACCTTCGGAGCTTAGTGGCAATTCAGTCCTGCTTTTGTGCTCCTTGGTTTTGGAGAAACAAGTCTGTTTTATTGATCTGTCCAGTGTCCAGTCAGTAGCTCACTTGCCTTAAGGGCTGCACTCCATGTTCCAAGCCACCACGATGAAGAGGGGGCCAACGATTACACCACCCTTTCGAATGTATACACTGCCACCACGAAAGTAATAGGGCACTCTCGAAACCCCATTAGCTGTATACCACCCCAATCCAGGAGCCCAACCATATACAGCTAATATATATATACTGCATATATATATATATATATACACACACACCAAATGCTAAATATTACAGTAGCGATACCTAAGCGATTGCATTCGCGAAGCATGAATTGATCCAGAGCAAGACAATACTGGTTTTTAAGTTTTAATGGAAAAAGATAAAATACAAACTTTACACAGTGCCAGGATCACATAAAAACAAACATACAAAATATATGAAATCGTGCAAATACAGCTCTTGAAATAAAATGGGACTTACATAGTAACTCTAATTTGAGTAGATACTTCTATGGGTATTTCCATATTTCAAAGGTCCCAGAAGATTCTTTTGGATGTTGTTCTCTCCAAGTCTTCTATCAAAATACCACTTGTACAGGGAGTGCTGATTCTTTGTGTAACATCCCCAACCAACCCCCAACCATTTGCTTCCCAGATCAAGTTACCATTCGGCTCCAGCTGATCAGATAAGAGGTTTGTAAATACCGTGCCTGACTTCACAAACTCCATTGCAAACACCAGAGGAAAAAAAAACACCAATTCTGCGTTTAAAATCTTGCATACTGCGTGCAGAAAAATGATGCCCGTTTGTGACAATTATTTATTTTTTTATTATTATTATTAATCTTTATTTATAAAGCACCAACATATTCTGCAGCGCTGTACAATGGGGGGGGGCACAAACATGAGACATACATGATATATAAGGAAAAGACAACCCTGCCCGTAGGATAGCTAGTCTAGGAAATATAGCAGGTGCTTGCTGCAGGGAGGTCAGTGTGTGAATGGATCCTGTTCTGTTTGTTTCGCTGGAGAGTTCTTAAGATGCTTGCTGCAGGGAGTTTGTGGGACAGGACTGGACCAAAGGGAGGGAATGGCAGCTCTAGACCAAAGAGGGGATGGCAGGCAGGTTGAGGTGGTGACACAGGACTCCAGCTTCATGTAAGGATAAAACACCAGTGGCATCATGCCCATACCCAGTGGCAGTATCCAGGGTTTGTGCTATAGTGCTTCTGCAGTTGTAAACTGAATAAAAACAAACTGGTTATGTCTGGCATAACCCTAGAAGGCTAGAACTAAATCATACCGAGTAAAACAGCGGCGTGTCTTCTCTAATCAGTTCTGAAACAGAATCTGAGGTTATAATGTTTAACTCAGTCTGACTCTAAACAGAGTGTGCTGTACACACATCGATTAATGGACAACCGATTAGCTGTCGATTAATCAATTAGTTATTTCAACCCTAGAATTCAACATTAATCGCAGGGTCCCCAAAGTGTGTCGAATGGATCTGCTGAACACCGCCGAAATACGCCGAACGTATCCGATAAACCTCAGAACGCTTCTGATCAGCTGCCGAACGCCACTGAAAAAAGCTGATCAGCAAACAGGGATAACCCCCCAAAAAAACACCAGCAATTTTTAAAAGGCATTTTAAACAAAAATAATGTATGAAAATAATATATGAGGTCCTATGAATAACAGTAAAAAGGTCAAAGGTTACAGAAAAAAAGGCATTAAAAAAATTCTGAATAAAAAATTTCACCAAAAAAATCCATAAAAATGCCTAAATAATTAATAAAAAGTATTTTTGCTGCAAATGAATAGAATAAACGGTTACATGAAAAAATTATAAAAACAGGAGTTTTATTTTACATTGATACCTATGGGATTCACCTGTTTAAACCCGTCGAACGAAAGCACTGAAAATCTGGGCATTTCGCCAACTTATCAGTGTTGTTTGGCTTTAACCATTATTTCTCTATGGGGTTTTCACTGCCGCCAAATTACAATGTAATTCGCTGGCAATTCGTCAATATTTGGCGAATTGACAGCTTTCTGAATATTCGAATTGCAACGTATGGTGAAATTCACTGTTCGGTGGCAAATTCGACTCTTTTTGAATAACCTCATATGTGTATCTGTTATTTATTTATTTATTTATAAAGCACTTTCTGAATCTGATACACGATGTGTGCGGGTTTGGTTTTCCCTAACAACATTATTACAGTTTTGTTGCAACAGCTTCAACCCAACAGTAAACAATTAGAGAGGTGAAATAATAGAATGACTTAAAAGAATGACTGTGCCTCTTGACAAATATGCTATGCCCTTTGCAAATGTTTAATCAGTTTTCCAGAGAAGATTACAAAGGACTCTCATGTTTGATTCATATCCGCAGAACATTTTGCTAAGAGGGATTATTATGCAGAAAGACTTAGAAGTACAACATGACTACTTACAGTTAAAAGGTCGATTCTCAGAGCAGGAGAATGACGTTTATAAACTCAATAGACATCCTATAGGGAACCCTCGAGTAGTATGAAGAATAAATGATCCTTTTATTTCATGAATCCTTTTGATCCACACATACATCACCTGCTGGTTCAAAGCCCAAGGCCCAAATCAGGACACAGCTTTCTTTGAATTTTATTCAGATCCATTTTTTTTCCTACACAGTTTGAAATATTTATGTGTACGCTACAAATGTTTTTTTTAGACGCATTTGGATTTAAGCATTTTTCGACCATCTGGGAGCACATTTCTAAAAGAGAATTGGATACATCAGTCTGAATATCTTGTTGAGCATAAATAATGGAATAAAAGGTACATTTAAGTTTTTTTATAAATTTATATATATATATATAAGAGTTGTGGTGAAGGACTAAAAGTGAGACAAAAAGCCTCCACACTATCAAAAGTGTGTTTAATGTTACAGAAGCCACCCGCACATCATAGCAATTCAAAGAATTGCATCCCAGAGCTCCTGTGCCACATTCCCCATATGCAGCAAGGAATTCTGGGTAAGATATGCAAATGACCTCTGTCTCACTTTTACACATCCTGGATCTGTTATTACACAGAACCCTAAAATCAATGCTATGCCACACTGTCGCTTTGTAGCAAAGATAAGGTTATGCAACTGGTCAAAGCCACTCCTAGGACAGCACTGTTTCAGGTTTGTTAAACTCTCATCAGCTAGGAGACAGGCATGACCAGTTGCAGTGGATGTTTGGACCATAGGTAAGTAAGTGTCTATAAGGGTTGTGGTGAAGGACTAAAAGTGAGACAAAAAGCCTCCACACTATCAAAGGAGTGTTTAATGTTACAGAAGCCACCCGCACATCATAGCAATTCAAAGAATTGCATCCCAGAGCTCCTGTGCCACATTCCCCATATGCAGCAAGGAATTCTGGGTAAGATATGCAAATGACCTCTGTCTCACTTTTACACATCCTGGATCTGTTATTACACAGAACCCTAAAATCAATGCTATGCCACACTGTGGCTTTGTAGCAAAGATAAGGTTAAGATAAGAACCCCCTAGGGTTCTGTGTAATAACAGATCCAGGATGTGTAAAAGTGAGACAGAGGTCATTTGCATATCTTACCCAGAATTCCTTGCTGCATATGGGGAATGTGGCACAGGAGCTCTGGGATGCAATTCTTTGAATTGCTATGATGTGCGGGTGGCTTCTGTAACATTAAACACACTTTTGATAGTGTGGAGGCTTTTTGTCTCACTTTTAGTCCTTCACCACAACCCTTATAGACACTTACTTACCTATGGTCCAAACATCCACTGCAACTGGTCATGCCTGTCTCCTAGCTGATGAGGGTTTAACAAACCTGAAACAGCACTGTCCTAGGGGTGGCTTTGACCAGTTGCATAACCTTATCTTTGCTACAAAGCCACAGTGTGGCATAGCATTGATTTTAGGGTTCTGTGTAATAACAGATCCAGGATGTGTAAAAGTGAGACAGAGGTCATTTGCATATCTTACCCACAATTCCTTGCTGCATATGGGGAATGTGGCACAGGAGCTCTGGGATGCAATTCTTTGAATTGCTATGATGTGCGGGTGGCTTCTGTAACATTAAACACACTTTTTATATATATATATATATTTTAAGTGTTTACAGAAACCCTAATGTTTTTTACTAATGTAAGGATTGTGATATTATAATTACAAATTCTAATTGTAATATTTAAGAGGCAGATAGAAGTCATATTAAAGATTTCGTTCTTAACATTTCAACAGGCTAAATTCAATAAAAACCCTAATGATTCTAGAATAGAGCCAATAGGTCTATTGAGGATTCATCTAAAAAAAAGAATAAGAGAGATATTTAATAAGAATATTTGCAATTTGCAGAGAAGTTCCCTTTAGTATAAAGGCTTAGACTTCTCAGCTGAAAATAAGGTCTTGGTCGTAGCTCAAAAACAGCAGCCAAGGTTTAAAATCTTAATTAAAAAATAGTATTTTGAGGCCAAATCATAAGTTGTTTGTATCATTTCTTAAAATGTATATAACTCCAACATTATTTGTTTACATAAAAGCTCCAATAAAAAACTACAACGATTTCAATGTTGTTTTACATTCTACACGTATTTAAACATTCTATTTAACCTCAAACAATAACTCTCAAAAAACAGGAGTAAGTGGTGGAGGACCATGGCCAAGTACAAAGAGATCCCCTCTCTTTTGGGATTTGGTTTAGATATATATATCCATCACCATGAAGCTATTTCTGACTCTGTTGAGGGTCAGCAACCTTGGCCCTCCAGATGTTCTGGAGCTACATCTCCCATGATGCTCAACAACTCATTAATTTTATCCAACTTTATGGGAAATGTTGGGCAGAAACATGTGGAGGGCCAAGGTTGCCGACTCCTGGTTTAGATACCGGTGTTTGTCGCCATTGCAACTTTGACAAATGCTGGCGCCAGTTAACCCCTTCACTACCAAGCAATTTTCATTGAATTTTTTTTATCATCACTTTCATTTGAAATGTGGGATGTGAAGTTAACAATTAAATATAGGGTGAAATAGAAGTTTTGTACAGAAATTGTGCAGTTTAGGGCTGCTATTTGCAAATGGTTTTATGTCTCTACAGGGTGCTTGGAGAGATATGAAACAAAGGATTTCTTTCTCCACAGGCAACGCACTAATCCTGCTTTTAAATGGTGTGAAAATGGTCTTTTGATATGCTAATGGTTGCTGATCAATGCATTACAATGCAAAATCGAGATGACTCGACTTTGGGTGTGAATGGGCTAAATAACTCTAAGTTTAGAAGCTACAGATGTTCTAAGAGACATAAGGGGTTATTCAGATCACATTTCGGGGATCTCTCGTTCCCCACACTTCGGGGAATCAAATTCCAAGACCCTGCAATGAACTCAGAATTCACTGTAGGGTCCCCAAAGTGCAGGGAAAAGCCGATAATTTATTGGATCCGATCATTTCAGCGGGTCCCGGCGGCTTGTCGGATCTTATCGATAAATTATCAGATCTGATAAGCCGCTGCAAACCCGCCAAACGCGTCCGGGAAAAAAAGCCAACGATCTGCCGAACACAGCGCCGACCAGCCGACAAGCCAATGAACAGGGTAAAACAAAAACAAAACGATTGAAAGTGTCATATTTGAAACGCTGTTTGGAAAAAAACTACTAGACGGAAATGCTTAGAATTAAAGTATAAGGTCCTATGAATAATATGAAAAAAGGTCTGTTACAGAAAAATAATAGCTATTTAAAAAAATCTGAAATAGTTTTTGCCTAAAAAAATAAAGAGACTTTTTGCTGCAGATTAAAAGAATAAACATATTGAGTAAAAACGGGAATATTTTTAACATTGAAACCTATGGGATTTGCTGTTCTGTTGTCTCTGAATAGATTAACCATTGCTTCTCTATGGGGGATGTCACTGCCATCGAACAGACACCGTATTTTGCTGGCAATTCGCCAATATTTGGCGAGCTGCCTGCTGCCTGCTTTCTGAATAGTCGAATGGCCATGAAATTGCACCGTATGGGGAAATTCAACATTTGGTGCAATTTGTGAGCCAAATCGTCTCTCTTCGAATAACCCTATAGTAAGAAAATGTGTATATTAGTGCCCTAATGAGATATTATTTGCATTACATATTTTTCAATGCATGTCTTTAAATGTTCTATTGCTTCTACCACTCACTCAATGAATCCCCTCTTTAAAACTTTACTATCCGTTCTAGTGCGGACCGCAACGATTGCCTATCTAGTCAAAATATATCCATTATACTATTTACAAATAAAAGGTCTGGAGAAGCCCAGTGCATACATTTTAAGGTTTATTTAAAACAGTGGGTCACCTTCTTGTCTGAAGGCAGAATTATTTCATATTTAAAATCACATGAGCATGAAATAATCTTCGCTCGGAGCTAGATAGCCTTATTTTTTTGAATAAGTAATACTCAATGTGATAAACACGCACGTTAATTTCATTTAAAACGTGGCTCTGTTTATGGAAACATGTTTTCCAGAGATTATTTGCATGACTGATTTATTCATAAAGTAGGAAAGGGCAAATCTATATCCCACAGTAGGATATATAGTGCATTAATTGCTACGGCAAACCCGGCCTTATATCCCTGAACAGACAGGCACTAGGCCTGGCGCCGTTTACTACAGGATAACAATCCCAGTGGAGCTGTAGACGCATTTGCTGTAAGGGATGTTTGATATATATTGATACAGTGGTGGAAGTGTCTGCTACGCAGAAACCTTGCGCTCACAGCTATATTGCACCTCTTTGAAGAGCATTTATATCTATTTAACAAGTGACTGTACCAACCCTGTATAAGCCATATTTTTTCCTTATAGCTGTGGACTCCCTCTCGGCAAAATAATGTAACATTTTTATTAAAAGCACTTTATTAAATGTATCCTTATCTTAAAAAAAACATATGTATTCTTCGTACAAAATGCCATGGCTGTAATCTGTGCGTTAAGCATTTTCATTAAAAAAGATTGCATGTATTCTGCCTCTGTACGCCAAGCGTGGGAATACACACCATTCAGAGAGCACTGAAATGTCGCCGACATTCCGGTACTCCCTCGTTCCCCGCACTTCGAGGAATCAGATTTTCCGATCCTGCGGTGAATTCTGCATTCACTGCAGGGTCCCAGGAGTGCAGGGTAAAGCCGCTGCAAAGCCGCCGAATAGAAAAAAAATAGACAAAACCGCCAAAACTATCGGATTTGATAATTTCGGTAGGTCTGGCGTATTATTGGATTCGATAAAGTGCCATGAACCCGCTGGAAAGGGTCAGATTCGATAATGTCGGTGGGTTTTGCGGCTGGTTTTTTTCTTTAAATGTGCTGAAAATATCAGATCCGATCCGATGATCCACCGAATCCATTATGGAAAAGCCGATGATCCGCCGAACACAGCGATGACCAGCGGCCGGAAAAAGCCGACAAGCTGACGAATGGAGTAAAAAAAAAAAAAATAATAATAAAAAAAAATCGATTGATAGTATCAAAATTGAACCGCTGTTTGCAAAAAAACTCCTTAACGAAAATGTCTGGAATTTACACATCAGATCCTATGAATGATAATAAAAGGGTCTGTTACAGAAAAAAAGAAAAGAAAGCTATTTAAAAAAAACAGAAATAAAATTTTGCTGAAAAAATTCCGAAAAATTTATAAAAGATCCTAAAAAAAAAATAAAGAGACTTTTTGCTGCAGATTAAAAGAATAAACGGTTTATTAGATATTGGATAAAAGCAGGAATATTTATAACATTGAAGTCTATGGGACTCACCTGAATAAACCCGCCGAATCAAAACACAGAACAGCAGGGCATTTCTCTGACATTTCTCTGCTGCTCAGTGTTCTCTGAATAGATTAACCATTGCTTCTCTATGGGAATTTCACTGCCGTCGAACAGGCACAGTATTTAGGCTAGGGTCAGACGAGCGTGATTTCTACGGACTGTACGTCTGTGTACATGGACGTACGTCAGTACGGAAGACGCAGTAGTGGCCACACAGTACGTTTATTCACTGATGTATATTTTGACGGATGTAGGAGGGAAAATAAATTAAAAATCAAAACCATTTTGTCCGTGGAAAATGCTGGACGTATAAATGCAGTCCGTCTGACCACGTTCCATCACTCACACACAAAGCTATGCAGACGTTGCGGACGCAGCGCACTTTGTGCGGCTGTTCTAGGGGTTGTACGTTCTTGCCTGCCTTGCGTCCGTGGGCCGCGGCCGTGGTGCGTCCGCAGTTCAGTGCGGACATACTTCATGTGTCAGGCTCCAATGGGCTTCCTGTCATGCTATCACGGACGTACTTTTAGGCGCAATCACGGACGTGAACACTACGCTCGTCTGACCCCAGCCTTAGCCGACAGTTCGGCAATAATTGGTGAACTGCCTGCTCTCTGAATAGCCGAATGGCTCTGAAAATGCACCGTACGGGGAAATTCACTGTTTGGTGCCATTTGGGGGCTAGATTGGCTCTCTCTGAATAAGCAGGAGGGTATAGAGTAAAGAACTTTGAAATATAATATTTGCTTAAATCAAATGTTCCTGATATTAATAAAATTACAAATAAGTATAAAAAGGTAATTTTTGATATTTTATTATGGGAAAAGGTCACCTAGTGACATTTGCTAATGAAAATTTCTCTCCCTCCAGGAATAGAATGTCTGCAGGCCCACTTCAACTAGAATTTTAGAACTATGATTTGCAACAAATCCCAGTGAGGTCCTCTATCAACTACCTATACATAGAACCGGGAATAGATCATTTTAATGGAGTTAACTGCATGACGCTTATGCGTTTTTCAATGTTAAAAATATTACAGGTTTTATTCAATATCTATTAAACCATTTATTCTTTTAATGTGCAGCAAAAAGTCTGTTTATTTTTTTCAGTCGTTTCTCGGGAATTTTTCGTCAAAATTTATTTCCCAATTTTTTTTTATTTATAGCAGTAGTATATGTTAATTCCAGACATCTTACACATCACAGCAATTCAAAGAATTGCATCCCAGAGCTCCTGTGCCACATTCCCCATATGCAGAATTCTGGGTAGGATATGCAAATCCTGGATCTGTTATGACACAGAACCCTAAAAATCAATGCTATGCCACACCGTGGGTTTCTAGCAGAGATAAATTATAGAAGTGGTCAAAGCCTCTCCTAGGATAGCGCTGTTTTGGGTTTGTTGGACCCTCATCGGCTAAAAGCTAGGCATGATGACCAGTTGCAGTGGATGCTTGGGACCCCTAGGGCAAGTCAGTATCTACAACAGTTGTGGTGGAGGACAAAAAGTGAGATAAAAAGCCTCCACACTATAATAAGTGTGTTTATTATTGCAGAAGCCACTTACACATCACAGCAATTCAAAGCATTGCATCCCAGAGCTCCTGTGCCACATTCCCCATATGCAGCATGGAATTCTGGGTAGGATATACAAATGACATCTGACTTGCCCTACGGGTCCCAAGCATCCACTGCAACTGGTCATCATGCCTAGCTCCTAGCTGATGAGCGTCCAACAAACCCGAAACAGCGTTGTCCTAGGGGTGGCTTTGACCAGTTGCATAATTTATCTCTGCTAGAAAGCCACGGTGTGGCATAGCATTGATTTTAGGGTTCTGTGTAATAACAGATCCAGGATGCAAAAAAGTGAGACAGATGTCATTTGCATATCCTACCCAGAATTCCTTGCTGCATATGGGGAATGTGGCACAGGAGTTCTGGGACGCAATTCTTTGAATTGCTGTGATATCCTGATGAAAGTTCACGGGTAGTGGACTGAAACGTTGATTATTCTTCTTTCTACATTAAATTCAAGTTTACCTGCGACAAAGACAGTGAGTGTCGTCCTTACTTTGAGTATTATCTATATATATATATATATATATAGGATGTCCATAAAGTTTCTTTACAATTTCAAAAATGTATTGCAAAGGCAAATGAAAAAACAGATTAGTGAAAATTACTACAAAATGAGACGTATATATGTAAGGCTTTTTTGTCTCATTTAATACACCTCTCTATGGCCCACCATTAGTTGCATGAAGCACATCAAGAAGGTATTCTATTTCTTGCCATGTTCGCTATAGCAAACCCTCATCAATGGTGGCAATGGCATCAGTGATCCTCTGCTTTAGATTAGTGATGTTCAATACCTTTGTTCAATACAAAATATATTTTGGCACTCTGTAGCCACCACCAATATTTCCCATGCTGCTCAGCTACTGAGGTCTGTGTCTGGGTATACATCTATCTGTGGTCTGGGTATACATGTACCTGGGGTCTGTGTATTCATGTATCTAGGTATACATGTATCTGGGGGATTATATTTGGGTATACATGTATCTGGGGTCTGTGTCTGGGTATACTTGTATCTGGGATCTGGGTATACATGTGTCCGGGGTCTGATGTCTGGGTATACATGTACATGGGGTCTGTGTCTGGGTATGCATTTATCTGGGGTCTGGGTATACATGTATCTTTGGTCTTTGTCTGGTTATACATTTGTCTGGGGTCTGGGTATACATGTATCTGGCATCTGATGTCTGTTTTTAGAAGATCCATATTCATATGCCCAAGTCTGAGTGTCTTCTTTGTCACCATAGGAACTACGATTACACACTGACGTGTAAAACTTTTCCTTCTAAGAAAAAGTACATAGTTAGTTCAGAGAGTCATATGAAGTGTTGTTCTTAAATAAATCTTCAATATTCAAGTTTAATTTCAGGGTTGGCACTTTGAGACACATATGTTGAGTCAGCGATTTAGTTTGGGCAGACACTCGCGCTCAAAAAGTTTTGCCATCCCTAGACCTAGACCGTGGCAGTACAATGAGGAGAGACGGTGGACTTGGAACCTGCATCTCTGAATTGTACACTGCACAGGGTTAAGTGAGGTGTCACTGGAAAGGTCAGAGTCTGGTCTTTATAATGATATCAAACATGACCATGCAATATGTAACAATAAAAAAAATTAAAAGCGGTAAATACAAAATATATTTTGGCACTCTGTAGCCACCACCAATATTTCCCATGCTGCTCAGCTACTGAGGTCTGTGTCTGGGTATACATCTATCTGTGGTCTGGGTATACATGTACCTGGGGTCTGTGTATTCATGTATCTAGGTATACATGTATCTGGGGGATTATATTTGGGTATACATGTATCTGGGGTCTGTGTCTGGGTATACTTGTATCTGGGATCTGGGTATACATGTGTCCGGGGTCTGATGTCTGGGTATACATGTACATGGGGTCTGTGTCTGGGTATGCATTTATCTGGGGTCTGGGTATACATGTATCTTTGGTCTTTGTCTGGTTATACATTTGTCTGGGGTCTGGGTATACATGTATCTGGCATCTGATGTCTGTTTTTAGAAGATCCATATTCATATGCCCAAGTCTGAGTGTCTTCTTTGTCACCATAGGAACTACGATTACACACTGACGTGTAAAACTTTTTCTTCTAAGAAAAAGTACATAGTTAGTTCAGAGAGTCATATGAAGTGTTGTTCTTAAATAAATCTTCAATATTCAAGTTTAATTTCAGGGTTGGCACTTTGAGACACATATGTTGAGTCAGCGATTTAGTTTGGGCAGACACTCGCGCTCAAAAAGTTTTGCCATCCCTAGACCTAGACCGTGGCAGTACAATGAGGAGAGACGGTGGACTTGGAACCTGCATCTCTGAATTGTACACTGCACAGGGTTAAGTGAGGTGTCACTGGAAAGGTCAGAGTCTGGTCTTTATAATGATATCAAACATGACCATGCAATATGTAAAAATAAAAAAATTAAAAGCGGTAAATGCAAAATATATTTTTTTCTTTGTCCTAAGGCAGAGGGAATATATGCTTTTACATATAAAACAAACAATGCCACTGCACTAACTCAACCAAGGCAACAGATTCTGTCCCTTTTTATTTGAGCGCAGAGAGAAACTGTTTAAGCCTTTTAAAATGTTTTTTATTTTATTTTTTTAAATAGTTAGCCCCAAAATGAAAATTTAAAAAGTAATTTTGGTATGTTCCTTTTTTGGGGGGGGGGGGGTTAGGGGTTTCTCCACATTTATGTGCCTACAGGCTCCTGAGATGCAAATCCGACCTTGCTTACAGGTCCCTGGAAACATGCAGGTCTATTCAAACAAGGGTGAAATTCAGGAGAATGACTGGGGAAGTGAAAATTGTAGGTTAAAATAGCCAAACCAGAAAAATTCTCCCATTTATCTCACTTTCCAAATCGGCTATTTGTTCTAGATTGTTCTCTTTTCCTGACAGTTCTCCTGGTTTTCAACTTTCTCTGAATAACCCTGATGATTGCTCTCAGAATCTTCAAGTGAAACAGTTACAAAAACATTTTAAAAAATTGGATGAATTACAGATAACGATGATGTAAATTTCGGCAATCAGGCTGAATCAACTCAAGCCCTTTGTATGCACATATTTCATGGCTTGCAGAGTCAGAGAAAACATTTCCATCTGGAGTCCAAGGGTCAGGCTTATAGCTGTATGGTTTTTAAAAAATGCTGCTTTTAGAAGCATTTGTGTCCTTGGAAGAGAGGGAAAGGAGACTTTGTTGCACCATAACCTACGCAACAAGCATATGTTACAGTTTTTGATTTGTCCCTTTAAATCAATTTCATTGTTCTGCATTTATTTATTTATTTTCTACTGTCTGCTAAAAAAATACATAAAACAGAAGAACATCAACAAACAATAAACCTCCAAGGCACAATTTTCTGGCAGAGATTTACTTTCCCTTTCTCAGTGCTTATAAAAAGCAATAGCCAAGAAAAATGTTATTAAAATACATTGAAGCCCAAGTGAGCAAATTTTACGCAATACTAAAAATATATTTCACAGTAAACTTAGGGTTACCATTGAATTCCTAACTACTAAAACCCTTTAATACCCTTTCTGCAGTCCATTTTATTAGACTTTAGCACATTCATTCTGACATTGCCTTAATAACAATAAGAGTCAATGTCTTATTTATTAAACAGTATATATAAAATGTCACTTTATGAAGCCGTATGAAATATAAAGCAAATAAATTCTAGTTATCCGTAAACTAATAGTTAAAAACAGAAAACAAATGCTTATTGACCACAGAATTTTAAACGCAGGAGAAATAAGGATTGGAATTTTAATATTCACCAAATGCAATTCAGGATCATATTCAGATTAGATAAGAATTAAAAATAAACAAATGAACCAAATCCAATTAAATTCTCATTCAATGGACACTCTACTCATCCTGACCACACAGAGGCGTAACTAGAAACCACAGGGTCCAGGTGTTGGAATTCATGAAGACCCCCCACCCTTGGCAAAAATATATTTTGATGCCCCCCCCCTGCCGTCACCATGCACTGAACCCATCCACAATGTTTACTCGAGACAATCAGTGTCCAATTTTTTTCCAGGTCCACTATAACCACTTCAGTCCATCCCATTTGTAATGTAATGTGCACTGTGTATATCTCACAGAGCTCCACAGCAATAAAACTCACAGTAATGTGCTGTGTGTATGAGCGTTTCACAGATCTCCACAGCAATAAAACTCACAGTAATGTACGGTGTGTATGAGCGTATCACAGAGCTCCACAGTAATAAAACTCACAATAATATGCCGTGTGTAGGAGCATATCACAGAGCTCAAAAGTAATAAAACTCACAGTAATGTGCCGTGTGTATGAGCATATCACAGAGCTCCACAGCAATAAAACTCACAGTACTGTGACGTGTGTATGAGCATATCACAGAGCTCCACAGCAATAAAACTCACAGTAATGTGCCGTGTGTATAAGCATATCACAGAGCTCCACAGCAATAAAACTCACAGTACTGTGACGTGTGTATGAGCATATCACAGAGCTCCATAGCAATAAAACTCACAGTAATGTGCCGTGTGTATGAGCATATCACAGAGCTCCACAGCAATAAAACTCACAGTACTGTGACGTGTGTATGAGCGCGTCACAGACAGGGCCGGTGCTAGACTATTTTTTTGTTTTTATATTGACAATTTTTATTTTGAAAATCTGAAAAATGTATAAAAAGTATGGGGGAAAAACAAAAAGTTGATTCAGCAACATAGGCGTTTCGGCGAAGGCCACAAAAAACAATCAAAGAGGCCCTGGGGCATAAACAAAAAGAGAGTGGGGGTTGATGAAGGGGTAAAAGTGGGGCATTCCTGGCTCACCCTGCGCACTGTGCAGACAGCCAGAGGCCATGGAGAGGACAGAACCTAGATAACCTCTCAGACAGCAAACCTGGGACAATTCATGTCCCCACACGAAGAAAAAAAAACAAAGGGGAAGGAGACGGAGAAAAGGGAACACCCCAGGACGCCAACAGCACAGCGTGTAGGCAGGCTCCATCTGCTTGCAAAGAGTCTCAGGAGGATCAAAAGTGCTAGACTATTTTGCGCCCTAGACAAGACCATCTACTTGCGTCCCCCCAAAAAAATTGTTAACTGTTGAAATATGACACTGTCTGACAACACGGCACTACACTATATATCTCATCATACTGTATATATAGACATCTACATATGCCCCAAGTCACCCCAAACTGAATACCCCTCATCTGTCCAAAATAACAAACCCTCATCTGTACAAACACCCCCCAATCAGACTCCCCCAAATTAAACACACCCTAATCCTAACCCTAAACCCTAACCCACACATACACTGTGCAGGGGGGCACACACACACTGAATGGGAGGGGGGGCTTCACATGCTCGGTTGGTGCATGCCTTACCCCCTCTGCTGGTTGGGAACGGGATCGGTCGCTCCAGGGCTCGAGGTGCTCGGTGACCGGTCAGCTTCTTTCTTTGCAAACTCTGCTCTTTGTCATTATTTCTTTCATTCTGTTTCCTCTGCTTTCTGTGCCTCTTTCTTTCCTCTGCCTCTTTCTTTCCTCTGTGCCTCTTTCTTTCTTTCCTCTGTGCATTATTATTACTAATCTTCTCTTCTCTTATTACTTTCTTCTGCCCTCTGTGCCTCTTTCTATCTTTCCTCTATGCCTCTTTCTTTCTTTCTTTCTTTCTTTCTCCCTCTGTGCCTCTTTCTTTCTTTCTTTCTTTCTTTCCTCTTTGCCTCTTATTACTTTCTTCTGCCCTCTGTGCCTCTTATTACTTTCTTCTGCCCTCTGTGCCTCTTATTACTTTCTTCTGCCCTCTGTGCCTCTTATTACTTTCTTCTGCCCTCTGTGCCTCTTTTTTTCTTTCCTCTATGCCTCTTTCTTTCCTCTGTGTCTCCTATTACTTTCTTCTGCCCTCTGTGCCTCTTTCTTTCATCTGATACCATAACCTTAAACCTAAAATTAAAATTAGCATAGATTTTGCAGCGTTCTTGCATCCGTAAAAATGACATTAGTATGGTGCAAAGCTTGACTGAAAAAATAACACAAGATTGATGTTTTTTGCAAGACCTAATTGTTAACTACAGTTTTCATATCCGCAACATTTTTTCAATTGGTGAGTTTTCCACTGCATCATTTCCAGCTACGAACAAAACATTGCGACTTTCCCATACGATGCCAAATTCTTGGAGGATACATTTCCATTTCACAAAGCACATATCATCCTGAGATGTTTCCTAAATGAGAATGCCACCTGAACTGTCCCTAAAGACCAATGCAACGGAGCAACTAAGACTAGATCGATGGGGATACTCGCAGCATGTGTCACCAAATAAATAAATAACGAGTTTTAAGAATTGTGTTATGATTAGTCATCCAGGAGCTGAACCCTATAACAAATGCTCGGAACACTATGCAGTAAAGATTTTAGAGTTGTTTATGAAGGAAGAGATTCCTCTTGATAACAGACATGTGACTAATGAAGTGGCCGCTGAGTAACTATCACCTAGACTTTTCCTAGAATCAATATGAGGAACATTTTTCAAAGTATCTAAGAAGTTTGAGTCTGTGTACTCTTCTATATGAGTGATATCAATCTTAGTACCTCTTTCTTATATCTACCGTTATATTTATGCATTTAATAAACTGAAAGAGCTAATCTGGTGTTTTGTCAAATTTAATAAAGTAGATAAAATTTGACTGAGATGTTTAATGTGCAGCAGTGAGCTGTTATCTTGTTGTAGTTTAAATTGAAAAAGTTTGTTGCTTTGTAACAGAAGTATTGCATTTAACGCATAAATATTAGTTATACATTTCTGATGTTTTATTTTGTATTGTTTTCTTTTGATTATTTAACCCATACAGGTCTATTCAATAAAGGTGAAACTCAGGAGAATAGAAAACATAGAAAACATAGAAAAATGTCGGCAGATAAGAACCTTTCGGCCCATCTAGTCTGCCCAATTACATGGATACTTTACCTGGATTTATCTTTTGCTTAGGATAGCCTTATGCCTATCCCATGCCTGCTTAAATTCAATTACTGTTTTAGCCTCTACCACTTCTACTGGAAGACTGTTCCATGTATCCACCACCCTCTCAGTAAAATAATGCTTCCTGATGTTACTTTTAAACCTTTGCCCCTCTAATCTAAGACTATGTCCTCTTGTTTTGCTACTTTGTTTCCTTTTAAATATACTCCCTTCCTCTACCTTGTGGATTCCCTTTACGTATTTAAATGTTTCTATCATATCTCCTCTGTCTCGTCTTTTTTCCAAGCTGTACATGTTAAGATCATTAAGCCTTTCCTGGTAACTTTTCTCCTTCAAGCCGTACACCATTTTAGTAGCCCTTCTCTGAACTCTCTCTAAGATGTCTATATCCTTCTGGAGATACGGTCTCCAGTACTGCACACAGTACTCCAAGTGAGGTCTCACCAGTGCTCTGTACAGTGGCATGAGCACTTCCCTTTTCCTACTGCTAATACCTCTCCCTACACAACCAAGCATTCTGCTAGCATTTCCTGCTGCTCTATTACATTGACTACTTACCCTTAGATCCTCTGAAATAATAACCCCTAAATCCCTTTCCTCAGATGTTGAGGTTAGGACTGTATCAAATATTCTATATTCAGCCCTTGGGTTTTTATGTCCCAGGTGCATTATCTTGCACTTATCCACGTTAAAACTCAATTGCCAGAATGACTGGAGAAGTGAAAATTCTAGCTCAAAATAGCCAAACTAGAAAAATTCTCCCATTTATCTCACTTTCCAAATCGACTATTTGGTCTAGATTGTTCTCTTCTCCTGCCACTGCTCCTGATTTTAATTTTTCTTTGAATATACCTGTTTGTGTTCCTGTCTGCATTATTAGCACACCAGAAATTACCTTTGTGTCAAACTTAGTAAATGTGACAAAGATGGATAATAAAAATGGTCAGATCTCCAGCTTCTAGGTATCTGTAGTGATTATTATGAGATTATTAGCAATGCAGCGTCCACAAATTATTAATAGACTATAAACATAATATCCATATGTAGCATAATGCTGTGCATGGAAATTACAGTAACAACATGTGTCTGTACTTTACAGTGACTTTCAGTCATTATAACCCCCTGAATCCTATCCCTGTACAGCAGTGAGTGACCCCAGATCTCTATCTGTATGCTGCCCTTTCCCAGACTATGATAAATGCAGCAATATTTGTTTTAGCGTTTTGTTATAGGGAGGGCAGGGGGGTGCTCTTTGCAGCTTCTTTACAGTAATGAGAGTGACAGGAGCGAGATCTCAAGCAATTTTATTTCTCCCCTAGACGCATACTATTTTTGCAACAAAAAAATGTGCAAATGGAATTCTGGTTGCTAATTTAGATTTTTCTTCATTGTATTACAATGCAAAATAGAGCATATTTGGTAGAGAAAGAAATAATAGCTTTACTAAGTAATACAGTCAGGTCCAGAAATATTGTTGTTTTCAGTTGTTTTCCGTGGTCTCCCGGGTCTTTTGGTGTTGCTGAGCTCACCGGTGCGTTCCTTCTTTTTGAGAATGTTCCAAACAGTTGTTTTGGCCACGCCTAATGTTCTTGCTATCTCTCTGATGGGTTTGTTTTGTTTCTTCAGTCTAATGATGGCTTGCTTCACTGATAGTGACAGCTCTTTGGATCTCATCTTGAGAGTTGACAGCAACAGATTCCAATTGCAAATAGCACACTTGAAATGAACTCTGGGCCTTTTATCTGCACATTGTGCATACAGTTCGGCGGTATTCGCAGATGTCAATTCGGCGCAGTTCGGTAGTTATCAACGGTTTGGCGGCTTTCGCCGACGTCCGATAACTGCTTTGGCGACTTCAAATTTGGGAAAATACGGTTACCATTCACTAAATGGTGAATTCACTGTATTTTTGGAAAAATGGAATCGCCAAAGTGCGGCGATAATCAAAGAACCGAAATTGCAATTTTGGTGCTTTGTGAAGCGACCCTTTAGTTTATTTCCTCAAATAGTGCATGAATGCTATTCTATGCGTATGCCTCTTATTAAAGTATTGTATTTTTGAAATGTTGACAGAATGTATAAAGCAATGATCAATGCAATAATCAATAGATAGAGATTAGCTAAGAGAGCAATTTCAACTGCGCGATTTTCATAGAAAACCTATATCTAAAATTTTGACTGCATAACCTCTCCATGACCTCATCGTCAATACAGGGAAATATTACCCGATGCAATCGCCTTTGTTCAATAGATATTTCATATTTACTAGTAAAACATATACGATGTGTTAAATCATTCTGGATTGCTGTGACTCTCATGGAGATGAAGGACACTTGACAATTACCTCAGAGGTTAAAGGTGAATCAGTCAAATATTGCAATAGAATTATTCATTGCAATTTGCAAGTTAAATCTGGTCTTAGATACTTCGATTTGAGAATATCCATCAAGCGATCTTTTAATATTTTTTATGTTTAGTATATATTGGCCCTGATATCAGGAAATGATAAGTGTGTGTGTGTTTTAATCCTTTCACTCCCGAAAATCAAGGTAACTTGATTTTGCATTGTAATACATTGAAAAATCGTTCATTAGCATATCAAAACACATTTTCACACCTTTTTAAAGCAGCATTAATGTACCACCTGTGATGAAATGAGATACATGGTCTTATTTCTTTCCAGCCGTCCATACCTTTCCACACACATCTTTCCGTGTATACCTTTCCACACACATCTTTAATGCTTTCCCTCCATTTTTGATAGTATCTTTTGATACTGAGAAAAAGGGGAGAGGTGAAGCGCCCACCGGAAAAGTGTCTATCCCACTCGCTGAATGCTGTGTATGGGGGTTTCTCTAAATACCCGAGTGGCAATTGAATGAACAAAAATACAACACAGCGCTTAAAAAGACCAAAGTCCGAATAAGACAGTGGGGTAGACACCCAATATGTCCACAGGCAGAAGTCGCTATCTTTAGGAGTAGATCTTCTCAAAAGTACAGATGCAGTATGAACTGTAAGGAGGAAACACAAAAAAGGAGGACCAAAATTGCGCAGTATGCCAGTACTCAAAATGAAAGTAATGCGTATTGGTGTGAACTCACATTCTGTGGAGCCTACAACCGGCTCTTAGGAATAAGGCGGGCTGGGACTTTATTTCAGGTGCCCATAAGACCTCCAAATCACTTCTCCGGAAATCTCCAAAGATGGGAACACTGTAGAGAAATTGGTAAAAACCAAAAAAGCACCTCCTAGTGCAATAAATCAAAAGCAGCTTTGTATTTTAGAAGAGAATTTGCCAAATTCAAACTCACACTCAATTGAGCCTCTATTGGCTCCGTCACAATGCGCATAGGGAATCGTAAGGTGTTCCCCAAACCTTCTTTACAAGAGTTATGGAGGCAGACAGCAATTAGAGTTGTTCAAAAATTAAAAACATTTATTCATTTTAAAATGGATAGATCATATCTACCAAACCAAAGACCAGGACGCGTTTCGCCTATAAAGGCTTCCTCAGCTGGTAATCATCTGTGACGGAGCCAATAGAGGCTCAATTGAGTGTGAGTTTGAATTTGGCAAATTCTCTTCTAAAATACAAAGCTGCTTTTGATTTATTGCACTAGGAGGTGCTTTTTTGGTTTTTACCAATTTCTCTACAGTGTTCCCATCTTTGGAGATTTCCGGAGAAGTGATTTGGAGGTCTTATGGGCACCTGAAATAAAGTCCCAGCCCGCCTTATTCCTAAGAGCCGGTTGTAGGCTCCACAGAATGTGAGTTCACCACCAATACGCATTACTTTCATTTTGAGTACTGGCATACTGCGCAATTTTGGTCCCTCCTTTTTTGTGTTTCCTCCTTACAGTTCATACTGCATCTGTACTTTTGAGAAGATCTACTCCTAAAGATAGCGACTTCTGCCTGTGGACATATTGGGTGTCTACCCCACTGTCTTATTCGGACTTTGGTCTTTTTAAGCGCTGTGTTGTATTTTTGTTCATCTTTTGATACTATCTTATCACTATGCTTCCCCCACCCCTTATTCAGGGAGTCAGCTGACCTAATTTTTTGGGCACATAACATTGCTGAACCTACAGGGTTATTCAGAGAGAGTGAAAAGCAGGAGAATGACTGGAGAATGACTGGAGAATGAAAAATTCTAGGTCAAAATAGCCAAACCAGAAAAATTCTCCCTTTCATCTCACTTTCCAAATCGGCTATTTGACCTACAATTTTTCATTCTCCAGTCATTCTCCTGCTTTTCACGCTCTCTGAATAACCCTGATAGTCTTGTCTAACTGAATCAACCCCAGGTAATAACAGCTTGTATGGTAGGTGGTGACTTTTTTGGGGCAGACGGTATATATACAGTCTATATACACAAGGGTTATGGTGGAGGACAAAAAGTGTGATAAAAAACCTCCACGCTATAATTATGTAATTATCTCACTTTTTGTCCTCCACCACAACCCTTTTAAGCACTGATTTACCCTACGGGTCCAAGCATCCACTGCAACTGGTCATCATGCCTAGCTCCTAGCTGATGAGGGTCCAACAAACCCGAAACAGGGTCCTAGGAGTGGCTTTGACCAGTTGCATAAACCTCATCTCTGCTAAAAAGCCATCTAGTATGGCATCACATTGATTTTAGGGTTCTGTGTAACAACAGACTCAGGATGCATAAAGCTGAGACAGGGGACATTTGCGTATCCTACCCAGAATTCCTTGCTGCATATGGGGAATGTGGCACGGGAGCTCTGGGATGCAATTCTTTGAATTGTTGTGATGTGCAGGTGGCTTCTGCAATAATAAACATATATATTTATAATTTTATTATTGCAGAAGTCATTTACACATCCCAGCAATTCCAAGAACTGCATCACAGAGCTCATGTGCTACATTTCCCATATGCAGCACAGAACTCTGGGTAAGACATGCAAATGACGTCCACAATTTCTTATTTTTTTGCTTCCTGGGTCTGTTTTCACACAGAACCCTCCAATCAATGCCATGCCATACTAGATGGCTTTTTTTTCTTTAGCAGAGATCAGGTTTATGCTTTATTTTATCAGGTTTTAACTGGTCAAAGCCACTCCTGTATATATACACACACATAGAAACATAGAAACATAGAAACATAGAAAAATGTCGGCAGATAAGAACCTTTCGGCCCATGTAGTCTGCCCAATTACATGGATACTTTACCTGGATTTATCTTTTGTTTAGGATAGCCTTATGCCTATCCCATGCTTGCTTAAATTCAATCACTGTTTTGGCCTCTACCACTTCTACTGGAAGACTGTTCCATGTATCCACCACCCGCTCAGTAAAATAATGCTTCCTGATGTTACTTTTAAACCTTTGCCCCTCTAATCTAAGACTATGTCCTCTTGTTTTGCTATTTTGTTTCCTTTTAAATATACTCCCTTCCTCTACCTTGTGGATTCCCTTTACGTATTTAAATGTTTCTAACATATCTCCTCTGTCTCGTCTTTTTTCCAAGCTGTACATGTTAAGATCATTAAGCCTTTCCTGGTAACTTTTCTCCTTCAAGCCGTACACCATAAGAATCTTGCAGTATGCCAAAAAATGCAAAGTTATGCCGTGGTGCACAAGTCCAGAAAAAGTTATAAGTATCATGGAATGTGGAAACACACAGGGTCTTAAAATAAAAGCACCAATCTATTTTTTATTTATTAAGATAACATCAAACATACCGTTGAAATGTAGTCTACTCTTAATCAGCGTTTTTATTTTATCTTAAGAACCTGAACGCGTCCACATTTCTTATAATTTCAGTTTATATGACTAATTCTCTTGCCAATGTGAAAGAAGTATTACTAGAGATAGATCTATAATACATAGTGGAATACGGCGTGCCTTCCCTGCCTAAAGGAAAGATGTAAAGCACCATACATCAGAAATACATCAGGCATGTCTCTGCCTACGGGAAAAATGTAAAGTCTTTGAGCATACTGTATATCAGAATGTATCGGGAGTACATCAGGCACGTCTCTTTGCCTACAGGAAAGCCTGGAAATATATGATAGGAGAAGTTGAACTGAAAATGTTTGATATGATGGCCGTATCTGAGACACCATGTTCATTGTAAAGGAAATTCAACTTTGATCTATATAAATCATCACAGTTCTCAGTAGATAAATAAAATGCAACATGACACTCCACTTAAATGTAGTAAAGCTGATGTATGGATCACAGGGAACGAAGACGATGAAGCATTGCGTCCTGAGAGAGATGCTAATTGTGGTTTTCAAACTCATCTTGTTGTGTCTCTAAATTCTGTTCTGAAACCACTATAGTTTTATGTTTTTTAATTGGTGTTGTAAGGAACAATTACATTTTAAATCTAGTATATATACTATTTATACTTGATATTCTGTAAGAGAAATATTAACAGGGTTATTCAATGAGATTCGAAAAGTCACCGCACGTTCGGTGACTTTTTGTTCTCTTCAATTCGGTTCCTTTTGCCGATTGCATTTCGGTGACCCTGCGGTGTATTCAGCAAGCACCACAGGGTCCCCGAATTGCAGGGAAAAGCTGCCGCAAACCCGACGAAAACTCACCGCAAAACCCAGCGAATGCACACCGAAAACCATCAAAAACATCTGGATTAACCTGCCGAAAACCACAGAAAAACCCGAACAGGATCCGATCGCAGCCTTCGACACAGCAGAAGAGGCAGTGAATAAATTAGAAAAACAGTTTGCATGAATGTGTGAAAGTGAAACGCTGTTTGCAAAGAAACTACCGAGCGAAAATGTCTGAAATTTACATATGAGGTCCAGGGAATGATAATAAAGAGGGCTGTTACAGAAAAAATAAGAAGACTTTTAAAAAAAAATCTGAAAAATGCTTAAAATATCCTAAAAAATCTATAAATAAAGAGACTCTTTACTGCAGAATTTTAAAATGAACGGTTTATTAGATATTGAATTAAAACAGGAATATTTTTAACATTGAAGTCTATGGGATTCTCCTGAATAAACTTGCCGAATTAAATCACCGAATGGCAGGGCAATTCGGGAACCTTTCACTGCTGGTTTGTGTTCTCTGAATAGCCGAAGCAGTGCTTTTTCATGGGGATTTCACTGCTCTCGAACAGGCACCGAACAGGCACCGTATGTTCAGGCAATTCGCCAGGATTTGACGAATTGCCTGCTCTCTGGATAGCCGAATGGCCAGGAAAGGTAACCGAACGCTGATTTTCAGCGTTCGGTTACCTTTCTCAAGCAATTCGTATCTCTTTGAATAACCCTGTAAGAAGATGATGATTCCAGGCAGAGGTACACATGAGTGAGTTTGACAAATGTAAAGTCCTAGGTCATAAGACTATCAGGGTTATTCAGAGAGGTGAAAAGCAGGAGAATGACTGGAGAATGGAAAAATCCAGGTCAAAATAGCCGATTTGGAAAGTGAGATGAATGGGAAAATTTTTCTGGTTTGGCTAGAATTTTCCATTCTCCAGTCATTCTCCTGCTTTTCACTGCTCTCTGAATAACCCTGACTGACAAAAATGTTATGGATAATATAACAGTCATTATACACATCGGTATGATGTTATCATTGTTGTTATATGCTAGTTAGTACTTTTCCCTGATCAGCAGTCACATAATATAGTCAGTAAACAAAGACAAACCACCAACCGTGTTTTATGGCACTTTTGGCAAATCAAAATTCACTCTTACACTTGAGATGGAGAATAAATTATGAGAAATGGTGTTCAGATGTGACATTCAAGAAATTATTGTATTTAACGTTGCCTATAAAATGGTCAGTCCTAGAGGAGATCAACCCTGACTGATCCTTAGAAGGCCAGATCCTGATGATGAAACTCATATACTTAGGCCACCTCATGAGAAGGAAGAGCTCACTGGAGAAGAGCCTAATGCTGGAAAGTTTGAGGGCAAAAGAAGAAGGGGACAACAGAGATTGAGGTGGCTGGATGGAGTCACTGAAACAGTAGGCGTGAGCTTAAATGGACTCCAGAAGATGGTAGAGGACAGAAAGGCCTGGAGGAACGTTGTCCATGGGGTCAATAAAATGGATATTCCTGAAAAGTACAATATTCATATATTAATGGCTTTAATACAGGGTCAAGCAGGAACAGGTGGGAACACAGTTCCGCTTCAATTTACTTATACCCTATCTGAAAACTGAGCATATCTTGCCTCGTCAGAAAATATCACTTGGCTCAACAGACCACCCATTCCTGTTCTTAATAATAGTCGTAGGTGGTACAGCCTCCTGGCTTCATGTCCATAGTAACTAAGCTGGTCTTGGGCTAATCTGACAACTGGAAGGGCTCATCTGAACTGATCTTTGCTCTTTCATCTTGGCAATTCAGAAATATTTATTTAGAACAGATTAACAAATCTTTGAACAGCTCAAAAGATTTCCTCCAAAAGAACCAGGTCGACCAGGTCATGACTCTGTTGATTGTTTTACTCTTTTCTTTAAAATGAACTCTAAGTTTAGGGTCAGACGAAAGCATTTTTCCCCGCGAACGTGAAAAAGTGCGTCCGAACGCATTGACGTATTTTTTCACGGAATGCGCAAAAACGGTCAGACGACGCGCATTTTCGGGCGTGATTTTGTACGGATCGTCAATAAAACTCTTTTTGCGTCTGGACGTTATGTAGGCTGGACATTAGCAGTGTCTGACATCTCCTAATCTCGTACACACGCCGCTATGCCGCAGCTGCGCACTCAGTACGTCAGTACTAGCGGTTCTGCGTTCTCAAAAAAATGCGTTTAAATTCCACTTGCGTTGCACGGCCGGACTTTTGTGCGGCCGTACATCGTATATTGTCCGTCATTGCCCGTCATCTCCTGCTAGTGCGGCCGTAATTATGTGCGCCAGAACGCACGTTAAAAGTGCGCTGGTCTGACCCCAGCCTTATTGTGTAAACAATTGGACGGTATATCAAAGGGGTATGTCACTATTCCTAGCTATCTGGCTCTTGGAGAGTCTATCCTCATCCTAACCAACAATCTGCCATATTGCAAATTCAGAAATACTTATAGTCCATATCCTTCACTATCAATATATTGTTACTACATTCTTCCTGACTGAATCGCGAAAGCTATGAACTGCTTGCACATATGTATAAGTATTTAGACAGCATGGAGGCTATGTAGTTTGGAGTTTCACGTTCAGATTGGGTAGGTTGACAACAACATAGCTTTATACTCCTATTCTTACGCCTACATACTCGATATTCATTTATTCACTAGGTTCACTTCTAAACATGGGGATTTATACATAGTTGTTATGAGCCCATAAAAATCAAATTCATACTCATAGAGATATGCTAACTGCAGTTTATTATACAACCCATGGCCAAGCTCCATGAAATGTGCAAAATGCGTGTGTAAACGTATAGAGCAGAAATAATGACTGTATTCGTCTGAAGTGCTATTCAGCATTTTTCCACATACATTAAACTTGTTAATGAATAACCACTTATGTCAGTAAAATTGTTGGAGCATAAAACAGCTGTACATGCAAATTATTGAGAAAAATGTTTATACACTGTGTTTCCTCACTCTTACTAAATATAGCATTTTATCTGCCTGTACTATGCAGCATCAATAGGTGGCAAACCATGTTATTATGCGTTTATTTAGTGTGAAGTGTAAGTTCTATCACAATACAGGAACGTGATGTCTTATCTGTCATTCCGATGGTTAGATATGGCTTTTACATGGAAGAAATGTGACATTTCCTTGCACAAACTCTGCTTTTTCTTTTCTTTATTGGAAAAACCGGTTGTGGTTATGAGTCTGCATTTTAACATTGAGTTCAACCATTAAAGTCAGACATTTCAGCTATCTTTTTCAATGATAAGATAATGATAATGATGATGCAAACACTGCTAATGACAGAGTATAAGAAAAAATGTGCAGTGGCGTGACAGCTGGCAAAAGGACTTCTTCATCTATCATCAATGTACCTGTAGAGCACTCTTGATGCTTATTAGTGCTTTTTAAATGGATATTGAATATGATGGCTTTCAAAGAACAACCAATCCACAAAGAGCACTGAGCTATGATATGAAAGGAGGAAAAAAAAGGTTTCGTAGTAGCTCAATGCTTGAACTGGAAGTATAAACATCTATAATTATTATCCTTTATAATTATCCTTTTATTTATATTGCGCCACATATTCCGCAACGCTTTACAAGATCAGTGTACAAGGGTTGATACATTAGAATACCACACATGGATGATATGACCTGATTCAGGGGGACCCTGTCCCCAAGGGAACTTAAAATCTATGAGAAGTACAAGTATTCTGTGAGGTAGACGCACTACTACCGTTTACCCAAGGGTGCTTGCTGGTGGAGTCTTCTGAGTGGGATCGAGTTGGCTGTCTATGATTGTAGAGCAGCGACCTGGTGGTTAGGTTTAACCCACTTCTCGTTAGGGATGTGCGTTTCGGGTTTTGGAATTTCGGAATTTTCACGAAATTTCCCGATTCGTGCATTTGGATTCGGCCGAATTTCCAAAAATTTTCGGATCCGAAAACGGCAGATCCAAACAAATTTTGTAGCCGAAAGGAAAACTTTTCCGAATTTTCGAATGGACTAGAAATGTGTAAAATCGAAATTCATTTTCGTTCCATTCCTAATTTCGGCTCCATTCTTGAGTTCGGTTCCATTTCAGTAATTTCGGACATCGTATTTATATCGCTGATTCTGTAATTAAATTTTGTATCATTCCCATCTCAATGTATCCTTCCTGGAAAACCAGAGAAATCTCAATGTATCCTTCTTGTAAAACATGAGAAATCTCAATGTATCCTTTCCGGGAAACCAGAGAAATCTCAATGTATCCTTCCCGGGAAACAAGAGAAATCTCAATGTATCCTTCTTGTAAAACATGAAAAATCTCAATGTATCCTTCCTGGAAATCCAAAGAAATCTCAATGTATCCTTCTTGTAAAACATGAGAAATCTCAATGGCAGAATTATCGTATCGGCAGAATTATCGTATCGTATAATTATCGTATCCGAAAAACCATTAGTTTACGTCAAAACGAATAGACACTTTGAAACGAGGAGAACAGACGTTCCGAAAAACACAAAAATTTCCGAAATCACGAAAAAAAAGTCGATACGAAAACCGAAACGGAAATCGGCCGAAACGAAAATTTACAAAATCCGGTGCACAAGCCTACTTCTCGTAAAGACAAGACTTACTTCTCCACAGTGGTATTGGAGGGTTGTGCTGAACAGGATTTGACTTGCTTCTCCACGATCGAAAGGCAGAGATGTTATCACTGGACTCCGCAGCCGATATTGGGCCCTATTGCGTTCTCTGCGAAATTGCGCTCGCGCAGCGCAATTTTTTTTGCACACAAAAAACCCATTATCACACAAAAATTAACGTGGTATTCCGATCAGAGCGCATTTTTTCTTCCTCCAAGATTTTTCGTGCGCAAATCCGACGGGCAAAGCCGTTCCCAAATGAATGTTGCGTGCAGGAATCGATGGGCAGACTGTTTTGTCACGGGATTTGTCACGGGATTCAGCCAACATCAATCACCCATTTCCAATAAAATATTTACAAACTAAAAAAAAAAAAAAAATTACCCACCAGCCAACAAAAGAAAAAATTAACAATGACACAATTTATTAATTTTAATGTTTGGGTATGTGTAGAATGTGTAACTGTATTGTGCTGTATTTGTTTTTCCTGCTAGTGTATTTCGTTTCACCCAGAACGATCCCATTTACAGTTACCACCTGCTTTTCAAAGACGTTACGAAAATGCGCGCAAACTTTTGTTGCGCGAAGATTGTAATACCATCTGCGTACCAGCGCACTAACGCATTGGCGCTCACAATGTTAAGTATGGGATGCGCGCACGAATTTGCGCTTGTGCTGGGTTCACGCAGGGTCACTCGCGTTGGACGTTAACGCGCATCGTTTGCACGAACGTCGTAATACGATGTTCTGCGCAAATGGTTTTGTCCTCGCGCAAATGCGCATTTGCATGCGCGCAAAACCGATGCGCGAGGAACGTAATAGAGCCCATTGTGTGGTAGGCAAGTATGTACCATTAAGTGTCTTGCCCAAGGACACTTACTTACTTATTTGCGTGCGCGCAAAACCGATGCGCGAGGAACGTAATAGAGCCCATTGTGTGGTAGGCAAGTATGTACCGTTAAGTGTCTTGCCCAAGGACACTTACTGCAAAGACGCTCTGGCTGGGCTCCAAACAGGGTCTCCACGGTTATAAAGCGGTGATGTTACCTCTACTCTAACTATAATAGTTACAAGAAGGAGCACCCCGATTAAAAAAGAGTGTCTCCCTCAATGCTCCTTACATAACATGCACTAGCTTGAGTTCTTGGCTTGAGAGAACTGACTAGGAAGTTTAGCTTCCGAAAGTGGTTTCGCAAGATTACGCTTTCAGCAAAGTTACCAATAACAATGCTGAGCCTAGAGTTTTTGAAGGGTGCATTGCCAAGCTTCCCATTTTGAATTTGGGCTAAGTGCAATGAAATAAAATAAGTGCTTAGTTGAATAAAATAAGATTAAAGACAGTTATTCATAACGTTTACAGTTATAAGCAAGGTGACGAAAATTTTGGCAGTGTAGTAGGCTAATGAAATGGAGTGTGCATGCCAGTGCATATATTTCTTATATTAGTTAGATATCACTATTCCCCATTGAACTTGATTATTTATTGTGTGTTACACAAACAATTATATTTTTCTTGAATATCACAACTTATATGATCCTGAGCCTCAAAAGAACGCAAGATATTTACATGACTTTAATGGAGTTTATTTGTTATGTAACTTAATGGAATCCTTCAACCAATAGGAATACACAGTATCTCACAGAATTGAGTACACCCTCACATTTTTGTAATTATTTTATTATATCTTTTCATGTGATAACACTGAAGAAATGACACTTTGCTAAAGTAGTGAGTGTACAGCTTGTATAACAGTGTATATGTGCTGTCCCCTCAAAATAACTCAACACACAGCCATTAATGTCTAAACCACTGGCAACTAAAGTGAGTACACCTCTTAGTGAAAATGTCCAAATTGGGCCCAAAGTGTCAATACTTTGGGTGGCCACCATTATTTTCCAGCACTGCCTTAACCCTCTTGAGCATGGAGTTCACCAGAGTTTCACAGGTTGCCACTGGAGTCCTCTTCCACCAGGGGCGGATCCAGGGGGGGGCAACGGGGCAATTGCCCCCCCCCCCTGAGATTTGGCCCGGGGGTTGAGGGACCCAGATGCCGGGCAGCGCGAGAGCGCCTGCCCGGCCTTGAACAGTCCGTCCTGTGAAGTGGATGCGGCTGTGTGCGTGCGCAGCCGGTCACGTGGTCCGGCTAATCAGGTGGTACTGAGTCTCTGTACCACCTGACTGGCCGGACCGCGTGACCGGCTGCGCACGCACACAGCCGCATCCACTTCACAGGACGGACTGTTCAAGATCGGGCAGGCGCTCCCGCGCTGCCCGGCATCTGGGTCCCTCAACCCCCTGCCGGAGCTGGGGCAACAATCCAGGTGAGAGCTGGGGGCAAATCCATGACCTGGGGGCAAATCCATGTGTGACCTGGGGGCAAATCCATGAGCTGGGGCAAATCCATGTGTGACCTGGGGGCAAATCCATGTGTGACCTGGGGGCAAATCCATGAGCTGGGGGCAAATCCATGTGTGACCTGGGGGCAAATCCATGAGCTGGGGCAAATCCATGAGCTGGGGCAAATCCATGTGCTGGGGCAAATCCATGAGCTGGGGGGCAAATCCATGAGCTGGGGGCAAATCCATGACCTGGGGGCAAATCCGTGAGCTGGGGGCAAATCCATGACCTGGGGGCAAATACATGACCTGGGGGCAAATACATGACCTGGGGGCAAATACATGAGCTGGGCAAATACATGAGCTGGGCAAATCCATGACCTGGGGGCAAATCCATGAGCTGGGCAAATCCATGTGCTGGGCAAATCCATGACCTGGGGGCAAATCCATGAGCTGGGCAAATCCATGACCTGGGGCAAATCCATGAGCTGGGGGCAAATCCATGTGCTGGGCAAATCCATGACCTGGGGGCAAATACATGAGCTGGGCAAATACATGAGCTGGGCAAATCCATGACCTGGGGGCAAATCCATGAGCTGGGCAAATCCATGTGCTGGGCAAATCCATGACCTGGGGGCAAATACATGAGCTGGGCAAATACATGAGCTGGGCAAATACATGACCTGGGGCAAATCCATGAGCTGGGCAAATCCATGTGCTGGGCAAATCCATGACCTGGGGGCAAATCCATGACCTGGGGGCAAATCCATGAGCTGGGGGCAAATCCATGTGCTGGGCAAATCCATGACCTGGGGGCAAATCCATGACCTGGGGCAAATCCATGAGCTGGGGGCAAATCCATGTGCTGGGCAAATCCATGACCTGGGGGCAAATCCATGAGCTGGGCAAATCCATGACCTGGGGGCAAATCCATGAGCTGGGCAAATCCTTGAGCTGGGGGCAAATTCATGTGTGAGCTGGGGGCTCTCTGCTCCTCTAGATTGTAAAATCCGGGGTGCCCTCTGCTCCTCTAGATTGTAAAATCCGGGGTGCCCTCTGCTCCTCTAGATTGTAAGCTCCTGGGTGCCCTCTGCTCCACTAGATTGTAAGCTCCTGGGTGCCCTCTGCTCCTCTAGATTGTAAGCTCCTGTGAGCCGGGCCCTCTGCTCCTCTAGATTGTAAGCTCCTGTGAGCCGGGCCCTCTGTAAATTCTCGTGAGTCGGGCTCTCTGCTAAAACACCTTATTTTCTGTAAGTGCCCCTCCCGAGACTAGTCTCTGGATCCGCCCCTGTCTTCCACTCCTCAATGATGACATCACGGAACTAGTGGATGTTAGAGACCTTGCACTCTCCCACTTTCCATTTGAGGATGCCCCACAGATGCTCAATAGGGTTTAGGTCTGGAGACATGCTTGGACAGTCCATCACCTTTACCCTAAGCTTCTTTAGCAAGGCAGTGGTCATCTTGAAGGTGTGTTTGGGGTCGATATCAGGTTGGAATACTGCCCTGC
The DNA here is from genome assembly GCA_009667805.1 of Leptobrachium leishanense. Classification (NCBI taxonomy): domain Eukaryota; kingdom Metazoa; phylum Chordata; class Amphibia; order Anura; family Megophryidae; genus Leptobrachium; species Leptobrachium leishanense. Next base: position 23,674,021 of record CM019063.1, on the reverse strand, counting down.
GGCCCAGTCTCCAAAGGGAGGGAATCATGCTCTGCTTCAGTATGTCACAGTACATGTTGGCATTCATGGTTTCCTCAATGAACTGTAGCTCCCCAGTGCCGGCAGCACTCATGCAGCCCCAGACCATGACACTCCCACCACCATGCTTGACTGTACGCAAGACACACAAGTTCTCTTTGTACTCCCACCTTGTTGCCGCCACATACACTTGACATGATCTGAACCAAATACGTTTATCTTGGTCTCATGAGACCACAGGACATGGTTGGTTCCAATAATCCATGTCCTTAGTCTGCTTGTCTTCAGCAAACTGTTTGCAGGATTTCTTGTGCATCATCTTTACAAAAGATTTCCTTCTGGGATGACAGCCATGCAAAACAATTTGATGCAGTTTGCAGCGTATGGACTGAGCACTGACAGGCTGACCCCCCACCCCTTCAACCTCTGCAGCAATTCTGGCAGCACTCATACGTCTATTTCCCAAATGCAAACTCTGAATAGGACGCCTTGCATATGAACTCAACTTCTCTGGTCGACCATGGCGAGGCCTGTTCTGAATGGAACCTGTTCTGTTAAACCACGGTACGATCTTGGCCACTGTGCTGCAGCTCAGTTTCAGGGTCTTGACAATCTTCAGATAGCCTAGGCCATCTTTATGTAGAGCAGCAATTATTTTTTTCAGATCCTCAGAGAGTTCTTTGCCATGAGGTGCCATGTTGAACTTCCAGTGACCAGTATGAGAGAGAGTGAGAGCGATAACACCAAATTTAATACATCTGCTCCCCATTCGCATCTGAGACCTTGTAACACTAGGGAGTGAAACCGGGAGTGAAAATGGCTAATTGGGCTCAATTTGGCACTTTCAATTAGCATTGTACTCACTTTTGTTGCCAGCGGTTTAGACATTAATGGCTGTGTGTTGATGAGTTATTAAAGGGGACAGCAAATTTACACTGTTATACAAGCTGCGCACTCACACTTTACATTGTATCAAAGTGTCATTTCTTCAGTGCTGTCACATGAAAAGATAAAATAAAATATTTACGAAACTGTGAGGGGTGAACTCACTTCTCTGAGATACTGTACACTCCATGGTCTATCTGAAAAGTGGTTTTAACTGTATTTAATTTGTGGTCATTACCTCCCTATAACCTTCGAAGAGAAGTAAAGTAGCTAATTAAACATTTGCTTTGCCCAGATAGCATTCGGAAAGGTCAGATTAACAAACAAATGTACACAACTCATCGACCTTGCAAAAACTCACAAAAGCTAGAAAAAGCTGCCTGATTTAAAACTTATTACCCATTATAATGTGCATATTTCCACTTCTATAACATTTACAAACAGAACCCTTTTTCGGAAGGCAAGAGCCTGCTCTTTCCAAAGACATGTCACGTGTTAATATGAAAATCAGATTTTATAGAATGGTCAATACTGCTGCAGGAAATGTTAACCAACTGCTTATCTGGGGTTTAGCAGGGTTGTAATTCAGTCCACATTTTTACTTTACTGCAAACAGAGAAATCAAAAGTACTGAAACTCCCCTTTCAAATGATGGGTCACTTGCCCCTCTAAGAAGCAAATGATCACCATAAAAAGGTGAGTATCTGCCCCCTAGGGATGGCAGGGGATGTTTTATTTTTCTGGGACGTGCAATTAGGAACGCATGGAAACACAGTTCCTCCACTCAGTGGCATAACTAGAAACCTGAGTGTCCCGGTGCAAGAATCCAAGAACGGCCCCCCAAAAAACCCATATTTTATCTTTTCCTGCAATATAAAAAAATAGTACACCATTTATATTAATTAGTTCAACTTACTTAATTCTTAACAGTTGTATTTTTAGGATAGGCTGGCAAGTGGTGGGTATAATGGAGGGGTACTCTCACAGTGCTGGCAGGAGGGTATAGGTGACGGGTACTCACACAGTGCTGGAAGGTGGTAGGTATTGGTGATGGGTACTAACATAGTGTTGGCAGGTGGTGGGTATACGTGATGATACTCACACAGTGCTGGCAGGTGGGAATAAGTGGTGGGTACTCACAGTGCTCGCAGGTGGGAACAGGCAATCAGGCAATGGGCATTCAGTGCTGGCAGGAGGTGGCTATCACACAGTGCTGGCAGAAGGTGGCTATAAGTGATGGGTATTCATACAGTGCTGGCAGGTGGCAGGTATAATTGATGCGTACTCAATGCTGGCAGGTGGTGTGTATAGGTGATGGGCACTCACACAGTGGTGGCAGTGGATGGGAGCTCAGGCTTCCTGTTTCTGTATGTACATACTGACAGCCTCCAGCCTTTACATAGATCTCACTGACAGGGGACCGCAGGGTGTCATGGCAGGACACTGAATAATCCCATACACCCAGGCTGTTCTCACAAAGTAAGGAGGCACGTGTTTTCTGTAGTAGAGCTATATAACGCAAGATGCTCCACATTACAGCAGAGAACTGGATGCACCAGCAAAAATAAAGCTCACGTGTCGGATTACCCCAAGAAACAAACACAGACACCATTACCGTGGGCCTCTTAGGGCCGGATTGTTAGAATAGTAAAAGTGCCAGACTCGGAGGCTGGATCCAGCAGCGCCGCGGCACTGCATAATGCTCACCTGGCTGGTGGGGAGGTCCCACTACTGTCACCTGATGACATATAGGATATGGGCACAAATGTCAGGCAGTGCTTTGTCCAGCAATATTTCAAAGGGAAGGTGCACAAGCACATATGGTATGTCCTTTGCTATTGTCTGTTGTTATGCATATCACTGCTCGGCTTGTCAGATACATCATCCTACACCTTGTACAATCCAGACGCTACTGGAAAGGAATCACACATGGCATTCGCTCTTGAATCCCTAACTGCATCACATGGATTAAACATGTTGAAGGACAGCACCTTCACATGTGCTACACCCTGTGTAAAATGGGGATATATATCCAGGACAACACAGTCCATCAGGCACAATCAACTACACAGAGAAATGTACCTTGGCACAACAGGGAAAAGATCTCTCTGAGGGATAAAGCTTTTTTTATGCTGAAAATAGAAGCAGCATTCCTGAAGGAAGCTTGCACAGCACAAACGTCACACCAAAGTTGCGTTCAAAATTTCAACTATGTTGCTTGAGAAATGCCTCATACATAGCACTTTGGACACAATTCAGGTCATAGCACCCCGATGGAAATGTAGATATTGATCTAATGTGTCTGTAAGCTGTCTGAGTATCTCCTGCGGAACGATTTATATGTATGACCTAGATAAAATAATGCTTTTAACATGTGTCCCGTTTAATTGCCATTAGAAAACCCTGTCAACATAATCAATTAAGAAACAAGTCCAAGTGATCATATAGTCATGCACGCTGACTTACGTTATCCCATTATTGCCTTGAATAACCAATCCTTTTCCTGTCCCACCCGTCTTGTGTCTCGCATGAGTCTCCTGCCATGTTACCTGTAGTGTCTCTCCGTGTCTTGTTTCTCCTTCCTGCCATACCTCTCAGTCAGCCCCATTCCTGCCTTGCCTCTCACCAATGCTTTCACTCACCTGTTAACCAATAAACTCCAATTAATACTCCAACTGCTTCTCCTGTGTGTCACTGCAACCTGGGCCTGAAAAAACATGCTTCTCTGGTGTATCCACACGTGACACTAATGTGTATTTAACCCTGTAGATACTGATGGAAAATGAGCTGCTGGACCCCTCTGTTGAGATACATCTCCCCATTATCCTGTGAGTACACATGCACATTGCTCTAACTATAAAATGCTGCCCAAATTTTCACCATCACGAAGTCTGGCCCTGTCAAACTGTACCTATGATGTGACAGAGACATGTTATTCATACAACCTAATTTTATTAAAAAGGTAGAGCAATCTTTATTACTTCAAGGATGTCAACGTTGCAGATAAAAAAAGGATTATGATACACATGTCAATGTCACATATAAATAGACTAAGATGCAACAAGGTATGCTGGCAACAACTGGGGATAGGCAGCATTAGCACACAGACAATTATTAGATTATAGCCAATACCTTCATCTCACTGAATGTGCTTTTATTTTGCAGATAGGGACACACAATATGATTGATTCATCACTTCCAGGACTATTGAAACAAGTTTTCAATACTTTCACATGTTATTGTACATTGGAAAATAACAAGACGTTTATGAATAGTAAGACATTTCCTATGAGGAATATAAATTATCTGGAAAACACCAACACCTGTCTTTGTAATTGCCAGAATACAGTGGGACTTAATTATATTCATTTCAATGAGTGTGGAGACATGGTATGTCAAAGGATCTATAGAGTGGGAACAGTAGACCACAATGCTGGGGATGATGTGCAGTGGCGACTCCAGGAACAATATTTAGGGGGGGGGCACATAAGATACCACTGTCAAAACTCAGGGGGGGGCACTAACAATTTTTGCCACTAAATCATACCACTGGAAAAAACGAAGTTTATATAAATAAGTTTCCAAATTCCCAGAGTAATGTGGTGCAATACCACAACGTATTTTAAAGAGTATGGTGCAGCGACACACAATGAAAGGTCAGACTCTGCCCTTTCCAACAACACCTTGATGGACCATGTACGATGTATAGGGATGGAGAAACCCTGGTCTGAATAAGTGGGGGAAGCTGGATGCGGATTCTTGGTGAAGGGGCACATGGGGGGAGAGGAATAACCAGGCAGGGCAATTGCCCCTCTAGCCCCCCTGTAGAAACACCTATGATGATGTGTATCAAGCCATGTACCACCATGTACGATGCATAGGGATGGAGAAACAACGGTCCGAATAAGTGGGGGAGCTGGATGCAGATTCTTGGTGGGGAGGCAATTGCTCCCCCAGCCCCCTGTAAAAACGCCTATGATGATGTGTATCAAGCCAGAATCCTCATGGATTGATAATGGTGCTACCATTGGAAAGTATTAGATGTCATAATGTGGATGAACTCACATGTCAAATGTATCTCAATATATGTCAGACATACAGGTGCAACTCAATAATTTAGAATGTCGTGCAAAAGTTCATTTATTAAGTTAATTCAACTCAAATTTTGAAACTTGTGTATTTAATTAATTCAATGCACACAGACTGAAGTAGTTTAAGTCTTTGGTTCTTTTAATTGTGATGATTTGGCTCACATTTAACAAAAACCCACCAATTCACTATCTCAACAAATTAGAATACTTCATAACACCAATAAAAATTTTTTTTTACTGAATTGTTGGCGTTCTGGAAAGTATGTTCATTTACTGTAAATGTACTTAATACTTGGTAGGGGCTCCTTTTACTTTTATTACTGCCTCAATTCGGCATGGCATGGAGGTGATCAGTCTGTGGCACTGCTGAGGTGCTATGGGAGCCCAGGATTCTTCGACAGTGGCCTTCAGCTCATCTGCATTTTTTGGTCTCTTGTTTCTCATTTTCCTCTTGACAATACCCCATAGATTCTCTATGGGGTTCAGGTCTAGGGATGAGCTGTTCGGTTCGATCTGTTCGGAGTTGGCATCGAACATCGGCCGTTCAACAGTTTGCGAACTTTGAACTTTTTGGGACGGTTGCCAAAAGTTCTGAATTTTTTTTTTTTAAAAAGTATAAAAAATACTAAACAAATCTAGAAATAAAGAGACTCTTTACTGCTGAATATTATAAGCAACGGTTTATTAGATATTGAATTAAAACGGGAATATTTTTAACATTGAAGCCTATGGGATAAAACATTCTTGTTACTAAAACATCAGGCAGACACGGCCCTCTAATCAGGCACTGTAGAGGGCAGTCTGCTGGGGCCTCCCAAGGATCCCCTTGAGGAGCATGCGGCCACCAGATGACAGAGCTGCGACTGTGCAGGCTAGCCGCCTGGGTGCATGTGGCAGAGACAGGCAGCGCAGGGATGGAGCCACTGCACCTGCACCCACGGCAGACCCCCCCCACAACCAGGATCCAGGGAGCCCCCACTGACCACCAGGCTAAGGTAAAGCGACACATTTCTAAAAAAAATAAAACCCGAGGACATTTTTAAATGTCCCCGGGAACATAAAATAAAACCTTTTTTTTTCTTTCTCTACCTGGCTGAATGTATTTAATTATATATATTAGATACATTCAGCAAGGTAGAGGGGGTGGCATGTGGGCAGCACGGGGTCTCAGGCAGTGGTTTTTTTTGTGTATATATTTTTAGCAAATTTATAGGGGAAGGTAAGGGCAGGTATGATATACATATATAGATAAGATATATCTATATTCTTATAAATATATATATCCAGACTTGTACTACACACACATTTTGGCAACTAATTGCCCCCCCCCATTTGGCTGATCCCTCCAGAAGAAATGTTGAACCTGATAGAGCAGAGAATAATATATATTATTCTCTGCTCTGTCAGGTTCAATATTTCTTCTGGAGGGATCAGCCAAATGGGGGGCGCATTTAGTTGAGATTGTTCACATGCCACCCCCCATGTGCGTATGTGTATATATAGTCTGAGGTCTGTGGGTGGGTGTATATATATATATATCTGCGTGTTGATATATACGTATATGTCTGTGTGTGGTATCAATGCATCCCTACTCTATACACAGCGCTTCGTGTCCCTATAATATATATGATATGGGGTTACCTTTTTTTTATATTTTTATACTATTCCTATTAAATTAACAGTAATTTTTGATGTATTTTATTCAGTAGAAACATTTTTTTGCCTATATAAAATGTGCTTTGTGAAAATAAAACGGTTTTGTGTGTACATTTTAATTTAGTTAGTGGATTCCTGTCCAGTGCGGTGAGAAGCAAACGTAATGCAGTGTAGGCACGCTGCGAGGCGGAGCGGAGTGAAGTCAAGCCTGCAAAATGTTTGCTTCTCTTCGCTTCGCTACGCTGTGCATCGCTACACGCTCAGTGTGTCTCAGCCTTTATTCCTGCATCGCTAGTTTACCGAATCAGTTTGTGTACTTGTTACTGACCCTGCTTGTTCTGAGGACCTGATCTGTTGCCGACTTTGCCTGCCATTTGACTATTCTCTGTGTATTCCCTACCTGTTCTGTTTGCTTCCTGTTGCTACTGGTGTGCGCCGATTCTCACCATGCACAGTAGCGCAGTACAAGTGCCTAAACATTGCTGACCCGGTTTTGTTATAGCTGCTGATGTAACTGAATAGATCGGGGATCTCTTCTGCATTACCAAAACCTCCACCACTGCACTCTTCCACAATACCTCAGAGGGGTTACAGTGTGAAGGCACTTGCTGCCACCAAAGGCAAAATATTTGGGTGCACTGCCACTGACGCCTATACAAGATTCATATAATTTTAATATTGGACCGCAAGGTCCAACCCTGCACTCTTCCACAATACCACAGAGGGGTTACGGTGTGACGGCACTGTTGCCGACACTAAAGGCCCAATTTTAAAGCACCTATTGTTACTTTCATCCAAAGCCTGCATAAGTTTCACCATAATTTAGCCAAAAAATCACTAAACTTGTTCTGCGTGTCCTAAAATGTCTCCTCTTTTCATACAGGCTGCCGCCCCAAGCAGTTGTTTATGAATAGATTAAAGGAAAACCGTTTACCGTCATCTGAAACGTAATTTTTTGTTTTTAAATGTTTCTATACATCCTACAAATCCGCCACTTCACGGGCAGGTTATGGGGACCTCCTAGGCACGATATTTGAAGGAATTTTTTGTTTTTATTCTTAACCTTTATTTCATGGAAAACAAACTGTTCGTTTAAAAAATTTTTTTTTTACTTTTTGTCCTTGTTTCCTATCCCCCAGGGCACTACCCGGACCCCCATACACCTTTTATGGCAAATATCTTGCATATATGCCCTCTTGGAGGGCACTCTAAAAATCGAACTTTCGAGTCCCATTGACTTGCATTGAGTTTGGTTCGTGTTCGCGTTCGAACTCGAACTTTTGAAATTGTTCGAGTTCGAATGCGAACCGAACACGGGGGTGTTCGGCTCATCACTATTCAGGTCTGATGAGTTTGCTGGCCAGTCAAGCACACTAACACCATGGTCATTTAAACAACTTTTGGTGCTTTTGGCAGTGTGGGCAGGTGCCATATCCTGCTGGAAAATGAAATCAGCATCTTTAAAAGCTAGTCAGTATTCAAAAATCAACAGAAAATAAAACTAATATCTGTATGTGTCATAATGCCTGTAAATGGAAATTACAGTAACACTTTGTACTTGTATTGTACAGGAATTTTCATGAATGATAACACGCCATCCTGTGCAATCCCTTCCGTGGAGTGGAGGCTTCTGCTGCTGGGTCACATGACCGGCAGGTTGGTGGAGTGATCGCAGAGGAAGACTGGGGACTTTTTTAATGCTACCGCTCACCCTAGCGTTAGCTTGAAGGAGGTGATTGGGCCCAATATCGGCTGTGGAGTTCAGTGGTAACATCTCTGCCCTTTGACTGTGGAGAAGCAAGTTAAAATCCTGTTCAGCACATCCCTCCAATAAAACTTTGGAGAAGCAAGTCTCGACTTTACGAGAATCAGGTTCAACCAAACCACCAGGTCGCTGCTCTACAATCATGGAAAGCCGACTTCATCCCACTCAGATGATGCCACCAGCGAGTGTCCTTGGACAAGACACCTAACGATATGGTTGCGCCTACCTCACAAATTAATTGTACTTTTCATAGATTGTAAGTTCCCTTGGGAATAGGGAACCCCTGAATCAGATCATCATCCATGTGTGGTATTCCAATGTATAAACCCCTTGTACTATGATCTTGTAAAGCACTGCAGAATTTGTGGCGCTTTATAAACAGAGGATAAAAATAATAAGATATGCAAAAAAGGGTATTGGGTGCTCATTTTCACATTTCATTGTATTGCAGTGCAGTGTAAAATTGTATTTCTAGTGAAAGGTTTAAAATAAATTGCAATCTGTTTATATCTTTTGAAATCATCTTAAAGTATTTGTAGTATTAGGTTTATATATTAAGTTCCTCGTTCATTGGATGATTAGTAAACATTTGTGATACACTGCAATGACATTATATTCATTTACAAAACTCTATTTAAAAAATGAAATTGCGACACGTTTTATTCCCATAAATGCTTCATAGTTTGATTCCATACATTACATTTAACAAATTCTGCAACATACAATAGTTTTCTTTAATGATGCATTCAAAGTAATCTTATTGTCCCTATCATTTCATACCAAAGTTTATGATCAACTGATGGACAAATGAAAATGAATAATGCATTTCACATATCCAGAGTCAAAGACATTTAATGTATTTCAGATTCAGTGTAGCAGAGTTTGAGTTATGTTGCTTTGAATATACATTAATGCCATGAAAACACAATTGTAATGTAAACAGACTGTCTTCACAGAAATATGTTTATCGATCCCTTGTGAGTTCCCTCTGTAAAGCGCTACATGATCGAGACACCACAAAACTGAGACAATTAGAATTTTCAATATGTTTTACTACATGAACATTAATAATACAAATATAATACTTCTACTAAATTTGTATATTTATATGAGTCAACTATGAAATCCATCACTATCTTATGTATAAAGCTTAATCAGTCACGTTACTGTCGTTCCAAGGAGAGATCTGGCTAAACTTTTGACGATATAAAGTTGGATATTGCATTCTATTTTGGATTTTTCTAGCTCACCAGTAAGAACTTAGGAAAGTTGTATCTAAATTTTTTTTCACCTAGACCTATGTCACTATTTAACCTTATGTGTCTGTTGGCGTGTGTATATCTTTAGTTTTCTTTCAACATATACAGGGTTATTGAAAGAGAATCAAAAAGTCACCGCACGTTCAGTGACTTTTCGTTCTCTTCAATTTAGTGCAATTTGGCGATCCTATTTCGGCGACCCTGCGGTGTATTCAGCAAGCACCACAGGGCCGTCGTAGTGCAGGGAAAAGCCTCCACAAACCCGAGAACACTCACCGCAAAACCCAGGCGAATTCACACCGAAACCGGCAAAAACATCTGTATTAACCCCGCCAAACACGCCGGAGAAACCCGAGAAGGAGCCAATCACAGTGCAGAGGAGCCCCCGGAGAAACCTGACATGGCAGGTGAATGGAGTGAAAAAAAAATCAGTATGCTTGAATGTTTGAAAAGTGAAACACTGTTTGCAAAGAAACTACTGAACGAAAATGGCTGAAATTTACATATAAGATCCAATGAATGACAATAAAAAGGGCTGTTACAGAAAAAAGAAAAAACGATTTAAAAAAAAAGGAACAAAAATTTCGCAAAAAAAATCCCAAAAAATGCCTTGAAAATCTATAAATAAAGAGACTTTTTGCTGCAGAGTAAAATAATAAACGGTTTATTAGATATTGTATTAAAACGGGAATATTTTAAACATTGAAGCCTATGGGATTTGCCTGAATAAACCACCGAACAGCTGGGCAATTCAGTAACTTTTCCCTGCTGGTCTTTGTTCTCTGAATAGACGAAGCATTGCTTCACTATGGGAATTTCACTGCCCTCGATCAGGCACCGAACAGGCACTGTATATGCAGGCAATTCGCCAACATTTGGCAAACTGCCTGCTCTCTGGATAGCAGAATGGCCATGAAAGGTAACCGTACACTGAATTTCAGCATTGAGTTACCTTTTGGCAGCAATTCGGATCTCTTTGAATAACCCTGTTAGTTTATATTATACAAGACGTATTGACAGGAGCTCAAACTTTTTTTTTTTGAGAAAGTATTTTACCAGGAAGGATACATTGAGATTTCTCTCGTTTACAAGTATGTACCATTAGGTGTCTTGCCTAAGGACAATTACTGGAGAGGTGCTCTTGTCTGGATTCGAACCTGTGTCTCCACGGTTATAGAGCAGTGATGTTACCTCTACTCCACACAGCCTGGATTTAATGGATTATAACTATTTAAAGATTTTAACAACTCTTAACCCTTTCAAGATTTTTAGTCCATTAATTTTTTTTTGCAAATTCTTAAACTTAATCTGTGTTAAAAAATTATGGGAATTTAGTTCACAAAAAAATGAACATAGATTGCTTAAGCCTGTCACATCACCAATGTATCCCATTGTGACAGGGATATCCTTGTCACCTAATAACTGTATTTATGGGATTAACTCACTGAGGACAAAATTCTTTCTGGAGCTCCTAGTGATTCAAGCTTAAATACAACCTGCTAATGGAACACCTGTGACAAGGAGGGGTGCTTCCCAGAGTTGTGTCAGTCCTTTTCATACATAATACACCAGGAGGGCAGCACTCAACCTTTACTGAGCATAACGGTGGGTGCTTCTCAAGGCAAAAAAATACAACAAACCAGGAAGAGAGCACACCAACTCATAAAGATTTTAACAGTAGCTCATACATCTAAAGATTTTTATATATTAACCCTTTAAAGATTCTAACAACTCTTAACCCTTTCAAGATTTTTAACCCGTTGATTTTTTGTAAATTTTTAAACCTAAGCTCTGCTAAAAAATTATAGGAATTTATTTCACAAAATATGGCCATAAATTGTTTAACCCTTTCGCTGCTGAGGCTTTTCCCGCCCCTGTGCTGAGGTCATTTTTTACCTGTTTTGCGCATCATGTTTAAACGTGTTTTGAAGGCTTATTTTAGTATATGACATCGACATATTATATATCGTTCTTTCCGTCAGACTCGGTAGATTCATAATATGTCATTATTATATGTATACGTTATGTCATGTTTGTATATTATAACAAAAAATGCAATAAAATATGTATTTTCAATAATTTACAGCGTGTAAAGTGTTTTTTTCCACATTTTAACATGCGAGCAATTGCGGTTATATTTTGTATGGGGTGCGCTTGTTAAAAAAATTCATTTTTTTTTGGGGAAAATGACACCATTATTAACAAACGCACCGCATACAAAAATCGTTAATGCAGCATCATTGTTCACATTATAATTGAAATGGAACAATATTGCTGCATTAACAAACAAAAAAAAAAAAAAAAAGTGTTATTTTTTTTTTATTATTTTTTTTTTTTAATTTTTTTTTATTTTTATTTTTCTTTTTTTTTTTTTTTTTACAATTTTTTTTACTTTCATGTTTGGTATCGTTGGAACGGCCATGCTCTGGCCGATCCAACGATATCAAAATTTAACCCCTAACTGCCACGGATCGGGAGATAGGGAGTTCATTGGAACTCCCTATCTCCACACTTCGTGGCAGTTAGGGTTAATGCTAGGACTGGCGTCATCGTGCTGCGCACGATGACGCCAGTCCTCTGGGGGAGTTCCCGGAAGCTTGGCCGACATCCAAGATGTCGGCCAGCTCCCGGGAAGGATCGCAAATCGGCGCTTTTCAGCGCCGATTTGCGATCCAGCTCCCCAGGGGTTAATGCCAGGCATCATTTGGAAGGGCAGGCTGTGCCCTTCCAAATGATGCCTGGGTTAAGCCCCTGTGAGCCGCCGATCGGGAGGGAGAGAGGTCCGAAGGACCTCCCCCCCCTCCCTTTCAGGCGCCTCCTCCGCACATGCGGGGGGGGCGCCTGAATTATGTGTCATCGCGGGGGCGCGATGACACATAATAATGGCGGCCACTGCCTCCGGATGCCGGGCTGACATCCAGGATGTCAGCCCGCACCGGAGGGGCCAGCGATCGCCGGACCGGCGCCCGGCCGAACGCTGACCCCAATGCGAGGACGCGCTCAGCGCGTCCTCCGCATACCAGGGGGAATGCTGAGGACGCGCTGAGCGCGTCCTTAGCATTCAAGTGGTTAAGCATGTCACAGCACCAATTCATCCCTTCGCTGTGTCAGGATTAAGCAATTGATGGCCATGTTTTGTCATTGCAAAATTGAGAGTGGCCTCAGCAGTTTTGCAAGGTGTGACTGTAATTTGAATGTGCAAAAAAGGCTGCCTATATTCAACATGGTCTAATTCCAAGGTATCACCTCTATTCTCATGCCCATGTATGACATGAGCACATAACGTGCAGCTGAGCCATGCACATCATTTTGTCTGACTGTTCTGATATTTCTCTCACTGTCATATCCACAGATTAAACCTGCGTGATGAAACCTGTGGAACGAACCACCGAAAATCAGGTAAGAAAAAAGGGTTAAACATTAGGGCTAGAAATTACAGTTAGAGATATGAATAATGTCACGTTTCCACCGGTTTCAGCCGCGCCCCTTGGTGGTGGGAGCGATCCAGGCCAGCTTTTCCCTGGCTGGGTCTAGCTATTCCACCCTGTGCCGCTCCTGGGCTTTGCTGTACTGTTCAGGTCTGGGATCACTTGTCCTAATTACCCAGACCTGTTCTTTATTTAAATGTCAGCAGCAAAGAGGTTCATTGCTCTGACGTGAGTTCTGTTCATGAGAGTTCTTGGACACCTGTTCCTGTGAATTTTGTATTTCTGGTTCTTGTGTTGCTGCAAAGCATTCTTGTATTTATTTTGGTATTGACCTTGGTTTGTTTGACTATCCTGTCTGCCTGCTCCCTGTAATCTGTATTACTGTATTACTGTTGCAAACCTCTGCCTGTCTGACATTTTGTTCCTGGTTCCATATCCTTGGCTTCAGTCCTGACTATTCTTGTAAGTTCCTTGTTTCTTGTTCTATGTGTTTTGTACTCCTTAGTACAGAGGCCAGTATAAGGACCTTTATTTCAGTTCAGGGCCTCCTGTGTATTTGTCTTACTAAGCCTCGCCCTTCCTGTTCTCCTGACTGGTATTCTTTGTGAGGGTTCCGTAGATAGAAATCTTCCCCAGCATAGGGATTCCTTTAGATTTGTTCTATGCCCTCATGTCCCTCGTGTTACAGTCTTGTTGTGGTCCTGCCTGGAATCTGTATTGTTATATATGCTGTATCCGCCTCGTCAGCCAGCAGCTAACCTGCCTTAAAGGCTACATCCCTCCATGAACCAAGGCTGCATGGCCCAAGCAATGGGCCAGCGTGACAAATAAACAATATAAATGAAAAACCGGCTGTCCAAATTTTTGGATCAGCTCCAAAATACGAATTAACAATGAAAAACGAATGGTCTGGAAAAACGAAAACTGTCCGTCTGAATTTTTAAATCAGTCCAAAAATATGAATCGCGGTAACATACTGAATGACCTGAAACGAAAGAAAAAGGAACAAAATGATCCGAAATGATCCAAAACAAAAAAACACAAAAACCCCCCGAAAAAATGAGAAATGAAAAAAAAACGGCCTTGCACAAGTGTAGTTAATGCGTCCATTAAAGTGCATGCATGTATTTTCATTTTGCCTAATAAATTATCCAAGTATCCAAGCTCTAGCAAAACCTTAAAGGTTGTTCTCTACCACAACCGTGCAGCCTTCATTTACTCACATTATATACAGAAATCAGCAAAAATATCATTTACTTTGCATGCAAAAATATTCATCTCATTAAATGCCAAATTTTAGTGATCCTAAGTATGAACATGTTTAATATTAAAGGCAATCCTTCCTCCACAATTAATTCTTTTGGCTCATAAAATGCTGCTCACATATTTAAATTATTTTTTTATAAAAGGATTAGTATGTCTACATTTATATTAAACCTGCATGCAACATTTAATACGGTTTCCTTCTGACAGCTAATGATTGACAAGACTGAATCACAATAGTTTCTTTTTTCTTTCTCTACTTTGGAAACTATGTTTATTAACTGCAATAAAATGAATACATTTACATGCGAATTAGAAAAAGATGCAATAATACCACGATCATCCAAGATGACATAGGGATTGTGGGGTTTGGTGGGTTGGACAAAACAAGGCTATTCAAATCTATTTTCTTACACATTTCAAACATAGAAACATAGAAAGTGTCGGCAGATAAGAACCTTTCGGCCCATCTAGTCTGCCCAATTACATGGATACTTTACCTGGATTTATCTTTTGTTTAGGATAGCCTTATGCCTATCCCATGCCTGCTTAAATTCAATCACTGTTTTGGCCTCTACCACTTCTACTGGAAGGCTGTTCCATGTATCCACCACCCTCTCAGTAAAATAATGCTTCCTGATGTTACTTTTAAACCTTTGCCCCTCTAATCTAAGACTACGTCCTCTTGTTTTGCTACTTTGTTTCCTTTTAAACAAACACCAAAATTTCGGAAGATCCAAACTGTGGCAGGAGTAGCTCCATGTGCATCTTCTCCCATTTGGATGCCCCGTTTGTGAAATGGCAGCGTTTTTCACGGTTGCAAATAAGGCAATTTTTGCAAACACTGGGGTGTCAGGAACGTGGGGATGGTACCTGGGTGGCACCTGGATGGCAGGGGTATGAGCCCAGGATGCAGTGTCCTGCACCGATAAGCAGGCGGGAAGGGGTAGGGAGGATGATGTGGAAATAAACTGACCGGATGATTCTCAGAAGGATGATGGTGGAGTTGCAGGAAACATAAATAATAAACAGGAACAGATGGGTATTGCAGAGCAGCACCACACTCTCTCAGCACAAGAGCTGTAATGAACCAGCAATGTTAATTGTGGGGCAGAGCCCTTTATTTTGTGTGTCACGTGTGTTGGTTGTGAGTTAACTGTTGCATTGCTGGACGCTGATAGTGAATGCTGGTTACAGGGCAGGAACAGTACATAGAAGTGTACCACCAGGGGGGGTTTCAGGATGACTACAGCCAGGGATCCTGACAGTACCTCCCCCTTCAGGTCACGCTCCGAGTGACCAAGGATGGCAGCAGGACTGCCCATGACCAGGCACGGGTCACTCTAGTGGGTGCTGTTTCCAATAGTCGTAGCACCACTGGAGGGCAGAATGAGGGTCAGGAGTG
Organism: Leptobrachium leishanense; assembly: GCA_009667805.1. Taxonomy (NCBI): domain Eukaryota; kingdom Metazoa; phylum Chordata; class Amphibia; order Anura; family Megophryidae; genus Leptobrachium; species Leptobrachium leishanense. Next base: position 23,658,251 of record CM019063.1, on the reverse strand, counting down.
GTAGTACAGGGTTGGGCACGTGCCTTCCTCTGACGCCGCCGTGCCTTGGTCTTCTTGTGGATAGCAGATACCTCGGGAAGGAGAGTGCCCATGTACCCAGATGGCAGTCTCTCTTCATCGTCTTCAGTCGCAATGGGTGAAAAGCAATCACGAGATAAAATAAAGTCCACATCAGAGTCTTTAGGGATCCTGGGGTTATGCTCTTTTCTCATAGGTGATGCATCAGGAATGAGGGTGCCCACATAATCGGATGGCACGAAGGTGGGTATAGCATAGATGCCCTGCACCGTATAAGGAGCTGGATCCTCAGGTAAGGAATCTGGAGCAACAGGAATGTCCCTGGAACGTCTGGCGTTGGCGACAGAGGGCAAGAGATAGGAGGTAGAGTCACCCTCGAACCTGGTGCCCACATAGGAAGAAGGCATCAGAGTAGGCATCTTCTCCATTTCTCCCGGTTCCCCTTCTAAACATGATCCATCACTAAGGGAAGGATAGTCGCACAGCCAGGACTTAATGCCCTCGTCCTCTTCTTCTTGCTCTTCCCAGCCACAATCCCTTTCTGATACAGATCCATCGCTGGATGAAGAACAGAAGCCTCGCCATGCCTTTATAGGGGTGTCAGACCCCTGGTGTTGACCTGGGGGTCCCTTTGAGCGTCGGGCTGTCTGTCTCGGTGGGCTCTCCTCAGAGACAGCGATGTCCTCTGGGTCATATTCAGGCAGGGAAGAAACACAGGAAGACAGCGGCGGATTGTGCTGGCTGGGAGTGATGGGAGTTGTGATCGCCATAAGGGAGTTCTTAATCTTCTGGGCTTTCTTCAGCCTGGCCTTCATTACCTGTTTGAAGGGGATCTGTGTCACAGAAACTGGCATGGACATGATCTCCATAGGGGTTGGTAGATCTGTCTCCACAGGTACGGTGGTCTCCAGATCCATGGGAAGGACAGATTCTAGGGGCACAGTGTAATCAGTCTCCATAGGCATTACAGGGTTCGCATACTCCTCTTCTGAACTGACCTCCAGAGATGTCACATGCCTGGATACAGCAGGTACAGTTCGTCTGGGGACAGGTGTAGGTGCATGAATTGTTCGAGGTGCAGGTCTGGGTTCAGGAAATCTCTTGGGGGCCGGTCTGGGTAGGAGTACCGGCTTAGGAACGGCAGGTCTCATAGAAGCAGGTGTATACACAGTGGCTGTAGCAGGCCTGGAAGCCTGGGACTGCTTCGGAGATCTACGCACCTGAGCGTGCTTGGAAGTTGCAGCTGGTTTGGAAACCGGTGCTGGTTTGACAAACGCTGATCTGGGGGGTTTTTCTGGGCAATTCGATATCCAGTGCAATCCTGCCCCGCAGTACAGGCACAAATTATTATTTTGTCTCCTGACACTCTCTTCAGGAGACAGGGGATCATGGTGTTTATTTGGAGGAGCGCACACCTTAGTTGAGGTGCCCAGAAAAGTTTGCAGCATTTGCATCAGGGTATCAGCCAGGTTCTTGAATAGCTCCTGGAAGGTGGTTTTCAGTAGCTCCACCATTAAGTGCAGCACTGCGGGCTCTTTAGTATTAGGCTGGTTCATTCTGTCAGGAACGTGGGGATGGTACCTGGGTGGCACCTGGATGGCAGGGGTATGAGCCCAGGATGCAGTGTCCTGCACTGATAAGCAGGCGGGAAGGGGTAGGGAGGATGATGTGGAAATAAACTGACCGGATGATTCTCAGAAGGATGATGGTGGAGTTGCAGGAAACATAAATAATAAACAGGAACAGATGGGTATAGCAGAGCAGCGAGTTAGCAGCACCTCACTCTCTCAGCACAAGAGCTGTAATGAACCAGCAATGTTAATTGTGGGGCAGAGCCCTTTATTTTGTGTGTCACGTGTGTTGGTTGTGAGTTAACTGTTGCATTGCTGGAGGCTGATAGTGAATGCTGGTTACAGGGCAGGAACAGTACATAGAAGTGTACCACCAGGGGGGGGGGGGTTTCAGGATGGCTACAGCCAGGGATCCTGACATGGGGTTCTGACTAACCTTCTTTATGGCTGTTGGGGAGAATCTATTTTGACTTGTTCCTGTTATTATGTATTATTGTATATATTATATAGGATTGACCACATTCCGCACATATACTTTCCCATCATTTATATCTTCCCATGTGAATCCGTGCTATCATCCATTGATGTCTTTGTAAGTTGATCTCACCACATTGTCGCCCATTTACTTTGAATCAAATTAATTCAGTCGGGGCCCTTTAAGATGTCTAAGAATATTCTTTGTGTAAGTTCACCTGAACATCTAACGCAGTAGTTCACAAACCTGCTCCTCAAATGCCCCTAACAGGCCAGATTTTAAGGATTAAGTTGGGGAAATGCAAAGTGAATCCTGCAATCACTGAGCAGCAAATCATATCACCTGTGCTGTGCTTCACATATCTGCAAACCTGGCCTGTTAGGGGGACCTGAGGACCAGGATTTGGAAGCACTGATCTAAGGAGACCTTACCACTCTCCATCTCTTGTGAGTGTCACTGTCTTCCATTCTTTTCTCCAGGCATACTTTTCATTTCTTGAACATAAACCGTTTCTAAACTCTTAAACCCCCTGTACCCCTTAATATCAACACTTAAAAATTACACCTAGCTTTACAGAACTTGTTCTTTGATTCTCACACAAAGAGGGGTTATGTTTATCACAGAGGCCCCCCTCTGATTATTATGCTGCTGCACTCCCACAATTTCCTAAAAAAAATGCACCAAAAAGATCCCTCGCAATAAAAAATTCCTAAATCGCTTTCAAAATAATTCCTCGATCTCTCTCTTCTCTATATCTTTAAAGCTGAATGATTTCCTCAATGCACCATCTATACGTTCCTTAAACATAAATATTTTATTTCTTACTGAGATCCTCGTCTCAATATCAAAATTAGCTTGCGGCTTATGAGTCAGCCTTAAACCGTCTTTAACAATAACAAATCCCCCATGAAACAATGCTGTCTACACAAATGTAAATTAAAATCTCCTCACTCGTGTTCCCATTTATGCAAAGGAACTATTCTCATCCTAACATCCGGCAGGATACTGCAATTCCCCACCTCATGAGTTTACTTAACTCTTCCACTGCCAAAATCTTGCATACGTGATTTTGATTCGTAATACAATGAAAAGCGAAAATCGTCATACATAAACCCATTTGCATACTATTTTTTTTTTAAAAAATGGTTAATTGGGTTAAGACACATATTAAATACACACAATAAAACATTCCAATAAGATCGTCACATACTCACGAAAAAAATACAAACATCCAGCTGTTACAATAGTAGATCGTAACAGCATCGTAACCATAATTAAAAATAGGATATTACCAAATAGGTGGAGTTCCAAGACTCGCTACATCAGTAATGCTACCCGCGCTGATACCACAGTATCCAAGTGATCCCCCTTCCTGTCATCCCTGAGAAGCGAGCATATATAGAACCCATCTCAGACTCTAGAGTACAGTAAAGAAAAGCCATGGGATCAAGGGGATCAAGGGTTACCCTTGAGAAAGGCGATACGCCAAAACGTTGGGTACCTAGTCTTGGGTCTTGCGTCTCTCCTGAGTGACTCTTGAGATCTTTGTTAGTTTATTTCCTGATCTATTTGAGGTATTTATTAATATTTTTGGTGTATAGGATACCAATATTGCCTGTCTTTCAATGTTTTTTTGATTGCCATGGTGCTTTAAGGGGTGCCGGACAAAATCCCTATAGCCAGGTTCCGTAATGCCAACATCCCGACAGGACAAGTGCCGGACATCCCAACTTCTCTACATGACCAACTTCCAGACATCCATAACTCCAACGGCTAACCCTAATACTAACACCCTAACCCTAGGTTTATGGGGGTTAGGTCTATGTTTAGGGGGTTAGGGCTAGGTTTAGGGGCTTAGGGTTAGGTTTAGGGGGTTAGGTTTAGGGGGTTAGGGTTAGAGATAGGTTTAGGGGTTAGGGTTAGGGCTAGGTTATGGGGGTTATGGTTAAGGCTAGGTTTAGGGGGTTTAGGGTTAGGGCTAGATTCTTTAGTGGGGTTAGGGCTAGGTTTATGGGGTTAGGGCTAGGTTTAGGGGGTTAGGGCTAGGTTTAGGAGGGTTATGGGGGTTAGGGAGTAGGGTTCGGATTAGACGCTGGTATTTTGTATGTCTGAAAGTTGGCCGTCAGGGAGTTGTCTGTGTAGGGAAGTTGGCCGTCGGGATTTTGGCATTAGGGAACCTGGTTGTAGGGATTTTGACCCAAGCCCGCTTTAAGTGCTTTCCATCAGTGAGTTAATACCCATTTACTCTGCTAGATTTGTTGGTATATATTTGTTGTTTTTTGGCACCTTTTGTGGCAATTAATGTGTGTTGGTGGCTTATTATCAGGATTATCCATTTTTGAAATATTATTTTATGTTCTTGTGTTACTTGCAATAATAAAATTATATATATTTTTCTTTATTGGTGTGCATCTGGTCTCTTTTAGTGTTATAATTGCGCTAGAGGACCATGCTACTGTGCCCTGTGATGGTGTTGGATCACACTTCATTAAGTGTAACTATGACTAGAAAGTACAGTGACAATTATTTTCAATGCCTATAATCTAATAAATTATCATACAGTGCCAATAAAATTATAAATATACTTAAATTTCCACAATTTCCCATTGCTATAAGGTCCACGGTGTCTCACGTATGAAGCTGGTGGGTTTACAAGCAGAGCAGGGAAAAATAAATATCTATATAGTATAGTATATAGACATTCCCAATTGAATTGTGCAAACCAGTGAATAGCCACTCACATATTGGAGCACCTTAAAATGTGGCTCTGGACTGTAGGTGGTATGCCAACATGGTTTAAGGTTAATCTCATAATAGCAGTCATTAGGTTAGGAAGGTGAGGACTTGCCATGATGGGGTATATTAACATTCTGGCAGGTTTATGCAATGTAAAATTAGATATTTAACCAAACCCCCATTGCTTAATCCTAAATCGGATGTTCTAAAATCTTTATGACTATGTTATAGTAGACTCGGAGTGCTTTGAATCATCTTTATCTTGTATATTGTGTTCATCGGACTCTCAGAAGCACCTTTATGTAAAACAAAGCTTCAGACTGAGTGCAGCCACGATCATTTTGTACACTATTTGCTTTCCACACACTCTTTTCCTCATTTTCATATTTCAAAACCACACCTTGCCAATCCCATTCTCCACCAATTCACTTGGGTCCTTTTCCATACAAACTAACGGACCTGGTTTTATCTTCTTTGGCACTTCATTCTCTCCAACCAAGGAATTCATTGTACTAATGCTCTGTTTGTACTTCAAATGTGGTTTTTATTATAAAATGCAATTTTAGGAAGTTTCAGCATTCCATACTAAGGGTTGTAACTGAATATCTAGTATCTACTGGAATTTGGTTTTGAAAATAAATCAATAAATGACAATCATTATTTTTCATACCTAGACTGTGCACAAGACCAGTACCTGTCTGAAATTTACCTGTACTATTTATATATCACCTGCTTTTCTTTCTTTCTTTCTTACATATCAGTCTGTCTCTATATTTATCTACACCATTTATATATAAATGTGTGTATGCCTATCTCATTTATATATTAATCTGTCTATATATCATTCTATTGTTCTATATTATATTTATATCAATCTGTCTCTATATCTATCATCTATATAATCTGCATCAATCTATTTCTACATCTACCTCCTTTATATATCAGACCATCTCTATAGCTACAGTATATACCTATTTATCGATCTATCTATCAGGGTAATTCAAAGAGATTCGAAGTCACCGCATGTTCGGTGACTTTTCGTTCTCTTCAATTTGGTTCCTTTTGCCGATCCCATTTCGGTGACCCTGCGATGTATTCAGCAAGCACCACAGGGTCCCCGAATTGCAGGGAAAAGCTGCCGCAAACCCGACGAAAACGAAACGCAAAACCCAGTGAATGCACGCCGAAAACCCTCAAAAACATCTTGATTAACCCGCCGAAAACCACGGAAAAACCCGAGCAGGAGCCGATCACCCGCAGCGAAGCCGCCGGAAAAAGCCGAGACAGAGTGAAGTGAATAAATTAGGAAAACAGTTTGTATGAAGGATTGAAAAGTGAAACGCTGTTTGCAAAGAAACTACTGTGCGAGAATGTCTGAAATTTGCATAGGAGGTCCAATGAATGATAATAAAAAGGGCTGTTACAGAAAAAATAAGTAAACTTAAAAAAACAATTTTAAAAAAATCGGACTTTTTAAAAATAAACAAAACAGAAAAATGCTTAAAATATCCTAAAAAATCTATAAATAAAGAGACTCTTTACTGCAGAATTTTAAAATGAACAGTTTATTAGATATTGAATTAAAACGGGAATATTTTTAACATTGAAGCCTATGGGATTCTCCTGAATAAATTTGCCGAATTAAACCACCGAAGGGCATTTCGGAACCTTTCACTGCTGGTTTGTGTTCTCTGAATAGCCGAAGCAGTGCTTTTCATGGGGTTTTCACTGCCCTCGAACAGGAACCGAACAGGCACCGTATGTTCAGGCAATTTTTCTGGTTTGGCTATTTTGACCTAGAATTTTCACTTCTCCAAAATTTCTCCAGAATTTTACCTTTCTCTGAATAGCCCTGTACATCTATCTAGATTGTAAACTCATTTGAGCAGGTTCCTCATTTCCTATCATTCTCCGCATTTCAAGCATATTTGTCAATTGTATGTTTGTTTCGTCATGGGCATTGCACAGTGCTAATTAATATTTTGGCTCATTATAAATAATTGCAATTGTAAACGATCTCAATCAATCGAGTTATCTTAATCTATTATCTCCTAGCCATTATATCTCTGTTTAATATTTAAATATTTGGAAGCAGTTAACTCTGTCTGTTTCAGACTCTGTTGTACACATATAGGTGTAACTAGGAAAGTAAAATGTCAATACGCAAAATGTATAATAAGAAAACATGTGCATTGATTTAGTAAACACAGATACAAGTCTTGTCTAACACTCACATGTATTCTTAAATAAAGCAGTAGTTTGGATATAAGATTTCTCTACTCTCTTAGTTTTCCAGTAGATTGGAAATTCCTTTAAGCTGATAGAGGAGCAGATGGGACTCAGAGCTGAATTAATCCTGGACACATTTCTTACCTACTGTATGTGTCTTGGACATTTGCAGACTTTTGATTACACAACTGATACAATCATGCATAAGGCATGACACTGGATATTAGCAGAAATGCCATCATTCATAATTGACATATTTTCCATGGCACAGACAAGCAGGCTGATGTATTCACCTAGACATATGGCAGAAATCTCATGCAACACTGACTCTACAGTTAGCTTTGTGCTACAGTTATTTTTTATTCCATAATATTATTAGATTTTCTGTAAAGAAATATAACACAGACGATGCATATCTGCATATAATATGTAATATAGCCCAAACACATATGCATTGCATATTATATTGATTACAATAAATTTGCAAGTTTCTCATATAAGCTGTATTGATAGTGATTATATATATATATTGTACCCCAGTGGGACATCACTTCAATCTAATAGGCCACTCGGCTCCATCCAAAACCTCAAAATTAAAATCCTCAAAGGACATTTTAAAAACCACTGTGAACGCAAAACATATGAAATGAAAATGATCACATATTTTAACACTATAAATGCTGGACTCAATGTCGTTTCTGGGTTTTTAAGCCATTATCATAACGTCACATAACATTCTAAATTCTGGCTGATATTTTGTTTTTCTTTGGTTTCCTTTTTTTTTCCTCTCTTTTTTTTATGTCTCTTCCAGCCTTCACTGTTTTGTGTTTTTTCTTTTTTTTCTTTTTCCTTTTCGTTATTTTCCTTTTTTCATTCTGGGTTGTATGATCTTATCTCTGTTGTTTTATTATGGGCCCAAGATCCCTCATGCTTATGCCGGCTATTGATTACGGAGATGTAGTGTATGCAGCCGCCCCGCAAACACACCTTCATAAACTTACTACACTGTATAACTCATTCTGCCTCTTTGCGCTACAATGTAACTACATGACCCACCATTGTGACATGTTAAAACAGCTAAACTGGCCATCGCTAGAATCCAGACGCACCCTTCACCTTTCCAGCCTGGTGTTTAAGAGCATCTCTGGGAAGCTGCCACCCTACCTGAATAGACTGCTTCCCCCAGCAGCTCCCTCATCCTATAACCTCCGATCCAGGACCAGCACCTTACTTGCAATACCACACTACAAAAAGACAGTGGCTCGGTCCTCATTTTCCTACAGAGCACCACAATTATGGAATAACCTCCCAGACACCATCAAATCTTCCACCAGTCTTAAGTCACTCAAAATTTCCCTATTAACATACCTCAATACAGAATGCACCTGTAAACATGTAACCTAGTGACTATATTTCCTACATATTTATTTTCTGTTAATCTGTATATTTGTGTTGTTAATATCTTACATTGTATTACTTTGTATTTCTGTAACGACTGTAACACTTCAATGTACTTGAACCCAGGACATACTTGAAAACGAGAGAAATCTCAATGTATCCTTCCTGGTAAAATCCTTTATAAATAAATAAAATTTTCCCATTTTGAACATACCATTTGACTCTCACTTTTTACGACATCTAATACCCCCACCCATGTGACCCTTAATGTCCTAATGTTCAATTCTAGGAACTGATCAGTAAGCATCCAGACCTGAGGAAGAGAGGATATACTCTCGAAAGCTTGTCGTTTAAATGTTACGTTAGTCCAATAAAAAAGGTATCACTACCTGCTGCTATACTCGTGATTTTTATATATATATATATATTATCATGCAAGCTTACACGCCCACACTAGCAATGTGCAAGAAAAGATAGTAATTTCATTATTTGGAGAAACATTAGATGCTCAGCAGTTCTGCTCTGGACCACATCCTTCGCAGAGTGTTCTAGTTATCACTTTCAGAATGTGGCCTGTTAATGTTGTTATATATTATTTATTTATAAATTAAACCTTGCCACTTCCACAATCATTTTAAAATATAATGTGCTACATATACACTCCGATGAATTTTAATTTCTTCAGGACCTTAAGATAAAGCAGATTTAAGTGGTTTGCTTTCAGGTTTAGGGAGGAGAATGCACTGTAGGATTATAACGCTTTTCTTAATAAAACAGAATTCAAAAATGTAACATTTCATCACATCCATCACATGGCAGCTTTAGATTGGGTAAGGATGAGGTGTTCTGTTGTATTGAGTCAGAATAGCACACTTGCTACCAATTATCCAATGGTTTCTATCTGTAAATCTCTAAATGATTCATTAGTGGGAAAGGGAGTAAAATGAGAGAGAGTGTAAAAGTGAAAAGAAGTGCAGGCAAAGTGAAAAGAGAGAGTAAGAGGTCAAGAGAGAAAAGGGAGAGATAGAGGTGTGTGTGTGTGTGTTTGTGTAAAAGTGAAAAGAAGTGCAGGCAAAGTGAAAAGAGAGAGTAAGAGGTCAAGAGAGAAAAGGGAGAGATAGAGAGTGTGTGTGTGTGTTTGGTGTGTGTGTTTGTGTAAAAGTGAAAAGAAGTGCAGGCAAAGTGAAAAGAGAGAGTAAGAGGTCAAGAGAGAAAAGGGAGAGATAGAGAGTGTGTGTGTGTGTTTGTGTGTGTGTGTGTGTGTGTGTGTAAGTGGAAAGAAGCACATGGAAAGGGAAAAGACAGAGAGGGCAAGAGTCAAGATGGATAGAGAGGTTTGTGTGTGCAAAAGCAAACAGAAACATAGAAAGGGAAAAGAGAGATAGAGAGGGCAAGAGAGAAAAGGGGAAGGAGGGTGTGTGTGTGTGTGTGTGTGTGTGTGTGTGTGTGTGTAAAATCGAAAAGCAACACATGGAAAGGGAAAAGAGACACAGGGACAAGGAATTGAAAGAGGGCAAAAAAGGGAAGGATAGAGGAGAGGAGTGTGTGTGTGTGTGTGTGTGTGTGTGTTTGTGTGTGTGTGTGTGTGTGTGTGACATGGAGAGGAAATATAAAGAGGGCAGGCGAGAAAAGGAAGCGATAAAGAGGAGAGAGAGTGTAATTAAAAAGAAATGCAGGGAATGTGGAAAGTGAGGTTAAGAGGGCAACAAAGAAAGGGAGAGATGGAGGTGTGTGTGTGTGTGTGTGTGTGTGTGTGTGTGTGTGTGTGTGTGTGTGTGTGTAAAAGAGGAAAGAACCACAGGCAATGTGAAAAGAGAGATGGAGAGGGCAAAAGAAAGAGGGAAGTGATCAGAGTGTGAGGTAGAGCAAGAGAGAAGGAGAAAGGGAGAGGAAAAGAGGAAAAAAAGTGACATTCATAAAGAAAAGAGTAGAAAGCCTGACTGAATAAAAGAGAGAGGTGGGAAGAAAGGAAGGAGTGAAAGAAAAAGATGGAGAGGAAGAGTGAAGCCATAAAAGAGTGAAAGTGGAAGAGAATGGCAGCCTGCAGTGTTTCTGTGACTGAGTGAGTGTGTGAGTGAGAGGGAGATGGGCTCATCCCATGTTATGTCATATTTATTCAATAAACAATCACATGAAATCAGTCAGTGAGAATCAAACCCGAATCTGCAAACAATAAGGGGGCAGGAAAGAGGCTGCCAGAGGAAAACACATTTCGGGGAAATCACGTCATATTTAATCTTCCGTCTAATCTTTGTAAATAACGTTATAGAAAGCACAGATCTTGCATAATATAGCGCACACACAGCCCGCAGCTGACCCTATACACCAGGCTGACCTGTAGATGGCGCCAACCCCCCTTTTCCCCGCTCTGCTGCCGCTGTCCGTGGTGCTGCTGACTGATCACAGGAGAAAGCGGGCAAGTGCTGGGAAAAGTGTTTCCTTCAATGGAGCAGAGAGCTGCTTGGGGAGCAGAGAGCTCCTTGGGGAGCAGAGAGTTTAGGGAGCAGAGAGCTGCTTGGGGAGCAGAGAGCTTAGGGAGCAGAGAGCTGCTTGGGGAGCAGAGAGTTTAGGGAGCAGAGAGCTGCTTGGGGAGCAGAGAGCTCCTTGGGGAGCAGAGAGTTTAGGGAGCAGAGAGCTGCTTGGGGAGCAGAGAGCTTAGGGAGCAGAGAGCTGCTTGGGGAGCAGAGAGCTGCTTGGGGAGCAGAGAGCTTAGGGAGCAGAGAGCTGCTTGGGGAGCAGAGAGCTGCTTAGGGAGCAGAGAGCTTAGGGAGCAGAGAGCTGCTTAGGGAGCAGAGAGTTTAGGGAGCAGAGAGCTGCTTGGGGAGCAGAGAGCTTAGGGAGCAGAGAGCTGCTTGGGGAGCAGAGAGTTTAGGGAGCAGAGAGCTGCTTAGGGAGCAGAGAGCTGCTTGGGGAGCAGAGAGCTTAGGGAGCAGAGAGCTGCTTGGGGAGCAGAGAGCTTGGGGAGCAGAGAGCTGCTTGGGGAGCAGAGAGCTTAGGGAGCAGAGAGCTGCTTGGGGAGCAGAGAGCTTAGGGAGCAGAGAGCTGCTTGGGGAGCAGAGAGCTGCTTAGGGAGCAGAGAGCTTAGGGAGCAGAGAGCTGCTTGGGGAGCAGAAAGCTTAGGGAGCAGAGAGCTGCTTGGGGAGCAGAGAGCTGCTTAGGGAGCAGAGAGATGCTTGGGGAGCAGAGAGCTTAGGGAGCAGAGAGCTGCTTGGGGAGCAGAGAGCTTAGGGAGCAGAGAGCTGCTTGGGGAGCAGAGAGCTGCTTAGGGAGCAGAGAGCTTAGGGAGCAGAGAGCTGCTTGGGGAGCAGAGAGCTTATGGAGCAGAGAGCTGCTTGGGGAGCAGAGAGCTGCTTAGGGAGCAGAGAGCTTAGGGAGCAGAGAGCTGCTTGGGGAGCAGAGAGCTGCTTAGGGAGCAGAGAGCTTAGGGAGCAGAGAGCTGCTTGGGGAGCAGAGAGCTGCTTGGGGAGCAGAGAGCTGCTGGGGGAGCAGAGAGCTGCTTGGGGAGCATTGAGCTGCTTGGGGAGCAGAGAGCTTAGGGAGCAGAGAGCTGCTTGGGGAGCAGAGAGCTGCTTAGGGAGCAGAGAGCTTAGGGAGCAGAGAGCTGCTTGGGGAGCAGAGAGCTGCTTGGGGAGCAGAGAGCTGCTGGGGGAGCAGAGAGCTGCTTGGGGAGCATTGAGCTGCTTGGGGAGCAGAGAGCTTAGGGAGCAGAGAGCTGCTTGGGGAGCAGAGAGCTGCTTGGACACTACAGATCCACAGTGCTGTCACAAATAAAGTATAGATGGAGAAATAAAAAATTATATATTAAAAGTATGAAAAAATAATATTAAAATTTGAAAAAATTAACAATAACAAAAATATATATAATTGTTTCCATTTTTAATTCTATAAAATCCATATATATAATGTGTGTGTGTTATATATAATTGTAGATTTTTTTGTTTATCATTTTATTACGAGCTGTTCTTGACACAGAAAACACAAAGTAACTGACAATTTATTTATTTATAAAGGATTTTACCAGGAAGGATACATTGACCAGGTCATTCCATAAAAACAGTAGCAGTATACAGCATTCACAGGTGATGTGGTGTAAGAAGGAAGGTAACTCACTTTGAGGATGCTGGGATGGACACACACAGCCTGTGCAGTGTTATGGTGACAGGGATGCTGATGGTGACAGGGATGCTGATGGTGACAGGGATGCTCGTGGTGTCAGTGATGCTGGGATCTGGAGGCAGAGTTAGCCTGTGCATTAAATGGTCCTCTAAATGGAGAGCACAGGAGCGCAAAACCTCCGAGTGTCAATCTCCCAGGCTCCTCCTGCTTTCCTGATGAAAGGGACCAAAATACAATACCAGCACAGCAAGAGGAAAGACTCTCACAGTATGCTGTTGTAGTTCATTTAGTGGCAAGCAAAGTGACGGGGATTTTTTTCTTCCTTCCCTCTCTCGATGTTTTTTGTTGTTTCTCCTCCATCAGCAGCAGGGATAACGCTGGAGTACCAGAGCCAGGGACGTGGGCATCATCTCCTGGGTCCAGCTCCCATGGGGTGACCCTCATCACCGCTGAAGACCCCTCTTTGATCTTGTCCACTTCCACATTTTAACTTCCCCCCCCCCTCCCCTCAGTCACCAATGTTCCTGTGGACCAAGAAACGTAGACTGGAGCGGTGCCGAACCCCCAAGAAACTATGTTGGCTTTAAAGAGGCGAAAAGCTGGAGTGGAGGAATCTTTTCTCATGAAGTGAAGGAAAGAGAAGAAACAATTTCCAAAAGACAAGCGGATTCTCCTGACCCTCCCCCCTCCCCCCCTATCTCTGGTCCTCTTCTTCTGCTTTGGGGATGGATGCTTATAACAACACTACCTCTTCCCTGTACTCCATAGAGAGGAGCAATGAGACAGAATTCGAGGAGGTCGCCCTGAGTTACCAAATCGTGACTTCTATGTTCCTGGGGGCACTGATCCTCTGTGCCATTTTTGGCAATGCCTGTGTGGTGGCAGCCATAGCCTTGGAGAGGACACTACAGACCGTGGCCAACTATCTCATAGGTTCCCTGGCAGTCACCGACCTGATGGTCTCCGTGCTGGTGTTGCCCATGGCAGCTCTTTACCAGGTGTTGAACAAATGGACCCTTGGCCAGGTAATATGTGACATCTTTATCTCTTTAGACGTGTTGTGCTGCACCTCGTCCATCCTCCACCTGTGTGCTATAGCCCTGGACAGATACTGGGCCATAACTGACCCCATAGACTATGTCAACAAGAGGACTCCAAGGAGGGCTGCAGTGCTCATCAGCCTGACATGGATAGTAGGGTTTTCCATATCCATCCCACCAATGTTAGGCTGGAGGACACACGAAGACAGGTCAGACCCTGATGCTTGCAAGATCAGCAAGGACCCTGGTTATACTATCTACTCAACGTTTGGAGCTTTCTACATCCCACTGATCCTCATGCTGGTCCTCTATGGAAGGATATTTAAGGCAGCCAGGTTCAGGATTCGAAAAACTGTGAAGAAGAACGAAAAAACCAAGGTGGCAGACACCTGTCTCTCAGTCTCCCCGGCAACTATACAGAGAAAAAGCAACGGGGAACCCAGCAAGAACTGGAAGAGGAGCGTGGAGCCCAAGCCCAGCTCATGTGTCAATGGGGCGGTGAGGCATGGAGAGGATGGAGCTGCCCTGGAGGTCATCGAGGTCCAGCATTACACCAACTCCAAAAACCACTTGTCTCTGCCAAATCACTCGAGTGACAGCCAAACACATCCATGCTTCGAGAAGAAAAACGACAGGGCCACAGATGCCAAAAGGAAGGTGGCTCTGGCCAGAGAGAGGAAAACCGTGAAGACCCTGGGCATCATCATGGGGACCTTCATCTTCTGTTGGCTGCCATTCTTCATCGTGGCTCTGGTCCTGCCATTCTGTGAAACATGCCACATGCCACACTTGCTCTTTGACATCATAAACTGGCTTGGCTACTCAAACTCTCTCCTTAACCCCATCATATATGCTTACTTTAATAAAGATTTCCAAAGTGCTTTTAAGAAAATTATCAAGTGCAAATTCTGTAGACCGTGAAGACCCTGGAAGTCTATACCTGCCTCCTTGGTGTCACTTATGTCCATTGACATGCTTTGTGTCCTACAATAACAAAAAAAAGACACATGGAAGGTTCTTCAGATTCAGAAATGGCAAAAATAAGAGTTTAACCTTTGCCCCCTCCCCCCTCTTTGACTATGGAACGTTGAGGGGGGGTCTTCTTGATACATTTACTGTGATAAACATGGAATATGTTCTATGGCTGCCATTTCTAATCCCCTTTATTGCTCCACTCTCTGTGACCAGGGCAGTGAAATCCTGCAACTTGAGATGTTCTTCTGAAACTCTACACAAGGACCAAGCAATGTTGAACTGTTGCTTGTTGTTCAACCATTGCTACTCACCAAGACAACACGGTAACAATTCAACCTGCCTAGGGCTGGCATTATGTAACTCCCCCTCCCCCACCCCCTACACCCCCTCCCCAGTTGCATTTTTTTTGTATTATTTCTAAGAATGATGAGGTTTGCAGATCTCTGCTAGCCCTGCCTGCAAACCTCATAGAACCCCTCCATCAACAGTATTATCAGAATAAATCATCCTATGCATAAACTCAAGTGTCATCATTATTAAAATGACAAAATAAAATAGACTGTCTCAGCTAAAGATGACAAAAAGACACACTAGAGCAGTGAGTATTGTATGTAGAAATATAACCATGGCCTGAATGTACAGTATTATATTGCAATATTCGCTGATGATATGATTCTGACACATACATTGCAAGTTTGTTGCAAAATAAACTTTTTTTTCCTGTTTGCCTTGGAGTGCAAATGAGCCATGTCTTGATTGAGTTGGAATAAATGTCAGGACACATTGAAGCTGTTGTGAGATCTGATATACAGGTATTGCATTTTGTCAGGGCAGATTATGGGGTAACATATCACTTGTTCATCTATTGCTCATGCACAAGGGTTAAATAGCTTAGATCTGCACTGCAAAGCTGAAATTGCAGCTTCTGAGCCTGGACCTTCCTGCAATTGGGTCACAGCACAGGCAGTGGGGCAGAGCAGTGACACTGTGCTTTTATTCTAATGACTTTCAATCTGTGCATATTATGCTCCATGGTTAATCAGGTTACAGTGTCTCAGTGTGTGGAACCTGCATCTTTCTGGTGATGTGATTTATTGTGCTGGAGCCAGCTTATGGGTATGATATTAAGCTCAGTATCACCATTCACCTACCTCAGTAATGCCCAGGCTGTCTGCACTGGCCAAGTTACTTTCATCCATGATATTGAACTGAGACTTGAAACAGCTTTATTCTTCTTGAAAGGACACTTTTTCAATCTAATGAGCTGAGAAAGTGTTGTGTTATTGCATCTTCTACATTATATTATTAATTATTAACATCATTTGGAAGCTAATTACCTGTTGTGGTCTTTCCTTTCTGCATACAGTAGCAGTGTTAGATTAGACCTGGGTCAGAGGGGTTAAGTATCATTAGATGAAACATATTATTCTCTTAATTTAATGGATAAACAGGAAAAATACCATATAAATTGAATTCCATCATGGCATGGGGACTTTTACACTTATGTGTGTGTCTGTATAATATAAATACACACATGCTTTGAAAATGCTACATAAACCTCTTACAGGTGGGAACATGCTGATTTTTGGGTCTAATTTTACTTGCAGGGTTATTCAGAGAAAGGTGAAAATCAGGAGAACTGGTAGGAGAAGAGAACAATCTAGACCAAATAGCCGATTTGGAAAGTGAGATAAATTGGAGAATTTTTCTGGTTTGGCTATTTTGACCTATAGAATTTTCACTTCTCCTGTCATTATCCTGAGTTTCACCTTTATTTATTTATTTATAAAGGATTTTACCAGGAAGGATTCATTGAGATTTCTCTCGTTTTCAAGTATGTCCTGGATTCAGCAACATTAAATTGTTACAGTTGTTACAGAAATGCAAAGTAATAAAATACAAGATATTAAAAAAAATAGCACACATATACAGATTAACGGAAAATAAATATATTCACTATGTTACATGTTTACAGGTGCATTCTGTATATAGTCACTATGTTACATGTTTACAGGTGCATTCTGTATATAGTCACTGTGTTACATGTTTACAGGTGCATTCTGTATATAGTCACTATGTTACATGTTTACAGGTGCATTCTGTATATTGTCACTATGTTACATGTTTACAGGTGCATTCTGTATATAGTCACTATGTTACATCTTTACAGCTGCATTCTGTATATAGTCACTATGTTACAGGTGCATTCTGTATATAGTCACTATGTTACATGTTTACAGGTGCATTCTGTATATAGTCACTGTGTTACATGTTTACAGGTGCATTCTGTATATAGTCACTATGTTACATGTTTACAGGTGCATTCTGTATATAGTCACTATGTTACATCTTTACAGCTGCATTCTGTATATAGTCACTATGTTACAGGTGCATTCTGTATATAGTCACTATGTTACATGTTACAGGTGCATTCTGTATATAGTCACTATGTTACATGTTTACAGGTGCATTCTGTATATAGTCACTATGTTACATGTTTACAGGTGCATTCTGTATATAGTCACTATGTTACATGTTTACAGGTGCATTCTGTATATAGTCACTATGTTACATGTTTACAGGTGCATTCTGTATATAGTCACTATGTTACATGTTTACAGGTGCATTCTGTATATAGTCACTTTGTTACATGTTTGCAGGTGCATTCTGTATATAGTCACTATGTTACATGTTTACAGGTGCATTCTGTATATAGTCACTATGTTACATGTTTACAGGTGCATTCTGTATATAGTCACTTTGTTACATGTTTACAGGTGCATTCTGTATATAGTCACTAGGTTACATGTTTACAGGTGCATTCTGTATATAGTCACTATGTTACATGTTTACAGGTGCATTCTGTATATAGTCACTATGTTACATGTTTACAGGTGCATTCTGTATATAGTCACTATGTTACATGTTTACAGGTGCATTCTGTATATAGTCACTTTGTTACGTGTTTGCAGGTGCATTCTGTATATAGTCACTATGTTACAGGTTTACAGGTGCATTCTGTATATAGTCACTATGTTACATGTTTACAGGTGCATTCTGTATATAGTCACTTTGTTACATGTTTACAGGTGCATTCTGTATATAGTCACTATGTTACAGGTTTACAGGTGCATTCTGTATATAGTCACTTTGTTACATGTTTACAGGTGCATTCTGTATATAGTCACTATGTTACATGTTACAGGTGCATTCTGTATATAGTCACTATGTTACATGTTTACAGGTGAATTATGTATATAGTCACTATGTTACATGTTTACAGGTGCATTCTGTATATAGTCACTATGTTACAGGTTTACAGGTGCATTCTGTATATAGTCACTTTGTTACATGTTACAGGTGCATTCTTATATAGTCACTATGTTACATGTTTACAGGTGCATTCTGTATATAGTCACTATGTTACAGGTTTACAGGTGCATTCTGTATATAGTCACTTTGTTACATGTTACAGGTGCATTCTTATATAGTCACTATGTTACATGTTTACAGGTGCATTCTGTATATAGTCACTATGTTACAGGTTTACAGGTGCATTCTGTATATAGTCACTTTGTTACATGTTACAGGTGCATTCTATATTGAGGTATGTTAATTGGGAGCTCTTAAGTGACTTTAGACTGGGGGAAGATTTGATGGCGTCTGGGAGGTTATTCCATTCTTTCAATAGACCCTTTAGTATCAATATACTAGACAGTAGACATAAGCGCTAAATAATATATAAACTTTAAAAAAGCTGTAAAGGTTTTATCAATTCAAGCAGCGAGTTGAAAGTTCAGCTATTAATAAATAATGTATCTTAAGAGTGAAGCACTAAAGCACTTTAGAGAACAGTCAAAAAAAAATCCAACACATTAATGATTGGTTTAGTTCATTTGTTGTACAAGCAATGGAATTAAACATCAGATATACAGTGCAGGAACCCATGTATAATGTAATAAGGCATTGGTCTGAGGAGGAATGGCTAGAGAGTAAAATGTATTTGGGTCAGGGCTGTAGTAAGCAGGATGCAGGTGTTGGTAATGCTAGGGATCTTCCTCCCTCTCCTTTCCTCATTCCTATTTTCTATAGCTCACTGATTCCTTTATCCATCCAACCGAAGAAAATTAAGCATGAGAAGTCCCTTTCCCCCCAGGTCTTAAAGAAGGTAAAATTTCTTTCCTTGCTGTTTTCAACTCTCTCTAAAATGCGATCAATACTTTTCTTGTAAGTTGAAAACAACAGTAGACTTTGGAACCGCTGTAACACGGTGATCCACATTTTCTTTTATCAAACCTTGTCATTTATTTTGTGTTTTCAACTATATTATTATTGATAAACTAAAACTATATAAAAATAAGCAGATTGGGTAAAAAGAAAAAAGTTTATTTTATCAGACCCAAAAGGAAAAGATAAATTTGGTATAATAAAAAAAATCAACAAATAGAATTTTCGCGCAATTATTTGATAAATGCTTTTGTCTGTCAACTTTTTAGTGACCAGAACCCCCCTCCTCCTTACGCTAAACAAACTGCTTATACCCAGCAACAGTGAGTCAAGAGCAAAGAACAAACTGTGTATTTATACAGAGCTTGGCGTTTTTATGTACAGTATGGAAGGTTGTCACTCATTTCAAAGTGAGATGTGTTTATGGATGCTGATATAATTATTATCTCATATTATCTGCTTGACTGCTTTAAAATGCATACTCCTATATAAGAGCACGTTATAAACCACCCACAGCTTTTACACACAGTTGTTATCATTAGATGACACATATATGTGATACATTATACATTATTTTCTTCAAAAACACGACTATACTAGCTATCTCCGCTATAAATATATAAAATTTAAAGACGCTGCCTGCTATGCAACTGTTTATTTGATATTATCGTCATGCTAATGAGCCATAAAAATGGAATTTCTCTCTCCCGGGATTCACTAAATATCCTTTACCATGCCACTGCCAAACCGAGTAATCCACAAACTGCTAAAATCTACAAGAAGTGTTTAAAAATATTAAAATGATATCAAATAAATTCAAATATCTCACGTACAGTTTGCCATAGGCACTAAAGTACGTGTGCTTGCTCCGTATTCTTACAGGCTTACATGCTTACGTTTTGCAACAGGTAATTAGTGTTTCCGGAATAAATTATTCATATTTTCCCCCAGCACACGTTGCCGTAAAAATTATACGTTTTCATTTTAATTGGATTCGGGAAACATGGTGCATCTCATGACTAGCAGATAGATACAATTGTGGTATGCATCCACTTGTCCCTTTATAATCCGGAAGGTCAATTTGCCCCAAGTACTATTTCATCCGCAGCTCTACCACTGTTTGGACATGCCATGATGGATTCCGTGGGCAATTATTTCAATGTTTGCTGAGTTAAGATTTTATTTCAAGCCAATACAGATACAGCCTTCCATGGTCATGTTTGCAAAGTCATTTCACATTAATGTTTGTTTCGAGTGAGTCTTACGGATCCATTCATTAAGCTCCCGTTGTGCTGAGTTCACACAGCTGATGAAATGAAGCACAAAGAGAAAATATCAAGCTCACTGCAGTTTCCTCTCAATATGTTCCATTCCGGGGGCACCAAACCGCCGACCATGTATGCTGTTGTAGTGCAGCCCCAATTAATTTTCTGCTAGCCTGTAGAAAACAGAGGGGAAGCTTCAAAAACAGATGGTAGGTCACAGATTAGTGGACTTGTTCAATTCCACCTCAGAGTACAAGATAAAGACCGTGTTTGAGTTCTCAGAGGAGTCGTTATCACACAATCTGTTGGGTAGCATATTCAAGGGTTCATTGGCTAATCGTTGGGTGGTGGCATACATCGCAGGCCAAGGTAGTCATGATGGACCTTTGACACCCTATTGGAGCTCAGCATTTTTTAAATTGTTTTTTAAAGTATTTTACCAGGAAGGATACATTGAGATTTCTCTCGTTTTCAAGTATGTCCTGGGTGGCGAGTATGTACCGTTGGGTGTCTTGCCCAAGAACACTTACTGGAGAGATGCTCTGGCTGGGATCGAACTTGTGTCTCCGCAGGCTCTCTCCACGCAGAGCAGTGATGTTACCTCTACTCCACCCAGCTGGTATTTCTAGGGAATTGCGTCCTCTTTCAGGTGAATTATGATTCAGATTGCCATACTTCACTTTGTTCAGCAGCACTTGAAACACTCTGCCCCATCGTATGTAAAATTCATATGTTCCAGGAGGAAAATTAATTAACTTTTGGTGGTCCATCGATGAGAAGTTTGAGAAGTGATTAATAAGTAGACATGTGCACCAAATTTAGCCTGTAAGAAATGGATTAAACATTTTTGGGGTTGTATAAATTTTGTTGACACCGCAATTCAATTCGTGCTAGAATCAGATTGAATATTTGTTTTCGAACAGGCCTAATTGCACTATAACTTTTAAGAGTGGCATCTGGATCAATGTTTATTGGCTCACACTGCGTGAACAAGTCAGTCTGGACTGGGTGGAGTAGAGGTAACATCACTGCTCTATGACTGTGGAGACCCAGGTTAAAATCCCAGCCAGAGCATCCCACCAGTAAGTGTCCTTGGGCAAGACACCTAACGGTACGTACTCGCCACCCAGGACATACTTGAAAACGAAAGAAATCTCAATGTATCCTTCCTGGTAAAATACTTTCTAAAAATAAAAAAAAATGAGATTGGCACCTCAGCTCCTTATCATTTCATTTTGTTGCTATTCGGAACATCAACAAACCACCCAAAATTCGGTGAATTTTGATTTGCCTGAAAACAAAAGTACTTGTTTATGAATAATTAATGCGATGTAAGAATTATACAAAGTGTGGAATAGCGCCTACACGATTTGCCCATCAGGCTATAGAAATAATTTGTGTACAGGGAAACAGGAAGGATCGGGTAATCCAAAATGTGATGACAAGGCATCAAAAATTGTGTAGTTCCATAGAAGTTTGGAAAGACTTGAGTTCAGTGCATTGAATAAGCGTATCAAAGTTAAAATTGTCATTCAGGTCAAGGATTTTATGTTGTATATTGTGATTGTCTCTCATTAATTAAGTGCCATCTGATAAGGACGTTCCGAGGAGTCTCAGAAACCTTGTGACTTTACCCATTCTCAGGGGCTTCATATACTTTTGCTCACCAGCTGATAAAGCTGATAAAATATGCTATTATTAGAAAAAGGATAAAAAAATTACACTGAAAATGAGTAGGATACGTTTGTACATGTGGTGACCATGTTTGGTTAATACCTTTGTAGAGTTTTTAAACTTTTAAACATTTAACCAAATGTTGGAGTTTCATTCTGTGACCCTTTAAACATAATGTCCTCCGTGTTGATGGCCTTTTAGGCTGGTGTCAGTCGAGTGTTTTTCAGAGTGGAAGGAACATCTGTAAGAGTGGACGTTCCTTCCACTCTGTCGTCCGCCTGATGCCTGTCTGGCCACCTCGCTGGGCGCATTTAGTGCGCTCAACGTTGCAATCCTATGGAGGATCACGCTTTACAGACCCCTCAAACACGCGTCGTAGTGCTTTGAGGGGGAGGCTTTCCGAATGGACGCAATGCACCTGCTGTAGCATGCGTGGAGGCACGTCAATAAGGGCGCTCATAGTGCGCTCATGTGACATCGCTCAATTTCGTGGCAGTACGTCTATTTAGAAAGCTGTGAATTTGCAAAATACTGGTGAATTGACATCGAAATACGGAGCAGTTTGTGGCAGATCGCAGCAATTCGGCGGCAGCAAAATTGTTCCATAGAGAAATAATGGTCAGTCTATTCACACCGAACTGCACCAAAGTGTCTGTGGAAATGCCCTGATTTTTGGTGGTTCCGTTTAACAGTTTTAAACAGGCAAATCCCATAGGATCCAATGTAAAACAATATTATCTTTTTTTTTTTATTAAACCGTTTATCATTTTCATTTTCAGCAAAACGTCTTTTTAATTATGAACACATTATTGTAATTTTTATATTTTTTTAGACAAAAAGGGTTATTCAAAGAGATCCGAATGGCTGCCGAAAGGTAACCGAACGCTGAAATTCAGCATTCGGTTACCTTTCCTGGCCATTCGGCTATTCAGAGAGCAGGCAGTTCGCCAAATGTTGGCGAATTGCCTGCACATACGGTGCCTGTTCGGTGCCTGTTCGAGGGCAGTGAAATCCACATAGAGAAGCAATGCTTCGTCTATTCAGAGAACAAAAACCAGCAGTGAAAAGTTGCCGAAATGCCCTGCCATTCGGTGGTTTCATTCGACAGGTTTATGCAGACGAATCCCTTAGGCTTCATTGTTAAAAATATTCCCGTTTTAATTCAATATCTAATAAACCATTTATTCTAATATTATGCAGTAAAAAAGATTCTTTATTTTCAGATTTTTAGGATCTTTTAAGCATTTTTCGGAATTTATTTGCAAAACAAAATTTCCGATATTTTTTTTTTAAACGTATTTTCTTTTTTTCTGTAACAGCCCTTTTTATTATCATTCATTGGATCTTATATGTAAATTTCAGACATTTTCGCTCAGTAGTTTCTTTGCAAACAGCGTTTCACTTTTCAAACATTCAAGCGTACTGGTTTTTTTTTTCACTCCATTCGTCTGCGGTGTCGGGTTTTTCCGGCGGCTGCTCTGTGCTCTGATCGGCTCCTGCTCGGGTTAATCCAGATGTTTTTGTGGGTTTCGGTATTTTGCGGTGAGTGTTCGGCAGGTTTTCGGCTGCTTTTCCCTGCACTACGACGGCCCTGTGGTGCTTTCTGAATACACCGCAGGGTTGCCGAAATGGGATCGCCAAATCGTACCGAATTGAGGAGAATGAAAAGTCACCGAACGTGCGGTGGCTTTTCAATTCTCTTTGAATAACCCTGAAAAATTTTGATTCACTATTATTTTTCTTTCTTTTTAAATTCTGTAACAGACCTTTTTATTATTTTTTAATAACCTATTTTATTATTTAGACACATCTTAATGCGTTTTTATTGGTTTAAACACCTATTAGAAGAATAGTAGAGTTCAGTTTTTTGTTTTCTGCAGTTTGGCGGTGTTTGGGGCTATTTCAGTGCTCTTCAGCAGTGTTTGACGATTTTGTCTTCGGGGCACTACGATGACCCTGTATTGAGTAGTGTATTCACTGAAGGGTCAGTGAAATTGAATCACCGTAGTACAAAGCGCTGAAATTTCAGTGCTTTTTGAATAACCCCATAGAAAAAAGTTAGGTTTCTATCATTCACAATATTGTCTGGCTGTGCATACCAGTCAAAATGTACAGACAATATACATTGATGTGGATGATGGGAATCTCCATATATGTATGTACTGGATATACTGTACCTGAAAAACAACATACTTGATTGGTAGAGATGTAAGTCGGTTATACATCTCTTTACTTTAAGTATGGGTGCTAATTGCTGCCTTTCATAACGTAACCCCATTTACAGTGGTGTAGTGAGCCACTTGCCCCCGGTGCTTGTCAGGGGGGGCGCTGCAAGTAGGGGCAGAACGACACATTGTTCTAGGTCAGAGCCAATCCAGGCCTGATCTGGGGCTTCAATCACAGTTCAAACCTTGCTGTGGGACTGCCCCTTGCTGCAGGCATCATCGTGCACGGTGGCGTCATAAAGAGGGATTCTCCCTGCCTGGCAGAGGAATCCAATAAAAGAGATCCTTTGGACCCCTGTATCTCTTGAACCATGTAACCTAGGAGGACTGATTAGGTATCATTGGAAAGGCCAGATACTGACATTTTCAATGATACCAAACCTGACCACATAATCTGTAAAAATAAAAGAGTAAAAATATTTGTTTATTTTTTATCACCAAAAGCATTTAGCATAGGAAGTCTTTTTTTGTGTCACTGGAAAGGCGAGATCTTGACCTTTTCACTGACACCAAACATGACCAGGTAACCTGTAAAATAAAAAAATAATAATAATATTTATTTATTTCCAAAGGAGGCAGTCTTGTTCACGTTTCAATAATAAAGTGAATAATATTGCTGCACTTCCGCACCTTCTCATTTCCCACAGCAGCAGCAAGTGTGG
Source organism: Leptobrachium leishanense (assembly GCA_009667805.1). Taxonomy (NCBI): domain Eukaryota; kingdom Metazoa; phylum Chordata; class Amphibia; order Anura; family Megophryidae; genus Leptobrachium; species Leptobrachium leishanense. Next base: position 23,633,640 of record CM019063.1, on the reverse strand, counting down.
AGGGGATGAAGCAATGCGTTATTACACATTGTTTCATCGAAAACTCAGCTGAGAACAGTGCAGAGGGTCCTTGGACCTCTGCATCACCATTCTGTACTCCCCACAAGCAAGTTTAAGTGAAGCGTCAATCGAAAGGATAGAATCTGGCCTTTCTGATGATACCAAACTTGAACATATAATGTGTAAAAATAAAAAACTGTTAAAAACCAATTGCAAACGTCTTTTTTCCCCCTCTCTGTTCTAAGGCAGAGTCATTATTCACTTACAATGCAAGAAATGTCACCGCAGTATTTCAACTTCTCATTTCCGACACTGTGAGCAAATTTGAAAGTGATGGCATAATGCTTTACTATGCATTATTTTACCTTAAACATCCAAGGGGAGGACTTGCTCCTGGGCGCCTCATGACCTTGCTACACCTCCGCCTCTTTTGCCATTTTGTTTCTGATACAGTACTTGTGATAAGGATATATAATAAAAATGGACATGCTTATAGAGATTTGTAGTGATCATACTGAGATTATGTGACGGCTGGGTGGCGTAGAGGTAACATCACTGCTCTGCGTGGAGAGAGACTGTGAAGACACAGATTTGATCCCGGCAAGAGCACCTCTCCAGTAAGTGTCCTTGGGCAGGACACCTAACGGTACATACTCGCCACCCAGGACAAACTTGAAAATGAGAGAAATCTCAATGTATCCTTCCTGGCAAAATCCTTTCTAAAAAAAAAAAAAAAAATTAGCAATGCAGCTTCCAAAAATACCAATAGAATATAAAAATAATATCTGTATGTGGCATAATACCTGTATATGGAAATTACAGTAACACCTTGTACATCTGTACTGTACAGGGATTTTCAGTCAATATAACCCCCTGAATCTTATCCCTGTACAGCAGTGAGTGATCCCTGAGCACTCCCTGTATCCGTTCACTGGCTGTTGTACTGCCACTTCTATGCAGCAATGCAGACTGACAGGAGTGAGATCTCAATGAGAATTTTATTTCTCCCCACAGGCACAATAATCTTAAAATGTATGCAAATTGGGTTTTATATGTTATTTTTGTTTTTAATTGTATTACAAAATCGTGTTTACATGGTTTTAGTAGTGAGAAAGTTGAGCAGCACAATTCACATGTTAAAACATGTAAAGAGAAAAGCATGAAACAGAGATTCTATTTCATAATACAGAAGCGATTAGGCAATTCTGCCTCGCTATTCTTTATTTCCTCTAAATTTGACACATGATAGTAACGAAGAAAGACTTGGGATATTATTCTTCCCACTTTGGTTTCAAACACATTCAAGCTGTCCTTTAATGGTGACCAGGGGCTACATTTAATTTCCCCCCTAAAAAGCTCACTTAATTATGTTAATTCATTACAATATCTTCTTTTTCATCTCTTCAGAGACAGAGACTAATCATGTGCAGTAGACATGTGCACAGCACAAAATTTCGTTTTGAACTAATGGATTAGTCCTAAAATGCAATTTATTTAGTTGCTAAAGAAATTCGTTTTCAGTTCTTTAGTATGAAAACTAATTTCATTCATCTGAAAACCAGTGGATACAATTACTATTGTAGTGGTGGCTCCTCAGAGGGCTGAGATCGCTGTTTGTTACAGTATCTCTCACTCTCAGCACAATGTGGGCCATATTACATAGTTGGTGCTAACTTAACCAGAGCTGTTGTAAACTTCCCAGAGCCATTATAGCCTATGGAGGTTTTCAGTTTACAACAGCTCTGGTTAAGTTAGCACCAACATTGTAATACTGCCCTGTGTCAGGCAAAGCTGTTACAGTATCTGACTGCTGCTCATCACAGCGCTCAGAGTTTCAGTAAAACTAGTAAATAATATTTTTATATATAAGAGGTTAGAACAATATTATTTCCTTGTTTTACTGAAACTCTGAGCACTGTGATGAGCAGCAGTTACTGTAACAGCTGAGCCTGATACATTGTACTGAGAGGTAATGTAACAAGCAGCCGATCTCAGCGCTCACAGCCATTAGATTTAAAGGGCTAAAAAAAAGGCTCCTCTCTGTATAATGTTTAGAACATCCTCCTACATTAATTAATACCCCTCTCTGTATAATGTATACAACATCCACCTGCATTAATTAATCCAGCCACTGGATTTAAAGGGCTAAAAAAAAAGGCTCCTCTCTGTATAATGTTTAGAACATCCTCCTGAATTAATTAATGTCCCTCTCTGTATATAACATCCTCCTCAATTTATACCCTTCTCTGTATAATGTATATAACATCCTCCTGCATTAATTAATGCCCCTCTCTGTATAGAACATCCTACTGCATTGGCATGTGGAGGGTGCAGAACTTCGGATGTTGCGATGTTGCGCTCTTCATTGCTGGTCTCCTTCACTCATCAATGTGATATCACAAAAAGGACTGAAACTAAAATGTAGTGCATTTTATTTTAGTTTCTTTCGTTTTATGGACTGAACAGTCTCGTTTCTCTTGAGTCATACGAAAACTAAATTATCCCAAAATTCGGACTAAATCGTTTTAGTACTAAAACGAATGCACATGTCTAATGTGCAGTGCTCTACTGGTGATCCTGGTTTCACAACCAGGACTCTACGTCTGATGTCCAGTACATAGAGACAGAAAATCCTATATCGCACTTTGATTGTGGAGGCAGGAGCACCATTGATGGATGAACTCTTTGGGAGGTATTCCAAGCCTGTGTAAATAGAATTAGAGCTGTCATAAGTTTACTGGATCCATTATAGTCGATGGGGTTGTCACGTTTAAAACAGTTCTGGGTAAATTTACACCAAGATTAGAAGAGAACCCTGTGGGCACTATTGCGTGTCCTGAGTTAAAACCAGGACGCTAAGGGGAAAAATTTGCAATCTCTAATTTCCCCTTTTGCATCCTGGTTTCACCAGCAGGTTATGGGGCAGGCGCTGAGTCCAGCGGCTTGCCCCATAGTGGCTGCTAGGGTCGCTGATGCTGTGGGCAGCGCTAATGCGCCATCCCCAGCATCTACTCCATGGAGTCCATAGGGCTCCATGGAGGATCGTATGCTGGATCACATGACCGTCAGTGAACGCGGAGGGAGATAGGGGACTTTCTTCCCCCTATCTCCCTCTGCTCCCAGCAGCCAGAAGCAGTGGATTGGGCTCCTGTTCTTACTGTGAGATAAGAGGTGAGTATTTGTTTTTTGGAGGGGTTTTGAGCTGCAGGTAACGGATTCTACAGCAGTGCAACCCGTTACCTACACCTCTGAGCTGGTGGTAACTTTTCTGTTAGTGCCAGCTCTTAGTAACTAGATTTAAGACCAAGTGATCTTAACGCTAGTTACTCTGTGCTTGCACTATTGCGCTCTCCATGTTAGGCATAGGGAGCACAAAGTACAGTAAACTCGTGCTATGAATCGCTAATTAACAAGAGCTATTGGGTTTTTAACTCATTAGTGATTCGAAGGTGACCTGGCCGCAGCGCTATGACCTCCTTTAAGCTAGCGCTAACGCTGACACTAGTGTTAGCTTGAAGGAGGTGATAGAGCCCTATATCTTTAGATCTGGCCCCAGATGCATAAGGACAAACTTGCTACATCGCTTGTGTAACAAGGAGCTTTCACAAAGTTCTTTTTTCTGATAAAGCTTGTCTTTGTCTAGTATATTTCTTGTCTGAGGGTGGTATAAAAGCTTTGATCTTTGGAAAGTTAGTGGGGCAAGTGTGTGAGGTCCCATAGGGACGATTAAGAAAAGGTATTGAGCAATGAGTTAGATGGGCGCTCTGTGTACACCCTAATGCTAGGTGAACTGGTCCTGAATGTCATTCATTAAGATCCCTACAGGCAATAGATGCTACTTAACTGGTTCAAAGTAAAGCACACAGAAATTGACTGAATTTCTGCTTATATTTTATTATATAAGTGAATATTCTATGCACAGGTTTTTAATTAACACATTTTCCAATGGTTCTCATCCTAATCAAATGGGCTATGCGTGCCAGGGAATGTGTGCACATGACAAGGTGACACAAGCGTGTAGGACGCATGCCATCTCTTTTCTGTGTGGCATCTCTAGATAATGTGGCGTTTGAAGACAATGTGGTTGTTTCTGGCAGTGTGACAGCAGTATTGGCAGTGTGACAGTACATGGAGATGTTTATATGGCATAATGTGACTTTGCACGGAACATATGGGTGACTGGAGTTACGTAGGTTAGAAACACAGGGATATGAAAATGTTCTATATTATAATATTTATGTAAAATAATGTATTCTTAGCTGGAATTTAAAAATGTTTTTGAGAATTTCCTTTTGCTTTCTGAGAGTGTATAAGTATAACATAGCTTGGCATTAAATATCTGCTGCCTTTACATTTGGACATAAAAAATAAACACTCTAAGGCTAGGGTCAGAGTGGGGCAGTCGGAACGCGCGTGCAGACGCACTAAATCACGGCGGCAGTAGCAGCACATAACGGGCAATGACGGCCAATATACGCAGTACGTGCGTACAAAAGTGCGCCGACACCACGCAACCAGCAAATGAACGCATTTTTCTCAGAACGTGAAACCGCTGCTACTGACGTACAGAGTGCGCTGCGGCCGCATGGCAGCGTGTGTGCGTGATTAGGAGACGTCAGACGCTGCTAGTGTGCGGCCTACATAACGTTCAAACAGCCGGATTTCCCTAGACTTCTTTTTACCCCACCGTCATTAAATACGTCCAGAATTGCGCATCGTCTGACCACTTAAGCGTATTCCGTGAAAAAATGCGTGCGCACGCATCGACGTACATTTTGACGGTGGCCGCAGAAAATGCGCTCATCTGTCCCTAGCCTTAGCACTATCCAGGACACGCGCACACACATGTTCACTGACCCAAAGGTTCCTGTTAGTCATTTTATGCACATTGTTTGGTAGTTATGGGGTTAATAAATTATTAAATCCTTTGCCAATCATGCGCTGCGCATTTTGTTATGTTGACCGCTTCACGTGAAGCTTGGAGGAATTCTAATACTAAGTGTACTAATTAAAAATAAATATTCATATTTTTTCCAGTTTGACTATTCCACCACTGGATGCCAATCTGCGGCTAAAACAGATTACAAGCCATATGCTGCAACTTATCTGAATTTCACAATCTTCTCCAGCATTTTTTTTCTCCTCTCAAAATTTTATATAACCTGTTTAATTGACTTCATGGTGGATTAATGCACTCGTAATTTAGCTTTAATAATAATACTTTATTTTTATATAGCGCCAACATATTTCACAGAACTGAACAAGATATATGAAAAAGTGGGGGTGGTATATTAGAACAGCAGCTGCAGGCATAGCTTAATTTCTTCACCACTAGGTGATTTTCAAGTAAACCACTTCCAAAAACTAATGTTTGTTTTTAAAAATCACTTTTATTATTATATTATTATTATTTATATTGCACCAACATATTCCGCAGGGCTGAACATTGGTACAATATAGACAGTGTTACAATGCATTGAGTCCGAACAACATTTGACAAACCAACACAGGAGGAACTGAGGGGCCCTATTCCCGTGAGAACTTATACGCTAGAAGGGTCAGAGGGTGAGAAACAGGCAAGGAGGACTGCAAGGTGAGAGTGATGGACAGGTTGGGGCAGTGAGGTATATTACCAGTGGCATAGCGAGGGGGAGCCCCTGGGTGCCTGTGGGTGGTGGTTCCACAAGCAGGGGCCATCCGACGCGTTGCCCCAGTTCGGTGCCGATCTGTGGGTTTCAACCAAGTGGGCTGACATCTCTTACTACCTCACTGTAGGACAGCCCCACCAGCCGTGGGCATCATCGCGCATGTGCTTGATGATGTCATAAAAAGGGAGTTCCCAATACAAGGGGAATCCCAATACAAGAGATGCTGGGGTCCTTTGGACCTCCTGAAGCATGTAACGTATGAAACATGATCAGATAATCGGTAAAATAAAAATAAAGATATTATTTTTTTTTCTAGTTTTTCTCCAAAAGCGGCAAATTTATCATAGAAGGTTCTTTTTGATGTCATTGGTGTCATTTGATGTCATCTGTCATCTGTCATCTGTAAAAATAAATAAATAAATAAAAATCTTTCAGGTCTTTCTCCAAAAGCGCCAGTATTGTTCACTTTTCCATAATAAAGTGAATAATTTTGCTGCATTACCTTACCTTCTCATTTCCCATAGCAGGGCATAGTATCAACAAGTTTGGAGAGAATGGAACAATGCGTTATTACAAATTGTTTCATCAAAAACATAATCTGCTGCAAAGAGCGCAGGGGGTCCTTTGGACTGCTCCATAACCATATTGAAATGTCACTAGAAAGGATAGAGTCTGTCCTTTCTGATGATACCAAACATTACCATATCATGTGTTTAAAAATCCCAATTGCAGAACATCTTTTTTACCTCCTGTGTTCTAAGGCAGTGGTGTTATTCACTTATAACGGAAATAATTTCACAGCACTAATTCACCTTCTCATTTCCGACACTGTGAGAAAATTTGAAAGTGATGGCATAATGTGTTACTATGTATTTATGTATTATTTCATCTAAAACATGGGGGGCGCTAGGGGAGGACCTGCCCCCGGCACATCATGACCTTGCTGCACCTCTGTGTATTTGTAGGACAGGTGGTAGGATTCCATGAATAAGAATGTCTTAGGAAAACTAGGGGAAACTCTGACAGTACGAGGGAGAGCGTTCCAGAGAATGGGGGCTGAGCGTGAGAAATTCTGCAGTCTAGCATGGGAAGAAGCGATGCAGGGGGAAGCTATGCTCAGGTCACCATTTGACTTTAGGGAGCGGACTGTGGAGTTAGTGGGGCTTTGTAGGTCAGGGTGAGGATTTTGAATTTAATTCTGCAGTGGATGGAGAGCCAGTAAAGGGGCTCGCAGACACAGGGCGGTGGATGAGGTGAAAAAGACTGGCTAAGACAAGGATGTGAATCTGCGTCTCCACAGTTGTAGACTAGAACTGTTACCTCTAGCCAGTCGATACGTTCACTGTGAGCTCTAGAATATACTTTTTTGATTAAGTTCTCCTTTGTAAAGTTCAAAATACCTCAGGTTTGTAATTGGGTGTGAAGCTTCTGAGCTTGGGCGCTGATTTTAAATATTTTTCGAACTATCTTATCATATATACCAGTGGTTCCCAACCGCGGTCCTCAAGTACTCCTAACAGGCCAGATTTTACAGATCACCTTGGAGAAAAGCAGACTGAATCCTGCAATCACTGAGCAGCAAATCCTATCACCTGTGCTGTAGTTCAGCTATCTGGAAAATGTGTTGTTCAGCTTTTTAATGTACTGAAATGATCCACGAGGTTCTGTTTACAGCAACTTCTTTATTATTATAGTACATGAGATGAGTTCTGGTTTCCTGACTCTGAGCAGGCTCTCCTGCACAATACCACTTCCTGGGGCACAGCTCACTTCCTGTTCCCTGACCCTTATAAATATGCATTACTTACTCAGCACATCCTTTCTTTTCTACAAAAACAGACAAACAGCAAAACGCAAACAATAATAAACAATAGAACAATTGGCATGACAATCAACTTAGAACACATGAGTTTAGTGTCAACAGCAGTTAACATTCTTCAATGAGTATTTGTGGCCATCTGACAACTCTGCCACTTGATGTATGTTGGTCCCCTTGTGATGACTGTTGTAAAGCTCTTCCTGGATGCTCTACTGGGGCCGTACTGTCCTCTGTATTGTCAGTATCCTCAAAAGAGGGCTCCTCAGGGGTACTTATCAGAAATAGAAAAACTGACCTGTTCAGGGTACTTGAGGACCGCGGTTGGGAACCACTGATATATACTATAGGTCACCTCTAATTAGCTAACTGCAATGACTTTTATATACTTTGTAAGAAAAAAAAAACTTATGAAGTTTTCTTTGGTTTTAGAACAGATAACTTGAATCTTCAAAACGCACCATCAGCTGCCTTGTATTTAATCATCTTGATCTGCAGCTGAGCAGGACAAAAGCAAATTAAATTTGTTGGCTGCAAACAAATTTCATTTGCTTTTGGGCTCCATAAATGCCCCTAAAACTTTAGCACAGTGCTGCTTACACTTTTTAAAACCATCTAGGAATGGGTCTGAATGACATCTCCCCAACTGAACCTGCACGAGACCAGAACTGCAATATTTCCTTTTGGCCTGAAGATGGCAACATCTGCCTGCCAAATAGGTTAGTACAGTAAGGAATGTAATGGTCCTGAATATTTTTATTGTGTAATTAAAATGATTCTCCAAAAAACAACTGGTGCCTAACAGGGTTTTTTGAAAATCACTTTGTAGTGAAGGAGTTAATATATGTACTGTAAATCTTAGAACAATAAATATCAAAAGGGTTAAAGTGAAATGCACTATAATCATTTGTACTCTTACAACAAAAATATGTATGATGTGATGTAATGTATCAGTAAAATAATGCAGAATATGTAGGATCCTAGTTTCAACAGCACTAGCTGGCTTCTTCGGACTTCTAAACTATTCAAACAGCGCCATACTTGCCACTGAATTGCACTGAACACTGTAGTGGTGTGAACAGCTGGAAAATTTGTTTCATTTAATTTCTAAATATATTCTTTTTTGTTATTTCGTTTCGTAATTTTGTTTTGTTTATTTTTGTAATTTCGTTTCGTATATCGAATCACTAAAAATCCCATTGTAAGTTAAGATTGATTCAATAATTGATATTGAGTCGGATTTCGGATCACTAAACAAGAGTTAGGGTTAAATGTTGAGCAGTCCATGGGCCTGTCGTGCAGACAACAGATTCAGCACCACAGGCCAATTTACAGGGACAGGCTGCTTTGTGAAACAGTCAAACTAATCTGATTTGTTTCATAATGTTGTTTGCTTTAGTACTTGTATGTAATGTAAGGTAAGATCGATTTGATAGTTGATATCAAGTCGAATTATGGATTGCTAAATAAAACCCCAATAAATCATATCCTGCTCAGAATCATTTAATCAATGGTTCGCTTGTGAAACAGTATAAGGAATCAATTTCGTTATATACTGTTTTATTTTTGTTTCAATCTGGATTAAATCAATTTGTTATTTCGGAAGTACTTCGGAAATATGAACTAATGAATTTTCACACGAATTACGAAACAAATGCACCCCTCTACTGAACAGTGAATTTCAGCATATGGTGCAATTTCGTGGAAGTTTATCTATTCACAAAGCTGTCAATTCTCCAAATACTGGCGAATCAACAGCAAAATACTTTGCAGTTCGCCGCAATTCGGCACTCTTCGGCGGCAGCGAAATTGTCCCATAGAGAAGTAATGGTTAATCTATTCAGAGAATGCCAAACTGCGCCAAAGTGTCAGTGAAATGCCCTAATTTTCGGTGGTTGAGTTTGACAAGTTTAAACAGGCGAATCCCATAGGATTCAATGTAAAAAAAATAACGTTTTTATTATTTAAACCTTTTACGTTTTTCCTTTTCAGCAAACCGTCTTTCTGTTTATTTATTTTTTAGATTTTTTTGGTATTTTTTTAGATGAAATGTTTGATTCCCTATTTTTTAAAGGAGTTTTTGTTTATTATTCTGTAACAGACTGCTTTATTTATTTTTTTATTGGACCTTCTTTTTATTATTTCCACACGTTTTCATGCATTTTTTATTGTTTTAAACACCTTTTAAAGGATAGCAGAGTTCCTTTTTTTATCCCTGCAGTTCGGAAGCGTTTGGTGTACAGTTCGCTGATATTTGACGGCGCTAGGCGAGGGGTCGGCAGAGGCATTCGGGGGGTTGATTGGCAGTTAGCGGCCTTCTGCGGCACCATGTTCAACGCATTTTGGGGCCCCTGTGGTGACTAGTGAGTTCACTATTCAGTGAAATTTCAGTGCTGTCTGAATAACCCTCATTGTTCACAGCTCCATAAATACTATATAGACTGAACGCAACTCTGTCAGTTGACCAAGCTTTTTTTTAAATTGATTTCTAGTTCTTCTCTATTGCAACACTTACAGAATGAAGCCACATATTTATCAATTAACATTCACGGGAAGCTATTTAGAGATATCATGCTGAGCTGCAACACCCAATTACACTTATTTGAGTAATCAATTGAAAAAGGGCATTTTAAAGCGTTCTCTCCCCTGCCATGTATATATGCACTTTGCACTTGAGATATACCTTCTAGTTTAATTAAGAATATGACATTGCAAATATAATTTTAAAATCTCACCAGTGAACCAATAAATTGCATTTCTTAGGTTTCTGGAATACGTGCCTTTTTTTTCGTCTGTCAGTGGGAAAATAATTGAAATAACACAGCTCTGTATATTTATTTATAAATCATTTATTTATTTATAAAGTATTTTACTAGGAAGGATACATTGAGATTTCTCTCGTTTTCAAGTATATTGATGTTGCTTCCCTCTAACAAAATGATACGTAGCACAGCTGCAATTACAATGGAAGATCTCAATGTTTGTGGGTGAAGGTTTCCTTCTGTCAATTATTAAATTAAATTATTATAATCAAACCTGTCAAACCCTGAATAAAATATATTGCTAAAAACCAGTCTACTGAACTCATGTGATGTCGAAAGCCAATTAAATTCACATAGCCCCTGCTGTCCAATCGCTGCAAAGCATAAGTTGCATCTTGCTGCGACTCTACGGCAACTCCCCCAGCCCACCCTCATTTCCTGTGGCACATCGCCACAATTGGCTGCCAGAGGGACTGTCCAAGATCAGGCAGGTCCACCTGCAGTCGGCTGTGACGATTGGCCGCAGAGAAGGGAGGCAGGCTGGGGGGGGGCTGCAGTGCCGCAGGGTGTGCTATGCTGCCTCGCGCCATTCAGGACTGCCTGCCTCCCAGCACAGCCCTGGCGTTAAGGGGTTAAAGAAACTATGATTTTTATGATTTTGCAAAGCATATTTCTGGTGATAAAACTACTTTAACCCCCCCTGACGGTTGTCCCGAGTGTATCTCGTGCTTAAATTTCACCACTGAAAGCAGTAACCCCGAGACACACTCGGGCTGGATACATCACCTCTCCCTGCGCTCCCTCGCTGATCTCTACAGACTCCTCCGGCGATCGCAGTGTTTTACTTCCTGTATTCCTTCTCGTGAGCAGGGAACCAGGAAGTATGAGGTCACGATCGTCGGAGGAGACAGCTGGAGACATCGAGGGAGCGCAGGGAGAGGTGATGTATCCAGCGGCATCCCGAATGTTGCTCGAGGTTACCGCTTCCAACATAGGAATTTAACCCTGAGCTACACTCGGGATACTGCTGGGGGGGGCAAAATAAAACAAAATAGAGTGCTTTGGGACATGAAAATTTGAAATAAATAGACCGCCAGGGAGGTTAAGGTATTAAATGACCTAAGGACTAACTTTCCTCTTTCTTTTTTCAGTCCATTAAATATCTCCCATTGCGACTTGATCAAATCTTCTAGGGGTCGGTGTAGTTGCAGATAAGGAGATTTGAAAACTTTTTTTCTGGTCAGAGACTGTAGGAGAAAAGTCATACATACACTGCGTGGCTACAAAAAAGTCACCACGCTTATTTATCTAAGGAAATAGGTGTGAGCCTTCCACTGGATAATTACTGCAGTGATTAATATGTTCCAGCAGCAAAAATGAGGTCATGTGACTCCCTGAATATACTGAATGAGCAGATTTTTCCATCAATGGGTTTTTTCTTCCCTGATGGCACAGCTGGCATATTCCAAGATGTCAGTACCAGGATTCATCTGCCTCAAATTGTGCAAGAGTGGTTCAGGGACCATGAAACATAATTTTCCTACACGGATTCGCCACCACACAGTCCAGACCTTAACCCCATTGAGAATCTTTGGGATAATGTGCTGGAGAAGACTTTACACAGCGCTTCTACTCTTCCAACATCAATGGAGAAATTAATGCAACTCAGGGCAGAAATGAAAGTTGTGACATTGCATAAGCTTATCGAAACGATGCCAAAGCGTATACGTGCTGTAATCAAAGCAGAAGGCAGTCCAGCAAAATATTAGAGTGTGTGGCAGGCAGTGTATACTATGGCCGGGAACTATTACAATTCAAATAAGAAATCTGGCAGAATCTCTTATTGTGTTTTTCTAATACTGCTTCGTTGGAATTTTATATTTTGTTTCTTTAAATTCCAGAGGAAATAAGAATTTATGAGGAAAAAAACCACTGAACAATATATTGCATCCTTTTATCATGTTGCTGCATCGTCCTCGGATTTGCTTTATCAGGCTTTTCACCATCCTGCTTTTTATCTAACATGATCATTGTTTGGTTTTCAGTTATGTTTCATTGAATTATTATTCGCAATTAATAGAAAAGTAGAAAAGAGCTCTGAATATCTAACTGTGAGACAACACATATTCACAGCAGCCAAGGCTCGAATGTGAGTCAAGGCAATACACATGCATTTTGCGATTTCTTATGAACAGGCTCAGAATCAAAATTACGGCTCCAAACAGTACTCACACAAACCCACACTGTCATGTCATCATCTCTCACCTTAGTGGTCACTGTATTCTCTCTCAAATCTGTCCCTTTCACTAGCCTTTAAAATCTGTTCCTGTTCTACTACTGTAATTGCAACCTTAAACCTAACCCTGCCCAGTCACCATAAACATTCTTTTCCCTGAACCCTAAACTTCCCCATCAATCCTTTGCTTTCTCCTATTCCTGCATCCCTAAATCTGTCCCTGTAATCTCCCCTGTCTCTGCAAAACTAAATCTGTCCTTGTCCCCACTCCGATACCCCTAAACCTTCCTCATCAATGCTGTTCCTGCCTCATTCCCTACATCCCTAAACTTTACCCATAAAACATGTCCCTACTTCTTTACCTGGTGACATAAATATGTTTCTGTAGCCTTTAACTGCCCTCTAAACCTGTCCATGCTCTCCATGTAATGTCAGTTCAACACAAATGAGTCCATTCTCTCCTAAACCAGTCCTTGCACTTCAAAAGCAGTCTCTGCACCCCCAATGCTGTCCTAACTGTTCTTCGCATAAAGGATCCTTTTCCACTGTTGCCAGCAAATAGGAGCCGGAAAGGGAAAAAAGTTGATGCAAGCTGATATCCTTCACGAGCTCCCTTGTACCAGGTCTATTACAACCCAGCCAATGTAATAACAGCTCCAGTCAGGATAATCGGGAGTTGCAGACAGGTACCAGCAGTGTCGCTGCACACGGCCACCACTGGTATCGGCTCCTGACGTCTGTAGCTCTGCATGAGCCTGCATGAGTAGGTTCACGGAGGAGCCGCGGAAGAACACCAGGAACTATTTGCTCTCAGTGGTCCACTGCATACAGCGAGAGGAAGTGATGGATCAGGCCCCCCTCTTCAACGTGGGATCAAAAGTAAGTATACGATTTTTGAGGTGGTTACTGTACTGTGTTAAGTGATTTTGCAAAAGCAGAATCATTTAAGCCCAGCTTTTGGGAGTTGGGATTTCCTTCAGAAATACTGGCTCCTAAAGAGAAGCTTGTTTTTCTAATGCTATCATTATTAATGGCTTCTATACAAAGTGTAGAAACTGTTAATATAGACATACAGGGTTATTCAGAGAGAGGTGAAAACCTTGAGAATTGCCAGGAGAATGAACAATGTAGACCAAATAGCCAGTTTGGAAAGTGAGATAAATGGGGGAATTTTTCTGGTTTGGCTATTTTAACCTAGAATTTTCCCTTCTCCAGTCATTCTCAAGGTTTTCACCTCTCTCTGAATAACCCTGTTAGTAGGTACTAATTCCTAGCCGTAATCTAAACCTGCGGCAAGGTCAGACTAGCAACCACAGACGTTATGCACAATGGATCCAGTCGCTAACTTAATGGGAGGTGGAAAACAGGGCCCACAGTGTTTCTGCTGAAGATCTCTTATTGAATCCCATGAGAGCTGCAGGATACACCAATCTGGTCAAACTGTGGGCCTATTCCATTGTTGTCAGTAAAATGTAGACCGTAAGCTAGGCTCCTTACTGTTTCCATTTTACCGAGCGTATTCCAGGGTAGGCGCTTGGTTAGTGTCTTGCCTCAGAACGATGCTCAAGACTGCCCGATTTGGACAACGGTGAGGAGCCGAGTATGGGCTTGAGGAGTTCATAGTACTCCAAGGAACCCTGTGCATCCCGGCCTCAAGCTCTGCGCGAGCTCGCTCTTGCGAGGAATCACAGAAGACTAGGAACTATTTACTCCCAGCTTCACTCTGCTCCTGGTGAGAGTAAGCAACGGATTGCGACGATGGTGAGATAAGAGGTTTTAATTGGGGGGGGGGGTTCATAGTATGTTACGTGATTTTGCAAATGCAAAATCACTGGACACCAGTTTTGAAGGGATGGTATTTCTCAGTGAAATACTGTCTCCCGGGTGAAAGCACAATCTACCTTGGAATAGCCTGCGCATCCACGTGGAGGCGAAAATTAACATCTTACTATACTAAAGGGCCCATTCACAAAGCACTGAAATTTTGTGGTTTGTGCACCAATGCATTTCCATTTTGCCGAAAACAAAATTAATTCACTAGAGAATGGTCACCGTATTTTGCCAAAATTAGGCTTGTGCACCGATTTTTTTTTCGGTTAGATTCGGTTCGATTTGTTCGGATGTTTAAAATTTTCGATTCGGCTCGTTTCGACCGATTTCTGTTTCGATTCGGTTCGGTTCGTTTTTCGTGTACATTTGTTTTTCGGAATATCGACCATTTTTCGTATTTTCGGGTCACTTTGCTGTTTTTTTTGTATCGACTTTTCGGAAATTTCGGAAATTTTAGTTTTTTCGGAACGTCTGTTCTCCTCGTTTCAAAGTGTCTACGATAATTCTGGCGATTCTATCGTGTTTTTTTTTATTAAATAAAGATCCTTTTTTTCTTATGAATAATTGAATATACATTTCACAACTTTATTTAATCATATTAAAATGGTATGAAAGCCAAGGAACAAAAAAAATGAACAAAACGATTTAAAAAACGCTAAACTGACCTGAATGCCACAAGAAACAAGTGATACGCATTTACAAATACAAAATTTACAGAATCAGCGATATAACCGATAATAGTTAAATATACGATTTCCAGAATTACCGAAATGGAACCAAAATCACGAATGGAACCGAAATCATGAATAGAGCAAAAATAAATTTCGATTTGACACATTTCAAGTTCATTCAAAAAATCCTAAAATTTTTCGTTTCGGCTCGGAAAACTTTTCGGATCTATCGGTTTTCTGGTCCGATCCGATTCGGAAATTCGGCCGAATCCGAAGACACGAATCGGGAAATTTTGTGAAAATTCCGAAATTCCGAAAGCCGAAACGCACATCCCTAGCCAAAATTAGAGTCGCTGAAGCAGTTATCGGACCTTGGCAAAAAACACTAAATTCCACTGATAACTGCGACGAAATGTGCCGAATTAGCATCGCCGAATTCTGCCGCACTGCAGGAAAAAAAGGAAGACTACTATTCTCCTGATATGATTATAACGCAATAAAATGTAAATGAAAAGGTGCTTTCAAAGAGAATACAAAAGGTCTGTTACAAAATAAAAAACGATTTTTTAAGAATGAGAAAAACAAAAATTTATCAAAAATTACAAAAAGTACAAAAAATAAACAGGGGTTTTGCAAAAAATAAAAAGAATCAACGGACTTTAAAAAAATATATATTACTTTTTACATCGAATCCTATGGGATTTGCTGGTTTAAATTTGGCGAATTGAAGCACTGAAAATCAAGGTATTTTGCCCATAGTCTTCTTGGGGCAATTTCGGTGCCACTGAACTCTGCCGAATTGTGGTGAATTGCACCGTATTTTTCAGTCAATTCACCAGTATTTGGCAAATTGACAGCTTAGCGAACAGACAAATTGACCCGAAATTGCACCTAAAGGTGAAATTCTCCATCTGGTGCAATTAGGGACCAATTAGGAGATGTGAATAATCGCTAAAGTATAGAAGACATTAATTTACAATAACCTCGCAACACCAACACTCGAGCCGCAAGCCCAGTTCGCAGCAAGAGTGGAATAAAAATTTGGGTAGATAAAATAACGTTATGTGTAATGTTTTGTGAAATGTCTCCTGTAGACATCTTGAGCTAAATTACAATCTTCACGCAAACGTTTCCGCCGGCGCAAAAAAGCATTAACGCGAGGGGTAAAACCATTTGTGCCTAATCCTGTATTACATAGTCAGCAAAACAACTGCGCGCAAACGTCTACCGCGGGTGAACCTGCGCGAACCCTGCGCGAGCTTACTGTACTGCGCGAGTCCTATACTTAACATTGTGAGCGTAAAGGCGAATGTGCACTGGTACGTGGATGGTATTACAATCTATTTGCGGTAATTACCGCATAGCCTTTGCGCGCATAATTTTAGCAACTGAAAAAAGCTGGTGGTAACGGCAAATCTGAACAACCTGGCCGAACCCAAAAAAAAAAACAGCACATAAAAAGGAATGCAGCAACAATATAATGGATGATGGCAGGTGTGTGTGTGTGTGTTATTACTGTAGCATATGTGCTCATTTTGCATCATAGACGCAGAACTCGTCTCCGATGCCTCTGCCAGGCGCAATTCAGTTGCGTTTGATTGGCTGATTGGGTGCAATAAACAGTGCGAAGGTTTTTGCTCGAAGATTGTAATATAGCCCCTTATCGGCAGCTATGGAATAGGACACTATAGGGGTTATTCAGAGAGAGACAATCTGGCCCCCGAAATGTCACCGAACAGGGACAGACGGTAGCATTTCGGGGCCATTTGGCTATTCAGGGAGTAGGCATTTTTCGTGATTTTTTTCAACAAAATTTTTTTCTGTTTTTTTTAAAAAATGTTTTTTCGTTTTTCTGTAACAGCCCTTTTTATTATCATTCACAGGATCTTATATGTAAATTCCAGACATTTTCGTTCAGTAGTTTTTTTGCAAACAGCATTTCAATTTTGACACTTTCAATCGAATTGTCTTGTTTTTACTTACCCTGTTCGTCCGCTTGTCGGCTTTTTCCGGTGGCTGGTCTGCACTGTGATCGGTGGTTCTTTGAAATCAGAAAATGAAATGGCCTTTTTTTCTTATGCCGGTTTATGTTGTGAGTGCAATAATCAGTCAATGAAGGCTTAATAACGGCATGCAATTTAATTTGGCGTCAGGATATTTATCTAGCCATTCTGAATCTTATTTGAGTGGGCAATAGGTTTTTCCTTCAGGAGTCCCAATTGCAATTGGGGATCAATTGATGCACCAAGCTTGCTATTATTCCAATAATGATGTTCTAATTATGCTGATCCCTTTCACAACTTACTTTGTCTATATGATTTTATTTAGGTTTATCTTCCATCTTCCATTTAGGTTTATAGTACCATCCTAGCACTCTTGGTTCTTTTGGGGGGGGGGGCGAGCAATTGGCTCTCTTTACTCGTTCTAAAGTTCTATGGGCAGTATTAAAAAGCTGGTGCTAACTTAACCGGGGCTGTTAAACTTCCCAGAGCCATTATAGCCTATGGAGCTGTTAAGTTAACAACAGCTCTGGTTAAGTTAGCATCAACATTGTAATACTGCCCTGTATATTTAAAGCAGTTCTAGGTTTAATCCTATATACCAAGAGTGTTCACCCTAATTGTCCTAGGCCCCTACTACACGCTTCGCGCAGCGCATTTGCGTGCACGCAATGGACAAAACCATTTGCGCTTACGTCGTCGTACGACGTTCCGCAAATGATGCGTGATAACGTCCAACGCGAGTGACCCTGCGTGAACCCAGCGCGAGCGCAAGTTCCTGCGCGCATCCTATACTTAACATTGTGAGCGCAAATGCGTTAGTGCCGATGGTATTGCAATCTACGTGCAAAGTCGTACGAGCGACGTTTGCGCGAATTTTCATACCGTCTTTGAAAACTTGGTGTTAACTGCAAATATGATCGTTGTGGCCGAAACTAAAAAACTCGGCGATAAAAAAAAATACAGCACAGTACAGTTACACATTCTACACATACCCAGACATCAAAAATTAATAATTTGTCAAAACTTTTTTTTGCTGCAGCACATATACACAGATTGACTTTGACAGGCGCAACAACCTAACTTTAGAAGATGGTGGTTCTTAATTCTGATTGTCTGAATCCCGTGAAAAAACAGTCTGCCCACCGATTCCTGCACGCAACGTTCATTTGCGCACGAATCTGCGCGTCAGATTTGCGCACGTAAAAAATTGAAGGCTGAAAAACTGCGATTGGAGCGTACTACTGCGTTAATTTGCAGGCGCTAAAATTTTTTTTGCGTGCGCAAAAAAATTGCGCTGCGCGAGCGCATTTGCGCGAAGCATGTAATAGGGGCCCTAGTGGGGTGAGGTGATTACTAGCGCACCTGGGGAAAGTTTTTCTCGGGTGTATGTTGCGGTTTTTGATAGTGATCAGCGGCTCGTCAACTTTTTCTCACGTGTTTGGCGTCTTTTTTGCAACGGTTCCGGCAGGTTTTCGGTGGGTGAAAGCTGAATTAACCGCAGGGTGGGGAAATTTGATTCCCCAAAGTGCGGGAAAGTGCAGGGAACGGGAGAACTGAAATGTCGGTGACAGTATTACAAAGTTGGTGCTAACGTAACCAGAGCTGTTGTAAATTTACCAGAGCTATTACAGTCTATGGAGTTGCTAAGTTTACAACAGTTCTGGTTAAGGTAGCACCAACTTTGTAATACTGCCCTATGGAGTTGCATGTCAGAGATTCTTACACACAGTCCCACAAACATCCAATCTGACAAGCTGCGGGCCAGTTCCCGCTCGCCAGGGCTCAATAATCACACTCTCCAGGTGAGAAGACGAGTGAAATTTTGAGCCGTGTTATAAATATCGACATATCATTGAGGTTCACAGCAGGAAAATCCACTTATGCGTCATTCCCCCTGAATGCAAGCGCAATTATGATTTGCAAGAACTATTTAATTGACCAATTAAGGCCAATTAAAGAAGATTTAATTTAAAATTGAAATGTGATTTCTAATTCTTTTTTCATGCTAGCGCTATTTTCTATATCTTAAGTCAGCCTGAATGCAATCTCACGGTGATTGCACACAAGAGTATACAAAGTTTAAATTGTCTGGCCATTGCAAGTTTTAACAAAACACAATAGCAGCACATTTTACAGTTTGTGTACAGTTTTTGCAGATATTAAGTACTCCGCTGCAGCAGAATTATAATCACCCGGGACTTAAACTAGAGGGGTTATTCGTTAAGAGCCAAATTTGCTACCGAATTGCACGTTACGGTGCAATTTTGTGCCAGTTCAGCTATTCAGAAAGATGTCAATTCGCCAAATATCAAATAAAATAATTTTCTGCCCATCACCACAATTCGGCAGCCTTCGACAGCAGTGACATTGAACCATAGAGAAGTAATGGTTAATCTATTCAGAGAGCGGAGAACTGCACCAAAATGTTGGCGAAATGCCCAGGTTTTCGGTGATTCATGTTGACAGATTTAAACAGGCGAAGCTCATAGGATTCAATGTTAAAAAATATTACAGTTTTTTCATTACTTTTTTTATTCAACCGTTTATTCTTTTATTTATTTTTTAGGTATTTTTGTCGATTTGCTTTTAGAAACAATTTTTGATTCCCATTATTTTCCCCCCTGAAAACAGCCACCAAGCCGCCAAACTGATTGCCACATGCACCGAAAACAGCTGATGAGACGCCAAATGCCACTGAACTGACTGCTGAACACTGCCGAAAAAAGCCATCGAAGACCGTCGAACGGAAAGCTGGACGAAAAAAAAAGAGCTCTGCAATTTTTAAAAAAGTGTTAAAATAATAAAAATGCATGAAAATGTGTGAATAAAAAAGGTACTTTAAATAAATTCATAAGAAAAGACTGTTACGGCATTTCAAAAAAATTCCATAAACAAAATGGGAATCAAAAATTTTGCCTTAAAAATTCAGAAAAATACCAAAAAAATGCTGAAACTGAAAAGAATAAACATTTGAACAAAAAAAAATAACAAAAACGGTAATATTTTTTAGCAATGAATCCTATGGATTCGCCTGTTTAAACCCATCGAACTGAAACGCCAATAATATGGGCATTTTGTCAAGATTTCTATGCAGCCCGGCATTCTCTGAATAGATTGACCATTACTTCTCTGTGGCGAATTTCACTGCTGCCGAGGGTCACCGAATCACGACGATCTGAGACGAATTGCACGGTATTTCCCTAGCAATTCGCCAGTATTTGGCAAATTGACAGCATTCTGAATAGCCAAATTGCCACGAAATTGTAAAAGTGTAGATGTCAGACACTTAAAACTGTGTTATACATATAAATGACCAAATACGTATCTTTTAGTGCGCCTTCAGGCGATTCCTCCCTTCCACCCAAACAACAGGATGCTTCAAGAGAGTGAAAAAGGTGCACTAAGGATAAAGCGCAAACAGCAGCCACATAGCGTTATACTGAAGCAGATGGAGTATAATAACCCCCGCTGTACATATGTGCTTACAAGATTAAAATTAATTTTGTGCATATGAAGAATACTCAGCCACACTGGTTATCAGTCATCGATCCATTGAATATTCTCCAGGGAAATCCTCCAGATGTCCTACCTAATTCCGTTTGGAACTGAAATGTTGGCAAAATGCCCAGGTTTTCGGTGATTCCGTTTGATAGATTTAAACAGGCAAAGCTCATAGGATTCAATGTTAAAAAAATATTACAGTTTTTATTTCTTTTTTATTGAACCGTTTATTCTTTTATTTGTTTTTTAGAATTTTTCAGGTATTTTTCTATATTTTTTAGAAACAACTTTGGTACAAAATGTCTCCATCCATTGACTTACCTATTTTATTAATTTACTGTTTTAGACCAAGGATTAGGTTCTCTATTTTTTTTTGTTCAGCTTCTATACATCGCTGCTGTCAGCATCAGCGAAGGAAAATTGCTTGGAAAGAGGCATGAAACAAAATGAAATACCAAGGGCACCATTTCCAGTAATGCTTGCAATTGTTTAAAAAATGCTCCGTTAGTGTGCCTGCAGCCACCATGAGCAAGTACCTGGGGCTTAATCAAATAAATAAATGGTTATTTGATTTCTATTAATCCAATGGTCAAATGAAGTGACTGTGTAAGAAGATGAATTTGAATGGTGGTGCAGCAGGGTAGGGAAAGTGCCTCATGGTAAGTGTTAACACTGTTGCGGCTGGCGCAGCTGCAGGAGGGGACATAATGCTGACCATGGTTGGCCACCTGAGCCTAATTTTTCAATCAATTAATATATACGTATGTGGTTGTCATTAAAAGGCTTAGGACATGTTTTTGCTCTGCACTATGTTTCTTAAAACATACAGTTGAATTTAATTTGTTTACAGGTTGGGAACCCCTTATCAAGAATTCTGAAATTCAGAAATCTGTCACTTGGAGACTTCCAAATCTCTGAATTATTCACCTCTCTGATGATGCTCTCGCAGCAGTCCGGCGCTACTCTGATGACTGCATCACAGTATGTCACATATTGGGGAACTCTGTTCAGCTCCAGTGTGTGACATGCTGCAAAGTAAAATACCAGCTCTGCACAGCATGTCCCTCTGAAAAAGTGGAATAGTTATTGGGAATTGAAATGCAGCTGTGTGTTAGTTTGACTCTCCTGAACTGAGAAATGGTAGAATTATGGCTGAAAAGGGCACCGATTTCAGCTGTCAGGCCAAATTAAATCGAGCTCAAGTTGCTTACATTATTGACTTCCACAGCACTATGAAGCTTCGCCTGCCATTGTTCGGATTTCCCTATCTGGAACATGGAATTTAATTGTTTTTGCAACACCGCTAAACAATGGAAATTATTGGATACCTCTCTATACGTACGAACAGCACGCATACACATAGATATATGACAATATAAAATATTTTCCATTTCTGGTACTGAGTTCTTTTGTGATAACTAGAATCAAGGTTTTGGTCAAGGCGTCATAGAAGACAGGTATCACTGTGAGTCACTCCCATCTGTTCATAAAGGTGTGGGGTTCGTCCTCTACTCTTAGTAATAGGTGATAGAATGCCGACATACTATGGGCAAGTGGAAGTGCTAGGTGACAAAGGGCCTCAAATGGAGTCAGTGGGCGAGTGAGAGAGGAGCAAACAGGCAGGGCCCTCAAGTACGAGTTAACCTCCGCAAAAGAAGGGTTCAGGAGGAGTCCGACAACCAGTGTGGCAACAGTTGCCCTCTTTCAGGACATGAAATGCAACACTTTTTTCCTCCCTACCTCACCCTTTCCATTTCTTTATAGATGTCTTCTCTGCTCTCCCTCTCCATACCATACTCTGGCCTTCCCTTTCGCCCTTTTTCTTAGCTGTGTTGTTTTTCTTGACTTGTTTAATACCCCAATTTTTACTTAAGGATGAATTCACCAAACTCTTTCACGCCCTAGACAAACTGGGAATTAGCATTGGTCGGTGCTTGCTAATAAACACACCTCTTTTCACTTAATCACCTTTGTAACTCCAACACAACGTCTACTGTTTGTTGTATCGTATGATGTTTTCCGACCACTATCAGGGTTATTAAAAGAGATTCGAAAAGTCACCGCACGTTCGGTGACTTTTCATTCTCGTCAATTCGGTTCCTTTTGCCGATCCCAGTTTGGTGACCCTGCGGTGTATTCAGCAAACACCACAGGGTCCCCGAATTGCAGGGAAAAGCTACCGCAAACCTGATGAAAACTCACCGCAAAACCCAGCGAATGCACGCCGAAAACCCTCAAAAACATCTGGATTAACCTGCCAAAAACCACGGAAAAACCCAAGCAGGAGCCGATCACCCGCAGCGAAGCCACCGGAAAAAGCCGAGAAAGCCGAGACCGCAGACAGAGTGAAGTGAACAAATTAGGAAAACAGTTTGCATGAATGATTGAAAAGTGAAACACTGTTTGCAAAGAAACTACTGAGCGAAAATGGCTGAAATTTATATATGAGGTCCAATGAATGATAATAAAGAGGGCTGTTACAGAAAAAATAAGTAAACTTTAAAAAAATAAAATAATAAATAATCGGACTTTTAAAAAAAAATTAAGAAAAATGCTTAAAATATCCTAAAAAATCTATAAATAAAGAGACTCTTTACTGCAGAATTTTATAATGAACGGTTTATTAGATATTGAATTAAAACAGGAATATTTTTAACATTGAAGCCTATGGGATTCTCCTGAAAAAACTTGCCGAATTAAACCACCGAATGGCAGGGCATTTCGGGAACCTTTCACTGCTGGTTTGTGTTCTCTGAATGGCCGAAGCAGTGCTTTTTTATGGGGATTTCACTGCCCTCGAACAGGCACCGAACAGGCACCGTATGTGTAGGCAATTCGCCAGGATTTGGCGAATTGCCTGCTCTCTGGATAGCCGAATGGCCAGGAAAGGTAACCGAACGCTGATTTTCAGCGTTCGGTTACCTTTCTCAAGCAATTCGGATCTCTTTGACTTACCCTGTATGTCTGTTAGGTGACATTTCACAATACCCTGAATAAACTGTTCTTATTTTCTGTTAAATGTCTCACTGAATGAATTTGTGATCACTATCATATTTGTTACTGTGTGACGATGACATTTTACCTTTTTTTCTACATCGTGTTGGTATTCCCTCGCCATCCCATACCTTTTTTCTTTTCTGTACCCCTCTCATTCTTCATAATAAAGGAAAACATTTTCATAAAAAAAGAGGCATGTTCTTATTAAATGAGCAGCTTGTAAAAAAAAATGGGAATAAAGAATACTCATCTAAAGTATATACTCCCAAATCCTTTGGTATCATATCTAGTCCTTCAACAATTTTCTTCAAATGATGAAACAATATTCTCTGCTTTCATCCGTAAACAAACCGCTCGACTCTACATCATCAGCGGGCACAGAAGGTCTTTTACTCGCACACGACATTTCCAGATAACCGAGAAATCAAGAAATAACATATATGTACTGAAGAGGAAAAATAGCAAAGAGCCCTTTCTTCTTGAAATTTTGTTACAGTAGAAAAAAAAGAGGTTTTTCTATTTAATCCACATTAATCCATTCCAAATTGTAGAATGGTAAAGATACATATTTTCATGATTGTGTAAACGAGCAGGTTTATAAGTGCCAGGGGTCAAGCTCTAAAAAAGAAGTGTGGGAAATCACCAAGATTTCTGCCTCCTAATTACCAAGTATCATCTCACGCTTAACACAAACACACACTCAGATCTTATATATTCATGTATATATGTTGATTTTAGCTCAAATATACCATAAATCTGATATTTATTGTAACTTAACTGGCAAAGATATTATTGAACACCTGAATTCAAGTTTTAACGTGTATGGGACCAACAAGAACTCAGTTCCCTCTGTATGGAGGAACTGTGTTCCCACGCGTTCCGCTTCGACTTGAATCCTGGGAAGCACCAACTGGTATGTTATCAGCTGCAGATTGACAGAAGAATACGATGTTTCATCAGGAGGAAGACGCAGGTAATATGACAGGGGATGCGAATGGAATCATTCACACTGTGGGAAAGGAGAGGAAATGGACACGGGAAAGGGAACGGAGAATGAATGCTGCCTCCCATACTGGGTGAAGGGGGCGGGGGGTTTGGAGAGAATGAGGACACTCGTCCATGGAGAGAATATGGCTACTCACTCTGTGGGTCGGGAAAGGGGAGCTACCACCAGTGGTTCCATATGAAACCGCAAGATTTCTGGCATCGGTCCTGTTCAGTTTAATTTGTGGGGCAGTAGTAACAGAATATGTAATACTGTGGGTAAGAAGATTAAGAGGGAGGGGAGAAGGTATATTAATTTAAAAAAATTATGATGGTTTGAGTTAAATGTGCGAAGGGAAAGATGGACACAATCATGTAGATGCATAGCATGAGAAAGAGAAGGCGGTGGGGGGGAAATGCTATGGAATGGCAAAAGAAAAGAACATTCATGACAATATTATGATAAAGGAGTCCAAATGTTTGGTCTAGCAGGGTTATTCAAAGAGAGACGATCTGGGACCGAAATGTAACCGGACACTGAAATTCAGCGTACGGTTACATTTCCTGGCCATTCGGCTATTCAGAGAGCAGTGCTTGTCCGAGGGCAGTGAAATCCCCCATAGAGAAGCAATGCTTCATCTATTCAGAGAACACTGAACAGCAGTGAAAAGTTGCCAAAATGCCCTGCTGTTTGGTGGTTTCATTCGGCAGGTTTATTCAGGAGAATCCCATAGGCTTCAATGTTAAAAATATTCCCGTTTTAATACAATATCTAATAAACTGTTTAATATTTTATTCTGCAGTAAAAAGTCTCTCTATTTATAGATTTTTTTTGGATCGTTTAGTCATTTTTTGGAATTTCTTTTGCAAAAGTATTTTTCTGTGTTTTTTTAATTGTTTTTTGATTTTTCTGTAACAGCCCTTTTTATTATCATTCATTGTATCTTATATGTAAATACCAGACATTTTCGTTCAGTATTTGTTTTGCAAACAGCGTTTCAAACAGTTTTTTTCTTTTTTTTCACCCCGTTCATCTGAGTGTGGGCTTTTTTTACAGCGGCTGCTCTGCGCTGTGATCGGCGACTGCTCAGATTTTTTCAGCGTGTTCGGCTTGGTTTTTGCGGTGGTCTCTGCTGGTTTTCGGTGAGTGTTCGGTGAGTATTCAGTGCGTGTTCGGCAGGTTTGTGGCGGGTTTTCCCTGCAATACGGGGTCCCTCTGAATAACCCTGTAGATATGCAGGAGAAAGAAAAATGTAGAATGTACTAAAGTGGAGTGACTGGCGTAAAGTAGGTAGACAAATGTTTAGTGAGATAGAAACAGAGGAGGTGGTGACCTGGCTTTGCTTATGGATCAAGTCTTTGAAGGGCTTCCAAATACCGTATGCAAAGATCATTATGTTATGTGCAAATCAAATGTTAATTAAAGCATATACATTTAAAGCGTGAAATACACATGCCACAATGTTTATCGAAAACCTATAATTTTTGATTGATGTGCAAATAGACTGCAAGCTATCCAGCTGTCCATGGAAACTGCTGACTGGCAATAACGACATTTAAATGTTCCAGGACGTAAATAAGTAATTAAACTATGCGGGACTAACAATATTCCTTTCAGGAGTAACTGATTTCACTGTGGTGGCCTCTGAATATTCAGTGCACTTTTTATGTGTCACCTGAAAGCATGTAGACATTATTTGTGATTGTAAAATTTATAATATATATATATATATATATATATACAGTTGTGTTCAAAATTATTCAACCCCCAATGCTGTAAAGGGTTTTAGGGAATTTAGTGTACATTTGTAATTGTATTCAGAATGAAATCCTACAAGGACTTTTTAAAGAACCATATGCAACTAAAATGACATCAATTGGTTTTGTAATACAGTAGTAAATGTTTCTTTTGTGAATTCTTCATTGACACAATTATTCAACCCCTTAAAGACTACCACTCTGAAGAACAGAGGTTCATTCAAGTGTTTTCAATCAGGTATTGAAAACACCTGTGGATGTCACGGAGCAGCAATAAAGCATAATAAGCACCAATAAGGCAGCTTTAAAATGACTGTGATACTCAGCTCCTTCTAGACATTTACTGGTGTGGTTACAAACATGGTGAAGTCAAGAGAATGGTCCAGGAAGACAAGAGAAGAGGTGATTACTCTTCACAGGAAGGGCAATGGCTATAAGAAGATTGCAAAGATGTTAAACATACCAAGAGAGACCATAGGAAGCATCATTCGCAAATTCAAGGCAAAGGGCACTGTTGAAACGCTACCTGGTCGTGGCAGAAAGAAGATGCTGACTTCGACTGCTGTGTGCTACCTGAAGCGTAGAGTGGAGAAAAGTCCCCGTGTGACTGCTGAGGAACTGAGAAAAGATTTGTCAGATGTGGGTACTGAAGTTTCAGCTCAGACAATACGGCGCACACTGCGTAATGAAGGCCTCCATGCCAGAACTCCCAGGTGCACCCCCTTGCTGTCTCCAAAGAATAAGAAGAGTCGACTGCAGTATGCCAAAAGTCATGTGGACAAACCACAGAAGTTTTGGGATAGTGTTCTGTGGACTGATGAAACAAAATTAGAACTGTTTGGGCCCATGGATCAACGCTATGTTTGGAGGAGGAAGAACAAGGCCTATGAAGAAAAGAACACCTTGCCTACTGTGAAGCATGGCGGGGGTCAATCATGCTTTGGGGCTGTTTTGCTTCTGCAGGTACAGGGAAGCTTCAGCGTGTGCAAGGTACCATGAATTCTCTTCAGTACCAGGAGATATTGGATGACAATGTGATGCAGTCCGTCACAAACCTGAGGCTTGGGAGACGTTGGACCTTTCAACAGGACAATGATCCCAAGCATACCTCCAAGTCCACTAGAGCATGGTTGCAGTTTAAAGGCTGGAACATTTTGGAGTGGCCATCGCAGTCACCTGACTTAAATCCGATTGAGAACCTCTGGTGGGACTTAAAGAAAGCAGTTGCAGTGCGCAAGCCTAAGAATGTGACTGAACTGGAGGCTTTTGCCCATGACGAATGGGCGAAGATACCCGTAGATCGCTGCAAGACACTTGTGTCAAGCTATGCTTCACGTTTAAAAGCTGTTATAACTGTAAAAGGATGTTGTACTAAGTACTAAGATTGAATGTCACTTGGGGGTTGAATAAAACTGATAATGATGTGAGCACAGAAAAGACATTTGTGGTTATTTCATTATAAATGTCATGTTATATTTGTCTGACCTACACGTGCCTCTTTGATTTAATTGTAAGCAAGATGACTGAATGATCAAAATCAATGTCAAACTGGCCAAAACACTCAATTTCAGTGGGGGTTGAATAATTTTGAACACAACTGTATATATATAATGAGGCAGCAGCAAGCTTTGACTAATGAGACAAAGATTCTTGTACTGTCCATGCACCAGAGGACCAAAGGTTTTCCTTCTCAGGAAATGATGGATATCTCAACTATAGGGTTCAGAATTGAATAACATCATCCGCCGGATTCCTGAATGGAAAGGGTCGTGTCAAGGATAGGGTTAAGCCATCATGCGGAAGACGCCTAGAAAAACAAAAATAAACCCCAATCTGATAGGCCAGTACTTGAGATGGCCGGATCTAGCAGAAGAATAAGAAAGGATTAATACAGAGGCAAGCTCGGTAAAAAAGGGCCACGCTCAGTACACAAGAGCCAAGTTTGGTACACACGGTGTGTATATGTGATGGTTAAAATCCGAAGTGCGGTTAATTTTAGGATTACCCGGGCAATCCTGACATTACCCAGGCGTCCAAAGTCCAAAGTGAAATGAAACTCCTTTTGGCCAGCAGATGCCGACATGTGCTTACCAAATAGGTCATTAGACTAGGGAATACATTACGAATATTCCCAAGTATTTATTGTGAATAATTAATTATAAATTATTTTCCAAAAAACACTGGTTCCCGCACATGGTTTTCTGGATATTCATTTGGTAGTGAAGGGGTTAAGGACCTCAACTCTTATTTTATGTATAACCTCTGGATCTTGTATCCCCTTTGTTACTCTTTACCTATCCTACGTGCAAACTGAAAATTCCTCAGAAATAATATTGGTGCAATGGATCTCCTCAACACCTCCCTCTTTTCATATTGTCTATGAGAGAATATACACAAAAAGTGGTTTTGCGCACTGTTCCCTACTTGGGCGACTGCATCAACCAGGAGTATCCAGCCTGCTTCATGTATAGAACATAACAAGATTTAAGGTTGCCATTTCTGCTTATTCTTATGGCTCCCTGCGACGTTTTAGTTTACTTGAATGGCCATTAAAGTGTTAAGTCCACCCGGCTCATCACGGCAACCTCTTTCAAGGTGGGTCCTAACCTAATGAAACCAAAAGTTGCTTTAGAAGCAACCACATGTCCATGTGCTGCTTCTCTGTTAAGAGACACAATGGTGGATTTATATTTATACCCAAACCAAAACATTTCCACTTTGGGATTGAAAAAGAAAACACGGAAAGGGACAGCAGCAAAAAATGACCTGGCTGGTCATTTTAATAACCATATTGTCTTCGGTTTTTTTTTTTTCTCTCCCTCCACCTAAAATATTTCAGTTTGGTTTTCAATTGAGTTGCACAGTTTAAAGGTCACATTAAAGGTGGAAGACATTCTGAAATGATTTATCTTTGTCTCCTTTCATTTTAACGGGGGTGTGTAGACTTTTGCTATCCACTGGATGTTAAACTGTAATATCAGCAGAAATTTCATACCTTTTTATTTATATCAGACTTGTATTTAATTCAATTGATTTAATAAATATCATAAACAACAACTAAAAGGTATATATACATTTACAAAACTGTTTTCATATAATGTTTCAGAGCTATGTAAGCCGTTTTCACAATAAGTTTTTCAAACAAAAAGTCCTTATAAGGTAAGAGCTTAATTTGTAGTGTGTCTCTACCTCCAAATCAATCAATCGCTCAATCAATTTCAAAAATCAATAAAATTCAGGGTCAATATAGCCCTCTGTGAGGAGTTATTCAAAAGGGCTTTTTTCGAATCTCTGTTACAAACAACAAAAGAGAAAAAACACGAGGCCTGATAAAGAATTACAGAAATGAATGATCAAAATTAAGAAATTGTGCATAGCACGATGACGCCAGTCCTGGAGTTAACCCCTAACTGCCACCAATGGTGGAGATAGAGGGTTCATTGGAACCCCCTATCTCACGAACCATGGCAGCTAGGGGGTTAATGTTTGGTACTGTTGGATCGGCCAGAGCATGGCCTTTCCAACGATACCAAACATGACCATGAATCTTTTTTTAAAAAAATAAAAATTAAAAATAAAAAAATAAAATATTAAATTATTTTTTTATAAAAAATAAAATAAACAAGTTTTTCTTTTTTTTTGTTTTGTTAATGCAGCAATATTGTTCCCATTTCAATTATAATGTGAACAATGATGCTGCACTAACAATTTTTGTATGCGGTGCGTTTGTTAAAAATCGTGTAATTTTCCCCAAAAAAAATGTAACGAGACCCCATTTCTAATTTTTTTAACAAGCGCACCCCATTCAAAATATAACTGCAATTGCTCGCCTGTTAAAATGTGAAAAAAAACACTTTACACATTGTAAATTATTGAAAATTCATATTTTATTGCATTTTTTGTTATAATATACAGACAGGTCATGACGTATACATATAATAATGACATATTATGAATCTGCTGAGTCTGACGGAACGAACAATATATAATATGTCTGGGTCATATACTAAAATAAGCCTTCAAAACACGTTTAAACATGATGAGCGAAACAGGTAAAAATTAGCTCAGCACAGAGGCGTGAAATGCCTCAGCAGCGAAAGGGTTAAGTTAGCACCAAGTATGTAATATGGCCCTATGGCTCTGGGAAGTTTACAATAGCTCTTGTTAAGTTAGCACCAAGTATGTAATATGGCCCATAATGTTTAATTTTCATGTAGTGTTTCTATACTATTACATTTCAAGTGTCAAGGGAATCCAAAATTAAGTTGCAATCTTCAAAACCATCTCACAACTTGGCATGAGATGGATAAAAAAGCGATGAGAGGGAATTATGACATCGAGTATACATTATCGAAAACAGTGATAATGAAATAATGAGACAATCTATTTCTTTGACTGTTAGATTTCATTTTGTGAAAGTTTGGAACGAAAATAAAACTCAGAATAGTTAACATTGCTACGTATAAAAATTGAAACTACATTTGCATTTAAAATATAAAATATCCAAATTATGGCCCCTATTACAATCTTCGCGCAAATGCGCTCACGCAGCGCAATTTTATTTCCGCACGCAAAAAAACGTTAGCGCGCTCAAATTAACGAGGTATTACGATCCGAGCGCAGTTTTTCAGCCTTCAGGTTTTTTCGAGCGCACATCCGAAGCGCAAAGCCGGGCGCAAATGACCATTGCGTGCAAGAATCGGTGGGCAGACTGTTTTTTCACGGGATTCAGCCAATCAGAATTAAGAACCACCATTTGCTAGGTTTCAGTTGTTGCGCCTGTCAAAGTCAATCTGTGTATATGTGCTGCAACAAAGATAAAAAATTAAACAATTTATTAATTTTATTGTTTGGGTATGTGTAGAATGTGTAACCGTACTGTGCTGTATTTTTTTATTTTGTGCAGGTTCATTTCGTTTCGGCCAGAATGTTCAGATTGTAAATTAACACCAGGTTATTATTATTATTATTATTCTTTATTTATAAAGCGCCAGCATATTCCGCAGCGCTGTACAATAAGCACAGTATAGACAGGGTTACAATACATTGAACAACATTTGACAAACAGTACAGGAGGAGATGAGGGCCCTATTCCCGTAGGAACTCACAATCTGGGAGGGTTGGGGTTGGAAACAGGAGGAGAGGACTGTAAGGTGAGAGTGATTGATGGTTGCGTCAGTGAGTTGGGTGGTAGGCTTCCCTAAATAGGAATGTTTTCAGGGAGCGTTTGAAGGAAGAGAAGTTAGGGGAAAGTCTGACAGTACGAGGGAGAGCGTTCCAGAGAGTGGGGGCTGCGCGTGAGAAATCCTGCAGTCTATCATGGGAAGAGGTGATGCGGGGAGAAGCTAGGCGCAGGTCACTGTTTGACCTTAGGAGCGGGCTGGGGTGTATTTGGTGATTAGTGAGGACAGGTAGTGGGGAGCTGAGTTAGTGAGGGTTTTGTAGGTAAGGATAAGGATTTTGAACTTAATTCTGCAGTGGATGGGGAGCCAGTGAAGGGACTCGCAGAGGGGAGCGGCAGAGACAGAGCGGCGGGTGAGGTGAATTAGCCTGGCGGAGGCGTTCAGGATGGATTGTAGGGGGGAGAGGTGGGACAGAGGGAGGCCAGATAAGAGATTATTGCAATAGTCGAGTCGGGAGATTACCAGGGCGTGTATGAGTTGTTTTGTGGCGACAGCGGTAAGAAATGGCCGAATTCTGTAAATATTACGCAGTTGATATCGGCAGGAGGAGGAAAGAGACTTGATGTGGGGGATGAAGGAAAGAGCAGAGTCAAGTGTAACTCCAAGACAGCGAACTTGGTTTGATGGGGAGATGGTGATACCCTCCACCGTGATCGAGAAGTCAGGAGGTGGGGCGGCATTAGAGGGAGGAATAAGTAGGAGCTCAGTCTTTGACATGTTGATCTTTAGGTGGTGGGAGGCCATCCAGGAGGAGATGCCAGATAAACAGTCACTGACTTTGGAAAGGACAGGGGGAGAGAGATCAGGGGTAGAGAGGTAGATCTGAGTGTCATCAGCGTAGAGGTGGTAATTAAAGCCAAAGCTGTTGATGATTTTGCCCAGGGAGGAGGTGTAGATGGAAAAGAGCAGAGGACCAAGGACAGAGCCTTGAGGTACACCAACAGATAGAGGCAATGAGGAGGAGGAGTTACCAGCAAAGGACACACAGAAGGACCTGTTGGATAAATAGGAGTCAATCCAAGCAAGTGCAGTGTCACCGAGACCCAGAGAGTTGAGGGTCTGTAGAAGGAGGGGGTGGTCAACAGTGTCAAAAGCAGCCGAGAGGTCAAGCAGGATGAGAATAGAATAGTGGCCGTGTTTTTTAGCAGTTAGGAGGTCGTTGGTGACTTTGGTGAGGGCAGTTTCAGTTGAGTGTAGGGGACGGAAGCCAGATTGCAGGGGGTCAAGTAGTGAATTGGAGGACAGGAAGAGGGAGAGGCGGTTGAAGACTAGTTTTTCTAAGAGCTTAGAGGTAAAGGGAAGCAGGGATACAGGACGGTAGTTGGATGGAGAGTTGGGATCTAGGGATGGTTTCTTTAGTAAAGGGGTAACTAGCGCGTGTTTGAAGGCGGATGGAAAGGAGCCAGTGGAGAGAGATAGGTTGAAGATGTGTGTGAGAGCAGGGGTGAGGGAGGAGGAGAGGGGAGGAATTAGATGTGAGGGAATGGGGTCGAGCGGGCAAGTGGTGAGATGTGAGGAGGACAATAAGGAATTGACTTCCTCCTCAGTGGTTGGGAGGAAGCGGCAGAGGGTGGCAGATGGGACCTGTGGGAGTGGAGGTGGCAGATAACTATCTTGTGTTGGGATGTTGCTTCTGATAGTTAAAGTTTTACTGAGGAAGTAGTCTGCCAGCTCTTGAGCGCTGAAGGCAGCTGAGGGGGGAGGTGCAGGTGGGTAGAGGAGGGTGTTGAAGGTGGACCAGAGCCGTTTAGGGTTGGAGGACAGCGTAGATATAAGAGATGAGAAGAAGGATTGTTTGGCCAAGTGGAGGGCAGAGGTGTATGACCGGAGAATAAACTTGAAGTGAACAAAATCAGCTTCAGAGCGGGATTTCCTCCAGGCACGCTCTGCGGTGCGGGAGCATCTTTGCAGGTAGCGAGTCTGGAGGGTGTGCCAGGGCTGAAGCTGGCGGCGTGGGGCCTTACAGAGTCGAAGAGGAGCAAGAGTGTCTAGAGCAGAGATAAGCGTAGTGTTGTAGTGATTAGTGGCAGCATCAGGGCAGGTAAAGGATGAGGTATGAGGGAGGTGGTGAAGTAGGTTGGAGAATTGATGGGGGTCCACAGCCTGTAGATTTCTGCGAGTGTGTGTGCGGGGTGGGGGAGCAGGGTGTTTAGGAAGTCCAGATAGGTTGAAAGAGAGAAGGTGGTGGTCAGAGATGGGGAAAGGGCGACAGTTGAACTCAGAAATGGAGCAGAGGTTGGAAAAGACAAGGTCAATAGCGTGACCATCGCGGTGGGTAGGGAGGAGGGAGGATTGTGTGAGTCCAAGGGAGGACGTGAGTGAAAGAAGTTTGGAGGCAGCAGGGGCGGAAGGATCGTCAATGGGAATGTTGAAGTCCCCGAGAACTAGGCATGGAAGATTAGAAGACAGAAAGTGAGAGAGCCAGGTAGCAAAGTGGTCAAAGAACTGGGAGGTTGGTCCCGGTGGGCGGTAGATGACTGCCACCCTGAGAGCCAGAGGAGAGAACAGGCGGATGCAGTGTGTCTCGAAGGAGGAGAAGGAGAGGGATGGGGGTGGAGGGAGATGCTGGTAGGTGCAGGTGGGAGAGAGCAGGATTCCGACCCCGCCACCATTTCTCTCACCCGGTCTGGGGGTATGACTCAAGTGTAGACCGCCATGTGAGAGAGCAGCAGTGGAGGCCGTGTCAGAGGGAGTTAACCAGGTTTCAGTTAAAGCTAGGAGGTTGAAGGAGTTTGAAAGGAAGAGGTCATGGATTGCTGTGAGTTTGTTGCACACAGAGCGAGCGTTCCAGAGGGCGCAGGAGAAAAGGACAGGCGCTGAGGGATTATGGGGATGAGGTTGCTGGGCTTGCAGGAGGTGATTTATGTGCGATGGAGATAGGATGAGAGGGAAGTATTGGATGTGTTGTGGGGCCAGGGTTAGGGATATGTCACCTGAAGAGAGTAGCAGCAGGAGGGTGAGAAAGAGAAGGTGGGAATGGGATTTGTGGAGTGATTGGCAGCGCGAGAGTTAGAGGGAGACCATGTTCTGAGGAAACAAAGGAGCTCATGCGAGGCCATCATGTGGGACGAGAGGAGGGAGGGAGAGATGCAGATAGTGTAGGGGTCGGTGGTAGAGGGGCAGGAGTTCCATTTAAGGAGAAAAGTAGAAGTAAAGAGTAGAAGCGTGAGAGAAAGCATGATATAGACGTGCGTTTACCCAGAGTAAAAGTGGGCCTTGCAGTTCCTTCCTCCAGTCCCGCAACTCCAGGAAACAACTCTGGCTGTCCACTTAAAAATGCCACTTGCAAATGCCACTCAGAGCCTGGCTCAAAGAGCCTGGGATAGTAGTGATATAGGGCGGGCTGATTGCAAAGACAAAGAAGGTTTTCAAAGACGTTACGATACTCCGCGCAAATGTCGTTCGTACGACGTTGCGCGAACATCATAATACCATCAGCTCGAACGCATTCGCGCTGACAATGGTAAGTATGGGATGCGCGCACGCACTTGCGCTCGTGCTGGGTTCGCTCAGGGTCAATCGCGGTAGACGCTAACGCGCATCGTTTGCGCGAACGTCGTAATACGACGTTCCGCGCAAATGTTTTTTTACACGCAAATGCGCTGCACGAGGATTGTAATAGGGGCCTATATGTATAAAATTGGGAAATTCTAGTGACTTCATGCCTAGGTATGCGTAGTGATCATGAATGAATTGTGTCATAAATCATCATATTCAATTATTATTAATTAATTGTTATACCAAGGATGGAACACTAGGGGCAGTGTGAAGCTTATTGCGTGTGTGGCTAGCTGTGACATCATTAAGCCAGCCTACTCTAGAGCGATTACCTCATATGAGAAACAAGGGGGGAGTCTGTGAGGATCCTGAGAACGAGCAACAGCACAAATGGCCTGCTCTACGGTGGGTGCCCGCTCAGGTCTCACAAACAAGGTTTTAGCTTGATTGTGCCATTACAGGGATGAATTTTCCATATGCAAATCAGCATGCTCTCACCCAGAAAGGGTGGCCAGTGCTGATTGCTAAGGACGTCATCCCTGCACGAGAGGTGCAGCAACCCCCGACGATCGTTTCGGCCTTATTGGGCCTCGTCAGGAGGGTATAGCTGACACCCCTCTAGGCACATCAAGCAAGGGGTCCACGTCTGGATGACCCTTTACAATTGCAGTGAGAAACAAGGGGGGAGTCCTCATATAAACAAAGTTGAACCAGTCTCATAACCATAAAGACTGAGGACTGATATCCGAGAAGTGGCAGGAAAGTCGATTCATTTTATTATTCAAAGACACTCTCAGATACTAATATAAAACAACATATAACCACGACGAAAGATGAGGGTAATACGAATTGATAAGTAGCGGCTAGATAAATTCAGGATGGTGTCTATTAGGTTTGGTAATATCCCATAAGCCTGTTTGAATACATGGAAAATTCCCACCTGTATGTTTAACAAACAGACCAACAATGGGTCCAATAGTAGTCACCAACGATAGTGGCCAACACTGTGTATAGCCCTAATGCTTGTAGATTTCTAATCTTTCCCTCATGAAAACATGATCAGACAGACATGTTAATATCAAAAAAATGAAAGTAAACTCAACATATGATTCGCCGATATACTCTCAGCTTCATCTGGAGCAATTGGTGGAAAAAACGTCTCTGCTTCAAAGGTTCTCCTCCCGCATATAAAAAGGGGTTTGTATCAAGTAACCAGCATATCAAAGCCAGATATCAATTATTGGGATTATTGAGATTGACAACTAAACGAGCCTATCACGATGGACCTCTATTGCAAAGGCGAACCTATAGAATGAATGACTTGTCACATGTGTCACATCCTGTTTGCTTCCAGTTTGCTATGCTGTTTTATCTACTCTGAAGAGTAAGTTAATAAATTTTATTACATTTATATTTGATGTCTGGTGCTATTATTATATATCGTTTATTCTGAGATCCCGTAACATCTGATGGATCCACTATTGATGTAACATCAGCCATGCAGCAACACTGGAGGATGATGGGCTCGTTTTATGCTACACCTTTGTGAGTGGCCATTAGACATGTGCACAGCACAAAATTTCGTTTTGAACTAATGGATTAGTCCTAAAATGCAATTTATTTAGTTGCTAAAGAAATTCGTTTTCAGTTCTTTAGTATGAAAACTAATTTCATTCATTCGAAAACCAGTGGATACAATTACTATTATAGTGGTGGCTCCTCAGAGGGCTGAGATCGCTGCTTGTTACAGTATCTCTCACTCTCAGCACAATGTCGGCCATATTACATAGTTGGTGCTAACTTAACCAGAGCTGTTGTAAACTTCCCAGAGCCATTATAGCCTATGGAGGTTTTCAGTTTACAACAGCTCTGGTTAAGTTAGCACCAACATTGTAATACTGCCCCGTGTCAGGCAAAGCTGTTACAATAACTGACTGCTGCTCATCACAGCGCTCAGAGTTTCTGTAAAACTAGTAAATAATATTTTTATATATGAGGTTAGAACAATATTATTTCCTTGTTTTACTGAAACTCTGAGCGCTGTTACAGTCAGTTACTGTAACAACTGAGCCTGATACATTGTACTGAGAGATAATGTAACAAGCAGCCGATCTCAGCGCTCACAGCCACTGGATTTAAAGGGCTAAAAAAAAAGGCTCCTCTCTGTATAATGTTTAGAACATCCTCCTGCATTAATTAATACCCCTCTTTGTATAATGTAGATAACATCCTCCTGCATTAATGTCCCTCTCTGTATAGAACATTCTCCTCAATTTATACCTTTCTCTGTATAATGTATATAACATCCTCCTGCATTAATACCCCTCTCTGTATAATGTATAGAACATACTCCTGCATTAATTAATGCCACTCTCTGTATAGAACATCCTACTGCATTGGCATGTGGAGGGTGCAGAACTTCGGATGTTGCGATGTTGTGCTCTTCATTGCTGGTCTCCTACACTCATCAATGTAATATCACAAAAAGGACTGAAACTAAAATGTAGTGCATTTTATTTTAGTTTCTTTCGTTTTTCGTACTCAGCTATTTCGTATCTCTTGAGTCACACGAAAACTAAATTATCCCAAAATTCGGACTAAATCGTTTTAGTACTAAAACGAATGCACATGTCTAGTGGCCATTTATATCTGCGTATACCTGATTTTGTGGGATATTACCCTATATATTTTTAGTCTTAAGTAAAAGCCGACACGCAGACGATCGGGGTGAAAAAAAAAACAAAAAACAGTTTGCTTGAAAGTTTGAAACGCTGTTTGGAAAAAAACTACTGAGCGAAAATTTCTGAAATTTAAATATAAGATCTAATGAATGATAATAAAAAGGGCTGTTACAGAAAAAAGAAAAAAACAATTTAGAAAAAGGAAACGGGAAAAAAAAATTCCAAAAAATGTCTATCAGGGTTAATCAAAGAGATCCGAATTGTGGTTGGAAGGTAACCAAACAGTGAAATTCAGCGTACGGTTACCTATCCTGGCCATTCGGCTATTCAGAGAACAGGCAGTTCGCCAAATGTTGGCGAATTGCCTGCACATACGGTGCCTGTTTGCTGCCTGTTCGAGGGCCGTGAAATCCCCATAGAGAAGCAATGCTTCGTCTATTCAGAGAACAAAAAACAGCAGTGAAAAGTTGCTGAATTGCCCTGCTGTTCGGTGGTTTCTTGCAGCAGATTTATTCAGGCGAATCCCATAGGCTTCAATGTTAAAAATATTCCTGTTTTAATTCAATATCTAGTAAACCGTTTATTATAATATTCTGCAATAAAAAGTCTCTTTATAGATTTTTAGGATCTTTTAGGCATTTTTCGAGTCTTTTTTGTGAAATAGTTTTTTCCGTTTATTATATTTAATTGTTTTTTCTTTTTCTGTAACAGCCCTTTTTATTATCATTCAAGACAAGTCATTTCAGACATTTTCGTTCTGTAGTTTCTTTGTAAACACGTTTCACTTTTCAAACATTGAAGCGTACTGGTTTTTCTTTTTTTCATTCCATTCGTCTGCAGTGTCGGGTTTTTCCGGCGGCTGCTCTGCACTATCATTGGCGGCTGCTCGGGTTTCTCCGACGTTTTCGGCGGGGTTAATCCAGATGTTTTTGCGGGTTTCGGTGTGCGTTCGCCGGGTATTGCAGTGAGTGTTCGTTAGGTTTGCGGCGGCTTTTCCCTGCATTACGACGGACCTGTGGTACTTGCTGAGCACACCGCAGGGTCGCCGAAATGGGATCGCCAAATCGCACCGAATTGAAGAGAACGAAAAGTCACCGAACGTGCATTGACTTTTCGATTCTCTTTGAACAACCATGTATGGGATTCGTCTGAATAAACCTGACGAATGAAAACACCTAACGGCAGGGCACTTCACTGACATTCCTCTGCTGTTCGATGTTCTCTGAATAGACAAACCATTGTTTCTCTATGGGGATTTCACTGCCCTCGAACAGGCACAGTACGTGCAGGCAATTCGCCAGAATTTGGAGAATTGCCTCCTCTCTGAATAGCCAAATGGCCCCAAAATGTCCCCGTTCGCTGAAATTCAGTGTCCTGTTACATTTCGGCCACATTTCGGATCTCTCTGAATAACCCCCTTAGTCTCACTCTATTGGCTGGTACACCTTTTAAAAATATTTTTCCAAACAGTATGTACTGAGACAAAAATAACAGGACTTCCAGATTTTTTTTACATCTTTAAACAAATCAATTTTATTTTTAATGTATGTCATAATTGTATGTCATAATTCACATTGAGGTGTGTTTACTAAAGCAAAAATTATTGATAATTAACAAGGGAACTGTAAATGATAAAGACAATTGCTCAACTGGAATTAGCATTGCATTCTGAGCTTGCTACAGGTTTTGTTATTTTGGTCTTATTTTTGGATTCATTTTAAGTTCGATTTGTAAACTATCCACATTTCTTGATTTAGACAAACTATCCGTATATTATACACAGTAAAAATATGTGAACAATCCAAAACAGCGTATTTAATTCGTTACATAACACCAAAGGTTCTTGTGTTTAATGGTGATAAAGTGGCACATGCTTGTGCTTACAGTCCATTTATTGGATCTCACATTTTGCACTGGACTGTAGGCATGAGCACGTGCCACTTTATTAATATTATACACTTTTAACCCCTTCACTACTAAGTGATTTTCCAAAAAAAACATTGTCAGGAACCAGTGGTTTTTTGAAAAATCATTAATTAATTACACAGTAAGAAATAGTTGGATATATTCAATATGAATTTCTTACTGTACTAACATTTTTCTCCAGTAGGTGGTGCCATTTACTTCCAAATTGAGTTACAGCAGTTGCAGTGAAACACGGGCTGTAACTATATTGGCTTGCTGAAAGTCCGATCTCAGGACATTCAGTTACCTGATTTTACACAGTTTTAGCTCTTGGGCATTATGCCCACAGGGCTAAAACTTTGGGGGCAAAGAAATTTAATTTGCTTTTGGGCTGCAGAGGAGCAGATTGAGATATCTCAATATCAGGCACCAGATGGTGCCTTTGAAGTCTGAGATATCTCGATCTTGGTAGTGAAGAACTTTTGGTTTTATGTCAAAAATTGTATGCGACATTTTGGATTGTTCACATAGATTATTACTGTATATCAAATAGCACAGAGATTTTGATTGTTTTATCTGTACTGCTGTTCTCCATTTCGGCAGCATTTTTTATAAGTCGTTTATATTGAACATCTTATTATTCATTTATCTATTTATTTACTTATTTATTGTTTGTCGCGTCTGCACATCTCACATCTATATCCATATATTATTACTATTCGATTTTATTGATAGACCGCAAACATGTTCTTATGCATTAAACATAGGCACAAGTCGATACACCTAACCTTGTGGATAAGGTTACAATAAATGCATTTGAACAAGATGTGACTTGACAAAGTTGACGTAGGATGAATAGAGAATCCTGTTCCCAAGAGAAATAGGGTTACAGAGTAAAATGGGAAGGGATTATATATTTTCGGAAGTAAAATATAATTAACCGAAAACAAGACTACACCATGAAAAGACCAGTCAATAAGCTGTAAATTCAGATGACTTTCCATTTTAAAATGACCCTAGTTTGCATTTAGCTCCTGATCATTTGATTGTCTGTTTCCCTACATGGGAGTTTACCAGTTTATAAATCCTCTTGTTTAAAAATCCATTGTATGTGTTTAGCATGAGTGAAGGAATGGATGAAGTGCATAGCAGGAGAACGGAAAATGGATCTTGTCGCAACCTGAAAGTTACAGATTGAAATATATTTGGGTAATTCTTTCACTTTTTAAAATCTATTTTTATTCTAATTATTCTTGTTAAGCTTTACTTACATTTAATGTCTCCCTTTTATTGAATATAGAATAGAGCATTCATGTTTATTTTATTATAACATCTTTAAGTCCTGCAAGCCATTGCAAAATGACTTCAACCCATAAGGCAACTTGTCCCCATAAAATAAAATAAACTATGCTGATGCACAAGCTTTCAGCTATTTTGAGTTTTAGACTATCAGGTCTTCATATATGGTGGAATGTATGGTCAGACTACATCATCTAATTCTTCTTTGAGAATGTCTCCAATTGTATGCCTGACTTATTTAGCCCATCCATCCTCCCCTTTTACTCCATCTACTTTGTTATGTCACGTTTCCTTCTTTGTGGATTTTATACTTCTCTGTCTTATGGTTACATATTATGGAAATCTGGAACAGTCTACTGAGCTACTACAATATGTTTTGCCTTTATTGTGGTATGTCAGATATGTCCTGTCCAAAATTTAAGAATTTCCAAAATGACGTAGTGTAAAACAATAATACACTGGTGGCCAAGATTGTGGATACACTTTACATTTTTACAAACGTTTGCAGTTTAAAGTACTTTTTATATAAAAATCTCTAAAAATGTCATAGCACAAGTAACATTTAATATAGTAAATGAATGCCTTAACGTGAAAAAATCTTTAAATAAGTTCAATTTCGGCTGGAAATATCCAATAATGCATCTTGGCTATTATATAGCATAAAAATGATAATTTCAAGTTTGTCGCAATGTGTTTTTTCAATAACTTGTTGGATCGCCTTTGGCCTTAACTACTGCCTGACACCTCTAGGCATTGACTCTGCAAGACTTTTGACATCCACTTCTGTGATCAGATGATGGCAGGAATTGATTATAGCCTCAATGAGTCATCGCTTGTTGCTTGGATTCTTGCTCGAGACCATGCGTTTCAATCTTGACCACAGATTTTCGATGGGATTCAAGTCAGGGCTATTTCCAGACCAGGGAAGCAGAGGAGTTTTCTTGTCAACAAAAACTGACAAACAGGGTTATTCAGCGAAAGGTGAAAATCAGGAGAATTGGCAGGTGTAAGGACAGAGGCTTGAACCCCTGTGTGGTGTTGGGTGTATGGAACCCAATAGCAAGCCGAAAGAGGAGACCAGAAGGAATATAACTAATAGAGCTTTACTGAAGGAAACAAAATATAAGTCCAGAACAAACGTAATGCAAGGTTTCTTTGGCAGAAATAAAAGTCCAGAATAAACGTAATGCAAGGTTTCTTGGCAGAAATAAAAGTCCAGAACGGAAAGTCGTAGGGATATGAGGGCAGGGTCCGGTACTGATGTCGTGAAGACAAGCCTGGGAATGGAACGGGCACTGTGATGGCAAGTTTGGAATGGAAGTAAAGCTGGTACCGTGGCAACCGGAACAGAAGCAGGACTTGCACTTTGGAAGCAGGAACGGAAGCAGGACTGGCACCTTGGAAGCAGGAACGGAAGCAGGACTGGCACTTTGGAAGCAGGAACGGAAGCAGGACTGGCACCTGGAAGCAGGAACGGAAGTAGGACTGGCACCTTGGAAGCAGGAACGGAAGCAGGACTGGCACCTTGGAAGCAGGAACGGAAGTAGGACTGGCACCTTGGAAGCAGGGCGAAAGCAGGACAGGCACCTTGGAAGCAGGAACGG
The DNA here is from genome assembly GCA_009667805.1 of Leptobrachium leishanense. NCBI lineage: Eukaryota > Metazoa > Chordata > Amphibia > Anura > Megophryidae > Leptobrachium > Leptobrachium leishanense. The sequence goes on along the minus strand of CM019063.1, from coordinate 23,591,264 downwards.
AAGTCAGGATGTCCTTAGCGTAGCACGAAGGGAACCACTGGGTAACGTGGTGGAACCACAGTATAACCTGGTTAGTGAGCTGGAGAAAGCGGCAGGTTTAAATAGGGTTCAGGGAATCATACGAACACCGTTCACCTGGGACTCGCAGGTGGAATTGAGATACCTGAGTGCTTGGCAGATTAATTGGTGGTATGCGAGGATCTCCAGTGCAGGTGGAATGCAGTACCTTAACTTGACCAGCAGAGGGCGCCAGAGTACCTGAGTTTTCATGTTCCAGGATGGACGATCGCGCATGCGCGCCCGACCTCCGCTCAGATGGATCGCGGAGACGGCGTGGGACGCATCTTGGATCTCCTCCCTCGAGCTGCAGGCCGGAACCAGGGAGCGACGCGCCACGAGGGACCTCAGGTGAGTCTGCCAGGCGTCCCAACATGGCGGCCGCGGTCCGACCGCGGCGCGGGGCATCACAGCAGGAGAAGAGAACAATCTAGACCAAATAGCCTATTTGGAAAGTGAGATAAATGGGAGAATTTTTCTGGTTTGGCTATTTTGACCTAGAATTTTCACTTCTCCAGTCATTCTCCTGGTTTTCACCTCTCTCTGAATAACCATGAAAATAAGGTGTAGCCACAATTTTGGCCACTAGTGTAAAAATACATAAAATTAAATTAATAAAATAGGTTTTTTTTGCTTATATTTTTTTCATTTTGCTTATCTTAACTCCTTCTCTAACACGATCGAGTATATTTGATTTTCAAAAACACTTAAATATATTATTCAAAAGCAATACAAAGGAATTTCATTTATTGCAAATGAGCTTCAGAAGGTGACTCCAAAATATTGGACATGACAGCCAATGTGCTGAAAGTGTTTCAAAAACTTTGAGTTACATTTTTATTAAAGGAGACATGGACCCCAGGCTGTAATATACATGTAGTAACGCCTTTTGGCCAGCAGAGTCAAATAGGGCTTACTGGCAGTGTAACTGTAAATTGGGAACACTACTATATATGTCACTGTGGGGGTAACAAACAGTGGTTTCCATAAAACCATCTAGTCCTGCCAGTGTTTTTTTTGAAAACCACTTTGTGGTCAACGGGTCATTGCTGGTCTGCTCGTAGGGGTCAGAGCCACCATGCAATAGTCAGAAGGAGTTATTTAGTAAGTGCTGAACTTGCCACCGAATTGCACCGACTGTGAATTTCCCCATACTGTGCAATTTCATGGCAGTTTGTCTATTCAGAAAGCTATCAATTCACCAAATATTGTGAACTGCACTAAAATGTTGGCAAAATGCCCAGATTTTTGGTGGTACTGTTCAAAAGGGTTAAACAGGTGAATCCCATAGGATTCAATCTAAAAAATATTAGGGCATCATTACAGTCATCGTGCTAAAACGGGAACGCAAAAGAGAAAAACCCGTGCCTGCAGGTTTCTCGTGTCTCCATTTTAGCGCGACATTACGATGCAGGCGCTAAAAAAGCTGCCTGTATCATTATTGGGCCATATTTTTGATTTCCATTTTTTATGGTGTTTTTATTTTTATACTGTAACAGACCGCTTTATAATTTTTTATAGGACATTTTTATTATTTCCATGCATTTTTATTGTTTTAAACACCTTTTATAAAACAGCAGAGTTACATTTTTTTTTTTTTTACCAGTTCAGCGACTGATCTGTTTTGTTCGGAATTGTGCATCAGTCAGTTTGGCGGATCATCGTCTGACTTCGGTGGCTTGCTGTGGTCAGTTTAGTGGTGTTCGGCGGATTGTCGGCTATTTTCAGAGATGTGGTCAGCGGCGGCCTTCAGCGGGCTGATCGTCGGTCTTTGGCTGCTCCCGTTCGGCGTACTTTGGCGACCCTGTGGTGAAAGGTGAGTTCACCACAGGATCGTCGAATTGAAATCGCCTAAGCACACCGAAGTGCGCCAAGAGAGAGAGCACCGAAATTTCTCTGAATAACCCCTAGAGTGTGCCCACATATGGCCATGTAGCTTCCAGAGGTGTGCACACTGCACATTGCCAGCTTATTGGGGAGCATATGAGAAGTTGTTCCCATGCAGACCCCTTTTAATGCAGGCTCTGGTGCCACTATTGGCCAGGCACCCTTGATGCTTCCCAAGGTCATCGGGAAAGCAAGGCTGGATGCAATAAACTTCATGCACCAACCAAGGGCTGGCCATGATGTTTGAGCAGCCTGCTCTTTATGTAAGTGATACTAGTATTAGAGAAACGAGCATTCCAAGATGCTTCTTATCTTAATGCTACATCAAATCTAATGCACAGACTATTAAAAGCCAGTTGTAGATACTTCACTAATGTAAAATCACTTTACATAACAATAAACAAATAGCTACAAAAAATACCTATCTTTTGGGTTAGTGATAGTGTATTCCTCCAAGCTGCCTCTTGTAACTTTCCTCTGGACGTGGGATGCCAGCGATGCCAACTACAGGATGCCACATATTGAAGCTTTACATCATGTTCAGTAATAACACTTCTTCTGACCACAGAACCTGTTTTCCATCACTTTGTGACAGAAGGGACGTATAACAAAAAGTATTATTTCTCTAAACTGAGAAGTTTCTTGACACATCAGGCCTCTCTTGTGTGACAGCATGAAAGCGAGCTGGCTGGATACATAAAGTGTTAGACACAACAGGAGACAGAAGTTTTATGGTTTGAAAAAGGGGAAACTGTCAGACTCAGTCACATAAAATATGCCAACTGAAATTGAATACTCGGCAGATGCTTAGAATAATTGTTTCGAAGACACATGAAATAGTGCAAAAATTACACTTAATAAAAATGTGACGTTAACTCTTCCCTTTATTTTAAGATTGCAGAGCAATAAATTAGTCATCAATGACATGGCCATAAGAATTGCACAATCTTACACAATCAAAGCTTTTACTAATTAAGTGATAAACTGAAAAAGATGAAACAAATAAAGAAAGACAACCTGCCCTCAATATAAATAGTAGCATTGTTACTGAAGACATTTTGTTACATATTTATGTATTACATTTGATTAGTAATGAGTGTTTGTGAACCACATTGGTGCAACCAGGGCAGTCATCAGGGGGTGAAAACCCATGACATGTTCAGGGGCCCAGTTAATCCAGGGGGCCTTGCCAATCCCTATGTGCACCTTAAGTGCCAAAGAAGTAAGGGCCCCTCCTTGTCACCCAGAACTGGCCAACCAAGATACCAGCAATTTTCCAAGTGGGCCGCAGCATCTAAGGGCCGGTCAGAGCATTCTGGCGCCAGGAAACATTTTATCCCCTTGCTGGACCACCGGGGATTTTGTCCAGTCTCAGTAAAATAAGGTTTGCAGAAAGAGGCAAAATTATTATGTTATATTTTTATTTAGCTTATTGAAATGGGCAGCTGACAGAAGGGAGCCCTGACCAGTGGTTTAGTAAGGGGCCACACGGTTTCTGATGGCAGCCTGACTGCAACTAATTTTGATATTACTCAGGGCTGGATTTGCATCTCAGGAGCCTGTAGGCACAGATATGTGGAGCGCCCCTACTTCAACAAAAAAAAAACATGCCAAAATGACTTTTTAAATTGTTGCTTTTGGGCAAACTAACAAACAAAAACTAAATGAAAAAACAGTTTCTCTCTGCACTCAAATCAAAAGGGGTAGAATCTGTTGCCTTAGTTGAGTTGGTGCAGTGGCATTGTTTGTTTTATATGTAAAATCATATATTGCCTCTGCCATAGAACAGAGAAAAAAAGATTGCTATTTACTTTTCTTCAATTCTTTTTTTTTACATATTACATGGTCATGTTTGGTATCATTGCAAAGACCAGTCTCTGACCTTTCCAATGACACCTCACTTAAAATTGTGTGGTGTACAATACAGAGATGCAGGTTCCAAAGTCCCCCTGTCTCTCCTCACTGCAGTGCCACGGTCCAGGTTGTCAATAAAACAATGCATTGCATAATCAGCTCCACACTTGCTGGCAGTGTTGGAAATCAGAAGGTGAGTTAGCGCAGCATCACTGTTCACTTTATAATTGTAAACTGAATAAGAGAGCTGCGTTAGAAAAAAAAAGTGAAAAATTTCATTTTATGATTTTATTTTTACATAACTCTAACCTGGTTATATTTGGAATCACTAGAAAAGCCATAATCTGCCCTTTCCGGTGATACCTCATTTGTCTCTTTAGCCCTTAGGGCTCTAGAGATACAGTGGTCTAAATGATTGTAAATCGTAAAATAAAAAATATATATATTTCTTTTTACAGAGCAAGGCGCCCCCTTGTGGCAGGCACCTGTAGGCATATGCCTACTCTGCCAAATTATAAATCCATCCCTGATATTACTGATACAGCAGGTGGATTTGCGCAGAAGGGTTTGTCTGCTCCAGTAAATGTCTCTGCTATCAACATTTTAAGGTCCCCATGTACACTTCATGGGTTTATTTTTTTTTACATCTTGAAAAGGAACATGAAAATTGGTGGTATGTGATTCGTTGCAGTTTGCAATAATAAACATAACATGTGAGCACACCTTGAAGTAAGGCCTGCGAACAGGGCCGGTGCTAGACTATTTTGCGCCCTAGGCAAGACCAGCTACTTGCACCCCCCCCCCAAAAAAGAAAGCTCACATGGGTATGTTTGCCCCAGCTCACACATGGGTATATATGCCCCCACCTTACACATGGAGATATTGCCTCCAGGTCACACATGGAGATATTGCCTCCAGCTCACACATGGAGATATTGCCCCAGCTCACACATGGAGATATTGCCTCCAGCTCACACATGGAGATATTGCCCCAGCTCACACATGGCATGGATATATTGCCCAAGCTAACACATGGATATATTGCCCCAGCTAACACATGGATATCTGCCCCAGCTCACACATGGATATCTGCCCCAGCTCACACATGGATATCTGCCCCCAGGCTCACACATGGGTATCTGCCCCCAGGCTCACACATGGGTATCTGCCCCCAGGCTCACACATGGGTATCTGCCCCCAGGCTCACACATGGGTATCTGCCCCCAGGCTCACACATGGGTATCTGCCCCCAGGCTCACCTCATGGATATCTGCCCCCAGGCTCACATCATGGATTTCTGCCCCCAGGCTCACCTCATGGATTTCTGCCCCCAGGCTCACCTCATGGATGTTTGCCACTCCAGCGCCATCTCCCTCCGCCTCCTCGTAGTCGTAGCCAGTCCCAATGCATGCTGCGTCAAGGAGACGGAGGTGTGGACTTGGTGCAGGAAGCTGGAAGCCGGCACGTATTGGGGCTGGCTGCAGCAGGCGGCTGCCCTAGGCTTCCCCGCGGCCAATTTTTTTTTTAAATTGGTCGGGCCGGCTGCGCCCTAGGCGGGCACTGTGCTCTAGGCGCCCGCCTAGTTGGCCTAGCGGCAGCGCCGGCCCTGCCTGCGAACACGCCTGACATTACCGGATGGGAATGTTATACAGATGCTAATCAGTGGTCACTGTATTAAAAAAACAAGACAACTATCATGAATGATTTTCTGTAAAATATAACAACTGAGCAAGAATAGACAGTTTACTAATTTGCTAATTGTGTAAATTATTATTATTTTTACATGAAATTACATCAAACAAAAAACAGTAGCATGTGTTTTATAATGTGTTTATTGTAATGCACATGTAATCTAGCTACAACTTATATTAATGGTAGCTTTACTTTAAGTTTAAGGCCAGGGTCAGACGTGCGCACTATGTGCACCCGTACTGACATGCGTTGTCATGCTGCGACGGGGCCGGCAACACGCTGTTGCATGTGCACGAATTGCACGTGCAACAGCATCCGTCCTGCGTCTGTGCAGCAGGCCTCCCTGCCAAAGCGCTAGGACGCAGTTGGCGGGGCTGCATAGCGATCCTCCATAGGACTAACTGCGCTCAGTGAGGCAGCCAGACGGGCGTCAGACGGCGTTGAGTGGAAGGAACGTCCACTCTCACGAACGTTCCTTCCGCTCTTACTACCGCACGTCTGACCCCAGCCTTAAATGTTGTTAGTATAGCTCCCCTATGCTTATTTTAAAGAGCTGCGGAAACTGTTGGCGCTCTACAAATTCTGCTAATAATAATAATAGTATGTAAAATATTAAAAAAATTGGCGAGGATTAAAATATATTAAATTCAGCCCTGTTATGACTGTGGTATGAGTCCGCTATGCAGTGACACAATAGTTGAGACGTATGAATGAGGTATAACAGGGGTTTATTGGCAGGAATTCAGATAAACCGCAGACTGGTATGGTTGAGGGTTCAGAGTAATGGAGAGGAGACATGCAGGAAAGTATCTGAAGGAACAAGGTAAGGAGGAGAGATAAAGGCACAGAGGAGCAAGGGATACGGAGACATCAAGGGCACCACACTAGGAACTCACTGGAGGCACAAGACAGCAGACAGGAGGGACATGAAAAGGGTTGGCTGGATGCAGGCAGAAACACAGAAGGCACTACAGGAGGCTGTGGTATAGGTGACTGGAAGCTAGGGGAATACTGCAGGTAGCTTGGGGCACATGGAAGACAGGTTGCAGGACTGGAGCACACGGCAGACAGGTTGCAGGCTGGAGTACATAGCAGACAGATTGCAGGGCTGGAGGATCTGAAGACTGGACATGGCTGGAGGGTCTGGTGACTGTGGGAACACGGCTTGAGGCCTGAGGCTGGGGAAACACAGAGTAGGGGAACACTGGGGGATCATTAGTAGCAGCACCTGTGGCACCTTTAGCAGAGCTGGAATGGTAGAGAGCATTGCAAGAAAGGTGCTGCCAAGATGTTCCGTGCAGGGCAGCACTGGTTTGTGTCTTCCTGCAGCATCAACGGTGTGAGCCATTACACTTTACTGATGACTGAGACATTACGATGTGCTCCAGCTCACGGAACTGCTCTGAGTCTTTACAAGATACTGGCATTTGTCTGTATGTGTCTTAGAAACACATGTAGCAGTGGAGACATCTGCCTGTCAGATAAATTTAGTGCTGTGTATGGATTATGAATAGATGTTACTTGCATTGTTACAGGTTGGATAATGAAAAGTCATTTTCCATAAAAAAACCCACTGGTTTATGGCAGTGGCTTTATGGAGAACTGCTTGATAATTAAGGGGACAATTGAAAGCAGCTTTTATAAATATGGGAATAGGCTTGGTTTCCTAAATCACAGTCCTATAGAATTGACTATAAAACCACAAAAAAATAATGTGTGGTCTGCCAGTAGGCTGATTCTAACATTCACGTGGCAGTAGGAGTAAGGTCTAGATAATTGGATAGACATTTCATATTCCATGCAGTCCTTACTGTGGAATGAAAGATGTAGTGACTCTACCCTTTGTTTGCTTTAAACCAGAAAAGTGAGAAAACCCAGGAATCTTATATGTCAGGAAAAACATATCAAATCTATTATCTCCCCTCTCAGAATGTAGATAACTTGCCTATAGTATTTAAACTATTTCTGTGATGCAAGTCACTTTGGACTTTGGGTGTATGGACATGGAGGTGTGTTTGGGAGGTGCAGGCCTGAGGTTCTTTATTATTTTCTTGCCCTTTCTGTGTGCAGAATATTTGTATAATCTGTGATTATGCAAGAATGCTATTGTCTGTCTATTGTCTGGTGCATTATTATTGTCATCATTTATATAGCACCAACAGTTTCCGCAGCGCTTTACAATAACCAAAGGGAATGAAATACAAATAAACAGATGTAAAATGGAAACAAGAGGTGTAGAGGGCCCTGCTCATAGGAGTTTACAGTCTAGAGGGATTGGGGGTTGAGGAAGACAAGAGGAATTTCACTAGATAGCAGGATCATTAGTGCCAGTGGTTTGGAAATGGTGGGGCCATAAGAGCGGCTTCAATCAAGTGTGAGTAGGTGAGCAGAGGGATGAGTTGCATCGGTGATGTGGTATGGTAATCTGAAGAGGTGGGTTTTGAGGGATTTCTTGAAGGCTTGAAGATTAGGGGAGAGTTTGATAGGGCGAGGCAAATCATTCCAGAGGACTGGTGCCACCTTTGAATGTGTATCTTGTTATCTTGCTAAGGATTAGCCTCCCAGCCTACCATTGTCTCTGTGTTTATGTTTATGAATTTGTTTATCTGTTTATATTTGAATAGTTTGTAAATCTGCTGTCTGTGATCTGTTTTTTGATCCCGATTACCATTGTCCTGTCTCGTTTGAGATGTTACATAATGTTTAATTTCACTGTCTGTACGTAATCTAATTAGATTTCACATTCCATGACACAAAAGTGTCCCATTGTCTGTTTCAGTCTGGTTGGGCACCCACTGGTGGTTTCTAGGCAAAGTTTTGTATATGTAAATGACTCATGTCTGACCGTATAATATATGTGTCTGTCCCTGATTAAAGAGAGTTCCATTCTAACCCTAAAATACCTCAGATCCACAGCCTTTTCTTATTTCTGGGTGATGCTCGCATTCTCTATGTGTCCCTGTCATTAAGCTTCGTCTGAAGACTGGAGGAAGGCACGGGAGTCTGCCTGGGTAGAACCCCTGTGTGCTGGAATGGCCTTGCGTGAAAAGTAATGGCGTTTTGGAACCTGCCACTGTGGTACAGCTCATTCAGCAAATTCACGGAAGGGAACAGAGTCCACCAGCTGGAAAGGCAGCAGCTGCAATGCGAGTAATTTTCCTAAGCTGGCATTTAGACGCTGTGCTTGGGGATGGTTGGGACTATATTTTTTCTTCCACTGCAGAAACTGCGGCAACGTAATCTGACTGTGTAAATCTTCAACTACTGGGATGATGTCACATTGTGAGGAAGGACCTGCTGGTACATCCATTACTGTAGCATCATCCCTGTTGTTGGAGGTTGTAGGCAATTGCATGGCAGGACATACAGTGTGGGTAGAGACAGATGAGGAGGAGGAGGACCTACGCAAAGTTTTGCCCCAACAGGATGTGTGGAACTTGTTCATATGTCGCCTCAAGCACGTGGTACCCAAGTGTCTGGTGTTAATCCCACGCTTCAGCCTCCTCTGACATAGATTACAAATAGCAACGGTGGGGTCTGCTGCACATTTCTTAAAGAACTCCCAGACAGCAGAGTTCTTGCATGTGTTCTTTGAGACAACAGCGCTCTGCACCAGAGCAGCTCTGACATGTGATGCCTTGGACTGGCTAGTGCTACGGTTGGTCACAGAGGATGTTGTGCCTCGTGTTTGCTGTGCCTCCTCCTCCTCCTCCTCCCTTGATTCCTCAGTTCGATCTGGCACCCAGGTGGAGTCAGTGACCTCATCATCATCAATGTCATCTTCACCCCCTATCTCCTCGTCACTGGAGCCAACTTGGCAGTATGCTGCAGCTGCTGGGGCAACATGAGTGCCAGTTATTTGTGTGTCATCACTGGCACCCCCTTCCTCTAGGTTGATTATACTCCCTTGCTCAACCTCAGAGATTGAATCAGAGCACTGAACTTGCTGTGCATCCTCAAGCAGCATGTCACTCTCATTGTAGTCAAACAATTCAGCTGACTCCTCCGTGTGTGATAGCGAGGATACGGCAGGAGTTGCTGTGGACATGGAGGCTGCATTAGATGCTTTGGCAGCTGAGGTGTACTGTAAAGCACTAGAAACCTGGCTGGCAGAGGACTCGGAGGATGAGGATGGCCTGGTTAGCCAATCCACCAAATCCTCTGTATGTTGCTGCTGCTTAAGACGGCCAGCACCAGTTAGAAAGAACAAGCGTGCCCCTGCAGAGGATGCACCACGTCCACCACAACCAGAGACACAGCCTCCCGACACAGGGGCTGCTTGCCCTCTTATCTGTGTCTGGGAGCGTCTGCCTGTCCTTTTTGTTCTTTCAGACATGGTGAGTGATATATAGGTTAATATATACAGAACTCTGATATAAAGATTTAAATAACTCTGGTATAACTCAGTGAGACACACTGATAGATCACCTTAATTCACAAATGTTTTAAATAAATTAGTGAGCCCCAAAATACAGAGTGGTACTTTTTGTATGACGAGACACAGATCACCTTAATTCCCAAGTGTTTTAAAGAAATTAGTGAGCCCCAAAATACAGCGTTGTACTGTTTGTATGACGAGACACAGATCACCTTAATTCCCAAGTGTTTTAAAGAAATTAGTGAGCCCCAAAATACAGCGTGGTACTGTTTGTATGACGAGACACAGATCACCTTAATTCCCAAGTGTTTTAAAGAAATTAGTGAGCCCCAAAAAGATTTGCTGGCACAGTGACAAGACCCAGAAAATCACCTCAATTCACAAATGTTTTAAATAAAGTTGTAAACCCCAAAAAAACTTGCTGGCACAGTGACAAGACACACATCACCTAAATTCCCTGATATTTGGTCAAAATGAGAACCCCCCAGTAGCGTGGCAGACCGGCAGTAGCAACACACACAACTATCTCCTTTGAAATCTCCTCTGAAATGCGGAAACCTTAGCTGCGGGACTTAGCTCCGTGAGCCCATGATTGGGCAAAATTTGCCCAATCAGGACTCTGAGCGGTGATTGGCATAGTGTTCAACCAGTCTTGCACCAGACCTGTGGTCAGGTGCAAGGCTGTAGCCAATTATGAGCTTCAGGCAGTGGGAAAATGCATTGTGGTCCATTGTGGTCGAACATGCGGCGAACACCCGGAAATGTTCGGGGTTCGTGATCTGCGAGAACAGGCTAAGTTCGGGTCGAACCCCGAACAGCTCATCCCTACTCATATATAGCAGTTTTTGATAGTCTAAACATAATTAAGTGATCAACATCTAAAACAAACCACTGAACAGCGCTGTTCACAAATGATACATTATGGGCATGAAGTTCTGGTCCTAATGATTAGGAACATGTATGGCTACACAAATATAAACGCATCAATGCAGATGGCTAATTAAAACTACTCACCTGTTCTAAACCCTTCACTACCAAGCGTTTTCTCTTGAAAAAATATTTTCATAACACTTATTTGAAACATGGGATATGTAGTTAACGATTAACCCCTTCACTACCAAGCAATTTTTGTTGAATTTACTCTTACAATTTTTAAAAATTAAATATAGGATGAAATCGGAGTTTTGCACAAATTTTTTTATTAACATACAGGTCAATTCAAAAGAAAAGGTGAAACTCAGGAGAATGACTGGAGAAGTGAATATTCTAGGTCCAAGTAGCCAAACCAGAAAAATTCTCACATTTACCTCACTTTCCAAATCGTCTATTTGGTCTAGATTGTTCTCTTCTCCTGCCAGTTCTCCTGTTTTTCACCTTTCTCTGAATAACCCTGATAGCTAAAAAATTTAAATAATGTTAATTTGCTCATTTTTAATTTTTAATGTGTTCGTTTATCTTTTATAGAAATATTGTTGAAATGTAACATTCTGAGCTCTAGATGGTGTCCCTGATCTTACACAACTTCAAACGGGGTCTACATTATTATCATACAGCCAGAAAAGACCTTTGTGTTAGATACTTTTATTTATCACAGTTACTGTAACAAAAATGGTCAGATCTTATACTTATGGAGAATTGTAGTGAGATTATTAGTAATGCAGTCTCCACAAACTAATACATAATATATATAAAAATAATATCTGTATGTGTCATAATGCCTGTGTATCCAAATTACAGTAACACCTTGTATCTGTACTGTACAGGGATTTTCAATCATTACAATCCCTGAATCATATCCCTGTACAGCAGTGAGTGACCCCCAAGCTCTCCCTGTGTTCTGCCTTCTCTGTGGCAGCTGTAATGCAGCAGTAATCTGTTTGAAATTTTTGTTACAGTGAGGGCTGGGACTTCTAATTACAGTCGGTTTTATGTCTCTTAAGGGTGCTTGGGTAGAACTAAAACCAAGGCTTTTGTTTCTCCCCAGGAGACACGCCAATCCTGCTTTAAAAATTGTATTTTGACATGCTAATGAGTGCTTTTCAATGCATAAGAGATAATTTTTTTTAATTTTGGATGTGAAGGGGTTAAATATAGGGGGAAATGACAATATTTCATAAAACAGTTATTCCAAGATAGTTTAAATATTTAAATAATGAAAAACTTGCTTAGTTGTAACTTCTCATTTATCCTTTTTACAGAAATATTTCTGGGATGAAAAGACATATCAGCAGGAGATTGACTTGATTGCTGCAGAGTGATCCGGGTATCAGGCAAAAATCCCAAACCATGAAAATGAAAAAGGACGAATGTGAGCTCAAAATCCATCACTTGCAAATTGTAGTTGCTTTGCTCATGCTCAGGCCAGCAAGTCCGAAACAGCTGTCTAGGATTACTTTTGTGCTGTTGCATCCTAATATATGTTTGAATCCAATATGGCTGCACACTGGCATGCGCAATGTCTTTTCCAGCGATTGTTTTTTTTTCTTCCCTGATGGCACAGCGGGCATTTTCCAAGATGGCAATGCCAGGATTCATCAGACTCAAATTGTGCAAGAGTGGTTCAGGGAGCATGAAACATCATTTTCACATATGGATTGGCCACCACTCATTCCAGACCTTAACCCTATTGAGAATCTTTGGGATAATGTGCTGGAGAAGACTTTACGCAGCGCTGCGACTCTCCCATCATCAATACAAGATCTTGGCGTCAAATTGATGCAACTCTGAACGGAAATAAATGTTGTGCCATTGCACAAGCTTTTTGGATGGCGAATGTGTGCCGTAAGCAAAGCGAAAGGCACTCCGACAGAGTTTTAGAGTGTGGGACTATTTTTTGGCAAGGCATAATATACTGTATATATAGATATAAGTATTTAAGTTATGGTGGAGGGCAAAAAAAGTGAGATTCAAAGCCTCCACACAGCAAATAATAAAGTTTATAGTTGCAGAAAACATTTACACATCCCAGCAATTCAGAGAACTGCTTACAGAGCTCATGTGCTACATTCCCCACATGCAGCAAAGAACTCTGGGTAGGATATGCAAATGAAGTCCCCACATCTCAATTTTTTGCATCTAGGGTCTGTAATAACACAGAACCCTCCTTGCCAGTGCCATGCCATACTAGATGACTTTTTTAAGCAAAGGCCAATTTATGCCTCGAGTCACAGCCACTCCTGGACAGCTGTTTCGGGCTTATTATGCTGATGAGGCCAAATTGTCACAGTTGGGGCCTAGCTCTGAGTGCAGGAGGGTTGGGTGTGAGCCTAATTCACAGTGAGACATTCACTAGACAGATACAGGGTTAGCTAGACAGGGTTTATTCAATAGAGCGAGATAACTAGACAAGACTTGAACTGAGCTAGAAAGCATTGACAGAATGTAAACAAAGCAGAACTAAGCACAACGGTACATACATGAAATATACAGAATTGCAGACAAGATAAACAATAATAAGTAATCTAGGCAAAGGTACAGAATGGGTTCAGGCACTAAGAATGGTCAAATACACAAGCAAAAAGGTCTAAGTGGGTCACAGGCAAACAGAATAGTCAGGAATACTAGGCAAGAGGTCTGATACACAAGATAAATTCAAGATAACTGGGTACAGGGGACACAGGGGACAGTGGAGGGTACCGGTGCTATGGAAAGTACTAACCAGAATACAGCAGAGGATTAAGCAAGGAACATGACAAGAATAAACCTAGAGGGAACTTGGTCAGAGCTCAACTGGTAACAGACTGCACTCAGCTAAGTCCAGGACTTCAATGAATGTGGAAGCGACGCCTAAGAGGTGTTGCTTCCTTATAAGCAGAGTTCATTAGACGCTACAGAGTTCAGGTGTGTCTCTAGGCTTGAAATCCAAAACAGGAACTGAACGTCCAGAACTAGAATGCATTTGTCAAAGAAGCCAGAGGTGGCGCCAGATGCACAGACAGTCCAGATCATCACTGGCAACCTCCACCTCTGCCAGAGGGGGCACAGGACGTCACACAAATGAGCCCGAAACAGCTGTACAGGAGTGGCTGTGACTGGTTGCATAACCTGTCCTCGACTTAGATGGCTAAAAAAAGCAATCTAGTATGGCACTGGCAAGGTGGGTCGGTGTTATTACAGACTGTAGATGCAAAAAAAGTGAGAAGTTGGGGACTTCATTTGCATGTCCTACCCAGAGTTCTTTGCGGCATGTGGGGAATGTAGCACATGAACTCTGTAAGCAGTTCTCTGAATTGCTGGGTGTGTGTAAATGTTTTCTGCAACTATAAACTTTATCATATATATTAATATAGATTTTGGCTAGATTACTTGGGATTATATGATTTTCTAATCATAGCAGCTATCATATTCTTAACAGTCAAGTGAGCTTTGAGTTAAAATCTAAAATCATATTTGATGATTTGTAGCATATAACTAAAATTACATCTGCAAAACAGGAGAGATGGGAATGCAGGAGAAACCATCATAATTATGACAGACATTTCAAATTACAACTTCAATTAATTAATAATTACAAAGGAAGAATACACATTTTAAACAGATTTTCAATCATTATTCTGATGTACGCTTAAATTATCCAAGAAGCTTATGTAAAATATAATTACATTTGTAAATAATAAACAACAGTGTTTGTTAGCTGCTGTTCATCTGTCATTTTTTTTTTACATTTTGCGGTTTTCTGTCATCAGTTCTTTGATGAGCTTTACAGGAACATCTTTAAAAATGCAATATAATAGATATCATTTTACTTTTTCCAATAAATGCCTCCTATCATAGATCTCTCATCTTTAAATTTTTTTTTTATAATCCCATACTTTATATTTTTTTCTCAGTCTTTATCATAAATACTAACCGGTTTTCCATTCTACTACGTAACGTAGCCTCAAGAGTTCAAAAACAAGTCTATCTTTGGTTGAGAGGAAAATTAATTATTTGGATTCTTTCCCTTGCAGTAGTCTTTTATTTTTAACCCTTTCACTGCTGAGCCTTTTCTCACCTCTGTTCTGAGCTCATTTTTACTGGTTTCGCTCATCATGTTTAAATGCGATTTGAAGTCACATTTTATTATGCGACCCAGACATATTATATATCGTTCTTTCCGGGAGACTCGGCAGATTCATAATATATCATTATTATATGTATACGTTATGTTGTGTCTGTATATTATAACATAAAATGCAATAAAATTAGAATTTTCAATAATTTACAATGTGTAAAGTGTTTTTTTCAACATTTTAACATGCGAGCCTTTGCGGTTATATTTTCTATGGGTTTCGCTTGTTAAAAAAATTAGAAACGGAGAATCGTTACTTTTTTGGGGAAAATTACGTGTTTTTTAGCAAACGCCCCATAGAAAAAATCGTTAGTGCAGCATCATTGTTCACATTATAATTGAAATGGGAACAATATTGCTGCATTAATAAAACAAAACAATTTTTTTTTTTTTAGAATTTTGAATTTTATTTTTATTTTTAATTATTTTTAAACATGACCATTGTATATGGTCATGTTTGGTATAATTGGAAAGGCCATGCTCTGGCCGTTTCAATGATATCAAACATTTACCCGTAGCTGTCACGGATCGGGAGATAGGGGGTTCAATGGAACCCCCTATCTCCACCATAGGTGGCAGCAAGGTGTTAATTGCGGAACTGGCACCATCCTATGCGCGATGACGCCAGTCGTTAGGGGGATATCCTGGAAGCTTGGCCAACATCCAAGATGTCGGCCAACTCCGGGAGGGAACCGCGTTACGGCGCATGTTAGCACCATATCGCGATCCAGCCCCCTAGGTTAAAGACAGTCGCCGCTTGGAAGGGCAGGCTGTGCCCTTCCAAGCGGTGCCTGCCTTTACTCGCTGGCCCGCAAGGATGGGGAGGGGGAGAGGTCCGAAGGACCTCACCCCCTCCCCTTCAGGCACCTTCCCTGCAATGGCAGGGGGGTGCCTGAAATAGACGTCATCGCGCAGGCGCGATAACGCCTATCGTGCCCGCCGGGGTGCCGAAGGCTGGGCTGGCATCGAGGATGTCAGCCCGCACCGGGGGGCCGCCGCGTTCAGCCGGAATCCCGGCCGATTGCCGCTGCAAAAGGAGCACTCGCTCAGCGCGTCCTCCGCAGCGAAGTGGCCATGCGGCAGGACGCCCTGAGCACGTCCGCTGTATGGAAAGGGTTAAACTTACTGTTGAAACTTCCAGGTTATAATTTTGGAGTGATTACCAAAATTCAGAACCTTACAGGGCACCTGTGGCCTCATTCTGCCCCTGCTGTTAACCCCTTCAATAACGAGATCGAGATAACTCGGGATTTCAAAGGCACCATCAAGTCCCAATATCAAATTTTCTCGATCTGCAGCTATGAAGGACAAAAGCAAATAAAATTAATTTGCTGCAAATTAATTTTGTTTGCTTTTGGGCTTCAGAAGGTGCCAGCAAAGTATTAGCCCTGTGGGCATAATATCCGAAGTACAAAAGCTGTGCAAAATCAGCTGAAGAATGTCCTGACATATCAGGCTTTTAGCAGCTGATGCAGCAAACCACGAGCTTCAGCTGAAACTAGTATAACTCCATTTGGCCAGCATATGGCGCCATGTGCCTTCCAAATAGGATATTACACTAAGGAATACACTGGCAATATTCCCAAATATTTTTTACTGCATAATTATTTAATAATGTGTTTTCAAAAAACCACTGGTTCCTGACAATGTTTTTTTGGAAAATCACTTGGTAGTAAATAGGCTAAAGCAACACTAACATGTAATTGAATTACTGGTGCATTAAAAACAAAACCACTGTATAAAACACATACTGCATTTTTTTCTTTGTCTGAAGTAATTGCATGTAAAAAGGAAAAGATAAATTTGGGGTTTTATCTCCTGGTTCTATTTTGTGAACATTTACCATGATGCAAAATTTACCAAAACCTGTGCTAAAGAGTTACTCTGCAGCTGTGGTTTGTCTTCTACAGTATTTAACAGTCAATGGAGTTGAGGAGGGAATGTTAGATAAGGCTACAGGAGGTCTATTGTGATGCCCAGTCTACGATAAAATAAGAGATGGCAGCTGAATGAGATATGACAGGGAGCTTAAAAGACTTCTAATCTACCCCCTGGTGATGTCCTTTGAACACATCCCACACAATACAATGTGAGTCGGCTGCATTGTCCATAGACTTCAAAATATGGCCGAAACCATAAAGGTTGGCGCTAACTTAACCAGAGCTGTTGTAAGCTTAACAACTCCATAACTATCATGGCTCTGTTAAGTTTATAACAGCTCTGGTTAGGTTAGCACCAACTTTGTAATATGTAATGCAGCCCAGCAACATATATAAAACATAACAAGGAGAAAAAATGTCATCTGCGCTTATTCCCATTATACTGTGTGAAACAAAACGCAATTAGAGGCTTTGGTTTCTGTTAATGGCCATTAAAAGAGTAAGCTCACCCGCCAAACGTCAAGGCACCTCGAGTGAGGGTGAGCCCTATCCAAAAAAATTAAGCCACGGGCTGCTGTGTAGCCAACCATAACTTGCTCATGCTGCTTGGCAGTCATGAGGCAGACTGGTGGGCTTTTATTTAAGTTCCCCCCAGAAACAAAATCCGCCTTGGGATCAAAAGACAAAGACACGGAGTGGAACAGCTGCAATGATGACCTGGCTGGAGGTACACTAAAACATACATAATACAGGAGGGGTGGGGTCGCGCCTATTCCCCGATGGGGCGGCTGCAACCACCAAATGTATCCAGCCCAGCAACATGTATAAAACATAACAAGGAGAAAAAAATGTCATCTGCGCTTATTCCCATTATACCGTGTGAAACAAAATGCAATTAGAGGCTTTGGTTTCTGATAATGGCCATTAAAAGAGTAAGCTCACCTGCCGAACGTCAAGGCACCTCGAGTGAGGGTGAGTCCTATCCAAAAAATGAAGCCACGGAGTGGAACAGCTGCAATGATGACCTGGCTGGATGTACAATAAAACATACGTAATACAGGAGGGGTGGGCTTACTCTTTTAATGGCCATTAATAGAAACCAAAGCCTCTATTTGCGTTTTGTTTCACACTGTATAATGGGAATAAGCACAGATGACATTTTTTCTCCTTGTTATGTCTTAACTTTGTAATATGGCCTACAGTGTGGGGGAGGGGCAGCTTGCAACACAAAATAGATGCACCCAGTGATATGTATATAGTAAAATATTAATTTTTAACTAAACAAGATAAAAATAAATCACATGGAAGATACCAGCAACATAAAATTTCAGTAATTTCACTTTTTGATGGTAGTGGCTCTTTAAGTTGACAACTAGACCATTGGTGGAGAACCTACAGCTTTGGAGGCCATTAAGTGTGGCCTTCAAAGCGGATCCAAATTGTTCAGTACAAATCCTTTTATTTTTTATTAATATGTTTTTGTTCGTCTTATAGTATTTTTATGTGATCTCAAAATGAACATATGTAAAATACCAAAGAGTACAAGAAGATTTAATGAAATATTTCTTCCCGACCGATGGCCACAAATAAAACATTAGTAAGTGACAAGGGCTATTTTGACACCTGCCGTGGTTTTGATTTAGTTACATTAACTTTGCCTTCCTGACTGGCGAGAGTCCGTGAACTGGGCCAGATTTCCTACAAGGCCATCAAGACGATGGTCACGGGTAGCAGGTGCTATACTGCTATTGAGGCGGCACTTGCATCAGGACGCCCTCGCACTGCACAACAAAGTCAACCAAATGTTAACTTTAAAATTAACCACATTTTTCACTATATATTCTTGCTATGTCAATTTTTTTTTAAATATATCATTGAAACAGAGGCTATAAAACTAATGTGTATATGTATTGGTCGTAAACCCAATTATATCACATTTAAAATGTTTCATTTTTTTTAAGCTAATTACCACACAGTAGCTAGATTTTTACAATACTATATAAATTCTGAAGTGCATCTAATCTAAGTTCCTTCAAGCAGCCTTATTAGGTTACAGCTAATTTAGGCCACAATTTAATTTGGCCCGACAGCTGATTTCGGCACCTTTTTCATCCACATTTTGGCGCAAATCCTTATTTCAATAAATTTATTGGTTTAGCTATAGCAGGCAAGTCTGTAAATTAATATTTGTATTGTTATATTGATATCGCACAAGACCCTACTTTAACTTTTCCAGTTACAGTAAAACACACAAGTCTAGGATTTACAGTTTAAGTCTTTACCTTGGGATCCACACTGTACCACTGTGCACACTTATTTACACGCTTTTAATTTTTTCTAAGCATGGACATTTAGAGAATTCAGCTCAGGTCATAGATCTGTGTCAGGTCCGCGTTAGCGTTTTTACGTTCTTGCCTAACTTGCTTCCATTTGCCACGTGCGTTGTGCGTGCGCAGTTCAGTGCGGGCGCACTTACAGGGTTATTCAGAGAGCGTGAAAAGCAGGAGAATGACTGGAGAATGTCAGGAAAATGAAAAATTCCAGGTCAAAATAGCCGATTTGGAAAGTGAGATGAAACGGAGAATTTTTCTGGTTTGGTTATATTGACCTAGAATTTTTCATTCTCCAGTCATTCTCCTGCTTTTCACGCTCTCTGAATAACCCTGTTAGTATGTGGGTCTCTATTGCTCATGATTCTATGCTATGACAGACGTTAAACTGTACGGCAACATGGACGTGATCACTGCGTTCGCCTGACACGGGCCTTAGCCACAAGCTTGCTCGTGTTTCAGAACTAGCAGCACGCTACTGTACATTAATTAATTAATTTATTTATTTATAAAGGATTTTACCAGGAAGGATACATTGAGATTTCTCTTGTTTTCAAGTATGTCCTGGGTTCAAGAACATTGAAGTGTTACAGTTACAGAAATACAAAGTAATACAATGCAAGATATTAAAAAAACACAAATATACAGATTAACAGAAAATAAATATGTAGGAAATAGTCATTATGTTACATGTTTACAGGTGCATTCTGTATTGAGGTATGTTAGTAAGGAGCTCTTGAGTGACATAAGACTGGAAGATTTGATGGTGTCTGGGAGGTTATTCCATAATTGTGGTGCTCTGTAGGAAAATGAGGATCGAGCCACTGTCTTTTTGTATTGTGGTATAGCAAGTAAGGTGCTGGTCCTGGATCGGAGGTTATAGGATGAGGGAGCTGCTGGGGGAAGCAGTCTATTCAGGTAGGGTGGCAGCTTCCCAGAAAAGCTCTTAAACACCAGGCTGGAAAGGTGAAGGGTGCGCCTAGATTCCAGCGATGGCCAGTTTAGCTCTTTTAACATGTCACAATGGTGGGTCATGTAGTTACATTGTAGCACAAAGCGACAGAATGAGTTATACAATGTAGTAAGTTTCTGCAGATGTGTTTGCGGGGCGGCTGCGTACACTACATCTCGCAATCAATAGCCGGCATAAGCATTTGTTGTACAATCTGCTTTCTTACCACTTAACATTGAAAAATAGATAAAAAATCCTATGCTTATCCCTGATCCCGCGATGTAGAAACAATGAGATCAACAGTGTCCTATGGCCGCATGCAGTAGAACACTGGGAAGCAATAGTTCCCAATGTCCTTTCACAGCCTTGTGCAGGCACACATCTGCAACGATTTTTGCAAATCGTTACAGTTTTGGTCAACTGTTAATAGTGAGGCAAGGACAGGATCCTCTATTTATACATATCCAACACGTGCAAACTCTTATTGTATCGCTTGAGTGTCCTTTAATCTCAAGTTTTGCTATTTGTTCCATTTTTTTATAATAGAATACTGGAATTGTTCTTAGACTTTGCAACTTGTTACCAAGGCAATAAGAAACAACGTGATGCACAAAAAGATGTATTAGGTATTCCATTTTGCATTTGGCCAAAATTATTTCTTTGATTCCAGATGGTCGATAAATCAGTTGCGATTTACTGCTGCCAGTTAGAGAAACAGTATTGTTGCTTCAATATAATTTTAAGTATTAGTGTTCAAGTATAATAATGGTTTTGCAGATCAATCTGTGTACCTCTGCTACATTTATTTAGTTCTTGATTAAGACAAAAATATCATTTTAAACAGTTTGTTTTTTTAAAAAATTATCAAAAGTCAGTACAATCTACAGATTTTACTTTCAACCAGAACTTCAGGACAGGATACCTTCTAAAGCAGCCATTCAAATAAAATTTAAAAAGGCACAGACGAGTCCGTCTCCCCCCCCCCATGGACTCTTCCATATGGTACAAACACATTTGGTACCTCTAATAATTTTAATTTCTTCCGGACAGTAGGTTGCCTTGGGTGTTTTACTGCAGAAGCCATTTTGGTTCCAGGGACTGCTGCAACTATTTTTCCCATATTTCTGGGCCAAGCCACTACTCCCTGTGGTTATAGATGGAAGTAGATACCGCCCAGTCAAACTGGCTGGATCATTTTAAGAGCCATATTTGAAGCAGGACAATTAATGTGTGAAGTTGGCATCCCACATTTCTAATAAATGAATAAAATGAAACCATTCGATTGTATTGATTTGTGAAACAAAAATTAACATTTCTGCCAGTTTGGTTTAGGAGTTATTGCACGTTAGATTTTAGATTATTTAGAAAACTGAAAAAACTATTTAAAAAAAAAAACTGAAAAAACTTTTTGCAGAAAAAATACTCAAAAATGCCTAAGAGATCCTAAAAAAATCTAGAAATAAAGAGACTTTTTACTGCAGAATAAAATAATAAATGTCTTATTAGATATTGAATTAAAACAGGAATATTTTTAACATTGAAGCCTATAGGATTCACCTGATTAAACCTGTCGAATTAAACCACCGAACAGCAGGCCATTTCGGCAACATTTCCCTGATGTTTGTTGTCTCTGAATAGATGAACCATTGCTTCTCTATGGAGGATTCCACTGCCCTCGAACAAGCAGTGTACGTGCTCTCTGAATAGCCGAATGGCCCCGAAATGTTCCCGTACGCTGAAATTCAGTGTCCAGTTACATTTTGGCCACATTTCGGATCTCTATGAATAACCCCCATAGTTTTCGTAACGTAAATTTCTGTTTCCATAATCAAAGCAGTACTATAAATATTCTGCATGCCCAATAAAGTTATTTTTGCTTATTATTTATTTATTTATAAAGTATTTTACCAGAAAGGATACATTGAGATTTCTCTCGTTTTCAAGTATGTCCTGGGTTCAAGAACATTGAATTGTTATAGAAATACATACAGGTTTATTCAGAGAGCGTGAAAAGCAGGAGAATGACAGGAGAATGACTGGAGAATGAAAAATTCTAGGACAAAATAGCCAAACCAGAAAAATTCTCCCATTTATCTCACTTTCCAAATTGGCTATTTTGACCTAGAATTTTTCATTCTCCAGTCATTCTCCTGCTTTTCACGCTCTTTGAATAACCCTGATAGTAAAATGCAAGATATTAAAAAAAACAACACAAATATACAGATTAACACAGAAAATAAATATGTAGGAAATAGTCATTATGTTACATGTTTACAGGTGCATTCTGTATTGAGGAATGTTAATAGAGATCTCTTAAGTGACTTTAGACTGGGGGAAGATTTGATGGAGTCTGGGAGGTTATTCAATATTTGTGGTACTCTGTAGGAAAAGGAGGATAGAGACACTTTCTTTTTGTATTTTGGTATTGCAAGTAAGGTGCTGGTACTGGATCGGAGGTTATAGGATGAGGGAGCTGCTGGGGGAAGCAGTCTATTCAGGTAGGGTGGCAGCTTCCCAGAGATGCTCTTAAACACCAGGCTGGAAAGGTGAAGGGTGCGTTTAGACTCCAGCGATGGCCAGTTTAGTTCTTTTAACATGTCACAATGGTGGGTCATGTAGTTACATTGTAACACAAAGCGGCAGAATGAGTTATACAATGTAGTAAGTTTCTGGAGGTGTGTTTGTGGGGCGGCTGCATACACTACATCTCCATAACCAATAGCCGGCATAAGCATTCGTTGTACAATCTGCTTTCTTACCGCGAGGCTCAGGCAGGATTTGTTTCTGTACAGGGCCCCTAGTTTGGGGTAGAGTTTAGATGAGAGTTTTTCGATGTGGGGGCCAAAGGATAGATTTGGGTCTAACCAAATACTTAGATATTTAAGAGAGTGACTGTGGTCAGCGTGCCATTTGATTTTTGTCCTGACGCATAAATGGGGAGTTTGTAATTTATGTAGTTTAGGTGCTGTTCCTAAGAGTATCGTAACAATTTTGTCAGTAGTTAGAAAAAGTTTGTTATCTGCGATCCACTTTTTTACCTCTGTGAATTGTTCTTGCAGCACGGCCTCCAGCTGCGGGAGATTTGGTTTGCTGGTATAGATTACGGTGTCGTCTGCGTACATGTGTACAGTTGAGGCTTTGCAAATGTTAGGCAGATTATTTATGAATATCGTGAATAGCAGGGGGCCTTGGGGTACTCCGCATGTGACTGGGAGGGAGAGGGAAGAGCTGTCAGAAATGGACACATATTGCGACCGATCAGATACATATGATTGAAACCAGGTTAGCGTACGATCACCAATACCTTAGTTTTTAAATTTTTGTAATAGGATGCCATGGTATACGGTGTCAAAGAGAAAATCAAGGAAGATGGCTCCAGTTAGGTTTTCTTGTTCCATGCCAGCTTGGATATCATTGCAAACTTTTAAAAGGGCAGTTGTAGTTGAATGATTTGGACGAAAGCCGAAAATTCACCGCAAAACCGCTGCATCAAGTAGGAAAATCGCCGAAAAAACACTGCAAACATCCAAAAAAAGCCGACCGTACGCCAGAAAAAGCACTTAAAAACCCCAACCGTGTCCAAAAAAAGCCGACAATTCACCAGACACAGTGCCGACCAACCACCGGAAAAAAACGGCAAACAGACGAACGGGGTAGAAAAAAAAAACCCGATTGAAAGTGTCAAAATTGAAACGCTGTTTGCAAAAAAACTACTGAACGAAAATGTGTGGAATTAACATGTAAGGTCCTATGAATACTAATAAAAACCTCTGTTACAGAAAAAAAAAACGATATTCAAAAGATGAAAAAGAAGGAACCCTAAAAAAAAAAGACTCTTTTTGCCGCAGATTAAAAGAATAGGCAGTTTATTGCTGTAGATATTGGATAAAAGCGGGAACATTGTTAACATTGAAAACTATGGGATTTGCCTGATTGGACCTGACGAATGAAATCACCGAACAGCAGGGCATTTCATTGACATTTCACTTCTGTTCGTTGTCTCTAAATAGATTAACCGTTACTTTTCTATAGGGATTTCACTGCTGCCGAACAGCGCTGTATTTCGTCGTCAATTCTCCTAAATTTGGTGAACTGCCTCCTTTCTGTATAGCCGAATGGCCAGGCCACGAGGGGAAATTCACTTTTCGGTGCAATTTCAGGCCTGATCGGCTGTCTCTGATTAACCCTGAATGACTTTACCTTTTAGCGACACCCTATTAAGGCCATAATCCCAGCACATACAGCTGCAGAATCTTTCTACACGTTAAAATGTAGCAGTGGCTCAGCATTAGGCTTGTGCACCGATTTTTTTTCGGTTCGATTCGGTTCGATTTGTTCGGATGTTTAAACTTTTCGATTCGGCTCGTTTCGACCGATTTCTGTTCGATTCGGTTCGGTTCGGCTCGTTTTTCGTGTACATTTTTTTTTTCAGAATATCGACCATTTTTCGTATTTTCGTGTCACTTTGCTCGTTTTTTGTATCGACTTTTCGGAAATTTCGGAAATTTTCGTTTTTTCGGAACGTCTGTTCTCCTCGTTTCAAAGTGTCTACGATAATTCTGGCGATTCTATCGTGTTTTTTTTTATTAAATAAAGATCCTTTTTTTCTTATGAATAATTGAATATACATTTCACAACTTTATTTAATCATATTAAAATGGTAATGAAAGCCAAGGAACAAAAAAAATGAACAAAACGATTTAAAAAACGCTAAACTGACCCGAATGCCACAAGAAACAAGTGATACGTATTTACAAATACAAAATTTACAGAATCAGCGATATAACCGATAATAGTTAAATATACGATTTCCAGAATTACCGAAATGGAACCGAAATCACGAATGGAACCGAAATCATGAACAGAGCGAAAATAAATTTCGATTTGACACATTTCAAGTCCATTCGAAAAATCCGAAAATTTTTCATTTCGGCTCGGAAAACTTTTCGGATCTATCGGTTTTCGGGTCCGATCCGATTAGGAAATTCTGCCGAATCCGAAGACACGAATTGGGAAATTTCGTGAAAATTCCGAAATTCCGAAACCCGAAACGCACATCCCTACTCAGCATCGCATGGGGCTCATGACAGCACAAGTTTGTTGCAATGTAGCTTCAAATCCCAATAACTGCATGGGTTTTTCAATAGCTGCACAAGACAAAAAAAATGTTTTGTAGTTTTCAAAGTTACTGCTTCTGAATTCAGAGATTCGTGTAACGGATTCTCATCATGGCCGAGGAGATGAAGATGAGTGAAAATTGGACAATTTACTGGAACAATTTCAGAGCAGAAGATTATTCTTTAGATACAAACCTCACTGAAAACATTTGCTGTACAAGCTGGAACTATCAAAAGGTTATTAGGCATTGAATGCAGAGCTGTTTAAATGCACAAAAATGTTATATTGTGTTACACACCTTACAGAAGAAACTTCAAATTTAGAGTGTGGAGCTCTGCTGGATGAATTACTAATAGATAGGCTTGATGTTGGTGTAGCAAGAGACAAACAGCAGCAGAGTCTACTGAGAAAAAGTGACTTTAAATACTGTGTTTGAGAGGTGCAAGTACAGCAGCAACACACTAACAATGTGATACAATTTAACAAAAGTGACACCAGCTCAGCACATCTGTATCCACATCTGTGGTATGGAAGTACTGTAACAGGAGCTCCCTCCACCTCGATACTCTCAACGTTCATGGTAAATCTGAACAACCTGGCATACACAAGGTTAATGTTGTTATATGTATTGGTGTCTTAGGAGTTTGATTTGTGTAAGTAATCTTTTTTAATAACTATTGTTAGTGCTCTCTGTCTCTGTCTGTGTGATTGTTCTTAAAGTGAGAAACAGAAATGTTTGTGAGGGTCCTGAGAACAAGCAACGGCACTAGTGGCCTGCTCTACGGTGGGGCTCGCTCAGGTCTCACAAGGTTTTAGCTCGATTGTGCCACTACAGAGACATCTGCTCCATATGCAAATCAGCCTGCTCTCACCCAGAAAGGGTGGCCAGTGCTGAAATGGCAAGGAAGTTATCCCTGCACGAGAGGTGCAGAACCCCGACGATCGTTTCGGCCTTGTTAGGCCTCGTCAGGAGAGTATAGCTGACACCCATCTAGGCACATCGAGCAAGGGGTCAACGTCTCGATTACCCCGAAGACTTAAAGTGAGAAACGGTAAGTTTGTTCTTAGATTGATTTGAGACACGGGCTGCAGTTCTACCTGCACTAACGCTATATGTCCATTAGATGGCGACATCTGCCTGCCATATTTGTTATTACAGTAAGAAATACTTTTGGAATATGGGTGGACAAAGGAAGTTCTTTGTAAAACGTACAAAGTCTGAGGGCATAGTGGTTTGGAGGGTAGAACATGTTGCTTATTGTGGAGACAGTTGGTAAATAGGTAGGATTTAAGAGAGGATTTAAATCTTTGGAAGGTAGGTGACGGACTGATACATTGGGGAAGAGAGTTCCACAGTAGGAGTGCAGCCCAGGAGAAATCCTGAAGAAGCGAATGGGAGGGGGAGATGAAAGGGACTGAGAGACAAAAATCTGAAGCTTAGCATACTTGACAGCTCAGGGAATATTTGGTGACGAGCAGGGAAATATAAAGAGGATGCATGCATTTACATACAAAATACGAATATTTATTTTAAACAATTTAAAGTAAAAATGACTAACATCAGCCAGCTACAGTGTCACTTACTGATAGCCGTGAGGACGCACAACAAAACACTATGCATTGCTTTCACACTCTTCTGGTATACAAACCATACAACCGAAAAGACAACCACTTAATTATTGCCACAGGCACCGTCAAAACATGATGCTCCACAGTTGATTTTCAAGCAACAATTCCCAATCTACCCATAACCATATCTCTGTGAAAAATTCTCTTCAAACATAATATGTAAATTGCGTTGTAGTGAAATGAGCAATCTGTTCACTTCATTTCCTTCAGACAAGCTAACACAAGTATCAGCTGGGAAAAACATTACTTTTCAAACTTTGCTGTTGAAGTAAATAGTCAGTTTTAATGAAATTGTACGACGTGCCAAGGAAACACTAGTTTTCTGTTTAATAGTAACACCATCTTTCAAAGTGGAAAGCTGTGGAGTATTTTTGTCAATGTCCCGTTTGTGCAATAATCATTCAGATCACAGTTGTTACTATTTGTTATTTAATTTCAGTATTTTAAACCAATTTTGATCAGGGTAAAATTAAAGTGCAAATCAAGAGAACGGTAATGCGATACAGCCCTGGTTCCCAACCCTGGTCCTCAGGTCCCCCTAACAGGCCAGGTTTGGCAGATATGTGAAGCACAGCACAGGTGATATAATTTGCTGCTCAGTGATTGCAGGATTCAGTCTGCATATACCCAAGGTGATCCTTAAAATCTGGCCTGTTAAGGGAACCTGAGTAACAGGACTGGGAGCCTCTGCATTATAGGGTAGTGAGCACTAGGGATGAGCTGTTCGGTTCGATCAGTTCGGAGTTCGATTCAAACTTTGGCCATTCGCAAGTTCGCAAACTTCGAACTTTTTGGCGTTTTCTGTTCGAGTTCGAATTTTTTTTTTTATAAAAAATGCTTAAAAAATACTAAAAAAATCTAGAAATAAAGAGACTCTTTACTGCAGAATATTATAAGCAACGGTTTATTAGATATTGAATTAAAAAATAATGTCTACGTGCAAAGATTCTCACCTCTAAATGACCTGTGTTCTCAAACGCCGTAAACAACAGGTGTTAATTAGTGTTTGGAAATAACATGTGCTTTTAATTAGCCTGGTCTGATGGATTTGATACATTGTCTGTAGACTGAGGGTGTGGTATCTCCTGAACATGTATCAAACAACACCTGTGCTTCTGAGTAGGGATGAGCTGAACACCCCCAAGTTCGGTTCGTATTCGAACCCAAACTTTCCAAATGTTCGAATCTGAACTCGAACTCGATACAAGTCAATGGGGCTGAAAATTCGGTTTTTAGAGTGCCCTCCAAGAGGGCATATATGCTAGATATTTGCCATAAAAGGTATATGGGGGTCCGGGTAGTGCCCTGGGGGACAGGAAACAAGGACAAAAAGTTTTAAAAAAAACGTTTTTAAAGGGACAGTGAGTTTTCCATGAAATAAGGGTTAAAAATAAAAATGAAAAATTCCTTCAAATATCGTGCCTAGAAGGTCCCCATAATCTGACCGTGAAGTGGCGGATTTCTAGGATGTATAGAAACACTTAAAAACCAAAAAATTACGTTTCAAATGATGGTAAATGCTTTTCCTTTAATCTATCCATAAACAACTGCTTGGGGCGGCAGCCTGTATGAAAAGAGGAGACATTTTCGGACACGTAGAAAAAGTTTAGTGATTTTTTGGCTAAATTATTGTGAAACTTATGCAGGCTTTGGATGAAAGTAACAATAGGTGCTTTAAAATTGGTCCTTCAGCTTTCGGCAACAGTGCCGTCACACAGTAACCCCTCTGAGGATATGAATCTGATACAGGCGTCAGTGGCAGTGCACCCAAATATTGTGCTTTTGGTGCCAGGCCTGCAAGTACTATCATACAGTAACCCCTCTGTAGTATTGTCGAAGAATGCAGGGGTGGACCTTGCGGTCCTATATTAAAAAGATATGCATCTGGTAAAGGTGTTAGTGCACTCAGATATTGTGCTTTTGGTGCCAGGCCAGCAAGTGCATTCATACAGTAACCCCTCTGTGGTATCATGGAAGAGTGCAGGGGTGGACCATGCGGTCCTATATTAAAAGATATGAATCTGGTAATGGGCGTCAGTGCACCCATATATTGTGCTTTTGGTGCCAGACTGCCAGGCCAACAAGTACTATCATACAGTAACCCCTCTGTAGTATTGTGGAGGAATGCAGGGGTGGACCTTGCGGTCCTATATTAAAAAGATATGAATCTGGTAATGGGCATCAGTGCACCCATATATTGTGCTTTTGATGCCAGACTGCCAGGCCAACAATACTTCATACAGTAACCCCTCTGTAGTATTGTGGAAGAATGCAGGTGGACCTGCGGTCCTATATTAAAAAGATATGAATCTGGAATGGGCGTCAGTGCACCCAGATATTGTGCTTTTGTGCCAGGCCAGCAAGTGCATTCATACAGTAACCCCTCTGTGGTATCATGGAAGAGTGCAGGGGTGGACCATGCGGTCCTATATTAAAAGATATGAATCTGGTAATGGGCGTCAGTGCACCCAGATATTGTGCTTTTGGTGCCAGACAGCCAGGCCAACAAGTACTATCATACAGTAACCCCTCTGTAGTATTGTGGAGGAATGCAGGGGTGGACCTTGCGGTCCTATATTAAAAAGATATGAATCTGGTAATGGGCATCAGTGCACCCATATATTGTGCTTTTGATGCCAGACTGCCAGGCCAACAAGTACTATCATACAGTAACCCCTCTGTAGTATTGTGGAAGAATGCAGGGGTGGACCTTGCGGTCCTTATAAAAAGATATGAATCTGGTAATGGCGTCAGTGCACCCAGATATTGTGCTTTTGGTGCCAGGCCAGCAAGTGCATTCATACAGTAACCCCTCTGTGGTATCATGGAAGGTGCAGGGGTGGACCATGCGGTCCTATATTAAAAGATATGAATCTGGTAATGGGCGTCAGTGCACCAGATATTGTGCTTTTGGTGCCGACAGCCAGGCCAACAAGTACTATCATACAGTAACCCCTCTGTAGTATTGTGGAGGAATGCAGGGGTGGACCTTGCGGTCCTATATTAAAAAGATATGAATCTGGTAATGGCATCAGTGCACCATATATTGTGCTTTTGATGCCGACTGCCAGGCCAACAAGTACTATCATACAGTAACCCCTCTGTAGTATTGTGGAAGAATGCAGGGGTGGACCTTGCGGTCCTATATTAAAAAGATATGAATCTGGTAATGGGCGTCAGTGCCCCCAGATATTGTGCTTTTGGTGCCAGGCCAGCAAGTGCATTCATACAGTAACCCCTCTGTGGTATCATGGAAGAGTGCAGGGATGGACCATGCGGTCCTATATTAAAAGATATGAATCTGGTAATGGGCGTCAGTGCACCCAGATATTGTACTTTTGGTGCCAGGCCAGCAAGTGCATTCATACAGTAACCCCTCTGTGGTATTGTGGAAGAGTGCAGGGTTGGACCCTGCGGTTCAGAAAATTTAAATGATATAGATGTGGCACAGGCGTCATTGCAGCCAAATATTGCTCCTTTCATGGCAGCAAGTGCCTTCACACCGTAACCCTTTTGTGGTATTGTGGAAGAGTGCAGGGTTGGACCCTGCGGTTCAAAAAATTAAAATGACATAAATCTGGCACAGGCGTCAGTGCAGCCAAATATTGTGCCTTTCATGGCAGCAAGTGCATTCACACCGTAACCCTTTTGTGGTATTGTGGAAGAGTGCAGTGCTGGAGGTTTTGTGAATGCAGAAGACATCCCCGATCTATTCCGTTATGTCAGCATCAGGGGATTGATAACTGCTGATCCAGGACTGATTCATTTTTATAAATGTCAGCCGGTCTACAGAGTCGGTGGACAGACGCACTCTTTTGTCTGTGACAAAACCTCCAGCGGCACTGAACGTCCTTTCAGAAAGCACGCTGGATGAAGGCCAACCTCGTAGCTGCATAGCATATTGGCTAAGTTCTGGCCAGTGATCCAATCTCAACACCCAGTAAGCCAGTGGATCATCTGCTGGAAAGGTATCCAGGTCTGCCCTTGCCCCTAGGTAGTCCTGCACCATATGGTGAAGAAGCTGACAATGGGTGCCTACATTTGACGTCCCTGGGCGTCGTGGACTAAAAAAATTTAAAAATGCATCAGTCAAGCGGCCCTGGCCTTCACCACTATTCCTCTGATCATCCGCAGCCTCAGAAGCATGTGTGTCATCACTTGGTAACCTACCAGTGCCTGGAAAGGTGTTACACAAGTGTCGCTTTAGAGCGTCCTCAAGTTTTTTAATCCTGTGCTCCCTCTGTGCGGGCAGGATGAGCACTGCAACTTTACCCTTGTATCGTGGATCAAGAAGGGTTGCCAACCAGTAATGATCCCTCTCCTTGATAGCACAAATCCTCGGGTCCTTTAGCAGGCTTTGCATTATAAGGGAGCCCATGCAGCGTAGGTTGGAGGTGGCATCAGTTTCTGAGTCTTCCTGGTCAATGAGGATGACCCCATCGTGCACTTCCTCCTCCCAGCCACGCACTAGCCCTTGTGTTTCTGGGCACACGAAACCCTCCCTTGAGGAATCCCCACCTTCAATGCCCCCACTACTTAAATAGTCCCCTCCTCCTATCCTCCTCCTGTCTGATCTGAGTAGGACCCGCTGGAATGCTGTCTGCGGAAAGACTGGGGCCTGAGAGCTAGGGAAGGCCTCCTCTTCCTCCCGCTGCTCTGCCTCTAGACCACATCTATAATTCCCTGCAGAGTGTGCTCCAGCATGAACACTAAAGGAATTGTGTCACTGATGGCATGCACTGTCCCTGCTCACCATCCTTGTTGCCTCCTCAAATGGTGACAGTACAGTGCATGAATCCTTGATCATCAGCCACTGCGGGGGAAAAAAAAAACAAGTTGACCTGAACCTGTCCTTGTGCCATACTCACACAGTGTCACGGATCCCCCTGATACTAGAATGGTGGTCCCTATACGCAGGACACTCTCTACCCTTCCGATCCTTAGAGTGGTCGGCACGACTAGACAGACTACTAGAATGGCAGTACAGAGCACATACAAGAGAGACGTCACGGATCCCTCTGCTTATCTGACTAGTGGTCCCTAGACGCAGGACACTCTCTACCCTTCCGATCCTTAGATTGGTCGGCACGACTAGACGGACATAGAATGATACACAAGGACTTAGAATAATTAGCTCTTCCCAAGACCCTAACAACACAAGGGGTAGTCTGATGTGTGCTTAGGGTGCCACACAGACTGACCTCAATACCAGAAATAGAAGAGTTAATGCCAATACCAGGGGTTACGCACAGAATGGTTCGTTCGCCAATGCCAGGGGTCATACACAGAATCGTTAGTTTGCCAATGCCAGGGTCATGCACAGAATCGTTAGTTTGCCAATGCCAAGGGTCATACACAGAATCGTTAGTTTGCCAATGCCAAGGGTCATACACAGAATCGTTAGTTTGCCAATGCCAGGGGTCATACACAGAATCGTTAGTTTGCCAATGCCAAGGGTCATACACAGAATCGTTAGTTTGCCAAAATATACAAGAGCTCTGCGGGAAGTAACTACCACGTCAGGGCATCGGCGTCTCTGTGAGTCTGGGCTTTAAACCCGGCGGGTCCGCGTCTCCCCGCCAGGCCCCGCCCCCCGGCGTCCCACGTGTGCGGAAGCGACCGCAATATCACTCGGCGCCTGGCCAGCGAGCAGCGAGGAAGCTGCTGCCAGGCGCCGGGGGGTGCGGGGGCCACCGTGACAGAACCCCCCCTCTACGGGCGGCCACTGGACGACCCCCAGGAGCGCGGGGATGAGCCAAATAGAAAGCCCTCACCAACCGAGGAGCATGAACCTCAGTAGCCGGGAGCCAAGAGCGATCCTCTGGACCGTAGCCCACCCAGTCAACCAAGTACTGAAGGACCCCCCTAGAAACCCTGGCGTCCAGAATGGCCTCAACTTCAAACTCCTCCTCGCCCTCCACAGAGACAGGAGGAGGGGGACACGGACCCTGGTGTACCGATTACACAAGAGTGGTTTTAAAAGGCTCACGTGGAACACATTGTGTATCCTGATATGGGAGGGCAGTGCCAAAGCATAGGAGACCGGATTGATTCGCCGCAGAATCTTATAGGGCCCTATGTATCTGGGTGCCAGTTTCATAGAGGGTACTAAGAGCTTGATGTTCCGTGAAGAAAGCCAAACCCTGTCCCCAACTTGATACACGGGTGCCGGCCTCCTGTGTCTGTCGGCCTTGATCTTCTGGATACCACTGCTATCCTCCAGTGCCCTTTTAACCCTTCCCCAAGTTTCTTTCAATGACGCTAAATGCTCATCCAGAGCAGGAATCGCGGTATCAGGAAACGTAGCAGGGAGCACGGGAGGATCAAAACCGTAAACAGTGAAGAAAGGGGAATGTCCTGTGGCTTCGCTCACTGCACTGTTCAAGGCATACTCTGCCCACGGTATCAGGTCTGACCAGTTATCTTGTCGTTCGGATATAAAGCACCTGAGATATTTCTCTATATTTTGATTGGCTCGTTCTGCTGCTCCGTTGGTCTGGGGGTGATAGGCCGAAGAGAAGGATAGGTCTATCCCCACATTCTTGCAAAACCCTTTCCAGAATCTGGAGACGAATTGGGTCCCCCTATCAGAGACAATCCCAAGAGGAATACCGTGTATGCGGACCACATTGGTAATGAAAATGGGCACCAGTTCGGCTGCCGAAGGAAGTTTCCGAAGAGGAACATAGTGACCCATTTTGGAGAATCGATCAATGACCGTGAGTATTACAGTATTCCCTTTTGACTCGGGTAACTCTACTATAAAATCCATAGCTAAATGCGACCATGGTCGTTCGGGGATTGGCAGAGGCTGGAGTAAACCAATGGGCGCTGTTTTGGGACTTTTATGTCTTGTGCACACCTCGCACACGGTTATGTAATCTTTAACATCACGGCGCACCGTGGGCCACCAGAGGAGTTTACGTATACTAGACACTGTTTTGGTGATCCCCATATGCCCAGAGGTTTTGTTATCATGATAAAGTTTCAGTACTTCTTCTCTTTCGTTCTCAGGTACAAAGAGTTTCGCAGGAGGTCTCCCCCCAG
Organism: Leptobrachium leishanense; assembly: GCA_009667805.1. Lineage (NCBI taxonomy): Eukaryota > Metazoa > Chordata > Amphibia > Anura > Megophryidae > Leptobrachium > Leptobrachium leishanense. The sequence continues at coordinate 23,557,391 of CM019063.1, read as the reverse complement.
GAGCTGTACCCTGGGCGGTCTGCAATCTTAACATCAGAGGAGACGAGACACTAATCGTGGTAAGGGCTATAATTCTTTCCTGGGGTACAATGGGATGCTGATCTTGGATGTTATGTTCGTAGGATTCGTATTGTCTTGACAATGCGTCTGCTTTAATGTTTCTTGACCCAGGTCTATATGTGAGGACGAAATTAAAGCTTGAAAGAAACAACGACCATCTCGCTTGTCTGGCATTTAACCGTTTAGCGTCTCCAATGTACGTAAGATTCTTATGATCGGTTATGATGACAATGGGGTCCCTAGACCCCTCCAATAAGTATCTCCATTCCGTCAAGGCTGCGATAACTGCTAACAACTCTCTATTTCCGATATCATAGTTCCTCTCTGCCGGGGACAACTTTCGGGAATAGAAGCCGCATGGATGCAAGGGTTTGTCGGGTGCCTCCCTTTGGGACAAGACTGCACCAAGACCTAGCTCGGAGGCGTCAACTTCAACCTGGAAAGGCAGAGCCGGATCTGGATGTCGGAGAACAGGGGCAGTTGTGAATGCCTGTTTAAGTGCCTCAAAGGCTTGACTGGCCTGGGGTGTCCATTTCTGATTCGCCACCCCTTTTTTAGTCATAGCCGTGAGGGGAGCTACCAAGGCCGAAAAGTTTTTAATGAACCTCCGGTAGTAATTAGTAAACCCCAGAAACCTCTGGATGGCTTTAAGCCCTTGGGGTAAAGGCCAGTCAAGAATCGCTGAGAGTTTTTTAGGATCCATTTGGAAACCCTCAGGGGTTATTATATACCCAAGGAAGTGCACTGTCTCTATGTCGAATAAGCATTTCTCTAGTTTACAATATAACCCAGCCCTCAATAATCTCTTCAACACTTGTTGCACATGGACGTGATGGGTGTCCTTATCAGGAGAGTATATCAGGATGTCGTCCAGATATACTATAACGAACGTTTGCAGAAAGTCCCGTAGGGTGTCGTTTATGAGGTCCTGAAAAACGGCTGGCGCGTTACATAATCCAAAGGGCATCACTAGGTATTCATAATGCCCGCTACGTGTATTAAAAGCCGTTTTCCATTCATGCCCCTTCTTAACCCTGACCAGGTTGTACGCTCCGCGTAAATCAAGCTTCGTATAAATACGGGCCCCTTTTAATCGGTCGAACAATTCTGTTATAAGAGGTATTGGATATGCATTTCTTATGGTAATCCTATTCAAACCTCTATAATCGATGCAAGGTCGCAGGTCACCCTCTTTTTTGGAAACGAAAAAGAAACCTGCTCCTGCTGGAGAGGAGGATCGTCTGATAAATCCTCGCTCTAGATTCTCCCTTATATATTCCTCCATAATGTCGTTTTCCTTTTGTGACAAAGGGTATACGTGTCCTCTAGGAGGCATAGTACCAGGGAGCAACTCTATAGCACAGTCATAAGGACGATGCGGTGGTAGGACCTCAGTCCTGGTTTTAGAGAACACCTCCTTTAGCGCCATATAACATTCAGGGACTTCGGTGGACAAAGGAGGTGCTGTAGCAATATTGAGGCTACCAATCACATTAACCCTGCCCAGGCACTTTGACTGGCAACTAGGACCCCAACACTTTATATCTCGCTGGGCCCAATCAATCACCGGGTTATGCTCTATTAACCATGGGAACCCAAGAACGACAGGACATGAGGGAGAGTCGATAATCTGGAATCGTATGGTTTCACGGTGCAGAACTCCTGTAGTCATGCATACATCAATAGTGTCGTGAGTGATATGGGGACATGACAGGGGTTTTCCGTCTATGGCTTCCACCATTAGAGGCCTCTCCTTTAGAACCAGAGGTAAGAGGTTTTTGGCGGCAAAACATCTGTCCATAAAATTACCTGAGGCTCCAGAGTCTAGGAATGCCTCAGTCTCGAGGTGAACCCCCTCCCAGGTGAGGGAGATGGGTACCAGAATCCGGGTTTTTTTTTTTTTCATCGTCCACAAAGGAGGCATACAGAGAACCGATAACCTGGGTATTAGCTGTTCTTTGACCTGATTTGTTAGTCTCACCCCTGCTACCCCTGGGTCTCTGAGGACATTGAAGGCGGAAATGATCTGCCCCGGCACAATAAAAGCAGAGCCCCCTTTCTTTTCTGTGAGCTCTTTCTGCCTCTGAAATACCCGTTTTTCCTATCTGCATGGGTTCAACGGCCGGTACATCAGTCTTTGCGGTCTCCGGGTTGCCTGATGTAGTGGTGTGTCTGGGTACTAGGGGCAAAGGAGGCAGGACCCGTCTGGGTCTATCTCTGGGGTGTCTCCTTTCCCTGATTTGATCGTCCATGGCAATGCAGAAATCAACCAAATGATCCAGATGTTCTGGTAATTTTAAGGGAGCCAACTCAAACATAAAAGCCTCGTTCAGGCCTTCGGTAAAGGCTAGGGTTAAAACGTCGTTCGGCCAGTGTACCTCAGAAGACAAAGTCTTAAACTCTATGGCATAGTCGGAGACCCTCCTATTACCCTGTTTGATGTGAAACAGGGATCTACCCGCATTGGTAGCCCTTCTAGAGGGATCGAAGGTACGCTTTAACTCGGAGGTAAAACCCTCATAGTCATAAATGATGGGTTTCTTATTCTCCCACAAGGGCGTGGCCCATAATAAAGCTTTTTCGGTTAGATGATTAATCAGATAGCCTACTTTGGCTTTATCGGACATACAGGACCCTGGATTGTTCTCGAACAAGATCTCGAGTTGGGTCAGAAAGCCCCGGCATAAGTTTGGTGTTCCATCATAGCGTACGGGTGCCTTCATACTGAGCCTACATCCCTCGGGAGCGGCCGAACTGACCCTAGGCACTACTGGGTCTGGAGGGCTTGCAGTTCCAGAACTGGATCGATTTAACAGGGTTTGCAGGGCAAGAGCAATCTGGTCCATTCTATGGTCCTGCTCTTCTTGTCTGGCTGCAATACGTGTCAACTGATTAGAGAGGTCTGCGGGATCCATTGGCCCTGACGTAATGTCACGGATCCCCCTGATACTAGAATGGTGGTCCCTATACGCAGGACACTCTCTACCCTTCCGATCCTTAGAGTGGTCGGCACGACTAGACAGACTACTAGAATGGCAGTACAGAGCACATACAAGAGAGACGTCACGGATCCCTCTGCTTATCTGACTAGTGGTCCCTAGACGCAGGACACTCTCTACCCTTCCGATCCTTAGATTGGTCGGCACGACTAGACGGACATAGAATGATACACAAGGACTTAGAATAATTAGCTCTTCCCAAGACCCTAACAACACAAGGGGTAGTCTGATGTGTGCTTAGGGTGCCACACAGACTGACCTCAATACCAGAAATAGAAGAGTTAATGCCAATACCAGGGGTTACGCACAGAATGGTTCGTTCGCCAATGCCAGGGGTCATACACAGAATCGTAGTTTGCCAATGCCAAGGGTCATGCACAGAATCGTTAGTTTGCCAATGCCAAGGGTCATACACAGAATCGTTATTGCCAATGCCAAGGGTCATACACAGAATCGTTAGTTTGCCAATGCCAGGGGTCATACACAGAATCGTTAGTTTGCCAATGCCAGGGGTCATACACAGAATCGTTAGTTTGCCAAAATATACAAGAGCTCTGCGGGAAGTAACTACCACGTCAGGGCATCGGCGTCTCTGTGAGTCTGGGCTTTAAACCCGGCGGGTCCGCGTCTCCCCGCCAGGCCCCGCCCCCCGGCGTCCCACGTGTGCGGAAGCGACCGCAATATCACTCGGCGCCTGGCCAGCGAGCAGCGAGGAAGCTGCTGCCAGGCGCCGGGGGGTGCGGGGGCCACCGTGACCACAGGTACTCGTTGATGGCCCTCTGCCTGTGTGCAGACGCTTGCAGCATTGCCAATGTCGAGTTCACCTGTGGGCATGTCACAGATCAGCGGTTTGTGGGAAGTGGAATTCTCTTTGAAATTTCTGCCAGGGAAATGCTTGCTAGGATGACCGTCTGAAGTGGCTGCAGACTTTTCTGGCCTGGCGGAGAAGCTTGGCAGCCCTGGGTACTGGTTAGGAACAATGTACACTAGATTTAGGACATGTGCTAGGCATGGTACATGCATCAATTTACCCTTCCGTAGGGCGGAGAGAAGGTTGCTGCCATTATCACAGACGATCATTCCCAGCTGAAGCTGGGCGTTGTGTTAACCATCTCTGCACCTGGCCCTGCAGAGCTGACAGAATTTCTGGCCCGTATGGCTCCTGTCCCCTACACAAACCAGCTCAAGCACAGTATGGCTTCTTTTTGCTTGAGTCATTGTGTAGACCCTGTCAGGCATCGGTTTAACTGCCACTTCGCCAGAGACAGAGAAGGAGGAGTAGGAGGAAGAGGGAGAGGTGGTGGTGGAGCAGACAGACCTCATACAAGCAGCTTTCTGGAGGCGTGGTGGATGAACAAGCTCCAGCACAGAGCCCGGTCTTGGATCCCTCCCAGCTGCAATCAGAGTTACCCAGTGTGCCGTGAAGGAAATGTAACGACCCTGTCCATGCTTGCTGGACCACGTGTCTAAAGTCACATGCACCTTGCTGCTGATTGCCTTTCCCAATGACTCGATAACATTGTCTTCCACGTGCTGGTATAGTGCTGGAATGGCCTTGCGTGAAAAGTAATGGCATTTTGGAACCTGCCACTGTGGTACAGCACATTCACAGAAGGGAGCAGAGTCCACTAGCTGGAAAGGCAGCAGCTGCAATGTGAGTAATTTTGCTAAGCTGGCATTTAGACGCTGTGCTTGGGGATGGTTGGGACTATATTGGGATGCTGGGATGTGATGCTGTCACATTGTGAGGAAGGACCTGGTACATCCATTACTGTAGCATCAGCCCTGTCAGTGGAGGTTGTAGGCAATGACATGGCAGGACATACAGTGGGGGTAGAGACAGATGATGAGGAGGAGGACCTACGCAAAGTTTTGCGCCAACGGGATCTGTGGCAGTTGTTCATATGTCGCCTCAAGCACGTGGTACCCAAGTGTCTGGTGTCTTTCCCACGCTTAAGCCTCATCTGACATAGATTAAAATTAGCAACGGTGGGGTCTGCTGCACATTTCTTAAAGAACTCCCAGCAGACAGCAGAGTTCCTGCGTGTGTGCTTTGAGACAACAGTGCTCTGCACCGGAGCAGCTCTGACATCTGATGCCTTGGACTGACTAGTGCTACAGTTGGTCATAGAGGATGTTGTGCCTCGTGTTTGCTGTGCCTCCTCCTCCTCCTCCCCCTCCTCCTCACTTGATTCCTCTGTTCGATCTGGCACCCAGGTGGAGTCAGTGACCTCACCATCAATGTCATCTTCACCCCCTATCTCCTCATCACTGGAGCCAACTTGGCAGTATGCTGCAGCTGCTGGGGCAACATGAGTGCCAGTTTATTTGTGTGTCATCACTGGCACCCCCTTCCTCTAGGTTGATTATACTCCCTTCCTTAACCTCAGAGATTGAATCAGAGCACTGTACTTGCTGCACATCCTCAAGCAGCATGTCACTGTCATTGTAGTCAAACAATTCAGCTGACTCCTCCATAAATCTTTATCCAAGCATGTGATTTATGTTGCTCTCGGCATCTTACATCATCAACAGGTGCCACCCAATAGTTAGCAATATATCTTTGGGTATTTAAGGTTGGCCTGTTTATTCCATCATTACTTTGTCATGGCTTCTGATCTCCCCTCTGCACGTGTTATTCTTCTTATTGATATCCTGTGTACTGATCTCGGCTATTTCCCTTGTCTACCTATACTCAACCTTGGATTGTCTTACCTGACTCTGAGCTCTATCATCTCCTTAATGCTAGCGCTAGCGCTCACATACAGATCAGACCCCGATTGCTAATGGGTTAATAAATCCATTAGCGCATCGGTGATAGCGGTTTATACCACAAGCTTACTGTACTTTGCGCTCCCTATATTTAACAAGGGGCGTCCAAAGAGTAATTAACGTTAGGATCACAAAGTCCTACCGATAATTATGCATCACTGTGACTAACTGAAAAGTTAACCACAGCTCTAAGCTGGTGCTAACTGATTCCGCTTCTACGTTATCACTAGAATCCGTTATCACCAGCTGAACCCCCCCAAAAAAAATAACAGATACCTCTCATCCAGCAGCGAGAACATCGGTCCAATCCACTGCTTCTGGCTGCCGGGGGCAGAGTGAGACTGGACAAATAGTCCCCAGTCTACCTCTACGATCACTCCAAGGACTTGCACAATCTCGCGATTGCGAAATTTTGCAGGTCACGTGACCTGCAGCACAAGCCTCCATGGAGTCCTCAGGACTCCAGGAGGTGATACTAGCGCCCGCCTTGTAATCTGCTTGAAAAACGGAATACTAAAGGAAAACTCGGGAGTGCAGGTTATTCCCCTTAGTGTCCCCGTTTTAGCTCTAGGGACATGATAATGCCCTCGGTGTACCTCTGATTTCCTGACATTTTCTTTTTTCTGACTCCTCTTTGCTTAGACCCATCCTTAGAATGCCAGGACATATTCTATCAGTTCAGGGATTTTCCTTGTGTTCACTCTGTCTACATGTTGAGTCATCCCCCTTTCGAAACTTGATAAAAAGTATTTATTTACTTATAAAGGATTTTACCAGGAAAGATACATTGAAATTCTCTCATTTTCAAGTATGCCCTGGGTTCAAGAACATTGAGTGGTTACAGAAATACAAAATAGTAAAATGCAAGAAATGAACACAAAACCAAATATACAGATTAACAGAAAAATAAATATGTAGGAAATAAAGTCATTATGTTACATGTTTACAGGCACATTCCGTATTGAGGTATGTTAATAGGGAACCCTTAAGTGACTTAAGACTGGGGGAAGATTTGATGGCGTCTGGGAGGTTATTCCATAACTGCGGTGCTCTGTAGGAAAATGAGGATCGAGCCACTTTCTTTTTGTATTGCAGTATTGCAAGTAAGGTGCTGGTCCTGGATCTGAGTTTATAGGATGAGGGAACTGCTGGGGCAATCAGCCTAGTCAGGTAGGGTGGGAGCTTCCCAGAAAAGCTCTTAAACACCAGGTTGGAAAGGCGAAGGGTGCGTCTAGATTCCAGCGATGGCCAGTTTAGTTATTTTAACTTGTCACAATGGTGGGTAATGTAGTTACATTGTAGCACAAAGCGGCAGAATGAGTTATACAATGTAGTAAGTTTCTGGAGGTGTGTTTGAGGGGTAGCTGCATAAACTACATCTCCGTATTCAATGGCTGGCATAAGCATTTGTTGTACAATCTGCTTTCTTACCGCGGGGCTCAGGCAGGATTTGTTTCTGTACAGGGCACCTAGTTTGGGGCAGAGTTTAGATGAGAGTTTTTCGATGTGGGGGCCAAAAGATAGATTTGGGTCTAACCACATACCTAGATATTTGAGAGAAGTGACTGTAGTCAGCGTATCATTTGATCTTGTCCCCACACATAGATGGGGTGTTTGCAATTTGTGTAGTTTAGGTGCGGTTCCAAAGAGCATTGTAACAGTTTTGTCAGCATTTAGAAAAAGTTTGTTATCTGCGATAAACTTTTCTACCCCTGTGAATTGTTCTTGCAGCACTGCCTCCAGCTGCGGGAGATTTGGTTGGCTGGTATAGATTACAGTGTCGTCTGCGTACATGTGTACAATTGAGGCTTTGCAGACATTAGGCAGATCATTTATGAATATTGTGAATAGCAGGGGGCCGAGTATCGAGCCTTGGGGTACACCGCACGTGACTGGGAGGGGAAGGGAAGTGCTGTCAGAAATGGACACATATTGCGACTGATCAGACACATATGATTGGAATCAGGTTAGCGTGCTATCACCAATACCAGAGTTTTTAAGTTTTTGTAATAGGATGCCATGGTCTACGGTGTCAAAGGCCTTGGCAAAATCAAGGATGATGGCTCCAGTTAGGTTTCCTTGTTCCATGCCCACTTGGATATCATTACAAACTTTTAAAAGGGCAGTTGTAGTTGAATGATTTGGACGAAAGCCTGATTGATCTGGGGTTAAATAGTTCCGATACTGATAATAATCACGTAATTGAGTGTAGACACATTTTTCCAGAATTTTTGACATTACAGGGAGCAGTGATATTGGGCGGTAGTTGGATACCAAAGTATTGTTTCCACTTTTATGGATAGGTACCACCCTTGCAGTCTTCCAGAGTTTGGGTGTGTATACAGTCGCCAGTGATTCATTGATTAGGGTTGCGACAGGATTTGCAATTGCTGGTGCACTGATTTTCAGCAGCATTGCTAGGATTTGATCAGGTCCAGACTGGTATTTCATTTTTTGGTTACGGAGAAGTTTAGTGATGACACTGACAGGCACTGGTCTAAAACTGTATTTCGCGGAATTACAGGGTCTTTGCACAGTTGGTGGGGCCTGACCTGTGTGCAGCCTTTGTGATTGCGTGTCATTTCCTAGTTTAGCAATCAGGGTGGTGGCGCACCCAACAAAATAATTATTAAAAGCATTTGCTACATCTAGGGGGTGTTCTACAGTTTGGTTTTTTACTTTGACAGCAGCCGGTTGGGAGTGGACGGGGGGTGCTTGTATGTTACTTATGGTTTTCCAAAAATTTCTAGGGTTTGATATGTTATTGTTTAAATTTTCATTAAAGTTTTGGGCTTTAGCCATTTTTGTTTGTTTTGTGCATGCATTCCGGCATTTTCGGTATTCACAGTGATCGTTCATTGATCCAGTACTCTTAAAATTTGACCACAGGGAGTCTCTAAACTGGTACATATGCGTGAGGTCAGCTGTAACCCAGGGGAGGTGGGCCCCTTTTACTCGCACTTTGCGCAGTGGGTGTCACGGCGTCGCACTCACCGGGCTACAGTGCGGGCAGCTGCGGGTGCACGGCGCGTTCTGGTGGTCCTGGCGCCGGATCAAGTCCCCCTCAGAGACCCTCCTGGGGCCTGCGGTCTCCCTCGGCGTCCCCCGATGGGTACAGGTGGCCGGGAGGCTCGATCCACTGTGTGGACTCGGCGGTCCCGCCTTCCTCTGGCGTCTCTCGCGGCTTGTCGGGCGGGGCTTCTGGAAAGGTGCGCGCGCGCGCCCAAGACCCGGTCTTATGGGTACTACTACTGAACCCCTCCCAGACACAAGTGACACACCTGTCACAGAGGGCAATCCCAGAGCTCTGATATCCCTATAAATACACAGTCTGCACACTTGTCCTTTGCTGGATAGTCGAGTGTCTTCTAGCTGAGTACTTTAGTTCCCTACTTACATATTTACTCGTTACTGACCATTGGCTTTCGTACCCGACCTTTCTACCTTCTGGCACCCCGACATTGGCTTTCGTACCCGACCATTCTACCTTCTGGAATCCTGACCATTGGCATACGCACCCGACCAAGCTACCCTCATACCTCCTACCCTACATCATCCTTTCCACCTCGAACTCCAATCTCCGCATCCCGAGGTCCAGTCTCCAACAATACCCTCCCGTGACAGAACTATCCAGCCAAAGAAGTCATGGACCCCGCGAACGTATTGGATGCTATCGCTTCCTTGACTCGTCAGGTGACAGTATTATCTCATTCAGTACAGGACTTACAGTTAAACCAAGCACAAATGCAAGGACAAGTCCAACACCTACTCCCCGTCTCGTCGTCATCCCAAAACGATGACATGACCGGTCCAGAACCCAGGATCCCGATGCCCGAGCGGTTCTCTGGACGCCGAGAATCCTATAGGGGATTCCTCATGTCATGTGAAATCCTGTTCGCACTAAACCCCGCACCTATCAGACGGATTTTGTACGGATCCGCACTGTTATTTCCCTCTTCTCGGATGAGGCTCAAGTCTGGGCACATAACCTCCTACGTACCGCAGACCCGGTGTTGCAGTCATGGAACTCCTTTTTGTCGGCCATGAATCTATTGTATGAGGACCCTCATAGATCCGAGTTTGCCCAGGCACAGATCCGGCAACTGAGACAGGGCAGAAGACCCATCGAAGACTACACAGTTGAATTCCGCCGATTGGTTTCTGAGACTGGATGGAATGACACCGCATTAGTTAGCCAATTCCGATGGGGTCTGTCCGAGTCAGTCAAAGATGAGTTGGCTCGAGGCAAAACGCCCACTTCTTTGGAGCCCCTAATTCGTCTTGCTCTCCAAATCGACAGACGCATTCGTGAACGTGTACGAGAGAGAGCCCTATTTTCACCGCCCTCCCGACCTCCAGCTCCTCGTATGTTGGCGCTACCACCACCTCTGAATACTTCTATTATACCATCCACTGAAGAACCCATGCAACTCAATGCTGTTCATCGCCGGCTAACTCCTCAGGAGAATCAACATAGACGTGACAACGGCCTGTGCCTATACTGTGGAAAGAATACCCACCTCGTCCGGGACTGTCCTGACACACCGACCAAGGGAGGTATGGCTACATGTTGTCCATCCATTATTCTGTCGACCTCCATGTCTAGTGTCCAATCCCCTCACTTATTGGTACAACTTGTTTTACAGTGGGAAGAAAAAACTACCACGGTGGAGGCCATGATTGATAGCGGAGCCAGCAATTGTTTCATAGACGCTGCCTTGGTTGCTAAATTGTCCATTCCGGTATTGAATAAAGATATACCCGTACATATACAAGTTGTCAACGGTTCTTCCCTTGGTGCAGGTCCTGTCACCAAAGAGACCATCCCTCTCTCCTCAACATTAGGACCTTCCCATAGGGAACTATTATCCTATGATGTCATTACGTCACCCGTGTTCCCGGTAATATTGGGCCTTCCTTGGCTTCGCCTCCACGACCCAATCATAAGGTGGTCCTCGGGTCAGCTTTTGTTTCCCTCTCTCCATTGTTGTAAAATATGCCTACAGGAGGTCACTGCCACGGTATGCTCCATCCTGGATCTACATAAAACTCCCTCCAATGTTACGCTCCCACAGGTCTATCAGTCGTTCAAAGATGTATTCGACGAACGGGGAGTGGATGCTCTACCCCCACATCGACCATATGACTGTCCAATTGACCTTCTACCGGGCGCCCCAATCCCCTACGAGCGACTATACCCGTTGTCAGAACCCGAACTGGTCATCCTTAAAGAATATATAGATGAAAACCTGGCAAAGGGGTTTATACGTCCCTCCACCTCACCTGCTGGAGCCGGTATTTTCTTTGTGGCAAAAAAGGATTGAGGGGTTACGCCCCTGCGTTGATTATCGTGCCTTGAATCACATAACCGTTAAAAATCGTTATCCCTTACCGTTAATTCCAGAACTGATGGATCGCTTGAAAACGGCAACCGTCTTTTCCAAACTGGATCTGAAAGGAGCTTACAATCTGATTCGTGTAAAGGAAGGGGATGAATGGAAAACGTCTTTCCGCTCCAGATACGGACACTTCGAATACACAGTGATGCCCTATGGGCTATGCAATGCCCCTGCCACATTTCAATGTTTTATCAATGTTGTTTTTCGCGATATGCTGGATCAATGTGTTGTCATATATCTGGATGACATTCTTGTGTATTCCTCTACTCTAGAAGAACACCGAAACCAAATGCAACAGGTACTACAACGCCTCCGCCAACATCACCTATTCGCTAAACTTGACAAATGCCTATTTGAGGTCCATACTGTGGAATTCCTGGGTTTCATCATTCGACCCGGTACCATTGCCATGGATGACAAGAAAACACAAGCCATCAAACACTGGCCTATACCTCTCAACAGAAAACAGGTACAACGTTTTCTAGGTTTTGCCAATTTTTATCGCAAATTCATTCGCAACTTCAGTCGAATCGCCCAACCTTTAACGGCTCTTACTAAGTCTACCGTTCCTTTCCAATGGTCCACGAATGCTACCAAAGCCTTTAATGATTTACGAGAACGATTCTGTTCGGCACCCATCCTCTCTCACCCAAATCCGTCTTTTGCCTATTACCTGGAAGTGGATGCCTCCAATAACGCTACCGGGGCCGTCCTCTCCCAGCGTTGCCCAACAACCAATAATTTACACCCGATAGCCTTTTTTTCCAAAAAGATGAGTCCAGCGGAGTGTAATTACGATATCGGGGATAAAGAGCTACTGGCCATTAAACAAGCACTGGAGGAATGGAGACACGTCCTGGAGGGGTGTCTGCACCCCATAACGATATATACGGATCACAAGAATCTCGAGTACTTGAAGACGGCAAAACGGCTACGTCCCAGACAGGCCAGGTGGGCCCTCTTCTTCTCTCGTTTTCAATTCCATCTCACATTCCGTCCTGGATCACGCAATGGCAAAGCTGACGCTTTATCCCGACTACATGAGTATCATTCCGGAAAGGACAAAACAGAGGAGACCATTCTCCAACCACATCAGTTTCTCTCGGTCACTTCCTGTTTACTGAACGATATTGCACAAACCGAAGCCCCATCTCCTACGTCGACCGCACCACCAAAAAACTGCATCCTAGTACCAAAGGAGAAGCAACTCCAGATACTGCAGAAATGTCATGATTCCCCCCTAGCCGGTCACGCAGGAAGAACAAAAACATGGAAGTTGATATCCCGTCATTTCTGGTGGCCCTCACTATCTCGAGATGTTCGGGACTACGTCAAATCATGTGACGTTTGTGCCAGAACCAAAACCCTTCCACAAAAACCCTTAGGGTTGTTACAACCTCTCCCGGTACCTGAATCCCCTTGGTCACATGTCACCATGGATTTTATTGTGGATCTCCCTCCCTCTGCAGGACATACCTGCATCATGGTCATAGTAGATCGTTTAACCAAATTAGCTCATTTTGTCCCTTCTGTGAGAATACCCACGGCCAAAGAGACCGCGTCATTGTTCATAGCTCAAGTGTTCCATCTACACGGTATACCGTCCTCCATAGTCACCGCTAGGGGTACCCAATTCACGTCACATTTTTGGAAAGCTTTTTGTTCCTCGATTAAGATATCGGTTGATCTATCCATCTCATACCATCCCCAGTCTAACGGGCAAACAGAACGAACCAATCAAACACTTGAGACTTATTTACGCTGTTATTCATCTTATCAACAGAACAACTGGTTGGAACTACTCCCGATAGCGGAGTTTTCCTACAACTCGCATACGCACGAGTCCACCACTTTTTCTCCATTTTTTCTCACCTATGGCTACCACCCGGCCATGTTACCGGGACTACCCTCTTACATCTCTGTTCCCGATGCTACTACACGCCTCCGTCTTCTAGCAGACGGTCTAGCCAAGGCCAGAGATGCCCTACACCACTCCCAAGCCATGTACAAGCAGCATGCAGATCGATCCCGTGCTGCCTCCCCGACATATCTCCCTGGCCAAAAGGTTTGGCTATCCACTCGCTTTCTCCAACTCTCCTGCCCCTCACGAAAATTGGGTCCACGTTACATCGGCCCGTTTATTGTTGTAGAGCATGTCAATATGGTTGCTGTTCAACTTCGTCTCCCGCCACGCTACTCGTTTCATCCTGTGGTCCATATTTCCCTCCTGAAACCGTGCCATGCCAACCCTTTCCCGGGCAGGTCCCGCACGCCCCCTCCTCCTGTTCTTGTTGATGGTACCGAAGAGTACGTGGTTGGGGCTATCCTCGATTCTCGTTGGCGTCGTGGGGTGCTCGAATATCTCGTCCATTGGAAGGGCTATGGGCCTGATGAGGATTCCTGGGTTCCCTCCTCGAACTAGCTGAGTACTTTAGTTCCCTTCTTACATATTTACTCGTTACTGACCATTGACTTTCGTACCCGACCTTGCTACCTTCTGGCACCCCGACATTGGCTTTCGTACCCGACCATTCTACCTTCTGGAATCCTGACCATTGGCATACGCACCCGACCAAGCTACCCTCATACCTCCTACCCTACATCATCCTTTCCACCTCGAACTCCAATCTCCGCATCCCGAGGTCCAGTCTCCAACAGTACCCTCCCGTGACAGTGGGGTATGGGTGTTCCAGACTTTCAGGAGCTCGGATTGAGAGTATTCAATTGCACAGTTCAGGTCTGGGATTAGGTTTAGTCTGTGCCATGGGAGCTGTTTGAGATCATTTAGGAAGGATTCAAGATTAAATTTCTACATGATGAATATAGCATAAAATCTTTAAGAAGTGCATTAAACTTTTAATGATGCTGAGCCTGTGTCACACACATACAGAATGTGAGCAATAGATTTCAAAGACAGCTATAATTACTTAATTTCCTCTCTCTGTTTTACTGTCTTGCTATTAGGACTGACGGAATGGGATGTGGGATGAGTCTTTTATTTTATTGTTTCTTGTTCCTGTCCAATGGGAGTGGTGGGTGGAGTTACCCATCTAAATCCTGGCACAGCTTATTGCTGGGAATGGAAAATATCATACCTATGGGTTTGTTTCTCAAAAAAAAAATATATATATATATATATATATATACACTGTATATATACATTGTACATATATATTTATGTGTAGCTTCCAGACCTGAAGAAGAGAGTTATACTCTCGAAAGCTTGGGCTACATTACATTGTTGGTGCTAACGTTAGCGCTCACCTGAGTGAGCGTTAACATTAGCCCTTGGTAGCCAGCGCGAGGTTACTGTACTTTGTGCTCCCTATACTTAACATGGGGAGCGCAAAGTGTTAATCAGCGTTAGGATTACAAAGTCCTAACGCTGATTAACGTCCGGCTGCGGTTAGCAAAAAGTTAACAACAGCCTGGACTTGGTGCTAACGGATTCCGCTGGTGCAGAATCCGTTAGCACCAGCGGAAACTCCTCCCCAAAATATCCAGATACTCACCTACTATCCCATGGCGAGGACCACGGCTACGTCCGCCTCCTCCGTCTGGCGGGAGCAGGGAAAGACTGGGGGAAAAAGTCCCCCAGTCTCCCCCTGTGGATCACTACGCTGACCTGCCGGATCTTGCCTCGCATGACCGGCAGAGTAGGAAACTCAATGGAGTCCTATGGACTCCATCGGGTGGATGCTTGCGGCGGCACTTAGTGCTGCTACGCGCATCCCGGGGCTTAGCGCCCGGTAACAATGCAGGCAGCTTTTTAACCGCCTGCATTGTAATAGTGCGTTAAATCGGGGGCGCAAAGGAGAAACCTGCAGGTGCAGGTTTTTCTCCTTTGCATACCCGTTTTACTGCAATAAATGTAATGTAGCCCCTTGTCTTTTAACCATAAGGGTTTAAATTTTAGGCTTTAAATATAAGGTTAATCCAGGAAAAAAAGGAATCACTACGCACTTCTATATGGTGGTATATGTTTTATACATATACAGTTACCTTGTATAACATAAAATACAATTGTCATTTACACTAAAGTAACAGACAATTAAAATAAAAATGAACCAATTGAAGACTGAATGGTATTGATTAATCTGGAGCTTTTTTTATCTACAGAAAACAACTAAGACAGCAGTAGTTAGGTCAGACTACACATAAAAGGAGCTTCATATTTTTAATTAAGTGACAATTATAGGTTATTTGCTGAAGCCGAGATCAAAAACATATTTTTTCAAATGCCATAATTACATGCAATACTTTGTGTAAACAGCTGCTATCTACAATGGTGCATGTTGATTAAGATGATACATATATTTTTCTAATCATTAAATGTATATAGTGTATGTTTTTGAAGCAATGCTTTTTGTTTACTATTGTTTATACAAATCACAGTCCCTTTAGAAAGCAGCATATTTTGTCAGGTCTGGGTCTCCATGGTAGCATAATAGGCTTTTGATGGTACCAATTAGATAAATAAAAAGATGTTCATAGTGTGATAAGGTGAAAGGAATGATCTGGGATGATGGGTATATTCCCCCTATGTTTTTAAAGGTGGGTTGGAATATTGAAGCCCAGGAGAGCAATGTGTGTTGGTTTTTTTCTCTCTTGTTGCAGGTTCCTCCCACCTGTTGGTAATCAGGGTAATGAATTTTTCCGGCATGGGGAGAAAACGAAGAGAGAGAGAGACACCGGAGCAAGGTGAGCTTTGAGGCTGGCAGTGCATAAAAGTACAGAAAGGTACGGAGTAGAAATCAAGAGTTGTCCTTTTGTTAGCAATCCCAAAACTAGAGAGGGACCTTTATTTTTTCTTTTTATTGTAACAAAAGTTTTATTCTTTTTCAATATAAGATGGTACAGTAAATAAATGAAAGTTGCGAGGGGGACCTTTAATTTTGAGTTAGTTAGAGCTCAGACGAGCCAGTTTTTTTTTAAAAAAAAATATATTTTGTTTAACCCCTTCACTACCAAGTGATTTTTGATGAACGAAATGTTATCTGAACATTTATTTGAAATATAGTATGTGAAGTTAACACTTAAAAATAGGGTGAAATATATTTTTTACACTGAAATTGTTATTTTAATATAGTTAAAAAATTTAAATAATGTTAATTTACTCACTTTTATTTTTTCATGTATTTGTTTATCCTTTATAGAAATATTATTGAAATGTAAGATTTTGAGCTCTAGATGGTGTCCCTTATCGTACACAATTTAAAACGGGGTCTGTATTATTATCATACAGGCAGAAATGGCCAGTGTGTTAGATACAGTTACTGTGATAAATAAAAATGTTCAGAACTCCTGCTTATGGGGGTTTGTAGTGATCATAACAATATTATTGTTATTAGCAATGCAGCTTCCAAAAAATACCAATAGAATATAAAAATAATATCTGTATGTGGCATAATGCCTGTATATTGAGATTACAGTAACACCTTGTATCTGTACTGTACAGCGATTTCCAATCATTACAACCTCCTGAAACTTATCCCTGTACAGCAGTGAGTGACCCCAGCGCTCTCCCTGTATGCTGCCCTCTGCATCGCAGCTGTACTGCAGAAGTAAACTTTTTGAACATTTTGTTACAGTGACTTCTGGGGCGTCTATTTGCAAATGGTTTTATGTCTCCAGGGTGCTTAGAGAGACATAAAACAAAGGATTTCTTTTCTCCACAGGGGCACACTAATTCTGCTTTAAAAAAAGCAGTGAAAATTGTCTTTTGATATGCTATTGAGTGCTTTTCAATGCATTACAATACAAAATCTAGATAACTCGATTAGGTGTGAAGTGGTTAATTGCTAAATGCTGCGTTAATGAACCATGCAATACATAAAGAGACAGGATTGCTCTAGAGGACTGTTCTATGGTGCCCTTTGATGGTGCTGGATCACAACAGATATGTGTGGAGAGACCAAGTGGAGAAAAGACACATGGTGAAGGTTAAGTGGGGTACAAAGATACAAGGAGGGGTAATAGGTAATATAAACACATGGAGGAGAAAAGAAGGGTATCCTCTGTGAATGTCGTCATCTCATTGCTGAGGATATAATTGCACCATGAAAAATGCTACTGCTGATATTAAGCCTGAAATAAGTAGGTACATAAACATAAAAGGGGATTCACATGAGGCCACAGAACCACAAATGGGCTAGGAAAGGAGCCCAAAGTCAGATGGAAAATGGAGACACTAATAGAAGTTGATGGAGTGGGAATAAAGAAAATACTGTATATTATTAGTATGGAGTCTATAAAATAATTAAAACCATAACAATAATAGGGTGGGTAGGGTGCTAAGAAACAGCTACTCTCCTGGTGTTCATGATCTGTACTTTCATTATGCCCTCATAAATATTTTTAAAAACAAAAAAAGGACAAAAAATAGGGAGTGGTCATACAGCAGCCTTAGAAGGGAAAATTGGTAAGTATGACTGAAATTTCAATGTTCCTAGTCTTAGCAGTGGCAGCACTACAATGTGCTATGCCCAAGCAAAAGAACATGTGGTGATGATTCTGGGACATGAACATTACAAGCTGAGAATCATCTGCCAACGCATCTTGTTCTTGTCTGGGAGACCCCATTTTTATACCAATTCTTGATTTAACTACTGCAAGGAAAACAAAGCAGGTGTCACTGGGTCAATCCCTTGCCATTATGATGATGGGGTCAAGATAATGGTAAATAAAGATTCCTAGAAGACTGGTTCCACAGTTAATGTTAGGGTTCGCCAGGAGTGGGGATGAATGAACTCAATATGCGGTGATAAAAAGGGCAGACACAGGATTAAATCTAAATAGGGTTTATTAATATACAAAAGATAATATGAGTGAGGAGCGAGACATGAAATAAGGCTGACTAAATACAGACAAAAAACCTGGTGGGCATGGGCGCGACACCGTTTATTTTGTATGTATGTAAATTTTTTCGTAACACCAGTTGGGTCATTTTTGCTGCCGTTCCTTATCCATGTTTTTGTTTTTAAGTATTTGGTGAGTGTATAAATAAAACCCACCATTTTGTCTCTTGGCTGAGAAGCAGCAAGAGAGTGTGCAATTGCTCAGAGGAGCGGCTTCTGGTTTCATTAGGTAGGACTCACCTTACTAGAGGTGCCTTGACGCGGCAGGTGAGTTCAAGGCAGCCATCAGAAATTATGGGGCCCCTTACTAAACCTCACAATGGGGCCACCTGGGCCCCCCCAACCTCTAACAGCTTTTCTCCCCCTTCAGAAAAAAGGATATAACATTAAACTCCCAGTAATGTGCAGTGTGTATGAGCGTATCACAGAATCCACAGCAATAAAACTCACAGTAATGTGTGGTGTGTATGAACGTATCACAGAATACACAGCAATAAATCTCACAGTAACGGGCTGTATATGATGGCCTCTGGGTCTGGGCCTGGTCCCTGGGTCTGGTTTGGGCCTTGGGGTATGGGCCCTGGGCCTTGGGGTTTGTGCTCTGGGCTTAGGGGCTGGGCTGGGCCTGGGCCTTGGGGTCTGGTCTGGGCCCTGGGTCTGGTCCCTGGGACTGGGCCTTGGGGTCTGGTCCCTGGGGTCTGGGCCCTGAGTCTGGTTTGGGGTCTGGGCCCTGAGTCTGGCCTGGGGTGTGGGCCCTGGGGTCTGATCCCTGGGTCTGGGCTCTGGTCCCTTGGTCTGGGCCTTGGGGTCTGGTCCCTGGGGCTGGGCCTTGGGGCCTGGTCCCTGGGGTCTGGGCCTTGGGGTCTGGGGCCTGGTCCCTGGCTCTGGGCCTCGGGGTTTGGGCTCTGGGTCTGGTCCCTGGACCTGGGCCCTGGGTCTTGGGGTCTGGGCCCTGGGCCTTGGCCCTGGGTCTGGGCCTTGGGGTCTGGGCCTTGGGTCTGGGCCCTGGGTCTGGGCCCTGGGGTCTGGACCTTGGGGTCTGGGTCCTGGGTCTGGGCCTTGGGGTCTGGGCCCTGGGGTCTGGGCCCTGGGTCTGGGCCTTGGGCCCTGGGCCCTGGGGTCTGGGCCATGGACCTGGGCCTTGGGATCTGGGCCATGGGACTTGGGGTCTGGGCCTTGGGGTCTGGGCCCTGAGTCTGGCCTGGGGTGTGGGCCCTGGGGTCTGATCCCTGGGTCTGGACTCTGGTCCCTTGGTCTGGGCCTTGGGGTCTGGTCCCTGGGGCTGGGCCTTGGGGCCTGGGGCCTGGTCCCTGGCTCTGGGCCTCGGGGTTTGGGCTCTGGGTCTGGTCCCTGGACCTGGGCCCTGAGTCTTGGGGTCTGGGCCCTGGGCCTTGGCCCTGGGTCTGGGCCTTGGGGTCTGGGCCTTGGGTCTGGGCCCTGGGTCTGGGCCCTGGGGTCTGGACCTTGGGGTCTGGGTCCTGGGTCTGGGCCTTGGGGTC
This sequence comes from Leptobrachium leishanense, assembly GCA_009667805.1. Lineage (NCBI taxonomy): Eukaryota > Metazoa > Chordata > Amphibia > Anura > Megophryidae > Leptobrachium > Leptobrachium leishanense. Next base: position 23,537,805 of record CM019063.1, on the reverse strand, counting down.
TGGGCCCTGGGGTCTGGGCCATGGACCTGGGCCTTGGGGTCTGGGCCTTGGGGTCTGGGGCCTGGTCCCTGGCTCTGGGCCTCGGGGTTTGGGCTCTGGGTCTGGTCCCTGGACCTGGGCCCTGAGTCTTGGGGTCTGGACCCTGGGCCTTGGCCCTGGGTCTGGGCCTTGGGGTCTGGGCCTTGGGTCTGGGCCCTGGGTCTGGGCCCTGGGGTCTGGACCTTGGGGTCTGGGTCCTGGGTCTGGGCCTTGGGGTCTGGGCCCTGGGGTCTGGGCCCTGGGTCTGGGCCTTGGGGCCTGGGCCCTGGGGTCTGGGCCATGGACCTGGGCCTTGGGGTCTGGGCCATGGGACTTGGGGTCTGGGCCTTGGGGTCTGGACCCTGGGTCTGGGCCTTGGGGTCTGGGCCCTGGGTCTAGGCCTTGGGGTCTGGGCCCTGGGTTCTGGGCCTTGGGGTCTGGGCCTTGGGGTCTGGGCCCAGGGTCTGGGTCTTGAGGTCTGGGTCTTGGGTCTGGGCCCTGGTTTCTGGGCCTTGAGGTCTGGGCCTTGGGGTCTGGGCCTTGGGGCCTGGGCCTTGGGGTCTGGGCCTTGGGGTCTGGGTCATGGCCTTGGGGTCTGGGCCCTGGGTCTGGGTCTTGGGGTCTGGGCCTTGGGGTCTGGGCCCTGGGTCTGGGCCTTGGGGTCTGGGCCCTGGATTCTGGGCCTTGGGGTCTGGGCCTTGGGGTCTGGGCCCTGGGTCTGGGTCTTGGGGTCTGGGCCCAGGGTCTGGGCCCTGGGTCTGGGCCTTGGGGTCTGGGCCTTGGGTCCTGGGCCTTGGGGTCTAGGCCCTGGGTCTGGGCCGTGGGGTCTGGGCCTTGGGGTCTGTGCCCTGGATCTGGGCCTTGGGGTCTGGGCCCTGGGTCTGGGCCTTGGGGTCTGGGCCCTGGGGTCTAGGCCCTGGGCCTTGGGGTCTGGGCATTGGGGTCTGGGTCTTGGGGTCTGGGCCCTGGGTCTTGGCCCTGGGCCTTGGGGTCTGGGCCCTGGGTCTGGGCCCTGGGTCTGGGCCTTGGGGTCTGGGCCCTGGGCCTTGGGTCTGGGCCCAAGGTCTGGGCCTTGGAGTCTGGGCCCTGGGTCTGGGCCCTGGGGTCTGGGCCCTGGGCCTTGGGGTCCGGGCCTTGGGGTCTGGGCCTTGGAGTCTGGGCCCTGGGTCTGGGCCTTGGGGTCTGGGCCCTGGGTCTGGGCCCTGGGCCTTGGGGTCTGGGCCCTGGGGTCTGGGCCCTGGGCCTTGGGGTCTGGGCTGGGCCCTGGCTCACCACTCCGCTGTCTTCCTTCCTTCAGCTCTTCTTTTCTTCTCCTTTTCTTCTCCTTTTCTTCTTTTCTTCTTGTCTTCAGCCCGGGCCCTCCTTCTCAGGCACGCAACTTCACTGAGTGGAGGGGCGGAGCCAAAGCAACATGCTTGGGAGGCCTCCCACACGCTGCTTGGCCCCACCCAGCCAGCCAGTGAAGCTGCCAGGAGCCGGAGGAGACACAGTGTCTCCTCCGGCTCCTGCAGCAGAGACACAGCTCCGGATTCGGACTCGAGTCCGATACCGGAGCTGTAAAAGGGCGATGCCGCTGCCGACGGGCCCGGGCCCCTTACGGCAGCATGGGGCGTAATGCCTTGATGGCGGCCCTGGGTGAGTTTACACTTCAATGGCCATTCAAATAAACCAAAACCTCATATTGTGTTTTGTTTCACATGGAGTTGTATAGAAATGAGTGCAGATGACACTTTTTTTTTCTTCTTATGTTTTATACATCAACTGGGTTGTTACTCCCTGTCGTTGCAGCCGCTCTGGTGGGCATGGACGCGACACCACTTTTTTTATATACAAAAAGCACAGAGAGACAGAGCAGGAATGGGGTTGACTAAGAAATACACAGAACACAAAATAGAAACAGAGGGGCAAGACAGGAAGAGGGATGACTATAGAAACACAAATGCAAGGGACAAAAGAAATATACATAGAGGGAACTTACAGACACTGGATAGACAGGTTAAGGGCTGGATAACTGATAGGGCTGAAGGGTAAATAATACTGATTGCAGGGCTGAAAAAAAATCCAGAGATAACAAGGGCAGAATCTGTAGCGGACGGTCTTGGAATAACAGAGGAGTCCTTGGAATCAACAGTGGAATCTTTAGGAGGCAGTAGTAGGGGTCCTTGAAGGAAATAGTGGGGTCTTTGGTGAACAGGAGAAGGGGTCCTTTAATGCAATCGCGTGGTCTTTGGTGAACAGCAGTAGGGGGTCTTTGAATGCAATAACAGGGTCTTTGGTGAATAGCAGTAGGGGGCCTTAATGGTAGTAGCGGGCTCTTATGTCTGTTCCACCCTTAAGTAGTGATAGGGCTAAGGGTTTGGGCACCTGTATCTGCTACGGTGTGTGGTAGAGTCCACAACTGTCCATATCAGAGCGTGTAAGGTGATGCCAGGGTTATATTCAGGGAGGAGCGGCATTTGTTTTAGCCCTCTTGCGACGCCTGCGACTGGGACCATGACAGTTAAGGAATTCAACAGCTTGATAAAGGCTGTGGGTTGTGGGTCCAGCTCAAACATGGGCTTTAAACTGAAAGATTATGTGTATGTTCTGAAAGATATAGTTGAATGAGCAGGAGATGATCTGAAGGACTTGTAGGGGTATTATGCGCTCTTTTATATAAAGAGTATGGAAAAAGTAGACAACAAAACTTCATCTCACCTTTTACTTATAGGGCACTATCTATTCCATAAATGTGCCACTGAAGCCACCAGGAAATTTTGGGCAGCTGTTATCAAATATCACCATAAATGAGAAACATTGAGTGAACAAAACTTGAATAGAATTTATTTATTTTTTGCTTGATATTATTATGTACAACAAAAATTAACCAGCAAACTACTTTTTTCAATCTAATGTTTATGCTGCTATTTTAACTGTAAATTTACCAAAAGAAAAAAAAGCAACACAACATAATCTCAATGTTGACTCAACCTATTGTGACAGTGTGATATGGGACAGGGTAATAGACCACACGTTTATTGCCAGGCGGATGGAAAAAGCCCTTTTCCCCATATAGGGTCAATTATCAGCCGACACCTGATTAAGTCTGCCCTTGCTCTTATAGGAGCTGTGGTTCCCTCTGAGAGGGCAGTCTTGGTGCTGGGTGCAACAGGAAAGGAAGTTAAATCCTGAAGCCAAAGCTAAATACATTTTATTTTGTTTTGCTTATTGGTAAGCGGTTTAGCTACCCAATATTATAGTTAAGCTCCGCATAAGGAGTAAGCGTTTGATTTAAATTTATTTATGGTGTACCATGGGTGCCTAATTAAGAAAAGCCTGAAGCACTGGTCTGTGTGTCCAGTGGCTATATCACACGATATATAAAGAATCATTTACAGTCATTTACAAATTTACAATTGAACGTGAAAGGTTATATCCACCCAAAAATAGATCTTAGTCTAAATTAAACTTCTATTAAATGGAAAACCCAAGGGGAAGACTTCACAGATTGCAGTAGAAAATTATTCTAGCTATACCAAATATCATTATATTTGTCGTAAAGATTTTCTAATGAGTTTGAATGTATTTCCTCCAACTCCCGGATAGCTTCCCCTTTGGTAGCCCAATCTCCTGCAGATGGAGCATTAGCTCTGTATTTCAACCTGCAATTGGGCAAACAAGTGAAGGTAAATGGTCAAAACCAGAATAAAAACATTGTTTTAATGCTAAAAGCAAGTTTTGACTCTTAGCAAGCAGCATATGGTATCTATGAGAGAAAAAACGACATTCTGTCAAACATCATATGGTTGCATGTTACATGTTATGCAATGGATAATTTTATCGCTTTGATCGCAATCCAACTGAGCAGGAATGTGTGGTCTTATTAACACTCAGCCAGGCGCCATTATGCGGAGGCTGGGGTAACATGTGTAACGCAAAAGCATGTGCTAATGATATTCGCAAGCAAGTAGGCATGTTTTATAAAATCAAATTCTTGAAATGTGATGGCAATGGATGGACATTTCCAAGTGGTGACATTTTCTCTACATGCACGGCCTGGAAAAACTACATCAAGTGGAATTGCAGGGAACAATTCAGAGAGTTCGTCTGTACTTTCTTGGTAGGTATTCAGAAACTTAAATGAAAATATTATATGCATAAAAACCGCCTACACATACCACAACAAATAATAGGTCCCTTTCTATTTGAAGCAAAAAGAAATTAGCAATAGCTATTAGCTAATATTTTTCCCTTCACTCACTTTACCAGATGGCATTATACCGTGTCCTATTACCAGTGAAGCAATCAGCAATTAGTCCAAAGTCCAACTGTTCAAGCAATTAACAAACATGTGGAAAATAAGCACATGCGTGAGTCTGTGAAAATTTAAGGGAAGAATACCATCCATTACAGTAGCAGAAGATCACCCAACAATTTAAAACCCCTAGCACACCTGAAAACAGCCATGACCTACACCCAAACTAACCCTCCTTGCTCGAGGTATGAAGAGTGGTTCCAACTATATTCTGCATACAGCCCCTTTCTCCCTACATAAAAATGAGAAATTTTAGCCCTTTTCAAATAAATATAATCACCTGTATACTGTAACATTGGATATTGACCCTGTTGCAGCCAACGAGATGGCTTTATATTGGCTGCAAAACATTTTAAGTTTTAGACCAATAAGATTAACCTTTATCTTTTTGGTCTAAATTTGGCTTTAGTGCTGGGGTTTAGAAAGGGAGAAGTTAAGTGGAGGATGTAACATATTTAATAGGGAATTAGTTGGGGGTGTAGTAAAGAGGGTTGCACAGGGAATAATGACTTCCCAGATCTATACACTAAGGTATTTTAGCTCCATCTAATGCAAGATATTAGTGGGATTTACTTATGTAGCTATTTAGGAAGATAAGGGGTTATTCAGAAAGCACCAAAATTTCACCGTTCGTTACCCTTCAGACAGATAAGTAGAAAGATATTATCATTTTCAGGTAGGTTAATTCTTCATATGTTCATGGTATAGCTGAAGCCTCATGGGTCACTTGGACCTATCAATGCCCTGAGAAATGGGTCAGTTTTCCAGATTTGTGAAGCATTTCTACATTCCTGAAATTAAATGAACAAGAAAGATGAAATGCCAGTTAGTCTTAACATTCCTATACAATATATATGTGGATTCCTCATTTGTTTCCCCCTTATGTTTTACTCAAAGTGGATTAGTCCACTCTCCCTGTCTAATCCACATAGTTAGTTTGGCCCAGCCCAAGTTCTTGTTTCAGCAAGCTGCATTCCCCTCAGTCCAACCATAGAGGAAGTGAGCAAGCATCTTGTCTACACTGGGTAATTGCATTCTGTTTTATCTTCCTCCCATAACAAAGCAAACCTGAGAAGCCCTCTCCATCACAAGAAACCTTTTATTTGCTGTTACTTTCCCAATAAAGTGAAGAAAATTTTAAGTACTTTGTGTGCTTTCAAAAGGGGATGAGTTCAGCTATCTGACTTCAATCATATCCTGAATGTGACATTCACTTGGGGTTCCAGAATATTATTAAAAGCAATTAGTAGATTATAAGAGCAGCTAAAGCTGTACATTACTTGGCTTTTCCAAACACTTAGGGCCATATTACATTAAATGCGCAAAAACGGGGAAAACCTGCGACTGCAAGTTTCCCTGTAGTGTCCCCGTTTCAGCACCATATTATGGGGCAGGCGCTAATTTGGCAGCCTGCCCCGTAACGCATCACTAATTCTCCCTGGTACTCGCGGCAGTGCTTCCACGTCACCAGGCACTATCACCTACTGGAGTCTAGAGGACTCCATGGAGAGTTGTACTTCCGGGCCGCGAGCCCTACATGATCTCGTGAGATCGTGCAGGGCCGGGGAGTGATTCGCAGAGAGAGACTGGGGACTATTTGTCCAGTCTCACTCTGCTCCCGGTGGCCAGGAGCTGCGGATGGGGCCAACGTTCTTGTGCAAATGAGCACAATCACCGATGCAGTAACAGATTTTTTAACCTGTTACATATTGGAAAGTAATATGGAGGTGCGCGTTATAGTCACTTAACCAAGTGTTAATGCTTACATACACTATATTGCCAAACGTATTCGCTCACCTATCCATATGCGAGTCAAGGCAGGCGAGCAAATACTTTTGGCAATATAGTGTATCTTAGTGCTACTAGCGTCAAGATTGTAGTAGTGCCCTTAGTGTATATTCCATGTAGAAATACCGTTTGATTTTTTTTTCTATGTTTCCGCAAAATGCAATACGACATCATGCAAAATAAATAAATAAATCAAACAGTTCATTCTTGCATGGTACTCTCAGAGGCATTCCTGCAGCTGTGACAACCCTATCTTTAGTGTGAAATTCATGCATTGCTATTCAAATGTGTAGGTTTTATGAAGGAAAGTAAATAAATATAAACAAAGTGATATGTTTTGTCAGTTAAGTGAATATTTATATCCTCTGAATAAATAAATGATGACTCTGGGAACATCAAATATGGCATCAGTCATGTTTTACATTCATTGCATAATAATAATGTCATATATAACTTTTCCCTTCTTACCAAGATGAATATTCTTTTCATTCCCAGATGCAAGTATCTTGCAAACATGTTTGGTAATATTTATATTTTATCAACTTGATGCATCCGAAAGCATCATAAATATCAATAGTAAGAGTGCATTTGCATCTTTCTAAGTGCTTCACACTTGAAACAACGTGTATTCAATCGCTGACATAACAGCAAAACACTTGACATTAATTTTGTTTTCTATATGTAAATGTGAATGTAATTGAAAAGTAGGGATGCATAGAGAAGAAAACTATGGCTCAAAACCAAAAATTGAGGATGCGCTTGGCCACAAACCAAAACAGAATTTTTTTTCCAACTTATTGTAAAAAGGTTATATTAAGGCAACAGATTCCTCCCATTCTCTTGATTAGAGAGCAAACATCAAAAGGAAAAGGCAAAATCTGTTGACTAACAGAATGTTATGTTTAATGTTAACCTCTACACTAAATGTAAACTTAACCCTAAAACAAGCACAAATAGTAATATAAACCTACCCCTAACCCTAATTTCTAACCCTTATCTCCAATCTAACCTAATTGCATTCTATGACGAAGTAATCAGAAGTATAGATCAGGGGGTCACAGTGAATGTGATTTACTTGGATTTTGCCAAAGATTTCACAGTTCCACACAAGAAGCGCCGGCTGGGTGGAGTAGAGGTAACATCACTGCTCTATAACCATGGAAACTGTGGAGACAAAGGTTCAATCCTGGCAAGAGCACCTCTCCAGTAAGTGCCCTTGGGCAAGACACTCAACAGTACATACTCGCAACCCAGGAAAAAATTGAAAATGAGAGAAATCACAATGCATCCTTCCTGGTAAAATCCTTTCTCAAAATAATTAAATAAAATAAAAATTTAAGTTTAGTAAAATTGGTCTAGATGAAATTCTTGTTCTTGAATAGAAAACTGGCTAAAAGATAACAGAGAGTGGTTATAAATGGTAAATTTTCAATATCGACACTAGTGGTAAGTAGTAAGTAGTGGTAAGTAGGACCAATTCTATTCAATTTATTTATAAATGACCTTAAAATAGGCATCAATAGTCATGTATCAGTGTTTGCAGATGTCACAAAACTAGGAAAAGTAAAACAATGTGAGCAGGATGTTACTTCACTGCAGAGGGATTTAGATAGATTGGGTGACTGGGCACTTAAATGGCTGATGAAATTTAATGTAGATAAATGCAAAGTTATGTACTTTAGAGTGAAGAACACACAAGCAATTTGTACCCTAAATGGTACTGAGTTAGGGAAATCAAAGCAGGAGAAGGATTTGGGAATAATCACAGACTTCAAACTAAGTAACAATGTACAATGTCAAACAGCAGCCGCCAAGGCCAGCAAAGTATTGGCATGCATTAAAAGGGGAGTTCACTCTAGGGATGAAAACTAAATTTTACCTCTTTATAAAACAATGGTAAGACTCACCTTGCATATGCCGTTCAATTTTGGACACTTGTCTTAAGAGATATTATGGTGCTACAAAAATTGCAACTAAATGAATAAGGGGAATGGAAGATTTAAGTTATGAAGATAGGGTAACCGGTTTAGTTTAGAGAAACGACACCTTAGAGGGGATCTGATAACCTTATATAAATATATACGGGGCCATTATAAACTATTGTCTGGAAACCTACTCATTAATAGGACTATACACAGGACACGAGGTCACCCATTTAAACTGGACAAAAGGGAATTCGGCCTAAAGCATTTGTTGCACTCTTTAGAATAAGAGACGGAGCTTGTTCTGGTACAACACATTTATTTTATGAGTTCACCTGAAACAGATAAAAGATTCTGTTTTTACTCTGGATGCACTGTGCACACTCTCTCTTAACTGCATCCAGTGGTAACTTCAGGATTACTGAATCTATATAACATAAAATCCTAATCTATTATACAGTCTATCTTAAATAACAATTGGTACAAACATATCTAGAATTAAACAAATCTACCTAGCAACAAAATATAATCTGGTTTCACTTTCAATCTCTGTTGGAGATTGCACAGAACAAATATCATACACAAGTAATAACATTCTGCACATTTTCTCAGAAATAAAACCTACTTAAAACTGATTCTGGGAACTGGAGTTACTCGTACATAAGGCTTCTGTTACTATACTAGCATGCTTTCCTAATTCAGCCATGTTGATTACAACACGTGGCTGCAGTGAATCCATTTAGCAACCTGTGTAACCAGACCGATTTAACAGCATAAAACACTGATGCTTCCTTCATTCTGTTAAATGACATTCTCCATGTTAAAGGAGAGAACAACTATACAGACATTAATACAGCTACTGCAGTTTACAATGCATATTACACCAGGCCTGTCACAGCAATCAGTCTGCAGGGGTCTGTCTGACCAAACTCCTATTTACATAAAATCTCTAATAACCTTTCTCATTAACTGTTAGACTTTAGATACTTTTCTGCCTACCTGAAACAGATAAAAGATTCTGTTTTTACTCTGGATGCACTGTGCACACTCTCTCTTAACTGCATCCAGTGGTAACTTCAGGATTACTGAATCACTGAGACAACCACATGGTATTAAGTACAGTTTCTGTGGCTGAGGACACAGCAGTGACACCCGCTGGTAGGAGGTCAGAACAGCAGCAACAGAACTATGTTCTGGTAAATTTCAATAATAACAAAACAAAATGCTTTCTACTTAGTCCTATCTACAGTACTCTTTTGGGGTGCAATGAGTTTAATACCGATTTAATACACAGAGTGCCACACATTGGAAGGGTTATTTTACAGTGAGAACAATAAAGCTGTGGAATTCTCTGCCTGTTGAGGTGGTTGGGTCACAGTCTGTCCAGACTTTTAAACAACAGCTGGTTGACTTCCTGCAAAAACAGAATATTAAGGGTTATAATATTTAAATTGTGGGTAAAGGCTCTTGATTCAAAGAGAAATCTGACGCCATTCTGGGGTCAAGAAGAAATTTTTTCCCAGTGTGTTGCATATTTGGCAAGCGCTTCAGACTGGGTTTCTCTTGCCTTCTTTTGGATCAGCAGCAGTAGGTGATGTGGGAAAGGCTGAACTTGATGGATCCATGTCTTTTTTTCAGCTTATTTAACATTGTAACTATGTAACCTTAGGTCCCGAAAATGACACTCCAATTCAGTTGTAAGTGAATTGGAGCATGTAAATTCGGCTACAAACAAATTGAAGCAGGAGTGTTTTCTTTATTTGTTGACATTTTAGAGTCATTTTTTTCTATTGGCCAAAAGCCAAGAATATACATTTTCAGCTGAAATTTATCGGCAGACACAATTTTGGTGTATCCCTTTTGAAAAGTCTAGTCAAAAAGCAATAGCAATAAATATGAAGGGGGAAATTATCCGAAATAAACATTAAAGTCCATACATCCATATACCTTTGACATCTAGGAAATGCATGCATTTTGGTAATGGCATTTAACTACCGGTAGAACCATGGAGTAGAAAAAGCAGGTTCAAGACAGGTGATGGAAATAAAGTAGAGGGGGTCAGACTATGATATACTGAAAAAAACTTCAGTGAATAGCAAAACACTGACATCTCAACCAAGAAAACTGTAACTGTGTACTTGAACCACAGATTTCCTCTATAAAGCACACGTCAATATAATTTTGCTGCTGCTGGATGCACAATATTATGCACTTAAAAACTCATCGATAAAAAGGTTTAACAACCAAAATGTTAAACATATATGCAGTGCCGGACTGGCCTACCGGGATACCGGGAGGAATCCCGGTAGGCTGCTTAAACTTTGGGGCCGGATTTTTTTATTTTCCTTTTTTTTTTTTCCTTTTTTTTTATTGAAACTGACGACCTGGGCCGCGGGCATGGGCGTCCACAGGTTGGCATCCACAGGTTGGGGCAAGGGGGGGCACTTGCCCCCCCCCTGGAATGGGGCCAGCCGCGGAAGCAAATCGTTAAATTTGCGGCGCTGCACGCCGCTTTTAAAGCAGGCAGCGGCGGCGGCCGCGACGCTGCCTCCGCACGTCAGACCACATGTGTGTGGGCGCGGTCAGGGAGACAGAGTGGTGGGAATCGGGATTATCGTCCCCCTCTGCCCCTCACTCACCACGCGGCACCACCATCCAGCCTGAGCTTGCAGGCGGCCTCCACCAGGCAGCATGTTCCAGCCCCTGCGGCCTCTGGTGTCAGACCAGCCCCTGCGGTCTCCCCTCCAGCATCCAGGCAGGCTGAGTCTCCCTGTCCTGCGACCTCCAACATCCAGCCAGGCTGCTGCGGCCTCCGGCTCCGACATCCAGCCAGGCAGCTGCAGCCTCAGGCTCCCATCCAGGCCCCTGCGGCCTCCCCAGGCTCCAGCATCCAGGCAGAGGCAGGCAGCCCGGGACTACGACCACCTCTTCAAGCTGCTCCTTATCAGAAACAGCGGTGAGTTCGGGAACTCAGGGCAGTGGTTGTTTGAGGAGAAGGGGGGGGGGTGAGAGAGGCCTGCCCTTTACAGACAGAGAGAAGTTATGAACAAACAAGCACACAACTTGTGTGCTTGTTCATAACTTCTCTCTGTCTGTAAATTATTTGAAAATCAGGAATTAAAGATAAAAAAACACCCACAATACTGTATAGCTCTGTGTCATACACTCATACACACCGCACATTACTGTACTGCTCTGCGATACCCTCAAAACACACCACATTACTGTACTGCTCTGCGATGCCCTCAAAACACACCGCACATTACTGTGCTGCTCTGCGATACCCTCAAAACACACCGCACATTACTGTACTGCTCTGCGATACCCTCAAAACACACCGCACATTACTGTACTGCTCTGCGATACCCTCAAAACACACCGCACATTACTGTACTGCTCTGCGATGCCCTCAAAACACACCGCACATTACTGTATAGCTCTGCCATACCCTCAACACACACCGCACATTACTGTAGTGCTCTGCGATGCCCTCAAAACACACCGCACATTACTGTACAGCTCTGCGATACCCTCAAAACACACCGCACATTACTGTATAGCTCTGCGATACCCTCAACACACACCGCACATTACTGTATTGCTCTGCGATACCCTCAAAACACACCGCACATTACTGTACAGCTCTGCGATACCCTCAAAACACACCGCACATTACTGTATAGCTCTGCGATACCCTCAACACACACCGCACATTACTGTATTGCTCTGCGATACCCTCAAAACACAACGCACATTACTGTACAGCTCTGCGATACCCTCAAAACACACGCACATTGCTGTATAGCTCTTCGATACCCTCAACACACACCGCACATTACTGTATTGCTCTGCGATGCCCTCAAAACACACCGCACGTTACTGTATAGCTCTGCGATACCCTCAAAACACATCGCACGTTACTGTATAGCTCTGCGATAGCCTCAACACACACCGCACATTACTGTATTGCTCTGCAATACCCTCAACACACACCGCACATTACTGTATAGCTCTGCGATACCCTCAAAACACACCGCACATTACTGTATTGCTCTGCGATGCCCTCAAAACACACTGCACATTACTGTATAGCTCTGCCATACCCTCAACACACACCGCACATTACTGTATTGCTCTGCGATGCCCTCAAAACACACCGCACATTACTGTACAGCTCTGCGATACCCTCAACACACACCGCACATTACTGTATTGCTCTGCGATGCCCTCAAAACACACCGCACATTACTGGGGCTGGTAGGAAATTATTTCCAGGGCTGGTTTTTATCCCCAGTCCGGCCCTGCATATATGGGACATTCAGTTCCTTGGAAAAAAAGAACAATTGATTATAAGTCATATTCATTCTTTTTCCTTGTTATTGCAGAAGGCTCAATCATAAAAAAAAAATACTATTTCAAACACAAAAAACGTGTTTTAAAAGGCATAAAAATTGAATTTAAGGACAAACATTACCTATTATGGAAACCAACACAACATTTAGCATTTTTGCTTTTTGCATGTGTAGCGCTCACTCCCGGAGGAGCCGCTGAAAATGAACCACGGGTCAGTCTCCCCGCACTAGGGAATAAATATACTCCAGCACCGTTGTGGATTTTATAAATTATATAGTTTACTGAAGTAAAAGGCATAAAATAAGACACGGTGTTCGTAGATATATTTACAGTATTTCGTATTGCGGTAAACGCGCAGCGGGAAAAAGAAATGCGAGACTTCGTATTTCTGGAAAACGCGACGAGCAGAAAAATACAATGCTTCGTAATTACGAGAAACGCGCAGCGGAAAATAAAATAAGATGCGAATCTTTTCCCCTTTTTCGGATACTAAGGAGTGAGTCCCGAACAGGTTAAGTCCCGAATTGTGAGTGTATGTGTGTGTTATGGTACCCGGTACTATTCAACTGGCCAGTGAATCTTTTAAGCGATGTCTTCGACTAGTCACGTTGGGGCCCTGTGGGTTTCAGAAATAAACAACAGCGTGCTTGAACTTTTGTGGAAACGGCCTTGGAGGCCTCTCACCCATCCGCTGATCACCAAGGCTCCGCTGACCCAGGACGTCTCTCCGCTTGTCCCCGCGCTGGGATACCGGCTATTGGATCGATATTCAGGCTCTTTGTGCTCCAGCCCGGACTTGTCCAGCTACCGCCTGCTCTCCCATCCGTTGGACTCACGGTACTCCTCACTCGGGGTCCTCAGCTTGTCTGGAATACACTTGGTGGTGATGGCCGGTGGGTAAGGCTCCTTCTGGCAAGGCAGGATAACCCCACTCGATTCCTGATAGGCCACACTTGCGCTCCGGCCTGGTCACGATTCCGCTCTGCAGCACTGCGTCCTCTTCCATGCACTCCCTGGCGCGCTCTGGCGCGCTCTCCACGAGGCTCAGGATGTACAGCGTCTCTAACCCCACCCACTTCCTGTGTCTGTTGCAAAGCACGCCGGGAAACGTAGTCCCAATATCTTCTGTGTTTGTCCAGCCTGCTTACCATGGTCTCTGTCTCCCTCTGGTGACCATTTCAAATAAATGCAGCAGAACAGTCTTTTTAAACACAGCGCTACACTCTCCCCCTCCTAGAACTCTTGGGTCTCTCCAAGGAGGTACAACAGTTACATTACATTTCTGTACAATTAGATAACATATACAGGGTTGGCAGCAAACATACAGTGGGTTAGATACACTTCTTCAAGTTGACTCATGTTTTGTGCTACCTCAGCTAGCATAGCAGACACTTCGGGCAACCTCTGCACTGTGGTGATGGCCTCTTCAGTGCTATGTCCTGGTGAGTCGTAGGTGAGTCGCTGGGGCGGTCGAACAGAGCGTTTTGGTTCTGGCTCAATCACTTCCTCTTCAGGTGGAAGTACTATAGGCGCTGGCTCAATCCTTCTTTCTACCACTGGAGTAGACACCTCTTCGGAGTATGATCCCTCCAGTGAAGGCATAGAACTGTAGTCATAAGATTCAGCTTCAGGAACTACAGGGATTGCAAGAGTCTCAGGAACTTCCAACTGAAATTCAGGAACCTCAGGCCTCAAATTACTTTCCCACGGTTCAGGAACCGCGATAACCTCTTCAGGTTCTGGTGAGCGCATCCAGTCCAGACAAAAACTCTCTTCCTCACTGTCCCTTTCGCTCTCTTCGACAACCCGGGTCTGTTGAGACCGAGTAACAGGAGGCAAACGTGGAGCAGGCGGATTCGGCAGAGGAAGTTCGTCCTCAACCGGCATCCTCACAGCCTCTTTCAAAGGTAACAAATGATTCCGGTGCCAGTTCTTAAGAGGCCCAGCCTTTCCATCCGGCCGGATTTGATACACCGGCAGGCCTGGCAATTGCTTGCAGACAATGTAGACTTGAGAACTCCATCTATCCGCCAACTTTTGCCTCGCAGCAGCACCCAAGTTCTTCAACAAAACCCTATCACCGGGTTGCAGATCCTGTATCCGAACTTTTAAGTCATAGTTCCTTTTGTTCCTTTGCTCCCTGTTTCCTGAGGTCAAACGGGCCTGTTCAAACGCAGAGGCCAGAGTTTTTCGAAGTCTATCCACATAATTTCTATGGGAAGCTACCGACGTCTGGTCTAAAGATAACCCAAACGTCAAATCAACTGGCAGTCGAGCTTCTCTTCCGAACATAAGACGGTACGGTGAGTATCCAGTAGCATCACTCTCCGTACTGTTATATGCATGCACCAGAGTAGCTATGTGACGACTCCAACTCTGCTTCTCTGTGTTTGACAATGTCCCCAGCATATTTAGCAGCGTGCGATTAAACCTTTCAGGCTGAGCATCACCTTGAGGGTGATATGGTGTAGTTCGGGTCTTTTGGATTCCCAGCAGTTCCAACAATTGCCCAACAAGTCGGCTTTCAAAGTCTCTACCCTGATCAGAGTGTATTCTCCTTGGTAGGCCGTAGTGAACAAAGAACTTTTCCATCAGAACCTTGGCTACTGTCGGAGCGCGTTGATCTCTTGTAGAAAAAGCTTGGGCGTAACGAGTGAAATGGTCAGTCACTATTAGAATGTTCCCTTGCCCGCTAGCATCCAACAGGGCTTTCGTGTAGACTCCCTCCACTTGGATTGGCACAATAGGAAAAGGACCTACCAGCTGGTCAGGAAACTTGGTTGTAGCAACAGGAAGTTTAGACCCAGTTTGTTGTACCCTGGCCTTCTTCTTGGCCCTGGTAGGTTTTGGGTGTGCATTGCTTCCCCATGACGTAGGTCCGGATGCTAAGGGAATGACTCTTTCAGTCCTGGCAGGCTCAGCAGTTGGCCGGACTTTGGGCCCTCTCGCCCTCTTAGTCCTGGCTTGATTTTTGGAGCGGGTTTCAACCTTCGGGCCCCTGGTTTGCTCCCTTACCAGGACCCTCTGGAGTTTCCCGCCTGCAGGGCGGACAACAGTTTCTCCACAGCTTTTAGAAGTTCTTTGACCGGTTTCTTTTCAGCCCTCCCTTGTGGGCATTGAGCCCTGAAATGGCCGATTGCCCCGCAGCCAAAACATTTCTTTCTTGGGTGTGCGAGCATATTTCCTTCTGGCGGTTCACTTGGAGACCCCCTGTTTGAGGCTACAGCAACCCCTTCAGTTCTGGTGTCCTTAGCCGACAGCAACGTCATTAACTCCATCATTTACAACATCTGAGTTTTTAAAGCCAGCACTTCAGTCTGTATGTCTGCCACACAGAGAGTTCCTACTTCTGCGGTGAAAGCTGTGTGCGAAGCATTTGCAACCTTTTTAGCTTTAATCAAGGCCTCTTCTTCTCGGATAGCTTTGATCAGTTTGGAATAGGTTAGTCTCGTGTTCTGGTATCTAGTCTGAAATCTCAACATTATGGGATCCAGTGGGAGTGCTCCTTTGAAAATTTGATCCATCAAAGCTTTGCTTGCCTGACTCGGTTGCATGCCCCTTTAAGAATGACCTGATGGATGATTTTATCCAGCCGCCAGACATATGTGGACAATTCTTCTCCTTCCTTTTGATAGGTGTGAGAGAATTTGTGAATAAGCTCGGCACAATCCTCCACTCCCCCGAAGTTCTCCTGTAAAGCTTCTAGATACTCTACAGCAGTGCAGCCGGGCTTGTCCCTTTTTAGATTTCGAATCACATCTGAAGCAGGACCTCTTAGGCTCTCGATCAACCTTTGTCTCTTCACGGTGTCAGCAACTTCCCATTCTTCCACTGCTTGCACTGCCTGATCTATCCAAGTCTCAAAATCTTCTTCTCCAGTCAGCACAGGGACCTTACCAGAATAAAACCGTAACTTGCGGTATCCGTAATTTGGAGACGCAGCAGAGTTTTTGGCTAGTGTTTCCACCAGTTTCCCCATAGTGGTGAAAAATGTAGCAGGAGGGAACCCTGTAGTTGGGGTAACATCAGGAACATTCGCGTGATCACCACGTGGCGTACTTGGCTGGACCAGTCGAACTTCCACATCGTCGGTCAGCTTCACACTCGCGCCCTGAAAACACACTGGAACACCCTTTCTCCACTCAAAAAGAACATACGTGTGAGGGGTATCTGGGTTCGCTTTAATGTCCAGGATTAACCCCCGATTATCTGGTGTCAGTGCGGCCACGGCCTGGTGAATCTGATCTTCGGCCCAAGTGTCTGCAGGAATATCCATAACTATACATAATTCTATCTGGCTACTGTGCTCCTCACACCATTTGGCAGCAGTGTCTGGATCCATATTTAACCCTTTAAATGCGGTTTTTCCAGAGACTGGATCCCGGAAACGAGCCCCCACGTGTAGCGCTCACTCCCGGAGGAGCCGCTGAAAATGAACCACGGGTCAGTCTCCCCGCACTAGGGAATAAATATACTCCAGCACCGTTGTGGATTTTATAAATTATATAGTTTACTGAAGTAAAAGGCATAAAATAAGACACGGTGTTCGTAGATATATTTACAGTATTTCGTATTGCGGTAAACGCGCAGCGGGAAAAAGAAATGCGAGACTTCGTATTTCTGGAAAACGCGACCGAGCAGAAAAATACAATGCTTCATAATTACGAGAAACGCGCAGCGGAAAATAAAATAAGATGCGAATCTTTTCCCCTTTTTCGGATACTAAGGAGTGAGTCCCGAACAGGTTAAGTCCTGAATTGTGAGTGTATGTGTGTGTTATGGTACCCGGGTACTATTCAACTGGCCAGTGAATCTTTTAAGCGATGTCTTCGACTAGTCACGTTGGGGCCCTGTGGGTTTCAGAAATAAACAACAGCGTGCTTGAACTTTTGTGGAAACGGCCTTGGAGGCCTCTCACCCATCCGCTGATCACCAAGGCTCCGCTCACCCAGGACGTCTCTCCGCTTGTCCCTGCGCTGGGATACCGGCTATTGGATCGATATTCAGGCTCTCTGTGCTTCGGCCCGGACTTGTCAAGCTACCGCCTGCTCTCCCATCCGTTGGACTCACGGTACTCCTCACTCGGGGTCCTCAGCTTGTCTGGAATAAACTTGGTGGTGATGGCCGGTGGGTAAGGCTCCTTCTGGCAAGGCAGGATAACCCCACTCGATTCCTGATAGGCCACACTTGCGCTCCGGCCTGGTCACGATTCCGCTCTGCAGCACTGCGTCCTCTTCCATGCACTCCCTGGCGCGCTCTGGCGTGCTCTCCACGAGGCTCAGGATGTACAGCGTCTCTAACCCCACCCACTTCCTGTGTCTGTTGCAAAGCACGCCGGGAAACGTAGTCCCAATATCTTCTGTGTTTGTCCAGCCTGCTTACCATGGTCTCTGTCTCCCTCTGGTGGCCATTTCAAATAAATGCAAATAAACACAGCGCTACACATGTATGGAACCCAAAATTGTAGCTATCTTGGAACTACATCACAACTTTCAAACCCAGTCAGTGATAGCTACTGACAAAATAACACAAAGCTACAGGGAGTAAGTGATTTAAGCAGCCATTCAAATTACAATTCTTACTTATCCTCTACCCAGGGCAGGATTTACTTCGTCCCTCTTTCTTTCCTACAGCCACAGCTTTTGCTGAACCAGCAGCCGAGATGTAATAGTAATAGGGCCTCCAGCCAATCTGATATCTCTCAAAATGTGCATCTTGAAAGCCAATGACCAGTCAAGAATGTAATGAACTGTTTATGCCTAACTTATGGATGGCTGATCAGTGAGAGACGACTGACAGATTTCCAACTGGGGGTAACCCCCAAACTCATTGCATAATCAGCCTTACAAGGGGTAAACTGACAACTTTTGTGGCCCCTGGGCAATAGGAGATCATGTGCCCCCAATGTACAGATCTGCCAACATGCAAGTCACACCAACACACAACCACATTATTATTATTATTCATTACTTATATAGTGCCAGCATATTCCACAGTGCTGTACAATGGGCACAATATAGACAGGGTTACAATACATTGAACAACATTTGACAAACCAGTAAAGGAGGAAACGAGGGCCCTATTCCCGTGGGAATTTACAATCTAGAAGAGTTGGGGATGGAAACAGGAGGATAGGACTGCAAGATGAGAGTGATGGACTGCAAGGTGAGAGTGATGGACTACAAGGTGAGAGTGATGGACTGCAAGGTGAGAGTGATGGACTACAAGGTGAGAGTGATGGACTGGTGAAAGTGATGGACTGCAAGGTGAGAGTGATGGACTGGAAGGTGAGAGTTACAGACTGGTGAAAGTGATGGACTGCAAGGTGAGAGTGATGGACTGGTGAGACGGATGGACTGGTGAGAGTGATGGACTGGTGAGAGGGATGGACTGGTTGTGTCAGTGAGTCGGGTGGTAGGCTTCTCTAAATAGGAATGTCTTAAGGCAGCGTTTGAAGGAAGGGAAACTAGGGGAAAGTCTGACAGTAAGAGAGAGAGCGTTCCAGAGAGTGGGGGCTGCGCGTGAGAAATCTGCAGTCTATCATGGGAAGAGGTGATGTGGGGAGAAGCTAGGCGCAGGTCACTGTTTGATCTTAGGGAGCGGGCTGGGGTGTATTTGGTGATTAGTGAGGACAGGTAATGTATACAATGTATACAATATTACTACAGAAACTATTTCTGAATACCATTTTCAAAATGAAAATGTGGGACCCCACCTGAAGGCAGCTGGCACTTGGCATGGCCTTTCCATTTATATCAAACATGACAATGTTAAAAGTAAAAAAAAAAAAAAAAATAAGAACCTGTTTTTTTTTTTTTTTAATTATTGCAGCATTATTGTTCACATTTCAATTATAATGTGAACAATGATGCTGCACTAACGATTTTTTTGTAAACATCGATTCGCCCCAACAGAATCGCACATGTCTGGTGCAAGGGCAACATTCAATGTGGGTCAAAAGATGAGCTGGATAATTTTATGTCCCAGTTGAGTATGCTTTTCTATTCTGATTGCCTGACCCTGATTATTCAATGTGTCAGCAGTATCCCTGTATATGAGATATAGATTGCACAGCTCAGCACCTTTTTCAAAATATAGAGAAAAAGAGATTTGTTTTTCTAGTGCCACATATTATTTTTTTTATATATCTGAAGACCATCCCTTTAGCATGCTATCATTATTATACTCGTGAAACAGTTGAGTAATTAATTAAACATGATCAGCATCATGAAATGCACACACTGCCATTTATTTTGTATGAATCATGTTCAGCTGAATCCTCTGAGATGTTGTTTTTTCATGCAATGTGATCTGTCACATTAATGAATCATAAGAAGAAAAAGAATATATTCCTATACGTAAAGATAAAAAGTACAGTTACAGAGGAATACTGAAACAATCGCAAAATCAAACAAATTATTATATTAGTCATCGTGATCATTTATCAGCCGCAGAAAAAGAATGTTGTGTCCTCTTTTTCACCCATGATGTCATTTAATAACATTCACATAGTTCGTGCAAGTTGAAAAAAATAATGTGACAACCTTAAGGTTAAACTTGCTATTGTGCAGTAAGACATCAGGAGAAATGCCATAAGGGATTCGTGCTTATTAAAATTTCTGTGGAAAGAAACCCAAGTGTGTATGAAAAAAAAGAGTTTCAAAATCACAATTTAGCCAAAATTATTAATACATTAATATTAATAAAAAGACATAAGGGATTATTCAGAGAGAGCCGAAATAGCACCAAACTGTGAATTTCCCTGTACAGTGCAATTTCGGGGACATTTGGTGAATTCCCAGCGAAATACAGTGCTGTTTGGCGACAGTGAAATCCCCATAGAGAAGCAATGGTTAATCTATTCAGAGAACACCGAACAGCACCGAAATGTCAGTGAAATGCCATGATGTTCGGAGGTTTCATTCGGCAGGTTTAATCAGGCGAATCCCATAGGTTTCAATGTTAAAAATATTCCCGTTTTTATATTCAATATCTATTAAACCTTTTATTCTTTTAATTTGCAGCAAAAAGTCTCTTTACTTATGTTTTCTTTAGGCATTTTTCAGGACTTTTTTGTCAAAAAATTCAGATTTTTTTTAACCCTTTCGCTGCTGAGGCATTTCACGCCTCTGTGCTGAGCTAATTTTTACCTGTTTCGCTCATCTTGTTTAAACGCGTTTTGAAGGCTTATTTTAGTATATGACCCAGACATATTATATATCGTTCTTTCCGGCAGACTCGGCAGATTCATAATATGTCATTATTATATGTATACGTCATGTC
The DNA here is from genome assembly GCA_009667805.1 of Leptobrachium leishanense. Classification (NCBI taxonomy): domain Eukaryota; kingdom Metazoa; phylum Chordata; class Amphibia; order Anura; family Megophryidae; genus Leptobrachium; species Leptobrachium leishanense. Next base: position 23,517,147 of record CM019063.1, on the reverse strand, counting down.
CTGTCTGTATATTATAACAAAAAATGCAATAAAATATGAATTTTCAATCATTTACAACTTGTAAAGTGTTTTTTTCACATTTTAACATGCGAGCAATTGCGGTTATATTTTGTATGGGGTGCGCTTGTTAAAAAAATTAGAAATGGGGTCTCGTTACCTTTTTTTTGGAGGAAAATTATGTGATTTTTAACAAAAGCACCGCATACAAAAATCTTTAGTGCAGCATCATTGTTCACATTATAATTGAAATGGGAACAATATTGCTGCATTAACAAAAAAAAACTTGTTTATTTCTTTTAAAAAAATTTTTTAAATATTTTATTTGTATTTTTAATTTGTATTTTTTTAAAAAAACTTTTTACATAGTCATGTTTGGTATCGTTGGAACGGCCATGCTCTGGCCGATCCAACAGTACCAGACATTAATCCCTAGCTGCCACGGATCGGGAGATAGGGGGTTCATTGGAACCCCCTATCTTCACCATTGGTGGCAGTTAGGGGTTAACTCCCGGACTGGCATCATCATGCTATGCACGATGATGCCAGTCATCAGGGGGAAATTCCCGGAAGCTTGGCCGACATCCAAGATGTCGGCCAGCTCCAGGAGAGGATCACGATTCAGCGCTTTTTGGCGCCGAATCGTGATCTGGCACCCAAGGGGTTAAAGGCAGGCACAGTTTGGAAGGGCAGGCTGTGCCCTTCGAAACCGTGCCTGCCTTCAGCCGCAGGACCCTGGCGATCGGGAAGGAGAGAGGTCCGAAGGACCTCCCCCCTCCCTTTCAGGCGCCTCCTCCGCACACGCGGAGGGGGCGCCTGAAATAGATGTCATCGCACCACCGCAATGACATCTATTGGTGCCGGCGGTGGACCCGGGTGCTGGGCTGCCATCGAGGATGTCAGCCCGCACCGGGGGGCACAGCGATCAGCCGGAATCCGGCCGATCGCTGGCCGCAAGGGAGGACGCGCCCAGCGAGTCCTCCGCACCCAACGGTACCTGCGGGTGGACGCGCTGACCGTGTCTACCCGCAGCGAAAGGGTTAAATAGCGTTTTTTTTCTGTAACAGACCTTTTTTTTGTAAATATATGTTTATCAAAAGTTTTTAGAAAGAGGGACAAGCAGGTCCTAGACTAAATATCAATGGCTCTAGGCCACGTAGGATAGCCAAGTCATCACTGAGAAATGAAGAACAGGAAGTTGCAAGTAAAATAAAAAAGAAAAACATGAAACAGTAATAGACATCGGGGATCATAAATACCACACAGCATGGAAAATGCAGAAAAGGGAAGGGGGATTAAATGATTCCGCCATCTCAGGGCGTTAACCCTACCCAGGTGGACCACATCCCCATGCCCTATAGCATCCACCCAAAACTATCAGGCAATAAGACTCAGGATGCGTAGTCAGGGGCAGCAATCCCGGAGTGAAAAGCAGATGAGTTGGGTTGGTCAGGAACAACCACCCATTCCATATGTCATGATACCTATCCAACCTGTCCTCTGCTCTGAAGACAAGCTGCTTGGTGGACCGAAGGTCCTCCATCCTCTCAAACCCAGGGCCGGATTAAGATCTCTATGGGCCTGGAGCTGAAGATTTTCGTGGCTTTTTTTGGAATTTTGTGAAATGAAAATATATTTTAGGGTTTTTAATAGTACAGACATGGCTATATCTAACCAGGCAGACACTGTGTGATTAATTTTTCATTCAGATTTCAATCATCCAAACCTTTGTGGTTATATATTCTATAGGGAATTCTTGTTAAAAAAAATGTGAAATGGAAACCTGTTACTGCTGTTTTGGAGGATGGTATTTTATGAATAATATGATTATGTATAAAATACTGACCTTGCTCCCAGCATGGGAAATGAGATGGTGAGTAACGGCAGTTGTATTGCTCATTTTATACGTCACACATGGACATCACTTTGGAACTAAAAATAAAGGGTTTTTTTTACATACAGAAAAAATGGCGTCGCGCCTATACTCACCAGAGCGGCTGCAACAGCCAGGAGTAACAGCCCAGTTCATGTATAAAACATAAAAAGAGAAAAAAGATGTTATCTGCGCTCATTTCTATATTTTTATATTTTTTATCTATATTTTTATATTTTTTGTTTGTTGTACATGGAAATACAGTCAGGTCCATAAATATTGGGACATCGACACAATTCTAACATCTTTGGCTCTATACACCACCACAATGGAGTTGGAATGAAACAAACACAATGCGCTTTAACTGCAGACTGTCAGCTTTAATTTGAGAGGGTATGTACATCCAACTCAGGTGAACGGTGTAGGACTTACAGCAGTTTGCAGATGTGCCTCCCACTTGTTAGGTGAGAATCTTTGCACCTAGACATTAGGTAGTTTTTTAATTCAATATCTAATAAACCGTTGCTTATAATATTCTGCAGTGAAGAGTCTCTTTATTTCTAGATTTTTTAGTATTTTTTAAGCATTTTTTATACTTTTTAAAAAAAAAATGTTTTCGAACTCCAACCCGAACACGCCAAAAAGTTTGAAGTTCGCAAACTTTCGAACAGTCAATGTTCGAGTCGAACTCCGAACTGATCGAACCGACCAGCTCATCCCTATGAATTAGTGCTTCGCTACAGGAGAAAGCTATTGCAGCCTAGGTCGTATTCAGTAATTGAATACCAATTTGAAACCGTGATGTTAAGTGATTTAGCTTTTGCAAAATCACTTAATACCATAATTCAACCCCGCCTACCAAAAAAATCTCATACTCATCTGAGATCCTGGGGTTCAGAGGTTAGCGCAATCTGCCGCTTCCTCTGGCTGCAAGTAACATGAGAATGGGAACAAATTGTTCCCATGTCTCTCCACATCTCCTTCCACGGCCTCTGCACGTTTGAGCTTGCATAGAGCTCGCGCAAGGCTCCATGGCATTCTATCTACTCCAGGAGCTGATACTCGTGGGTTTACTTTGCGCCACTGTAAAGTATCAGTCTGCGTTTCAGAGTTATTCTGTGACCAGATGCACATACCATGTCTGGGTTGGAATAGCATCGCTAACAGCTCGAGCAGATTTTCTCCCTTACCATCATGCTGTTTGCGCACCTGTTGAAACATTGGGCCAATAACTATTAGGGAAGACTGAAAATTGTTTGACACATTTACCAATATAGGAAGAAAGTCTAAAATGTCTAGATAAAATTAATCTTGTAATACTGAATCTCCATAAGCTTGACTTTAATCGGTCAACAAATTATATTTTTAATCAGGGATACTGGGTTTAATTAAATATGACATTTTATTATTTACAAAAAAATTATTTGTTTTCAGAAAAATTTACCTATAAAATGTCATTTCTTTCTATTGACCAAGTTTATTTCTTTCTATCAACCAAGCAAACAGGATAAATAAAATTCAAGAGCTGCAGTACTTGAATTACAGTAGTTATGTAAAATTGATAGCAGCGGTATAAATTAGAAGTCACTTAATAAATGTGTATTAAATGCTTTCCAGCACACATATTGCCTGCTGTGTCCTTATTAGTGTGTAAATGTGACTCATACACACTGTAAAAGCTGATGTGATGTGCTATACGAAGCCCTGTAATATTATGTGTCAGCTTGTATCATCCGGAAGTCCATTCTCCCACAGGGAAGTTAGTCATGTCTTGTCAAAATAAATCATGTCATGTTTTACCCATTTTGATTTCTTGATCTTGCTGAGTTTAACCAGAACAAAAGAAAATAATTCTAGAAAGTTTTCAAAATCCGAAAAATACCATCTGATATCGTGAAAAACAGAAGAGACCAACTGAAGTGATCATATGCACAACATTTTACACCTAAGGGATGCTCTAACGCAGCACATGGAGCCTTGTTCATAGGAGGTGTAAGCCAAACAGCCGCCATCTGTCACGCTTAATCACAGATGCACGGACCAATGTGATATACAGCTGGTGCTTCCAGTGGGAAGCCCAAGGCGATCACACCTACTAAATCATCCAGGATGTGCTGACCAGTGCAGATTCTGCTTATCTCCAGTCTAAAGCATTTGAGACTGAGACTAAGCAGAAAAATTTTGGGACGGTCCCGGACAGAGCATAATGTAAGATGAAGCTCTCATTAAAAGGCAGTAGCACATAAATCGGATAACAAAACAAAAAACAAAGCATATTCAAGTTTTACAAATTTTGACACAGATTATTATTAACTGGCACAGTTATTATTCTTTGCTTAAAAAAATATATGAAAAAGCCAAAGTGAGCTTTCTTATACTATCATCCCTACTATATCTCATCTATGTTACTAACATACTGTATATCATCCATAAAAAATATGTATCCGCTCCAACAACTAGCACTGTATTACTAAAAGGTGATTTCTACTCCAGTAAAAGGCTGACTCACTATAAACTCTCTTACTGGGCAGCTAAGCTGCATCCACTACTTCAGTCTTTCCCGACCCTGGTCCTCAAGTACCCTTAACAGGTCAGATGTTTCCCTTGGGGAAATTCAGACTGATTTCTGCAATCACTGAGCAGCAAATCCTATTACTTGTGCTGTGCTTCAAATATCTGCAAACCTGGCCTGTTAGAGGGACCTGAGAAACCAGGGTTGGGAACCACCGCACAATATCAACATAACATGGCAAAAGTAATAACTTCAGATAACCTTTTCGGCTTCACAGTTTCTCACTTTTTGTTCCTCACCCGGAAGTGATCTGATCACCCCCTCTACACAGGATGTTGTAGCTTCCCAATTACATGTCTGTGATCCTCATTTAACCCGTTTGCTACTGAGGAAAAACAGTTGCAGGTAAGAGCACTCTATTACAGACATCTGGGTAATCCTAAAAGGAAAAGCAAGTATACATGTATAGACATTTTTACATAAAGGAAATACTGAGTTTATGATTTTAGTTATTACAAGTTGAGTAGGATAGAGACAGGAGTCCATTGTTTCTAACCACTTTATTTGCAAGAACAAAAGTGCAATTTTTCTTTTAAAGTCAGTATTATATAGGTTGAGAGTATCCAAACACAGACCAAATCAAACAGTATGATCATTTTCTTTAAAAAAAAATCCTCAATGAATGTATTAAATGTAGGTAGATGATTTTTTTCTGCACTAGCCACCAATAAATAGCATGAAATATTTTAGTGTAATATAGTTTTATTAATCGTTCCCTTTTTTTGTATAACTTTTATACAAATGAAACCCTACAAGCATTCACTGGATCTTTATTGGTAATGCAAATTATCTATATTATGCACAGTGCATAAATAATTAGGTGCTTTTTTCCAACAGTAGGTAGTAGGTTTACCCTAGCCACAAGGATGATCACATTAAACCATCCTAAATGTATTGATAGCTTGACACTTAATTATGCTTATGTCATTGGTGGTTTGTAATTGACAGTTTTGGAACTCTAGGTCATACATCTTAATGTGTCTTCCAAATGAGTAGTGTAACATTGTCCACATAGGCTATTTGGTCCTTGCTCCTTCAAATTGAAGATGCTTAGCTTACTTAACTTATTTGCATTGGTAATCTTACTCCTGCATATCAAACATCTCAAAAAAGGTATTATTATTTAGCAAAATACAAAACCCAGAAGCGCAAAGAACACCAATTATAAGTGATATAATGTGTCTACTGGGTAGCCACTTAATACATATTGATCCAACAGTGATCTGAATGACAGATAGCAATTTAAAAAAATATTTACTGTATATTTCAGTATTGTCTACTTTTTTTTTTCCATATAAAGTTTTTTTATTAAGGTTCAAACGTACTTCAACAAATGCCAGCAATAAATCACAAATAATGAAAAAGAAAAGAGGGGATCACGCAGGATCCTACAATTGACGAGTCTATCATCAACATCCGTTTTACCATGTAAGCAGTCGGTTGAACCAAATTTTTCATACTAAACTTAAAACAGTAAAATTTGCAACATTTTTAAAGCATAACAAAAACACACAGGTAAGAATTACTCAAAAGTAAAGAAAAGGAAAAAACAGAAGAAGAGAAAAAAAGGAGAAAAAAAAAAAAGAGAAAAAGGATGCTCAGACAGGTCCTAGAACGGCAATACATATGTCATCTCTCCATCAGTTATATCAAGTCCCCAGAGGCTACAGAGAATTCCCAACCCTCCCATATACCTTGAAACAAGCTTAGTGAGTTAGCAGCCCTGTGGTACATTCCCTCATACTGATAAACATTCTCCAGTGATAACATGACTTCTCTCATAGAGGGGCTGACTTGAGAAAGTCAATGACGTGCTATAGTAGACTTAGCTACGCTAAGTATAATCGATATGATGCCCCTATGTCGTTGTTGTATAGTAATCGGAAGCATATGCAATAAGTATTGTTTAGGGCACGGGGGCATAGACAAGCCGGTACACTGAGATATCAGTCTACCAACTTTTCCCCAGAAGGTAGTAAGGAGCGGACAGTACCAAAATGTATGAAGAAGAGATCCGACACTGGTGCCACAGCGCCAACACATACCGGAATGGCGGGTATATAAGCTAAACGATTCGGGGTCAGATACCATCTATATAAAAGTTTGAAGTGCGATTCCCGTAAGTTAGTGCTCCTAGTGCATTTATATACCGTTTCAGTGGCATAGAACCAGTCCTCCCTAGAAGAATCGAACGACAAATCTTTGTCCCACCTGATCATATAAGGCAGTTTCTTATTAGGGTTCACATTCAACAAACTGTCATAACATAAAGACAAAGGTTTTTTCATAACTTTTTTACCCAAGCACAGTCTGTGGAAAGCCGTAATATCTGTCGCTGCAAAGGAGGAAATGCCTCGTTGAGTCAGTGCATGTTTTACTCTAAGGTACGTGAAACAGTCGCTGGCGGGAAGGGCAAACTCACGCATTAGGTCCGGGAAGGGTTTGATTGAGGAGGCCGTAAAAAGCTGATTAATATGTGTAAGACCTAATTGGAACCAGCGGTCGAGGTGCAGGTCCTGGACAGTGCGACAGAGAAAGCGCAATGGAGCTAAACTGAGCAGTGGGAAGGGTCGTAATAGTTGTCTACCCCATAGGCGCCAAGACATAAGGGAAAGGGAAGTTGATGGTAAGATACCTTCTAATGTGCGGTGTGGGAGCGTCGCAAACCACATCAGATCGTGAACGCGAAAGGGGGCGATATAAGCATTCTCCATCCGTAGCCATAAGGGGGATTCACGCTGGGACATAGAGGACAGTAATTGAGCCAATAAAGCTGCCCTATAATATGCTGTAATATTTATAAAGCCTAGGCCCCCCCTGCGTCTAGTCGCGGTAATTGTGGAGGCTGAAATGCGCGGAGGCCTCCCCTTCCATATGTGAGCTTGTAGCATTTTTTGTATGCGAAGCAACATATGGCCCGGGATGAAAACTGGAATATTCCTAAAAAAAATAAAGAATCTGGGGTAGAATACACATTTTCAAAGCCGCCATGCGTCCCATCCAAAAGACCTCCAGGCCGTGCCAGGAGGTCAGTTGGGAGGAGATAGATGTCATTAGGGGGTTATAATTGAGCTTAAGTATAGAGCCCCTGGATTTGGTGAGAGAGATGCCTAAATATTTCAAAGAGGTCGTTCTCCAGTCAAATGGGTACAGGCCACGTAAGGTGGACAGCGAAAAATCATCAACATGTAGGGGCAATGCCTGCGTCTTGTTCACATTGTTTTTATAGTAGGAGACTAGGCCATAGGAGGTAAGCTGGTGCATTAGAGAAGGCAGAGAGGTTTCAGGGGAGGTAAGAAAAATCTAAATATCATCAGCAAACATAGCTAATTTATGGACTCCATCTGGGGTGGAGATGCCAGAGATGGAAGGGTCTCGCCTAATCCGCGAGGCCAAAGGCTCCAATGCCAAAACAAAGATTAGAGGGGAGAGGGGGCAGCCCTGCCTGGTTCCATTGGTAATGGAGAATGACGAGGAAAGAAACCCAGATGCCAGGACTTTTGCTGTCGGGAGGGAATATAGGCTCATGATGCTATTAATAAATAGTGCAGGGAAGCCAAAAGATTCCAGTGCCTTACGCATATAGCCCCAATGCAGGCGGTCAAATGCCTTCTCGGCATCCAGTGCCAGTAGGAGCCCAGTTGTATTGGTTCTATATGCAATGTCAATTATATTATAAAATCGTCGGGTATTGTCACATGTTTGTCTAACAGGTACAAATCCGGTCTGTTCCGCTGAGATCAGGAGGGGAAGCAGAGGAGCCATTCTAGACGCCAGCAGCTTGGCGTACAGTTTAGCATCCACATTTAATAGGGAGATAGGGCGGAAATTCGCACAGCTCGTTGGGGGTTTGCCAGGTTTAGGTAACGTTATGATAGTAGCTTGGAGCCTTTCTGGGGGTATTACACCTGTGGATTTGATGTGATTAAACAATCTCGTGAGGGTCGGTATTAGAATATCTGCGAAAGTTTGATAATATAAATTAGAGAAACCATCTGGCCCAGGGGCTTTATTCTTTGGGAGAGCCTTAACGGCCTTATGCACCTCCTCCTCCGTGAAAGGGACCAGCAGCTCTGCCGCTTGTGAGCGGGACAGTGAGGGGAGGTCTGCATCCTGGAGAAAACGAGTTATCTCATCTGGGTCTGGATCATGGGTCGTAGGATCCGATTTTAAATTATATAACGAGGCATAGAAATCAGCAAATTCCTCCGAAATTTTAAGCGGGTTGTGAATCCTATCTCCTCCCTTATCTAATAGGTAAGAAATTTTGGTCTGAAGTCTTTTAGATTTTAATTTAGATGCTAATAACCGGCCAGCTTTGTTGCCTTGGGTATATTGAGTGAGATTTAAGCGTCGTATGGCCCGTTCAGAGGATTGTAACGTCAGGTGAATTAAATCCCGTCGAAGGGTCGTTAATTGAGACACGAGGTCAGGTGTGGGATTTGTTTTATGTTGGGATTCCAAGTCAGATATTTGCCGCTGTAATGAGATCATCTGGGCACTGAATGCCTTTTTCCGTGTAGCCCCTCTCTGAATCAAATGGCCCCTCACCACTGCTTTATGCTCCAACCAAGCCGACGAAATGGCTACCTCGTTCGTCACATTTAAAGCAAAATATTCCCGTAACACCGTTGACGTATCAGAGACATCAGTGCCATTCACGATAAGTGAGTCATTCAGTCGCCAGGACCCCATCCCCTAGCCGGGTAGTCGGCCTCAAAATCCATCGATATAGGAGCATGGTCAGACCATGTTATAGAACCGATACAGGCGGCTAGGAGGCGAGGGACTGCAGAGCCATGTATCAAACATAAGTCAATGCGACTATAAGATGAGTGAACTGGTGAAAAAAAGGTAAAATCCCTGGTCGAGGGGTTGAGAATTCGCCATGCATCATATAAGTCAGAGGAGCGTAAGAAGTCATTGAGTTGGCGGCTAGAGGGAGTCTGTTTATGAGGCTGCGCTCGGATCTGGCCCGGCCGTGTATCCATAGCCATGTCAGGCACACAGTTGAAATCTCCACACATGAAAAGGGATCCCTCCGTCATAGTCTTAATCTTACTATAAGCTTTTTTAAGAAAACATACCGGGTTGACATTAGGCAAATATAAATTAGCAACGGTTATAGGGAGTTCATTCATAGTGCCCACCAAAATGAAGAGGCGGCCCAATGGATCTGCATATTGGTTCGAGCATTTAAAGACCCAGTCCCTGTGAAAAAGAACCGAGACACCCCTAGACTTCGTCTGGGCAGTAGAATGAAAAGAAACCGGGTACATAGCGGATTGTAGGTGTGGGGTGCGTAAAGCACTAAAAAGCGTCTCCTGCACGCAGACTATCGCCGGTTTATGTTTATGTAAGTCACGAAACAGAGCATGTCTTTTAAACGGAACATTCAGCCCCCTAACATTCATTGAGAAAATTCGGAATTGAGGTTTACTCATGATTAATTTACCACAACGATATAATATGCATGGTAGAGTTAGAAATGACAGAGAGGAGGCATGGGAAGCATGAAGGCCAGGACCGTGAGAGCATAGCAATAAACAAAATGAAGGAATAATAATAAAAAATTAAAAGACTAAAAAGGAAAAAGACACAAAACAAACAGCGCTGCATCATAAAAATACAGCAAAAGTGAGTCATTCCAAGTGGCAAGAAAGAAAGCAAAAAAAAGAGGAAAAAATATCAGCTAAGGAGACTCAATCGGGGACGAGGGGACGCTCGCTACACAGAGCTCCACGCAGGAACCCAGCGCCGAATCAATAAACAAAGAGTCCTGAGGCAATCAGGAAGAGGAACCACTCCCTCCATGGGGGTAACAGTCCAGAAATCCGGACATCTTTAAGAGCGACACAGGGAAAAAGACACCCATCATTTAGGCCGGACTCTGTGCCATTCTGGGGAGACTTTGATCGGTGACGAAGACGGTTCGCGCGGAGGTGAGAAGTCAGCCAGAATAATCCAATCTTTCAAGAATTGTAATCCAGTGGTGACATCGGGAACAACATGCAGAGTGCCATCCTTCCATATTAAGAGCTTCGTAGGAAACCCCATCTGTACGCCAACTTGTGATTACGGAGAAGCTTGGTGAGAGAAGAAAACTCACGTCGTTTGGACATGGTCGAAGCCGACAAGTCAGCGAAGAATGAAATATCGGCATAAGGGGCAGATAAAGGCATGGACTTCCGTGACGCCGACATTAGAGCCTCCTTGATATGAAAAAAATGCACCCGAATAATAACATCACAGGCCACCGATGTAGGCAGGTTTTTCGCTCGTGGGGGACGATGCGCTCGATCCAGTAATAGGTCTTGTGGTGTAGCCTCAGGCAGCAAGGTTTGGAACAATTCCAGAAGGAATGGATGTAAGTCCGCTAGTGTGACCGCTTCTGCGATGCCCCTGATTCTAATATTATTACGCCGTGAGCGATCTTCTATGTCCGCCATTTTCAATGCCAGGGAGTCATGGGCCGCTTGCAAAGCCTGATGTCGGTCTACCAGATCATTGTGGGCTAAACATAAGTCATCCGCCTTGGTCTCCAGCGCGTCGGTTCGCTCACCCAAATCCAGAACGTCCCGACTCAGCTCCTGCAGCGCTCCTTTGATGTCTGCTTGTATAGTTGAGCGCAGTTCCTGCAACATGGCATGTAGCCTGCTCTCTGAGGGTGGCAACGATTCAGAAAGTCCTGGTGGCGCTAGGGGCGACATATCTGGGTCTTGAACCAGCGCATGCTGCGGGGATCTGCCATCTTGGGCCTCTTTACTGCGGTCTTTCCGAGCCGATTTCGGGGGATCCAGCGTGCGCTGTGCCTTGGGAGGTGCCATCTGGGATACAGAGTAAATTCTCCCACCTGCAGATTCAATTTTGCCTTGGGTACCCCTTACAAGCCGTAGGACTAAAAAAGATTCAGCGCTGGCCGCACAAGCTACATAGCCATGTGATCACTTGCCGGTGCACACTGGGTGGATGAGTGTCCTCCGGCAGGGAACCCGACCACGACTGTCCCAGCCGCCAAACAACACCCCTCCGTGTATCTACTGTAGGTGGGGATGGGGAGAAGTCGTTGATTCATAAATTACGTGTAGGCCGCAAATGAAGGCCGCAGCCAGCCGCTGCACTGGTGTTGGTTGCGCGCGCCTCCCGATGTCGAGGGGGAGCGCCGCGCGGTGCAGTGCAGCTAAGTGGGAGAGTTCCACTCCGTACCTCACTCTGGGCGGCCGGTGGTAACAGGCTCGCCGCAGCCCAATCGAGTACACCGGCTGCCGTATCTCCGGACTGGGGGCCCGACAGTCTGTGGCGATGGTGTTAGCCAGCCCCAGTATTGTCTACTTTTAACAGTCTTGGGCATCCAATGTAAAAGAGAAAAAGAACAAAAACAATAAATAGTGCAATACAGTTGAAATATTTGTTGTTTGGGTGAGTAAAAATCTTGCTTTTCTCAGTCACGTATTTTAGAGCTTGTATAAAAACTGGCTTTTTAGGAATCGCGGGGTGCCAGCTTGAAGTTGGCACTGCCTTCTCTGTGGTTCCTTTATATGTGACCCACACGAGTAGAGCATATACAGAAGATCATAGAGTAGCGAGTTTACATGAGCCTGTAGCAAATATCATTATCTGTCGAGCTCACCTATGTTCGAGCCTTACTCTATTCTGCTCGGAGATATGTGCCTCTGGCACCTTGTGCAGGGGGTGCCCAACCTTACTGCAGTGATTCCAGTTTTCCTGGTTCGGTCGGCAGGAAATATAATGTAGAATCCAAGGAAAAATATAAGTCCGAAAAAAAAACAAGTAAACAGGCTTAATATCAAAAAGAGCATAAAACGCATGTTAAACATTAAAATACAGGTTAAATATAAAAAAAGAAAGATATATGCATTTCTCTGACCACAGTGTCAGCTTCCTTTGTCAGTGGAGCATCCTTAAATAATAAAGTAGTGTTATATTTAAACGTGTGTACAATTGGATTACTAGAAATGTAACCATATCATAAATTTATAATTAAAGTATACACATTCTATAAAGGGTTTGCTGTGACTTTTAATTGGTGGAACTTGCACTACATTATATAAATTAATCGTTTGCATCCAGAGATCAAAATATATCTCTTACTTCTGTTAACCATGATCACTCTTTGCCTCCTGCTTCATCAAATCAGTAGCGTAACCTAAGTATATCACATTCGACTTCCTTTCAGTAGACATTTTATTCAGATTTGTTAGAATTAAGACAAAATGCATCCTCTTAAGTAGATCACAATTCTGAAAGGACTATTGTTTAATTCCTAATGTGATGATAGCGGAGTTCAGTGATCATTATACTCTCTGCTCCAGAGCACTCAGCATTATTGTGTAGAGATGAGGGATTTCTGTGTTTATTTTAGTGATCAGCGGGTAATTGTTTTTTTTTCTTCTTCTAGTGGTTTGCTTCCTAATCAGTTGCTTAGAATAAATTTTTTTTTTATAAATGTATATATACACATCGTCGATACTATATTTGAATAAAATATATTTAACACATGAGCATTCAGAATAATGGTGGACAAATTATTACTATTTAAGATAGTGTTGTTTTTTTTTTTAAATATGTGCTCATACTTGCTGTTTAATTACAAGATCAAAATATAATTCTCCATATTTATTTCTTTAATTGTGCCACAGAAAGTCTAATATAATAGCCCAGCATATTTTTCAAATTATATTTTATATAATTGTTTTGTGTAATTTAGCAGATCGTACCGTGGGGGTCTAGAGAGTCAAATAAACATTTTTAATTACAATTAAAATACCGTAGATTTATTTTAAATAATCATAAATAAAAGTGTAAAAACTAACAGTTTGTACATAAAACGTTACAAATAAATGTTGCTCAATTTTTGCTCCCTTCCATAAACTCCAATTAGGAAAAAGAAAATACATAAAAATAAAAAAATAAATGTCTCGATGCTTCCTATGGTGCTAACAGGGGATATTACTAGTGCCATGAGTCGACATATGGAATGCTAGATGACAAAGAAATTAATCTTATCCTTTCAGCTGTATTAAAATCCCTATACCAATGCATCCAGGAGGCACCAAGCATCCTGCACAGCGTGAGAGCAGAGTATAATGGTTTTAAGTTAGAAATAAAATTAAAAATTTGGTAATATTGATAGAAATATTTTCCACGACACTTTTATTCCACCAGTGCAAATTAACGTACAGTAGTGTTATATACTCTGGGGGTTATTCAGAGTGCACTGAAATGTCACCAATATTTTGGTGCTCTCTCGTTCCCTGCACTTCGGAGAATCAAACTTCCCAATCCTATGTTCAATTCAGCTTTCACTGAAGGGTCCCCGGAGTGCAGGGAACAGACCTGAAAATCTGCCGCAAAACTGCTGAAAGCCTGCCAAACACCCACCAAAAACCCGCCGAAAAAACACATTGGCACGATCCAAAGTATCGGATTGCAAAAAACACGCCGAACAAGTCTGGAAAAAGCCAAAGAGCCTCTGTTCACAGCGCCGAACAGCCTCCGGAAAAAGCTGACAAGCTGATGAACGAGGTGAAAAGGGGAAAAAAAAGGTTTGAAAGTGTCAAAATTGAAACGCTGTTTGCAAAAAAGCTACTCAACGAAAATGCCTGGAATTTACATATAAGGTCCTATAAATGAGAATAAAAAGGTCTGTTACAGAAAAAGAAAATCTGCGGTAAAAAAAAAAAAAAAAAGGAAACAAAATTTACCAAAAAAAATCCTGAAAAATACCAGAGTGATCCGAAAAATAATCAATAAAAAAGAGACTTTTTACTACATGTTAAAATAATAAATAGTTTATTATATATTAAATAAAAAATGGGAATATTTTTAACATTGAAGCCTATGGGATTCGCCTGAATAAACCTGCCGAATGAAACTGCAGGGCATTTCGGCAACTTTTCACTGCTGTTTGGTGTCTCTGAATAGTTTAACCATTGCTTCTCTATGGGGGATTTCACTGCCATCGAACAGGCACCGTACGTGCTGGCAGTTTGCCAAAATTTGTCGAACTACCTGCTCTCTGAATAGTCGAATGGCCTCGGAAAGGTTACCGTACGGTGAAATTCCCTTCTCGGTGCCATTTCAGGGCAAGGTAGGCTGTCTGTTAATAAACCCTTCTGTCTTTTGGCTAGGAATGGACTAAGTGATTATTAGGTCCAGGGTCGTGGCCTGAAAGGAGAAAATATAGAATCCAATGGCAATTTATTGTGTAGCAGAATCATGGATAAGCCGAGGTCTGGTAGACAGGCACACATTAGCAGGAACATGCTGGTAGCAGTGTAAGGAACAGGGTGGGGTCTGATATACAACAGGATCACAGGAAGAAGATGTGGAAGCATAAACCAGGTGGACTGCCTACTCTCTGAATAGCCGAATGGCCCCGAAATGGCACCATACAGGAAAATTCCCTGTTCGGTGTTGTTTTGAGGCCAGATTGCCTTTCTCTGAATAACCCCTTCTGTCTTGCTTCCTCCATCACCTTGGCAACGTTCTCTGGATTTAAATAATGGACTCTGGGCTGGTACTCATAATTATTATTATGATTATTATTAATCTTTATTTATAAAGTGCCAGCACATTCTGCGGCGCTGTACAGGGGGCACAAAAGGGTTACAATACATTGAACAACATTTTGACAAACCAGTACGGGAGGAAACGAGGGCCTTATTCCTGTGGAAACTCACAATCTAGAACGGTTGGGGGTGGAAACAGGAGGAGAGGACTGCGAGGTGAGAGTGATGGACTGGTTGGTTGTGTCAATGAGTCGGGTGGTAGGTTTCCCTAAATAGGAATGTCTTAAGGGAGCGTTTGAAGGAGGAGAAACTAGGGTAAAGTCTGACCGTACGAGGGACAGCATTCCAGAGAGTGGGGGCTGCGCGTGAGAAATCCTGCAGTCTTTCATGGGAAGAGGTGCTGCAGGGAGAAGCTAGGCGCAGGTCACTGTTTGATCTTAGGGAGCGGGCAGGGTTTATTTAGTGATTAGTGAGGACAGGTAGTGGGGAGCTGAGTTAGTGAGGGTTTGTAGGTCAGGGTAAGGATTTTGAATTTAATGCAGTGGATGGGGAGCCAGTGAAGGGACTCGCAGAGAAGAGTGGCAGAGACCGAGCGGGCAGTGCCGGCCCGACAATGGAGCAGGGTGGAGCACTTGCGCCAGGCGGCAAAAAGCGGGAGTGGCAAATTTGTGCGCTGCCACTGCACTATTTTCCCATCAGCGCCGGCGGCAGCATATAATTTGGCGCCCGACGGATGAGTGCAGTATGTGGTGCCAGCTGACTGCCCCCACACGCATGCGTCTACGTGGGCCAGCCGCCGCCAGCGCGCGATTAAGACGCTTGTGGGTGGCGGATCCAGCCTGCAGGCGCTTGTTTTTGCCTCCTTCGGCTCTTTTGTCTCCCCTTCGGCTCCCGCTGGGACCAGCCAGACACGCCACCAGGTATGTGCCTGCCTGCAGCGGGTGAGGAAATGAACGCGCCTGCAAGAACCGGTAATAGGAAACTAGCTGTGTATTGTTTATGTTCCTGTGTCGGGGTGAGAGCTGGCTCTGCTATTGTTTTTTTTTTAGAACCTTGCACCAGGTGTCGCTGTGGCTCAGGCAAGGGTGGTCTGCGTGTTTCCATTAACGGTGTAGAAGGATTCCATACCATGTGGTGTTGCAGCATTAGCCCGGAGCTGGAGCATGGTTCCTCCAGTGAGAATGAGCCCAAAGAGCTAACATTTCAGAACACCAAGAACCGGGTGGAGGAAAGTGCTCGGAGACAGCAGCAAGAAACCAGATGGTAAGAACCCACTATCGGCCATACTGTGATTCTCAAGGCTGCCCTGCCACCGGGGAACCGATCTAAGCAGGGTGAGTGTATTGTAATAAGACTAGTGGGGGCAGGGGATCAGCCTGGGGGGCGCACTGGACACCTGGAGCACAGTGCTGAATGGGAAGCCAGCTGTATGTAAACACCAGAATCTCCCCCTCAGATCTGGCATTACCCCCTCCGTCTGTGCCCCGCCATAATATAAGATCTACTGTTGTTATGAATTTATACATGTAGGTAAACGTCACACAGTGATGAAGCTTTGCCTCTGATTTGCAGTGTGACAGTAATGCTGATAAATATTAGTGATTATTGATAAACCAGATTGCTCTGGGCGCTTTGAAATTGCATTGATCTATATCGGCTATAAAACATGCAAGTAACATGCTTTTATTTATTTTGCATAGAGACAAAGCCCTCCTGAAAGAGAAGAGGCGGCTTAAGGAGGAGCGGTTTAAAGAACAAAAAGGTATGCATTAAAGTGGGTATTTTTTATTTCATTGTGTCTAATGTCCTATGGCACAGACACGCCACCTGGTATGTGCCTGCCTGCCCCTGCCTGGCGATCCACCGTGGCGGATGGGACAAACCTGGCCACATCTTCGGGCGGAGGGCTAATAAGGTGCCTGAGCACGGCTGCTTGGTCTCTGCAGCTCGATAGACAGTGAGTGCCACGGCTGCTAGCGGTCACCTGGACGTTCCGGACACATCGTGTGAACGGACTGTGCACACGCAGGTCACACGCACTCTGCCCCATGACCTGCATGTAGGAGAGGTTCTGCAGACTGTCCCCTCCATGGAGCTCCGGGCATGGCTGTGCTGCAACCTGCTTCCTCCATTGAACTCCATAGATGGCTGTGCTGCAGGCTGAATCCACCTCCTCCATGGGGCTGCAGTGTTGGTTGACTTTTCTGGATGACTGCTATAGGGGCTGTAGCCCACTGACAGCTGTAAGAACTCTGTAGAACTGGCTGACCAGGCTACACTCCACTGGGTCTTTTAGGGGTGCCAGGGCCACACTTTTCTCAAGACGGCTGTTGGAAGGGCCATGTAAGAAAAGTGCTGCCCTGCACCATGCAAAATCCATTCACTACCACAAGGAAAGCTAGAGGTGCCTGTACACCCTGTTGCTTAAGTTCCACTGTTGACATGGAGTAACATGCAACACTTTTCATGTATAGCCCATCAGAGCATTGATCCTATATGTAACGGGGCTGGCAACCCCTGTTACGTGGCTACATTCATGGAGCACATAGATGGATCGGTCTTGCTGTCCTGCAGTTTGTATGTGGAATGTGTCCGATTCACAATCCTTACCACTGGGCATGGGTACCAGAGTCCTCCCCACATGGGTTTCTGATAGGAGAGCCATTCACTGATGGTTTTGTTTCTAGACTAAAAAAAGATTTAAATTTATAATTTGAAGAAATTATTATTTATTTTTAGTGCATACACATTTTTGTTTTTAAATGGTGTTGTAGTTACAATATTCCCTGTGTATTGGTATGTTTGTAACTCTGTATCCTCCTCATTGTGTAACGCTGCAGAATCTGTTGGCGCTATATAAATGTTCGTAATGTAATATATCTCATCATTTTTGTGTTGGGGCTATATAAATGCTGGCTGACACACACAAGACATGTTTGGGTTATAGAATTGTGACTTGGGCGAGAGCCTTCTTTAACATCATATTTCTATTGAGAAGGATGTTTGGCAAATTGCCAGCAAAACAGTGTAGTTCACCGCAACTCAGTGATCTTCGGCAGTGAAATTGTCCCGTAGATAGGTAATGGTTAATCTATTCAGAGAACACTGAACAGCATCGCACATTACTGTGAGTTTTATTGCTGTGGAGCTCTGTGATACTTTTTTTTTTGTGGGGGGTGGCAGCATTTTATCCATCGCTCCAGGCAGCACAGTGGCTTGGGCCAGCCCTGCGAGTGGGGGTGAGATGGATAAACCTGGCAGAGGCATTCAGAATGGATTGTAGGGGGGAGAGGCGGGAGAGAGAGGCCAGATAAAAGATTATTACAATAGTCAAGTCGGGATAAAGATATGAATGTAAATCTCTAAGCACATCAGCAGTATTTTAGAGGATATAGTTTAACATGTAATAAATTGATATCAAGACATTACAATTATGTTTACTGTTCTATTCAATAATTTATTTATTTATTAAGGATTTTACCAGGAAGGATACATTGGGATTTCTCTCGTTTTCAAGTATGTCCTGGGTTCAAGAACATGGAATAATCCATCTCTCCTTGGTGCTATTGCTCCAAGACCTATCCATCTTACTAATCGCTCTGTATCTGCAGCTCCTCTCTGCGAGTCCCTTCAACGGCTCTCCATATATTGCAGAATTACAGTATATTCCAAATCCTCATCCTGACTAGGGATGAGCTGTTCGGTTCGATCATTTCGGAGTTCGACTCGAACATTGGCAGTTCGAAAGTTCACGAACTTCGAACTTTTTGGCGTGTTTGGTTCGAGTTCGAAAATTTTTTTTTTTGAAAAGTATAGAAAATGCTTAAAAAAAATACTAAAAAATCTAGAAATAAAGAGACTCTTTACTGCAGAATATTATAAGCAACGGTTTATTATATATTGAATTAAAAAAACTACATAATGTCTAGGTGCAAAGATTCTCACCTCTAAATGACCTGTGCTCTCAA
This sequence comes from Leptobrachium leishanense, assembly GCA_009667805.1. Taxonomy (NCBI): domain Eukaryota; kingdom Metazoa; phylum Chordata; class Amphibia; order Anura; family Megophryidae; genus Leptobrachium; species Leptobrachium leishanense. The sequence continues at coordinate 23,498,205 of CM019063.1, read as the reverse complement.
ATGGCATAAACAACAGGTGTTTAATTAGTGTTTGGAAATAACATGTGCTTCTAATTAGTCTGGTCTCATGAATTTGATACATTGCCTGCAGACTGGGTGTGGCTCCTGCACATGTATGAACAAACACTGTACTTGTTCTGAATTCTAAGAAGTGTTCATTTCTACTATATGATCCTCTGATATGCTGTTTAACCCCTTAAGGACCAGGGCTCTGTAAAGCCAATCATTAATGATGCAGATGTTACGTCATTTGTCATCAAGGGCTTAATAAAATCTTTATCACAATCCTTAGATTTAAACATAATATTCCAGTATTTGTATGTCATGTACCTCTCCCGAAGGGCCTATGTGAGCATACAATTATTATTGTGTTAGAAATGTCTATCATAAAGCGTAAACGTTTGGTATCGGACTTTGTTGTAGGTGAAAATTTGGGATCTAGTGATCACCAGTCAGTATGGTTTAATATAAGAACAGGGATGGAGCCGCACCACAAAAAAACAAAAGTTTTAGACTTTAAAAAAACTGATTTTTCTAAAATGAGACTTTGTGTGAAGGAGTCATTATCAGACTGGAGGAGTTTAAAGGGAGTCCAGGAGAAATGGGATTATTTAAAGGAAGCATTATTGAAGGCCACAGGCAATTGCATTCGACTTGTTAGCAAAAACAAAAAAGGGAAGAAACCACTGTGGTACTCTGCAGAAGTGGCCAAAATAGTGAAGAACAAAAAGACAGCATTCAATAATTATAAAACAACTCAGAGTGAAGAAGATAGGCAAACCTATAAGATTAGGCAGAAAGAGGCAAAGCAATTTATAAGAGCTTCCAAAGCACACGCAGAAGAGAAAATAGCTCAGTCAGTAAAAAAGGGGGACAAAACATTTTTTAGATACATAAACGAGAAAAGAAAAGTAAAACAAGGATTAGTTAGATTAAAAACAAAGGAAGGAAGGTATGTAGAAGAGGATAAAAGTCTCGCTGACTGCCTCAATGAATATTTTTGTTCAGCCTTTGCAGAAGAAAAGGAAGGAAAGGGACCTCAGTTAGGAGAGAACACTAACGAGACAATTACATATCAGTTTACAGAGGAGGAGGTTCTACAGCAGCTGTCTAAAGTAAAGACAAATAAGTCAATGGGGCCTGATGGGATCCACCCTAAATTATTAAAAGAGCTCAGTGATGTAATAGCAAAACCGTTAACATATTTATTTAACCAATCCTTGCTAATGGGAGTCGTCCCAGAAGACTGGAAATTAGCAAATGTTGTGCCCATTCACAAGAAGGGTAGTATGGAGGAATCTGGGAACTATAGGCCAGTTAGTCTTACGTCAGTAGTGGGGAAATTAATGGAAACCATGTTAAAGGAAAGGATTGTTGACCATATAAAAACACATAGATTACAGGATCAGAAACAACATGGGTTTACCTCAGGGAGATCATGCCAAACTAATCTTATTGATTTTTTTGATTGGGTAACAAAAATAATAGACACAGGTGGTGCAGTAGACATTGCTTATTTAGATTTCAGTAAGGCTTTTGATACTGTTCCGCATAGAAGGCTTATCAATAAATTGCAATCTTTGAGCTTGGATTCCAATATTGTTGAATGGATTAGACAGTGGCTGAGTGACAGGCAACAGAGGGTTGTGGTAAATGGAGTTTATTCGGCGCAAGGTCTTGTTACCAGTGGGGTACCTCAGGGTTCAGTACTTGAACCCATTCTATTTAATATTTTTATTAGTGATATTGCAGAAGGTATTAATGGAAAAGTATGTCTTTTTGCTGATGACACAAAGATTTGCAACAGGGTTGACGTTCCTGGAGGGATCAGCCAAATGACAAATGATTTAGGTAAACTAAAAAAATGGTCGGAGCTGTGGCAATTGAGTTTTAACGTGGATAAGTGCAAGATAATGCACCTGGGACGTAAAAACCCAAGGGCTGAATATAGAATATTTGATACAGTCCTAACCTCAACATCTGAGGAAAGGGATTTAGGGGTTATTATTGCAGAGGATCTAAAGGTAAGTAGTCAATGTAATAGAGCAGCAGGAAATGCTAGCAGAATGCTTGGTTGTGTAGGGAGAGGTATTAGCAGTAGGAAAAGGGAAGTGCTCATGCCACTGTACAGAGCACTGGTGAGACCTCACTTGGAGTACTGTGTGCAGTACTGGAGACCGTATCTCCAGAAGGATATAGACATCTTAGAGAGAGTTCAGAGAAGGGCTACTAAAATGGTGTGCGGCTTGAAGGAGAAAAGTTACCAGGAAAGGCTTAATGATCTTAACATGTACAGCTTGGAAAAAAGACGAGACAGAGAAGATATGATAGAAACATTTAAATACGTAAAGAGAATCCACAAGGTAGAGGAAGGGAGTATATTTAAAAGGAAACAAAGTAGCAAAACAAGAGGACATAGTCTTAGATTAGAGGGGCAAAGGTTTAAAAGTAACATCAGAAAGCATTATTTTACTGAGAGGGTGGTGGATACATGGAACAGTCTTCCAGTTGAAGTGGTAGAGGCCAAAACAGTAATTGAATTTAAGCAGGCATGGGATAGGCATAAGGCTATCCTAAACAAAAGATAAATCCAGGTAAAGTATCCATGTAATTGGGCAGACTAGATGGGCCGAAAGGTTCTTATCTGCCGACATTTTTCTATGTTTCTATGTTTCTATGTACAAGCGGAGTCCCTAGAGTCTCTGACTATCCATTGTCATATATACCTTGCGTTATACATATAATACATTCCCTCATCTAACAGGATAGTAGCCAGTCCCTGTGCATTTTAACCCCTTAAGGGTGGCAAGGTGTCGTGTGTGGGTCTCTGATGGCGATGTTTCTACACATCCTACAAATCCGCCACTTCACAGGCAGGTTATGGGGTCCTCCTAGGCACGATATTTGAAGGAATTTTTCATTTTTAACCCTTATTTTATGGAACACTCACTGTTCCTTTAAAAATTTATTTTTTTAAACTTTTTGTCCTTGTTTCCTGTCCCCCAGGGCACTACCCGGACCCCCATACACCTTTTATGGCAAATATCTTGCATATATCCCCTCTTGGAGGGCACTCTAAAAATCTAACTTTTGAGTCCCATTGACTTGCATTTTTTTCAGTTCGAGTTCGAACTCGAACTTTTGAAAATGTTCGAGTTCGAATGCGAACCGAACACGTGGGTGTTCGGCTCATCCCTAATCCTGACCTACAAAGTCCTTACTAGTGGCACACCCCACTACTTGCCCTCACTAATCAGTAAATATACTCCAGCCTACTTCCTAAGGGCTAATAGTAAACTGCAACTTGCTTTTTCCCCATATCACCACTTCCCACGCTAGACTGCAGGGCTTCTCCCCTCAAGAACACACTCACTTGTGCTGTCAGTCTTTCCCCTAACCTACCCTCTGTAAAATGCTCCCTCAAAACATTTCTGTTCAAGCAAGCCTACCACCCAACTCCTCAACTCAGGCATTCCACTTTCCCAACTATTGCCATCATCTCACTCTGTAATAACATCATACTCACCCCTGCAGTTCTCACCTCCTGTTTTTCACTTCCATCACCCATTTACAGTCAGGTCCAGAAATATTGGGACATCGACACAATTCTAACATCTTTGGCTCTACACATCACCACAATGGAGTTGGAATGAAACAAACACAATGTGCTTTAACTGCAGACTGTCAGCTTTAATTTGAGGGTATGTACATCCAACTCAGGTGAACGGTGTAGGACTTCCAGCAGTTTGCAGATGTGCCTCCCACTTGTTAAGGGACCAAAGGTAATGGGACAGAATAATCATAAATCAAACTTTACCTTCTTAATACTTGGTTGCAAATCCTTTGCAGTCAATCACAACCTGAAGTCTGGAAAGCATAGACATCACCAGATGCTGGGTTTCATCCCTGTGATGCTCTGCCAGGCCTCTACTGCAACTGTCTTCAGTTCCTGCTTGTTCTTGGGGCATTTTCCCTTCAGTTTTGTCTTCAGCAAGTGAAATGCATGCTCAATGGGATTCAGGTCAGGTGATTGACTTGGCCATTGCATAACATTCCACTTCTTTCCCTTCAAAAACTCTTTGGTTGCTTTTGCAGTATGCTTTGAGTCATTGTCCATCTGCACCGTGAAGCACCGTCCAATGAGTTCTGCAGCATTTGGCTGAATGTGAGCAGATAACATTGTCCGAAACACTTTAGAATTCATCCTGCTGCTTTTGTCAGCAGTCACATCATCAATAAATACAAGAGAACCAGTTCCATTGGCAGCCATACATGCCCACGTCATGACACTACCACCACCATGCTTCACTGATGAGGTGGTATGCTTTGATCATGAGCAGTTCCTTTCCTTCCTTCTCCATACTCTTCTCTTCCCATCACTCTGGTACAAGTTGATCTTGATCTCATCTGTCCATAGGATCTTGTTCCAGAACTGTGAAGGCTTTGTTAGGTGTTGTCTGGCAAACTCTAATCTGGCCTTCCTGTTTTTGAGGCTCACCAATGGTTTACATCTTGTGGTGAACCCTCTGTATTCACTCTGGTGAAGTCTTCTCTTGATTGTTGACTTTGACACACATACACCTACCTGCTGGAGAGTGTTCTTGATATGGCCATGGCCAACTGTTGTGAAGGGTGTTTTCTTCACAGTTGGAAAGAATTCTTCGGTCATCCACCACAGTTGTTTTCCGGGGTCTCCCGGGTCTTTTGGTGTTGCTGAGCTCACCGGTGCGTTCCTTCTTTTTGAGAATGTTTCAAACAGTTGTTTTGGCCACGCCTAATGTTCTTGCTATCTCTCTGATGGGTTTGTTTTGTTTCTTCAGCCTAAGGATGGCTTGCTTCACTGATAGTGACAGGTCTTTGGATCTCATCTTGAGAGTTGACAGCAACAGATTCCAAATGCAAATAGCACACTTGAAATGAACTCTGGGCCTTTAATCTGCACATTGTAATTGGGGTAATGAGGGAATATCACACACCTGGCCATGGAACAGCTGAGAAGCCAATTGTCCCATTACTTTTGGACCCTTAACAAGTGGGAGGCACATCTGCAAACTGCTGTAAGTCCTACACCATTCACCTGAGTTGGATGTACATACCCTCAAATGACAGTCTGACAGTCTGCAGTTAATGCACATTGTCTTTGTTTCATTCCAACTCCATTGTGGTGGTGTATAGAGCCAAAGATGTTAGAATTGTGTCGATGTCCCAATATTTCTGGACCTGACTGTAGATTCTAAATTCCCACGGGAATCGGACCCACCATTCCTCCAGTAGCTGTTTTCTAATTTTGTCTTGTTTCAGTGAACCAGGTACCAGTTTTTCTTGTACCAATCATGTCCATGTCCAGTGCTGCCATACATGTTGGCATTTTATAAATAAAGTATAATGATACAATTGTCCTATTAAACCCCAATTTTGTCACTGTCTTGTTGCTAACATTAACAAGTGCCATTGCACTTCTAAGAACTACTTGTGGCATACTGTCAGGATCAGTGGATTCATATTAATGCAGATTTAACTAAGTAAAACATATAGCTGTAGCAGGAGAACATCTTTCAGGAAGCCAATGGAAGCTTCAGGATTTATAGATATGGTCCAGAACAATCAGGCATACTGTGGATGGGTTCAATTTGGCATGAAGCAGTGAGAACCTCTTAGCTAATGCACAGAGCTCGTGACACACTGTCATGTACCGCGCTGGTGTCACCTGGCGCCTGGCGGCATCATCCTCACTACTCGCTGGCCAGGCACCGAATGATGAAGGGAATCACGGCGGACACATGAGACCCTGGGGCGGAGCCGAACGCCCTGACGCGGCACCGCCAGGTTTAAAACCACAGGTAACGCATTCTAGCATTGCCCTAACGTGGTTTCTTAACCCCTTAGCGTTACCTTCTGCATTGTGACATTCTCTGTGTACTGACCCCTGGCAAATGACTTCCTGACATTCTCTGGCGTACTGACACCTGGCAAATGGCTTCCTGACATTCTCTGGTATACTGACTCCTGGCTTCATTCTGTTATCCATACTTATTGTGTGGTTCCTGTTCTGGTACTAGCACTGGGCTAAAACATTTACCAACATAGGGCTAAAACATTTACCGACCACTTCTAAGGATCGGAGGGAAAGGATAATTGTGCGGCGTACAAGGATCATATATCACATTCTGTTAGGGATTGTGACACACTCTGTGACCAGTTGCAAGATTCCTGAACAAACCTTAAATAGGGCACAACAGGGAGTTGGTCAGACTCCACATGTGGACTCCTAAATCTGATACTGGTGTAAAGACTTGTCTGGATTATGCACAGGGCATACAAGTCAGTGACAGAGAACACAAGACAAACTCTGAACAAACATACAGAATATTCAAAAGAGCACATACGACAAAATGCTAACCCTGTTATGTATCTTCTTGTCCTTACTTAGTGCCGTTGGCAGTGATGTCTCTAGAGTCAGTTGGGCCTAATTCAATTCTCAACTAAAAGGCCCTATTATTGTGCAAACAAATGTAGAAATTAGCCACCCCCCAAAAAAACCTATAATTAATAATGGCTCAGACAGATTTCCTGGCAGAGTGCTAATGTAGAGCGTATTTGTGTGTATATTGGCACTAATGTGTGCATAGTGATATGCCACTAATACCATTATACGAGGCCCCTGTTTGAGTGAGGCCTTAGTCGACTGCCTACTAGTGATGAGCCGAACACCCCCGTGTTCGATTCGCATTCGAACTTGAACAATTTCAAAAGTTCGAGTTCGAACTCGAACCGAACTCAATGCAGGTCAATGGGACTCGAAAGTTTGATTTTTAGAGTGCCCTCCAAGAGGGCATATATGCAAGATATTTGCCATAAAAGGTGTATGGGGGTCCGGGTAGTGCCCTGGGGGACAGGAAACAAGGTCAAAAAGTTTAAAAAAATAAATTTTTAAAGGAACAGTGAGTTTTCCATGAAATAAAGGTTAAGAATAAAAACGAAAAATTCCTTCAAATATCGTGCCTAGGAGGTCCCCATAACCTGCCCGTGAAGTGGCGGATTTGTATGATGTATAGAAACATTTAAAAACAAAAAAATGACGGTTCAAATAACAGTAAATGGTTTTCCTTTAATCTATTCATAAACAACTGCTTGGGGCGGCAGCCTTATGAAAAGAGACGTTTTAGGACATGCAGAACAAGTTTAGCGATTTTGTGGCTAAATTATGGTGAAATTTATGCAGGCTTTGGATGAAAGTAACAATAGGTGCTTTAAAATTGTGCCTTTAGTGTCGGCAACAGTGCCGTCACACCGTAACCCCTCTGTGGTATTGTGGAAGAGTGCAGGGTTGGACCCTGCAATCAAATATTAAAATGATATGAATTTGGTACAGGCGACAGTGCACCCAAATCTTTTGACTTTGATGGCAGCAAATGCCTTCACACTGTAACCCCTCTGAGGTACTGTGGAAGAGTGCAGTGGTGGAGGTTTTGGTAATGCTGAAGAGAACCTGATCTATTCAGTTACATCAGCAGCTATAACAAAACCGGGTCAGCAATATTTAGGCATTTTGTACTGCACTACTGTATATGGTGAGAATCGGCGCACACAAGTAGCAACAGGAAGCAAACAGGCAGGGAATACACAGAGAGAATAGTCAAATGGCAGGCAAAGTCGGCAACAGATCGGGTCCTCAGAACAAGCAGGGTCAGTAACAAGTATACAAACTGATTCGGTAAGCTAGCAATGCAGGAATAAAGGCTGAGACACACTGAGCGTGTAGCGACACACAGCGTAGCGAAGCGAAGAGAAGCAAACATTTTGCAGGCTTGACTTCACTCCGCTCCGCCTCGCAGGGTGTCTACACTGCATTACGTTTGCTTCTCACCACACTGGACCGGAATCCACTAACTAAATTAACCCCTTAGTGACCGGGCGGTTTTACACAAATCCGTCCTTTAGTGACCGCTGCTGTTTTTACGTTTCTGCGCTGTTAGTGTTTAGGTCAAATTTTCCTCTTACTCGTTTATTCAACCCACACATATTATACGCCCTTTTTCCCGCCATTAAATGGACTTTCTAGAAATACCATTATTTCCATCATATCCAATAATTTACTATAAAAAAAATATGAAATATGATGAAAAAATGGTAAAAACACACTTTCTCGTAATTTAATCCCCAAAATCTACAACCACCAATAAAGACCCCGGCTAAATAGTTTCAAAATTTTATCCCGAGAATAGAAATACCCAATTTTTACATGTTTTTGCCTTTTAACCCTTTCACTGCTGAGCCAGTTCACCTATGTGCGCTGCGCTCATTCTGACCATTTTGTGCTAATTATTTTAAGATGACAGCCTAGGTCCGATTTAATTAAACCCCCCTCAGACAAAGAAAACTTTAAAAAAAAAACATTTTTTTATTTTATTTAATTTTTTTATTATTATTTTACTTATTTATTTTTTATTTTTGTTTTTAAACCAAACCTGGTCATGTTTGGTAACATTGGAAAGGCCATGATCAGGCCTTTCAAATGATGTCAAATATGACCATCTAGCCGCCATGGATCGGGATCCTTAGTATCCACTTATCTCTACATGGCAGCTAGATGGTTCACTGGCCCACTGACATCCTCACACATATGGTGAGGTTGTCAGTGGGTGGGGGGGACCTGGAGGCTTGGCTTACATCCAAGATGTCAGCCCCCCTCCAGGTTCGAATCCCGTTTTGGCGCCAATCAGCGCCGTAACGTGATTCGGCAGCAAAATGGTTAATGCCATACACCGCTGAAAAGGGGAGACTCTCCTCTTTTCAGCGGTGCAAAAAGAATCTCCCTAGCTTCAATGGTTGGGGAGATAGAGGGCTCCGAAGGAGCCCCCCCTCCCCTCCATTGATTTGCATGAGGACGCCTGCTGATGACGTCACCACGCAGCGTGGCGACGTCATCAGCCTCGCCTGCCCATGTAAATCACATGGGCAGGCTTCCTCCCTGCCAGATCACCGAGGGATCCAGCGAGGGAGGTGAGTATCAGGCGGGAGGGGGATTGGGCGCCGCTGACATACCCTGTACGTCCGCGGGTCTACGGGAGACCTGTGGACAGGACGTACAGGGTACGTCAGCGGTCCTTAAGGGGTTAAAATGTACACACGAAACGGTTTTATTTTCACAAAGCATATGTTATATAGGCAAAAAAAGTTTCTACTGAATAAAATACATCAAAAATACTGTTAATTTAATAGGAATAGTATAAAAATATAAAAAAGGTAACCCCTGATCATATATATTATAGGGACACGGAGCGCTGTGTATAGAGTAGGGATGCATTGATACCACACACAGATATATACGTATATATATATACACGCAGACCTATATATACGTATATATTAACACGCAGATATATTTATAAACCCACCCACAGACCTCAGACCATATATACACATACGCACATGGGGGATGGCATGTGGACAATCTCAACTAAATGCGCCCCCCCATTTGGCTGATCCCTCCAGAAGAAATGTTGAATATATATATTATTCTCTGCTCTATCGGGTTCAACATTTCTTCTGGAGGGATCAGCCGAATTGGGGGGGGGGGCAATTAGTTGTCAAAATGTGTGTGTAATACAAGTCTGGATATATATACAGTGGCAAGAAAAAGTATGTGAACCCTTTGGGATTACGTGGAGTTTTGCATGAATTGGTCATAAAATGTGCTCTGATCTTAATCTAAGTCACAACAATTTGAAAAACACAGTCTGCTTAAAATAATACAACACAAACATTATATATTTTTAATTTTTTTATTGAACAGAACATGTAAACATTCACAGTGCAGGGTGGAAAAAGTATGTGAACCTTTGGACTTAATAACTGGTTGACCCTCCTTTGGCAGCAATAACCTCAACCAAACGTTTCCTGTAGTTGCAGATCAGACCTGCACAACGATCTGGAGTAATTTTGGACCACTCCTCTTCACAAAACTGTTTCAGTGTAGCAATATTCTTGGGATGTCTGGTGTGAATCGCTCTCTTAAGGCCATGCCACAGCATTTCAATCTGGTTGAGGTTGAGGACTCTGACTGGGCCACTGCAGAAGGCATACTTTGTTTTGTTGAAGCCATTCTTTTGTTGAATTACTTGTATGCTTTTGGTCATTGTCCTGTAGCATCACCCATCCTCTGCGGAGCTTCAGTTGGCGGACAGATGGTCTTACGTTTTCCTGCAAAATGTCTTCATAAACTCTGGAATTCATTTTTCCATCAATGACAACAATCTGTCCAGGCCCTGAGGCAGCAAAGCAGCCCCAAACCATGATGCTCCCTCCGCCATGTTTTACAGTGGGGATGAGGTTTTGATGTTGGTGTGCTGTGCCTTTTTTCTCCACAAATAGTGTTGTGTGTTTTTCCAAACAACCCAATTTTGGTTTCATCTGTCCACAGAATATTTTGCCAGTAGTGCTGTGGAACATCCAGGTGCTCTTTTGCAAACTTCAAAAGTGCTGCAATATTCTTTTTGGACAGCAATGGCTTCCTCCGTGGTGTCCTCCCATGTACTCCATTCTTGTTTAATGTTTTCCTTATTGTAGATGTGTCAACGAAAATGTTAGCATGTGCCAGAGATTTCTGTAAGTCTTTAGCTGACACTCTAGGATTCTTCTTTACCTCATTAAGCAGTCGCTGTGCTCTTGCGCTGTGCTCTTGCAGTCATCTTTACAGGACAACCACGCCTAGGGAGAGTAGCAACAGTGCTGAACTTTCTCCATTTGTAGACAGTCTGTCTTACCGTGGACACATGAACATCAAGGCTTTTGGAGATACTTTTGTAACCCTTTCCAGCTTCATGCAAGTCAACAATTCTTGATCGTAGGTCTTCTGAGAGCTCTTTTCTACGAGGCATGGTTCACATCAGGCAGTGCTTCTTGAAACCAGTAAACCCAAAACTTGTGTGTGTTTTTAAAGGGCAGGACAGCTTTCAGCAACACATCCAATAATATCACACTGATTGGACTCAAGGTTGGCTCACTCCTGGCTCCAAACAGCACTTGGAGAAGTCATTAGGCTAGGGGTTCACATACTTTGTCCACCCTGCACTGTGAATGTTTACATGTTATGTTCAATAAACACATGAAAACATATAATGTTTGTGTTGTATTATTTTAAGCAGACTGTGTTTTTCAAATTGTTGTGACTTAGATGAAGATCAGAGCACATTTTATGACCAATTCATGCAAAACTCCACGTAATCCCAAAGGGTTCACGTACTTTTTTCTTGCCACTGTATATTTATAAGAATATATATATATATACTGTTGTGTTCAAAATTATTCAACCCCCAATGCTGTAAAGGGTTTTAGGGAATTTAGTGTACATTTGTAATTGTATTCAGAATGAAATCCTACAAGGACTTTTTAAAGAACCATATGCAACTAAAATGACATCAATTGGTTTTGTAATACAGTAGTAAATGTTTCTTTTGTGAATTCTTCATTGACACAATTATTCAACCCCTTAAAGACTACCACTCTGAAGAACAGAGGTTCATTCAAGTGTTTTCAATCAGGTATTGAAAACACCTGTGGATGTCACGGAGCAGCAATAAAGCATAATAAGCACCAATTAGGCAGCTTTAAAATGACTGTGATACTCAGCTCCTTCTAGACATTTACTGGTGTGGTTACAAACATGGTGAAGTCAAGAGAATGGTCCAGGAAGACAAGAGAAGAGGTGATTACTCTTCACAGGAAGGGCAATGGCTATAAGAAGATTGCAAAGATGTTAAACATACCAAGAGAGACCATAGGGAGCATCATTCGCATATTCAAGGCAAAGGGCACTGTTGAAACGCTACCTGGTCGTGGCAGAAAGAAGATGCTGACTTCGACTGCTGTGCGCTACCTGAAGCGTAGAGTGGAGAAAAGTCCCCATGTGACTGCTGAGGAACTGAGAAAAGATTTGTCAGATGTGGGTACTGAAGTTTCAGCTCAGACAATATGGCACACACTGCGTAATGAAGGCCTCCATGCCAGAACTCCCAGATGCACCCCCTTGCTGTCTCCAAAGAATAAGAAGAGTCGACTGCAGTATGCCAAAAGTCATGTGGACAAACCACAGACGTTTTGGGATAGTGTTCTGTGGACTGATGAAACAAAATTAGAACTGTTTGGGCCCATGGATCAACGCTATGTTTGGAGGAGGAAGAACAAGGCCTATGAAGAAAAGAACACCTTGCCTACTGTGAAGCATGGCGGGGGGTCAATCATGCTTTGGGGCTGTTTTGCTTCTGCAGGTACAGGGAAGCTTCAGCGTGTGCAAGGTACCATGAATTCTCTTCAGTACCAGGAGATATTGGATGACAATGTGATGCAGTCCGTCACAAACCTGAGGCTTGGGAGACGTTGGACCTTTCAACAGGACAATGATCCCAAGCATACCTCCAAGTCCACTAGAGCATGGTTGCAGATTAAAGGCTGGAACATTTTGGAGTGGCCATCGCAGTCACCTGACTTAAATCCGATTGAGAACCTCTGGTGGGACTTAAAGAAAGTAGGCTTGTGCACCGATTTTTTTTTTTGTTCGATTCGATTTTTCGGATGTTTAAACTTTTCGATTCGGCTCGTTTCGAACGATTTCTGTTTCGATTCGGTTCGGCTCGACTCGTTTTTCGTGTACATTTTTTTTTCGGAATATCGACCATTTTTCGTATTTAGTGTCACTTAGCTCGTTTTTTGTATCGACTTTTCGTGATTTCGGAAATTTTCGTTTATCGGAATTGTACATGTTTTCGGAATATCGACCATTTTTCGTATTTTCGTGTCACTTTGCTCGTTTTTTGTATCGACTTTTTCGTGATTTCGGAAATTTTCGTTTTTTTCGGAACGTCTGTTCTCCTCGTTTCAAAGCAATAAATTTCGATTTGACACATTTCAAGTCCATTCGAAAAATCCGAAAATATTTCGTTTCGGCTCGGAAAACTTTTCGGATCTGCCATTTTCGGATCTAAAAATTTTCGGAAAATCGGCGGCATCCGAAAACACGAATCGGGAAATTTCGTGAAAATTCCGAAATTCCGAAACCCGAAACGCACATCCCTAAAAGAAAGCAGTTGCAGTGCGCAAGCCTAAGAATGTGACTGAACTGGAGGCTTTTGCCCATGACGAATGGGCGAAGATACCCGTAGATCGCTGCAAGACACTTGTGTCAAGCTATGCTTCACGTTTAAAAGCTGTTATAACTGTAAAAGGATGTTGTACTAAGTACTAAGATTGAATGTCACTTGGGGGTTGAATAAAACTGATAATGATGTGAGCACAGAAAAGACATTTGTGGTTATTTCATTATAAATGTTATGTTATATTTGTCTGACCTACACGTGCCTCTTTGATTTAATTGTAAGCAAGATGACTGAATGATCAAAATCAATGTCAAACTGGCCAAAACACTCAATTTCAGTGGGGTTGAATAATTTTGAACACAACTGTGTATATATATATATATATATATATATATATATATATATATATAGATGAAGCAAGTGGGAGCACTCACGGACTTGTATAAAACAAAAGAAAATTTATTGGGTATGCATTAAAAAAGTTCCGACGTTTTGGCTCACTAACAAGCCTTAATCATGGATCCATGATTAATCATCGATTAATGATTAAGGCTTGTTAGTGAGCCGAAACGTCGGAACTTTTTTAATGCATACCCAATAAATTTTCTTTTGTTTTATACAAGTCCGTGAGTGCTCCTACTTGCTTCATCTATACGTATTTCACTGGGATTTGTACAGCACCACGGCACGGGACTTCTCCATAGCCATAGCCTGTGTGCTGGACCTCTGGATTTGTATATATATATATATATTATATATATATATAGATAAGATATATATCATACCTGCCCTTACCTTCCTGTATAAATTTGCTAAAAATATACACACAAAAAAAACAAACCACTGCCTGAGACCCTGCGCAGCCCACATCCACCCCCCTCTACCTGGCTGAATGTATCTAATATATATAATTAAATACATTCAGCAAGGTAGAGAAAGAAAAGAAAAGTTTTATTTTATGTTCCTGGGGACATTTTAAAATGTCCTTGGATTTTATATTTTTTAGAAATGTGTCACCCTACCTTAGCCTGGTGGTCAGTGGGGGCTCCCTGGATCCTGGTTGTGGGGGGGGGGTCTGCCGTGGCCACAGGTGCAGTGGCTCCCTCCCTGCACCACCTGTCTCTGCCACATGCACCCGGGTGGCTAGCCCGCACAGTCGCAGCTCTGTCATCCGGCGGCCGCATGCTCCTCAAGGGGATCCTTGGGAGGCCCCTGCAGGCTGCTCTCTACAGTGCCTGATTAGAGGGCTGTGTCTGCCTGATCTTTTAGTAACAAGAATGTTTTATCCCATAGGCTTCAATGTTAAAAATATTCCCGTTTTAGTTCAATATCTAATAAACCGTTGCTTATAATATTCTGCAGTAAAGAGTCTCCTTATTTCTATATTTTTTAAGCATATTTTATACTTTTTCCAAAAAAAAATTCTTAAAACTTTTGGCGTACGTCCCAAAAAGTTCGAGGTTCGCGAACTTTCGAACGGCCATTGTTCGAATTGAACTCTGAACCGATCGAACCGAACAGCTCATGCCTAATTAACTGTTAGAAATGAAAACAGATCACTCAAGAAAATTGTGATCACAGCTTTGAAATAAAAAACGGGAGTGAGACAAGGCTGCGAAATGTCAGCACTGCTATTCAACGTAGCTATAGACTGGGTAGTGCGACAAACAACGAAGGAGCAACCAAGAGGCATCAGGTGGACTCTTTTCCACACTAGAAGATTTGGATTTTGCAGATGAGCTAGCATTGGTCTCTCACACTCACACCAGGATATGTAAGAAAAAACATCCCGACTCAACACATTTGCACTGCACATGGGCCTGAAGATCAGCCAGAAAAAAATAGAGTTGATGACACTAAATATTCCAAACCATTTATCAATCCAAATTGATGGTGTAGCTATACATACAACTGAAGAGTTCACCTACCTGGGCAGCATTGTTAGGCCTGATGGAGGAACAGGCAGAGACATCATGAGCCGCCTCAGCAAGAAAAATCTTTCAGATGTTAAATAGGGATGAGTCGAACACGCCCGAGTTCGGTTCGTATTCAAACCCGAACTTTCCAAATGTTCGAATCCGACCCCGAACCCGAACTCGAACTCAATACAAGTCAATGGGGCTGAAAATTTGGTTTATAGAGTGCCCTCCAAGAGGGCATATATGCTAGATATTTGCCATAAAAGGTGTATGGGGGTCCGGGTAGTGCCCTGGGGGACAGGAAACAAGGACAAAAAGTAAAAAAAAAACGTTTTTAAAGGGAGAGTGAGTTTTCCATGAAATAAGGGTTAAAAATAAAAAAAAAAATTCCTTCTAATATCGTGCCTAGGAGGTCCCCATAACCTGCCCGTGAAGTGGTGGATTTCTAGGATGTATAGAAACACTTAAAAACAAAAACATTACATTTCAAATGACGGTAATTGCTTTTCCTTTAATCTATCCATAAACAACTGCTTGGGGCGGCAGTCTGTATGAAAAGAGGAGACATTTTCGGTCACGCAGAAAAAGTTTAGTGATTTTTTGGGCTAAATTATTGTGAAACTTATGCAGGCTTTGGATGAAAGTAACAATAGGTGCTTTAAGGCTGGGGTCAGACTAGCGCACTTTTAACGTGCGTTTAGGCGCACTTAATCTTGGCCGCACTAGCAGCAAATGACACGCAATGACGGCCAATATACGAAGTACGGCCGCACGAAAGTCCGGCCGCGCAACGCAAGTGGAAAATTAACGCATTTTTTCGAGAACGCTGAACCGCTAGTACTGACCTACAGAGTGCGTTGCGTCCGCATAGCGGCGTGTGTGCGTGATTAGGAGACGTCAGACGCTGCTCATGTCCGGCCAACATAATGTCCAGACACCCAAAGTTTCCTAGTTTGGATCTGTAAGAAATCACGCACAAAAATGCGCATCGTATGACCGTTTAAGCGCTTTCCGTGAAAAAACACCTCAATGCGTTTGGACGCACTTTTTGAAGTTCGCTGCGAAAAATGCGTTCGTTTGACCCTAGCCTAAAATTGGGCCTTTAGAGTCGGCAACAGTGCCGTCACACAGTCTCACCCCTCTGAGGATATGAATCTGATACAGGCGTCAGTGGCAGTGCAGCCAAATATTGTGCCTTTGGTGCAAGGCCAACAAGTGCCATCATACAGTAACCCCTCTGTGGTATTGTGGAAGAGTGCAGGGGTGGACCATGCAGTCAGGGCCGGTGCTAGACTATTTTGCGCCCTAGGCAAGACCAGCTACTTGCACCCCCCAAAAAAAAACGGCACAACATGAAACTGCTACATTTCTTTTTACTTAAGAATAAAGTTTGAAAAGCACCAATAGTAAAGGTAAAATAAATATAAATAAACTGTATTAAACCATTTTAAATTAACTCTATTAAACAAATTAAAATTAACTGTATTGAACAAATATAAATTAACGAAAAAAAAAATAAGAGTTGTCAAGTAAGTTTCAATTTCAGACACATCAAAATTTCACTTTGCGTGCCTTATCCTTTGCAAATTTTCATCATGCGTATATATATATATTGCCCAGGCCAATCCCCTGGTGGGAATCAGCTATACCCTCCTGACGAGGCCCAAGAAGGCCGAAACGATCGTCGGGGGTTGCTGCACCTCTCATGCAGGGATGACGTCCTTGGCAGTCAGCACTGGCCACCCTTTCTGGGTGAGAGCAGGCTGATTTGCATATGGAAAATTCATCCCTGTAATGGCACAAGCAAGCTAAAAACCTTGTTTGTGAGACCTGAGCGGGCACCCACCGTAGAGCAGGCCATTGTGCTGTTGCTCGTTCTCAGGACCCTCACAAACACTCCCTTGTTTATCACTGAATCCACAGCAATAAAGCTCCCAGCAATGCAATGTGCAGTGTGTATGAGTGTATCAGAATCCACAGCAATAAAACTCCCAGCAATGCAATGTGCGGTGTGTGTGTGTCAGCGTAACAGAATTCACAGCAATAAAACTCACAGCAATGCAATGTGTGGTGTGTATGAGTGCATCAGATTTTTATTCTATTCAATTTTATTCCTTATGCAAACACCCTGCTCCGCTGCTTGTTGTTTGAGAACACAGCTCAAAGCTGACACACAGTGACAGTGGCACCTCCTAGTACCCCCTAATGACACCCCAATAATCACTGGTACCTGGGGAGGCCCGCCCTCCGCCACTCCCCTAAGTACACCACTGCTCTGTGATATGCACACAAGTTTGGCGAACTGCCAGCAAGTACAGTGCTGTTTGAAGGCATTGCAAATCCCCATAGAGAAGTAATGGTTAATCTATTCAGAGAACACCAAACAGCAGAGAAATGGCAGTAAAATGCCCTGATGTTCGGTGGTTTCAATCAGCAGGTTTATTCAGGCGAACCCCATAGGTTTCAATGTTAAAAATATTCCCGTTTTTATGCAATATCTAATAAACCATTTATTATTTTAATCTGCAGTAAAAAGTCTTTATTGATTTTTTTTAGTACCTTTTAGTAATTTTTCAGCAAAATTCCCCCCCTTTTTTTAATAGCGGTTTTTCTTTTTTCTGTAACAGAACTTTTTATTATCAATCATAGGATCTTATATGTAAATTCCAGACATTTTCGTTCAGTAGTTCTTTTGAAAACAGCAGGTCACGGGTTTGCGGTGGCAGCATTCAGCGGCGTACTCCATGCACTTTGGGGACCCTCCGGTGAATTCACTGCAGGGTGGGGAAATTTTATTCCCCGAAGGGCAGGGAACTACAGAACACCAAAATGTTGGCGTCATTTCGGTGCTCTGTGAGTAACTCATTTATTGTAGTGGTGAGGTTTTTTGCTGCCACCTGGAAAGTGAAAGCCTAGGCCTTGCCTACCCAGGACATGCTTGAAAATTAGTGACATCTCAATTTATCCTTCCTGGCAAAATACTTTGCAAAAGTAAAAAATAAATAAAAAATTTTTACGGGTGGGGCCACCAGTGCGGGCCGCCGCCCCCTGGAAAGTGCCACCCTAGGCCTTGTTGGCCTAGGCAAAAATACACCACTGAGAGGAAGACCAAAGAGCACCTGGCGTTGAATGGTGTACAGAGAACTCAAGACTATCAGGGTTATTCAAAAAGATCCGAATTGTGGCCGAAAGGTAACAGAACAGTAAAATTCAACATACGGTTACCTTTCCTGGCCATTCGGCTATTCAGAGAGCAGGCAGTTCGCCAAATGCTGGTGAATTGCCTGCACATACGGTGCCTGTTCGTTGCCTGTTCGAGGGCAGTGAAATCCCCATAGAGAAGCAATGCTTCATCTATTCAGAGAACAAAAACCAGCAGTGAAAAGTTGCCGAAATGCCCTGCTGTTCGGTGATTTCATTCGACAAATTTATTCAGGCGATTCCCATAATCTTCAATGTTAAAAATATTTCCGTTTTAATTTAATATCTAATAAACCATTGATTATAATATTCTGCAGTAAAAAGTCTATTTATAGATTTTTTAGGATCTTTTAGGCATTTTTCAGTATTTTTTTGCGAAAGTCTTTTTCCTTTTTTTTTAAAATCATTTTTTCTTTTTTCTGTAACAGCCCTTTTTATTATCATTCATTGGATCTTATATGTAAAATTCAGACGTTTTCGTTCTGTAGTTTCTTTGCAAACAGCATTTCACTTTTCAAACATTAAAGCGTACTGTTTTTTGTTTTTTTCACCTCCTTCGTCTGCGTGACGGGTTTTTCCGGCGACTGCTCTGCGCTGTGATCGGCGGCTGCTCGGGTTTCTCCGGCATGATCGGCCGGGGGTTAATCCAGATGTTTTTGTGGGTTTCGGTGTGCATTCGCCGGGTTTTGCGGCGAGTGTTCGACGGGTTTGCGGCGGCTTTTCCCTGCACTACGACGGCCCTGTGGTGCTTGCTGAATACACCACAGAGTTGCCGAAATGGGATCGCAAAATCGCACGGAATTGAAGAGAACGAACGTGCGGTGACTTTTCGGTTCTCTTTGAATAACCCTGTATGAATCACACGTGGGGTACCATACAAAAGCAAGCCCAGAACAAACAGGAGTGGCAAACCTTTGTTGCTGACCTACATGCCAATAGGCATATTGGGCAATAAGTAAGTATAAGTATCTCATGAAACCTGGGATTTAGAAGAGTATCATCTGGATGGAGTAGAGGCACGGCTCTATAACCGTGGAGATTTATTTATTTACATTGAGATTTCTCTCGTTTTCAAGTATGTCCTGGGTTCAAGAACATTCAAATGTTACAGTTGTTACAGAAATACAAAGTAATACAAGATGCAGGCTTGAATCCCGGCAAGAGCACCTCTCCAGTAAGTGTCCTTGGGCAAGACACCTAACGGTACTGACTCGCCACCCAGGACATACTTGAAAACAAGAGAAATCTGATGGTAAAATACTTACTCAAAAAAAGAGACACCTTGTATTTCTTAGATGAGAAATGCTGCTTTGTAATAAAACACCAATTAAACAATTCAAAACATTTTATTAAAACTACTCAGTGGAACTCAGTAGTCTATCAGTCTATATTCTAATATATTTTTTTATTTCTTTTTTTAGTATAAACAGACCTATTAAATGCATTGATTACTTGCTGTTCCAAACCTTAATCTTTAAAGAAAAAAAAATCCATACAAAGAAAAAGCTAGCTAGAATTCTGGAAAAAAACTCTTATATAAATACAGTAGCTATTCTTGCAGCAACAATTTTTAGAACTATGCAATACTTAAAATATTTAGGTTGATCTTCATCAAATCTGACAACTTACTTTAAAATGCAGTCTTTTTCACAGAAGCCTAAAAAACACTCAATTCAAGGCACTTAAATTCACTTCCAGGGCAAAATGTTGCTGTTATGATGTTATGTTATGGCTTATGATTTTAAATACTCGTCAAAATAATTTTATTGCAAAATAAAAAGCACTATAGTGGAAGTAGTCTTTCAGTAAATTAGCATTTGCTCTTCATTTTTGTGGATTAAACCACGTAGTCTAATTGCTGACATCTAACTTTTCAACCGATTATTTTAAATAAGCTTGTTTAAAATAAATTTCAATTTATGAGTTCAAGGGGTCCTTTTTATTAACAGTGAAGAGTAATAAAGCTAATGAAGTGAAACATTTTGGCGCTTTTACCATCTTATTAAAAATAAAACCTGTTCTATCTTCAGGAGAAATAAAATTTGCATCCACTATTTTTCACAAGTGATCGTTTGCATATAAAATCAGCAGGAACTACTAATTATTAAGGTCTAAATACCAAAACTAACCTCTTAAATACCTGACAAATGCAATGAAAACAAATTCCATTGCTCACCTAAATAGGATCCACATCTACAGTATACAACTTCTGTAGTGTAAATTTAAATCTTGCAAGTCCATACATTAGCATTTACACTGTTACAGTTCTAACGTGCAAGTATGTAAATAACATTTTTACTATTAGAGTTATAATGTGAAAGTCCGTGCTTTAACATTTTACAGTTATAATTAAAATTGCAAATACCTGCTTTAATATTCCACTATTAATATATTAATATAAAATAATAATATAATAATAATATAATATATTCCACTATATTATATTATAATATTCCAAGTACAACCCACAATTCCATACTGCGATATTTACACTTATAGTAAAAATGTGCCTCTCCGGGAATTTACAGAAAGACTCGCATTTACAGGATTTACAGTAAGACTCGCCTTTATAGTAAGGAATGCAATCATGGGATTTACAGTAAAAGGCGCATTTGTTGGGTTTAAGATTACAACATGTCCGGGGTTTAATATTAAAACATATCCAGGATTCACAGTGAAACACTGGAACACATAAAATTAATCCGTGCACACATTTTAACACGGCTATTTACCGTCCAACTATTCTTCAAACAGGGACATGTAGCGGAATTCGGCTTATGCCAATTTTATTCAACTAAATCAGCCACTGTTTTTTTAGAAAAAATCTGATTAAATACTTGGGGAATTGGTTACATGTCAATCAATCCTACCTTTTCAAGGAAAGCTTCTCACCACTGTTGGACAGTCCAGCATGATCTGGCAGCAGGAATTATACCCATGTTTCTGTCATGGGGGAACCCAGTATGAACCAAGGTGGGCCCATTATATTCATTAGATAGCCCTTATGCAGGTTAGCTGCTGGCTGCATTAAACACAGATCAGGAAACATAACCATTCAACAGAACAGGACAACATGCAAGGCAAGGGTTAAGGTAAAGAGTATACTGGCACCCAGCAGCACACTAAAGGGAACCCTAAACTAGTACTGTACTTACTGTACTTACCATGGCTGTCTGTTCTAAGAGGGGACCTCGCTGCTGGGTGACACACAGAACTCAAAGACAGGAGAATAAGGGACAATACCAAATACATAGTCGAAAACAAAGCCAGGATATCAGACAAACTGGAGTTGGTACACAGAAGATCGAGGAGCTTAAGGGGTAAACACGAGAGAATAGTCAGAACCAGGCCAGAGTCAGAAAATGAGATAACAGAAACACACAGAATAAATAAACCAAAATATAAAAGGCAATGCAACTGGAGGGGCAGTCAGACCAATGAAACAAGAAATAAACTGAATACAGGAAAACAAGGCATAACAACAGAAATCAATACCAACTCAGGAACAGATAACAGGCAAAACCTCAGGGAGCTATATATACATAATCAGCTCATATGCAGGAGCCCTGGGCAATGGGGGAGGCTGCCTTATAAAGGCAGCAGATCAGGTGATCCCAGATCAGGCTGGCCACAGGGGAATCCAGGAACAGAGTGAGAGGAAGGAATATCCCAACATGGGTAAGAGCTGGCCTGGATTGCTCTCACCACCAGGTGCAGGGCTGGAATGTGTGGAAATGGGATAGTTTCATTGTTAAGGTGCATAGCAGTTATCAAAATTAACTTGTTGCCTCACCTTCTGTACCTTTTCCAGATGATAACTGTCGCATTGCCACAGGAGTTTTTCTCATCCCATTGGCCATGAATACTGGCTACGTCTGGAGGGGTCAGAGACCAGACTGAATCTTCAACTTCTGATGAGATCTAAGATGGCAAGTGGTCTTGCTCTGCCTTATTCCTACCATTACTATATTGTTACCTGTTATTTGCTAAAAGTAGTGGAGAGGATGAGGGAGAGGACCCAAAAACTATAGAAAGCCATCGAACAAGAGCTAGTCAGAGTTCCTTTGTCGGTCCTCCCATGACTCTTATGATGCTAGGGTATGAAATTATCCCAGGCCTCTCCAAACATACAGGTGACCTTACAGCTATGGCTCCTCTCTGCCACTAAATTCCATCTGACAAAGTTTCCATCTCCCATGATACCACTGATATACAATGAATGTTTTTACCAGGTATGGACCCTCTACCAGAAAGACGCTTGCTATGAGTCCCCACACCATGGGTCCTCCATTTTTATCATTCCACAGGGAGATTCCCCCTAGGTGACCTAACGTGACAAAGGCAAATCCCATTCCTTCATTTGTTTCATTATGGACAATTAAGCCACTTTCTTGATGGTATTTCTCAATGACACCAACTGGCACGTTGCCTGACCCCTTTTGAGCAAACCGGTAACCAATCATAACCTCTTTCACATGAGGTCTCTCTTATTTACTCTTTGCTACAGTTGGCTGTGGCTGATGTGCCTCCACCTTTTATGTGTAAATGGGAAACTCTACTTGATTTGACACTCTCGGGTGACCAATGGTCTAAGTCACGCAGCATTGCTCAGTGTCTAGTAAGGTACAGGAAACTGCATATAAAATTCTATTGCTCTGGTATTGCACCCTGCCCTTGTCCACTCATTTTACGCACATGTTCTGGAAAACGTGCTGGAGATGTGACTAGGAAATAAGCACAATGTTCCACATTTCCCCCCTGATTAAGCCATTTTTGTCTCACCCACATGAGATTACAATGAAATTTATTGAAGCTCCATTAGAATTTTTGCCTGCCACGTTGTTACTCCATCGTAATGAGTGTTCCATCTTTAAATACAAACGTTCCATAATTGTACGCATTCTAAATACTGCTAAAGCGCTCATCCCTCTATACTGGAAGCAACGTATAAATTCCTAATTGTCCCTATGGCACAAATGAATGGAGGCACTCCATTCAATCGAGCATTTACACGGCATCAGACTGCCTCCCCCAATATATGTCCATCTGGTGTAGTTGGCTTTTAATTTCGTCCACTCCTGCATTTCAGGCCCTGTTACATCTCCCCTCCTAGGGCGCTAGGCCTTTTCAGACTTTTCGTGGTACCACAATCGTGCCACACTGCTAGTTTACGATATGGAAGTATGTGGTCCCCCTGGCTCCAACTCCCCCTCCTCCCCCCATTCCCTGGTTATTCTCACGGTTTGTTGTTGCTAGGGATGGGCTGGCGGTTCGATCCAAACATGAGTTCGATTAGAACATTGCCCGTTCGGCGAACATCGAACATTTCCCCGTGTTCACCCACAATGCACCACAATGGACCACAATGCACATTTCCACTGGCCTGAAGCTTGTAATTGGCTACAGCTTTGCACCTGACCACAGGTCAGGTGCAAGACAGGTGCAAGACTATGCCAATCAGGGCTCAGAGTCCTGATTGGGCAAATTTTGCCCAATCATGGGCTCACAGAGCTAAGTCCCGCAGCACACTATAAAAGGCTTCCCCGCAGCCCCAGCGTGTGTTTGTTGCAGGAGTGAATCAGAGAGGAGAAGAGATTGTTTGTTGCATAACAGGCTGTATCACTGAGTTATATCTGCTTTCTGGAACTTTTAATCTCTGTCTTGGCGCTGCCAGCTATCAGGGACAGGCTGTATCACTGAGTTTTATTTGCTTTCTTGAAAGTTGAATATCCCCTCAGAGGGGTTACGGTGTGAAGGCACTAGCTGCCACCAAATGCCCAATATTTGGATGCACTGACACTGATGCGTGTACCAGATTCCAATCATTTTAATATTTGAATGCAGAGTCCAACCCTGCACTCTTCCACAATACATCAGAGGGGTTACGGTGTGAAGGCACTAGCTGCCACCAAAGGTCCAATTTTAATGCACCTGTTGTTACTTTCATCCAAAGTCTGCATAAGTTTCACCATAATTTAGCCAACAAAATCACTAAACTTGTTCTGCGTGTCCTAAAACGTCTCCTCTTTTCATACAGGTTGCTGCCCCAAGCAGTTGTTTATGAATAGATTAAAGGAAAACCATTTACCTCCATTTGAAATGTCATTTTTTTCTTTTTAAATGTTTTTATACATCCGACAAATCCGCCACTTCACGGGCAGGTTATGTGGACCTCCTAGGCTCGATACTTGAAGGAATTTTTCGTTTTTATTCTTAACCTTTATTTCATGGAAAAATCACTGTTCCTTTAAGAACGTCTTTTTTAAACTTTTTTTCCTTGTTTCCTGTCCCCCAGGGCACTACCCGGACCCCCATACACCTTTTATGGCAAATATCTTGCACATATGCCCTCTTGCAGGGCACTCTAAAAATCGATCGTTCGAGTCCAATTGACTTGCATTGAGTTCAGATCGTGTTCGCGTCCGAACTCGAACTTTTGAAATTGTTCGAGTTCGAATGCGAACCGAACACGGGGGTGTTCGGCTCATCCCTAGTTGTTGCCACTGTGATACTTTTACTTTTGTAACCTGTGCATTCCATCTTTTATGTATGTCTGGACCTGCGTGTCCACTTCTTTTTATCCTTCAAGCTTTGGAATCTGCAAGTTTTGCTTCGGTACAATTGTCATATGTTTATAAAAGCAATAAAAATATAGTTACAAAAAAAATCTGTCCTACCACGAGCAGCCGATAGTTTCTTCAAAAATTCAGCGGATAGAATTAAATTGAGCCCTTGGTTAGGACAGTCTCCATACACTGCCTTAAACCAGGAGGATCTGTGAGCCATATTAGACAGACTGACGCAGCAATCTGAATTGATGGAGTCTCCACAAGATGTTCTGTATACAGGGAAGCAACATCCAATGATATTAGGTGATGCGATGGAAAAGGCTTTAGAATACAACCCTAGCAAGGTCATGATCAAAGATGGCAAATCTACAAACGAGGAAGCTGCATCAAATGCATTACGGGCTGCATTATGGGCTGCCTCGAAAGAAAAATTATTGAGGACATGGAGGTCCTACCTGTTGGTATCGGCGGTCCTACCTTTCAGATCCATTAATAGGTCAGACTTAATAATGGACTGAAACAACCCTCCGATAGTGATGGATTAGTTCAGTTTTCACAGGGCTGTCCAGAAATCGGTCCTTCGACTCCCACTTTCAGACATGCCCCATGTTCTGTCACGTTTTCCCTGGTTTTGGCTGCGACCCTTGGTGGTGAGAGGCATTCATGTCTGTTTTCCCCTGTTTTGTGTTTGGCTGTGCTGTCTGGGGCTGCTCCGGGGTTCTGCTGTGATCTCCTGGTCTGAGGTCACATGGCCCAATCACACAGACCCACTGCCTATATAACTCCCAGCAGCACAGTACTTCTTTGACCTATTGTGAGTTCACATGGTGGCTGTGTTTCCTGTGTCCTGGTCCTGGTTCCTGATTCCCACGTTGCTGCATAGCTTCATGTCTAGTATTTCTGGTTTTGACTTTTGGCTTATGTTCCTCGATATTCTCTTGCTTGCTACCTGTACTCTGTATTCTGCATATCCCATTGCTGACCTGGCCTGAGAACCGCTCCTGTGTATGACTTCTGACTATCGTTCTGGTTTATTCTCTGGTCTGCTCCTTGTATCCTGTATTTTGGTTTCTGTGTATGACCTTAAGCGTGTTCTCTGGATCTCTCTCTGGCCTGCTCCCCTTAATCTGTATGCCTGTTCAGTTGCCAAGTTCTGCTAGTCCTGACCACTCTTATGTTTAATGGTTTTTGTGTCTTGTTTGTCTGAGTTTAGTTTACTCAGAGGCCAACATTCAAGGACCTCTCCAGTCTAGGATTCTGTCTGTCTTGTTAACCCTCGCTCTTCCTGTTCCCCCTGGCTCTGTCATCCTTTTGTGAGGTATCTTCACTAGATGGAGGCCACACAAGGACTTACCCCAGCAAAGGGATCCCTTTTATCTTTTTTCTATGCCCCCCCTGTTTTCAGTCTGGTTCACCTCTTGTCTGGAATCTGTATATTGTATGTCTGGTACCAAGCCAGCCGCTCACCTGCCTAAAGGGCTACACTCCTTGTTCCAAGCCACCACGATGGCCCAAGTGGGTGTCCAGCAGCATGACATGTTCAATATATTTAAATTGTGTAATCAAAACAACATGCTGTTTCTAAGTTATTGGAATTGCAAAAAGTAAATGTTTGATTATAAGCTGTTTCTTTCTGTTTCACATTTTTCTTTATTTCCAAACTGAATAATTGTGGTTACTCCAGAAACCACACAGCAGTTACATCACAGACTCCTTCTCAATTAAAGAGATAAAAGAATATTTAAAATTCACAAATCATTATTAGCTGAGTAAATCTGTTTAACATCATAATAATAGGACATGTGATCGTACAGGAGATGAGAACACACTCTCAGAGCTTTCTCTATGCTAAAAGGCTTAGTATTTTTGTACAAGATAATGGATTACAAAATGTCAACCATTCCCTTTTTCCTAAGTAAATAATCTTTTTAAAGAGTAGCTATTAAAGGCATGCAGAAAGCTCGTATATCATAATGTAAAGCTTTGGTTGAGTAGACTTTTTTTATTTAGTCTAATCTATATGAGTGAGTTTCTATTTATGCATTCCATTTAACCTCTATGATATCTATACTGGAGGTCAGATTCGTAGACGGTAAGATAAAAGAGCTTGGAATATAGAAACATTCAGTGTGTATGTAACGTTGTATAGCGTATTCCTATTCCATTTCTCCAAGAAATATAAATGAGGCTGTTTACTGAAATTGACCATTTTGTTTGATTAATATGTCGACAAGTGATATGCTATATCTAGCCATCTCTAATATGTGCTTCAAGTAGCATTATAACAGCTCTAAAAATTATTTAAAAAAACCCAAAACAGGGGGGCGTGGCTGGCTACCATCGAGGGCAGACGTGTCTTTGTGGAGCTCCGCACGTCTGCCGCTCTTGGGGACCTCCAGCTGACACAAATTGAGGGGATAATTTTAATTTGAGGTCCCTCTGTGGCTGGCTACCGGAACTGAGCTGTCTGGAGCCCGATTGTCCCCCCTCCGGACATAAGCTGACTTTTTTGGCCGCTGTGTGGTGGATCTGGATGGCCGTCGGCCATTTTGAGACCTGCTTAGGCTCCTGACCATCTTGAGCCCCTCCTGCTTCCCCCTGTGGGTTTTACTTGCCAGGTGACGGCTTCTCGCAAGCTCCAAGGATGGAGGGCCCCCATCTTCTGGCTGCGCCGGAGGTCCCCCTGGTGAAGAGCATAAGGGACTGTCCGGCATGGTGCGGGCCAGAGCACCCACCCCCCTGCACGAGGTATGGAGGCATTGTATGCAGCTCTAGAAGACTGCCTGACGCGGCTACCAGGGGATGAGGGGGAGCTACTCACACGCGGCGCTTGGCGCCAACTGATGGCCGCGATAAGAACTGGTCGGGAGACTGCAGATTTGGGGGACGAGGTGACCAGAGGTGCTGTCCTGAGGCCTTCAGATGCCGAAAAGGAGCGTCTTACTTTGGATATCGCCCTGGAGGAGCCGCAGAAGATGCATCCTGAGACCCCAGGCGCAACCCTGTGTGTGGTTCCGGGTGATGTGCTGGCCGAGAATGGTTGCGGGGCAGCTGAGGAGTTCGCTGTGTCGGCGGAGCTGAATCCCGCCCTGCTGACTATGAAGCTGGATCAGTCCCCTGCTCTGTGGCTGCCTGAGGCTTACACTCGGGCAGCTGGAGTTAGGAGTTACGTTGCGGGTGGGGGCTGGATAGCCCAGCTGGCTGCATTTACTCGCACCGGGCCTCTGTTTGCAGAAATGTCTGGCCTGCACTGCATTGCCCTACCTGTCCTGCATCTGCTGCCCTTCCGAGACGCTGGATGAAGGGACCCGTTCACTGTCTTCCGAGCGGCCTTTTGTTTTTGTCCCCCTCCCTCATGCTGAGACTATTTAATGAGACCTTCCTGCTGTTTTATGACATTATTTGTCGATTGGAGACGCTTTCGTTTGTTTGTTTTTTTCTGTTGTCCTCCCATCTCCCACTTAATTTGGCTTTGCCATCCCCCCCTTTTTTTTTTCCTCCTGCTTGACATCCTCGGCTGACTTTTTCCTTATCTTCATCAATATGACTTGAGGAATCGTTTTTACTTTTATTTTTTGATGAGACCCCCCCAATTGGGGATAATTTTGCTGACTTTTTGGTTGCACTTAGATGTCTTTTTGCATTTTATAATTATTATTGGCTACCCTTCTGATGTCTTGTGTTGGCCCTGCGTGGCCATTTTTGCCTTGCACTACATGATGCTACACTGTTATCTAGAAATTCAAAAATCAAGAATTTAAAAAAAAAACAAAAAAAAACCTAAAACAGATATTTTTATCATTTTAGTCCTTTCGCTGCTGAGGCATTTCCCGCCTCTGTGCTGAGGTCATTTTTACCGATTTTGCTCATCTTGTTTAAACGTGTTTTGAAGGCTTATTTTAGTATATGACCCAGACATATTATATATCGTTCTTTCCGTCAGACTCGGCAGATTCATAATATGTCATTATTATATGTATACGTCATGACCAGTCTGTATATTATAACAAAAAAGGCAATAAAATATGAATTTTCAATAATTTACAACGTGTAAAGTGGTTTTTTTTCACATTTTAACATGCGAGCAATTGCGGTTATATTTTGTATGGGGTGCGCTTGTTAAAAAAATTAGAGATGGGGTCTCGTTACATTTTTTTTTGGGGAAAATTACGTGATTTTTAACAAACGCACCACATACAAAAATCGTTAGTGCAGCATCATTGTTCACATTATAATTGAAATGGGAACAATATTGCTGCATTAACAAACCAAAAAAAAATAATAAAAAAATAAACAAGTTTTTTTTTCAATTTTTGTTTTTAAATATTTTTTTATTTTTATTTTTATTTTTAAAACTTTTTTCATACTCATGTTTGGTATCGTTGGAACGGCCATGCTCTGGCCGATCCAACAATATCAAACATTAACCCCTAACTGCCACGGATCGGGAGATAGGGGGTTCATTGGAACCCCCTATCTCCACCATTGGTGGCAGTTAGGGGTTAACTCCAGGACTGGCGTCATCGTGCTATGCACGATGACGCCAGTCCTCAGGGGGCATTCCCGGAAGCTCCGGGCCAGCTCTGGGAAAGGATCATGAACCGGCGCTTTTCAGCGCCGATTCGTGATCCAGCCCCCATGGGGTTAATTCCAGGTACCGTTAGGAAGGGCAGGCTGTGCCCTTCCAAACGGTGCCTGGATTAACCCCCTGCACGCCGGCGATCGGGAGGGAGAGAGGTCTGAAGGACCTCCCCCTCCCTTTCAGGCGCCTCCTTCGCACTTCGCACTTCCTTCGCGCCGCCGCGATGACATCTAATTAGGCCGGCGGCGGTTCCTGGTGCTGGGCTGACATCGAGGATGTCAGCCCGCACTGGGGGGCACAGCGATCGCCTGGAACCCGGCCGATCGCTGGCCCCAAAGGGAGGATGCGCTCGGCGCGTCCTCGTCAAGGAACGTTACCTGCGGGTGGACGCGCTGAGCGCGTCCTCCACAGCGAAGGGGTTAAACTGAGTCAGATTTTCTTCTGGAAAAACAAGATATTACATACTCAACTTGCATTCCTCTAAGGAGGGGCAACGCAACGTTAGCCGTCAGATCCCAATTCTTATAAATTTTAAGCAATGGTTCTCCTTTGGATGCTATTTGGCTACTAGTTAGTGTTATAGAATAGTCAAGAAGGTTTCTTTCTATAGCTTTTCTGCAAAGAGAAAAGCAGATGTTACCTTTTATTGCCCTCATTATTGTGCACATTTAGGCTAGGGTCAGACTAACGCAGTTTTAACGTGCATTTAGCTGCACGAAATCACGGCCGTGCTAGCAGCAAATAACGTCCAATGGCGGGGAACACACGAAGTACGGCCGCACGAATGTTCGTCCGCGCAACGCAAGTGGCAAACAAACGCATTTTTTCTAGAACGTCAAACCGCTAGTACTGACGTACAGAGTGCGCTGCGTCCGCTAGAGGCGTGTGTGCGTGATTGGGAGACGTCAGACGCTGCTAGTGTCCGGCCAACATAACGACACAAAAAGTATTTTATTGATGATCCGTACAAAATCACGGACGAAAAACGCATCGTATGACCGCTATCGCGTAACCGTGAAAAAATACGACCGTTCGTTCGAACTCACATTTTCACGGACAACGTGAAAAATGCGTTCGTCTGACCCTAGCCTAAAGGGACACTCTAGGATTAAAATCGGAGTGGGGGAATGGAGTGGTTAATCATGAGACCCAACTGACCTCTCTGCATTCTCCTCCTGTTTTAACCATTACGATCATTTTAAAACATAAAGGCCCTATTCCCTAGTGAACGCTAACAGTAGCATTCAGATATTAAAGTGTTAACGCCAGGATACGTGAGTATAACGCATGCCCCCCACATTACATTTCTAACACTAAGCCATGTTAAAATCTATTAGCACATCAGTGATTGCGCTTGCTTCCGCGAGCTTAATGGACTTTGCACTCCCTATTCTTAACATGGGGAACGCAATCAGTAATTAGCGTTAGGGTAAGTAAGGTATTATAAATGCACCTGTAAACATGTAACATAATGACTTTATTTCCTACATATTTATTTTTCTGTCAATCTGTATATTTGGTCTTGTGTTAATATCTTGCATTGTATTTCTGTAACCACTCAATGTTCCTGAACCCAGGACATACTTGAAAACGAGAGAAATCTCAATGTATCCTTCCTGGTAAAATCCTTTTATAAATAAAAATAAAATAAATAAATAAAGTCCTAGCACTAATTACTCCACCGATGGGTTAACAAAAAATTTAGCAACACCTAAAAGCTGGTGATAACTGATACCACTTTTGCAGAATCATTTAGCATAGCTAACCCCCCAATAAATCCAATACTCGCCTCTCATCCCGCAGGGAGAACGTTGCAAGATCTGCTGCTTCTTGCCGCTTCTAGTCCCCATTCTCCCTCCACGATCATTTTGTGGCGCTGCATGATCTCATGGCCTGGCAGCGCGACCCTCCATGGAGTCCTATGGACTCCAGAAGGTGATACTTGCGTTACTGCGCTACTGCGAGTGTCCCTGAGGGTAGCGCATGGTTCGGTGGCAAGGTGCCGAAGTAGCACCTGCCCCGGAATCTCACACTAAAATAGGGACACTATGGGGAAACCTGCAGGTTTTCCCTGTTTTCGTCCCCAATTTAGGGCCATATTGCATTCCTTGCACATCGGTTTTGCGCGAGGACAAAACCATTTGCGCAGAACGTCGTATTTCAACGTTCGTGCAAACGCTGCTCGTTATCGTTTATCACGGATGGACTTGCGCCAACGTGATGAACTGTGCGCGTCCTATACTTAACATTATGAGCGTAAATGCGTTAAGCGGATGGTATTTCAATAGATGCGCAACTTCCTACGAACGACGTTTGCGCGCATAATTTTAACAACTTTGAAAATCTGGTGTTAACTGCAAATCTGAACGTTCTGGCCGAAACAAAATACACCAGCACGAAAAACAAAAATACAGCACAGTATAGTTACACATTCTACACATACCCAAACAAAAAAATTGTGAATTCGTGCATTTTTTTTTTATTGCTGCAGCATGTATACTCAGATTTATTTTGACAGGCGCAATTAAGGTGAATTGATGTCAATTAAGGTTCTTAATTCTAATTGGCTGAATCCCACGAAAAAAACAGTCTGCGCACTGATTTAGGCTAGGGTCAGACGAGCGTGATTTCTACGGACTGTACGTCCGTGCAGTACGGACATCGTCAGTACGGATGACGCAGTAGTGGTCACACAGTCCGTTTTTTCACTGAAGTTATTTTTTGACGGATGTAGGAGGGAAAAATAAATTACAATGAAAAAACATTCTGTCCGTCAAAAATGCTGGACGTATAAAATGGAGTCCGTCTGACCATGCTCCATCACTCACACACAAAGCTATGCAGACGTTGTGGACGTGGCGCACTCCGCACGTCCGTTCTAGCAGTATTACGTTCTTGCCTAACCTGCATCCGTTTGCAGCGTCCGTCATGCGTCCGCAGTTCAGTGCGGACGTACTTCATGTGTCAGGCTCCAATGAGCTTCCTGTCATGCTATCACGGACGTACTTTTAGGCGCAATCACGGACGTGAACACTACGCTCGTCTGACAGCAGCCTTACATGCGCAACGTTACTGCGTGCGAATTACAATTCGTTTTGCACGTTTTTTTACTAACGTCATTTTTTGACGGATGAGAAAATGCGTTCGGATCTGAATATCACGTAAATTTTTGCGCGATAATGCTGGACATTGCGTGCAAAAAAAATTGTGCTGTGCGAGCGCATTTGCGCAGAGAATGTAATATGGCCCTTAGTGTTAGCAACAGAATAGTGTCCAAATTGTTTCCAGCACAGTGCTAGCTATCTAGTCCTGCGGATATGAAATGTTGCCGAATTTCTGCAAGCCGAAATGTGTCACATGGCTGCAGGGTGCTGGACACTTCAATGAGCATTCAGCCAATCCAATGGCTGGCAAGGAGGGTGGTGAGACTCAAACTGGTCACAACTTCTGTGTCACAATCCATGAAGCTCAGGTCAACCTTTGCTGATCTAGGTTTGGAGGAGGCGCACTTGCTCTCGGAGAGGTGATTCAGAGAAAGGAAGAGTAATTTCATATAATCTTCTCCAATACAATCACTTTATGACATTTGTCTTTCAGAAAAGTTTATGTGAACAGTTGCACATTTTTAATAAATTTTAGGTTTCCAGTAAAATATGAAAAGATAGCAGGTTTGGAATAAGCAATAAATATGAGGGCTAGGTCTAACGCAAATAAGCATAGTACAACTTAAATTTTAATATGTGAAACACTAAAAAGAAGACAAGAGCCAAATGTAACACAGACATGATAAAAAATATGAGGTACAACAATGCTGACAGAGAGGTATCTGTCAAGTAATTTTACAAAGTACAGGGTGTCCATAAAGTCTCTTTACAAATTCAAAAATTTATTACAAGGACAAATGAAAAGACAGATAAGTGAAAATTATTACAAAATGAGACGTATAGAATTAAGTTTTTTGCCTCATTTAATACACCTATACATGGGAACCATTAGTTGCATGAAGCACATCAAGACGGTACTCGATTTCTTGCCATGTTCATTGTAGCACACCCTCATCAATTGTGGCAATGGCGTCAGTGATCCTCTGCTTTAGATAGCGATGTCGTATACCTTTGTTTGATACATGATATCGTTAACATAACCCCATAGAAAGAAGTCGAGGGAAGTGATATCTGGTGAACGAGGTGGCCAGGGAATTGGGCCACCCCTTCCAATCCACCGGTCTAGATAGTTTTCATTTAAGAACCCACGAACATGCAGTCCCCAATGTGGTCGTGCACCATCTTGCTGGAAAATGATGGTTGATTGAAGGTCATGTAGTTGTGGTGCCACGTATTCAGCCAAAAGGTAAAGGTAAACATTTGCAATAATTGATGTCTCGTCGAACAAAAACGACTTCTTTCTATGAGGTAATGTTAAAGATATTGTGTATTGAACAAAAGGTACGGGACATCACTAATCTAAAGCAGAGGATCTCTGATGCCATTGCCACCATTGATGAGGGTATGCTACAGCGAACATGGCAAGAAATTGAGTACCGCCTTGATGTGCTTCGTGCAACTAATGGTGCCCATATAGAGGTGTATTAAATGAGGCAAAAAAAAACTTAAAAATATACGTCTCATTTTGTAATAATTTTCACTTATCTGACTTTTTATTTGCCTTTGTAATAAATTTTTGAAGTTGTAAAGAGACTTTGTGGACACCATGTAGGTTTGGAATAGACAATATGCACACACTTGTCCCATCATACTTAGCAGGGAAATTGTACATGCAGTAGACTTACAGTACAGTGGAACCGTTGCGCACCTAAATTCTACCCTAAGCTCGCCAGTCGTACTTTACTGTACAGTATAACGGGACAGCCGTGCACCTTGTCTACTGCAAACGTGCCAATGGTGTTTCACTGTACAGTATGGCGGGCCAGTTTTCCATGTTTTTTACATCTCTTTCTGCCGTACTAGGTGGTTTTTAGAGGAAAGGGAGCATTCACCTCCTTCTGGGCAGCATGTACGTCTATGCGCAGCAGTTGGTTACTTATATTGGCAGGGATCTTTTGACAGGGTGGGCCAAATTCTTAGGGAATATGGTGGGTTTCCAGTGGCAAATTTCCTGCAAGATATTATACCTCTTGCAAGGTGTCAGATCTGATAAATGAGGGATACCTGTCCTCCGCCAGAAGTAAGAGAGACAAAGCTTGTCAAGTTTTGTCATATTTGCATTGTCTAAAATGAGTCTTACATCCTGAAGTTGTATTGCATGGTATCTTTCATCAGCTTTAAATAATACCATCCATGAATCATTGTATAATTCTAGCATGAATTGCCATCCATCAAATAAAATTATATATATATATATATATATCACATATGTAGCACATGAGCTCTGTAAGCAGTTTTCTGAATTGCTGGGATGTGTAAATGTTTTCTGCTTCTATGAGCTTTATTTTATATACTGTATACATACATTGCATATATACAGTATATATTTATGGTTTAAATTGGTAAAATCACACAGAAAAGAATGAACTAGGGGAAAAAAATAGGATTTTTTTTACTAATAATTGCTGTAGATACTGCATAAAAATTAATAATCTATATAATGAAGACTATAGACAATACACGCTCCAATATCTGTTCTATTCAATATTACACAATATTACACGTGGCTGAAATAAACAGATAATAAGGAAATATTTGGGGTTTTAAATTATGTACACATTTAATAAATAAGTAAGTGCTCTACTGTGAAATATTATAAATTTTTTTAGCAAACATACCCCATATATTTAAAGTATGAGAGATAGGATTAAAGAATTGCAGAAAGGGGTCCCTCAAACAGGACTTATTCATACCACACACACACTTTATCAATCACATCCCTTACAAGAGACGTGGAGAGTGGAAGAGATACTAGAGTTATTTTCTAGGGATGTGCGTTTCGGGTTTCGGAATTTCGGAATTTTCACGAAATTTCCCGATTCCTGTTTTCGGATGCGGCCGATTTTCCAAAAATTTTTAGATCCGAAAACGGCAGATCCGAAAAGTTTTCCGAGCCGAAACGAAATATTTTCGGAATTTTCGAATGGACTTGAAATGTGTCAAATCGAAATTTATTGCTTTGAAACGAGGAGAACAGACGTTCCGAAAAAACGAAAATTTCCGAAATCACGAAAAGTCGATAAAAAAAACGAGCTAAGTGACACGAAAATACGAAAAAATGGTTGATATTCCGGAAACATGTACAATTCCGAAAAACGAAAATTTCCGAAATCACGAAAAGTCGATACAAAAAACGAGCTAAGTGACACGAAAATGCGAAAAATGGTCGATATTCCTAAAAAAAAATGTACACGAAAAACGAGTCAAGCCGAACCGAATCGAAACAGAAATCGGTCGAAACGAGCCGAATCGAAAAGTTTGAAAATCCGAAAAATCGAATCGAATCGAACCGAAAAAAAAATCGGTGCACAAGCCTATCATTTTCTGTGTATAACTCTGAGGTTATTACTCATAAATCCACTTTATTTACTTTCATATGAGCCCCTTGAACCTATTTATACTGTATATAATCCACACGCACACACTTAAATTTTTCATACGCCTATGATTTTTGTCCCTAGTGAATCCCCGAATGTCTACATACATGCATGCCATTGTCCATGTGTGAGCTTTGTATAAACAGTATGCTAGCATCCGTATGTTTGTATCTGCGTGTTTCGGTGCCCACATGTGTTCACTCTAGAGGTTATTCACAGAGCACTGAAATGTCACCGACATTTCGGTGCTCTGTCATTCCCCACACTTCGGGGAATCAAATTTCCCCACCCTGCGGTAAATTCACCATTCACCACAGGGACCCTTAAGTGCAGAGAATCAGCCGCCGGATGCAGCCCCCAACGTAACAGCCACTGTCGCTAACCCGCTGGCCACTGGTGCAAACCTGCCGCAATCCCATTGTCCGCTGCCACCAACCCTCCGGACATCCGCTGCAAACACGTCAGACAGCCCCAAAAAAATAAGCCGACAAGCCAATGGACACGTAAGAGAACCAAAAAAACAATATGATTGAAAGTGTCAAAATTGAAATGATGTTTGCAAAAAAACTACTGAATGAAAATGTCTGGAATTAACATATAAGATCCTATGAATGATAATAAAAAGGTTTGTTACAGAAAAAAGAAAGACCGCTAAAAAAAAGGATACAAATCTAAAAGATCCTAAAAAAAATCAATAAATGGAGAGACTTTTTACTGCAGATTAAAATAATAAATGGTTTATTAGATATTGAATAAAAATGGGAATATTTTTTAAATTGAAGCCTATGGGGTTCGCCTGAATATACCTGCCGAATGAAACCACCAAACAGCAGGGCATTTCGGCAACTTTTCACTGCTGTTTGGTGTCTCTGAATAGATTAACCATTGCTTCTCTATGAGGGATTTCACTGTCTTCGAACAGGCACTGTAATTGCTGGCAATTAGCCAAAATTTTGTGAACTATCTGCTGTCTGAATAGCCGAGTGGCCCCAGAAAGGTCACCGTACGGTGAAATTCCCTACTCGGTGCCATTTCAGGGCAAGCTAGGCTGTCTCTTAATAAACCCTTCTGTCTTTTGGCTAGGAATGGACTAAGTGATTATTAGGTCCAGGGTCGTGGCCTGAAAGGAGAAAATATAGAATCCAATGGCAATTTATTGTGTAGCAGAATCTGGAATAAGCCGAGGCCTGGTAGACAGGCACACATTAGCAGGAACATGCTGGAAGCAGTGTAAGGAACAGGGTGGGGTCTGATATACATCAGGATCACAGGAAGAAGATGTTGAAATATAAACCAGTGGACAGGCCAGAAGTCAGGTTGCCCTGAAACCCACAATGCACTACTTTCTCTTTAACCTTTTTTTTGTGAATGAGAACCTCTACAATGTCCATGTGGCAACATTGTATTTAAAACTGAGCACAAGATTAATCTTAATACACAGGAGAAGTTTAATTCGTAGTGATTGTGCTTACAGAGCAGGAACTAAGTGCTAAATAGAGAAAAAGAACCATAATGATCAATTATGCTATAGGTAAAATCAATGAAAAGGATGATAAATGGCTGAATCGGAGGGGGTATGAAGTACACTGCAGAAATACATTGCACACTTTGATTTGTTAGGGCTAATAAAAGTCAGATACGGGTTATTGCAATTTAGTTGCAGATCATTGACAGTGCTCAGCAACAGCAGCTCCCAGTATGGGCAGTCCCAGTAGGGACTAAATATTCCAAAGGAAAAATTGCTTTAAACTAATCTATAGATCATAGGAAGCTGAGAAATTCTGAGGTGTCTATTCACTAAGCACCAAATGTGCTTGTTTGTGTTCGATTTTTCTTGTACAACTCTTACACTCAATAGTTACAGCTCTCCTATGGTGCAGCAATTAACTTCTGCCCAGTGGTAAAAGAATTGAGTGTGTAGCTGTCATTACAAGGAAAGTCACATGGGCAGAAATTGAATTCCTGCTGACATGCTATACAAATCTAGCTACATAAGGCCTTAGACCCCCTTTTTCATTTTATTATTAAATATAAGCAGTTCACCTGATGAATAACATGAAATAATTTGCAGAACATAAATGGAATTATTACAGCACTGAGAATTGTTGCAATGGCATTAATTACGTACTTAAGCCAAAGTGGTCTTCTCTGCTTTAGAGATACAGCAACCTGCAATGATTATTTTGACCTTACTTGGGACTTATCAGGAGGGTGTAACTGATACGACTCTATGCACCTCAGGCAATGAGAGAACATCTGCATTACCGCCTAGGCTAATGGAGAACTAAAACACATTTAGGAGTACACTAAGAATGGGCAGTGGCACTAGTGGACTCCCTTTGGTGTTCATCCACTTTCATTTCAGCTCTATGATGCCATTACAGAAAAGACGATACCACATGCAAATCAGTCTGTATATATCTAAAAGTGTGGTGTGAACTGAAATGCCAAATGTCTCCTCGGCACAAGCAACCCATGATGATCATTTTGGCCTTAGCTGAACCTTGTCAAGAGGGTTAGCTAATAATACTCTAGGATAGTGATGAGCCGAACACCCCCGTGTTCGGTTCGCATTCGAACTCGAACAATTTCAAAAGTTCGAGTTCGAACTCGAACACGAACCGAACTCAATGCAAGTCAATGGGACTTGAAAGTTCAATTTTTAGAGTGCCCTCCAAGAGGGCATATATGCAAGATATTTGCCATAAAAGGTGTATGGGGTAGTGCCCTGGGGAACAGGAAACAAGGACAAAAAGTAAAAAAAAAATGTTTTTAAAGGAACAGTGAGTTTTCCATGAAATAAGGGTTAAAAATAAAAATGAAAAAATTCCTTCAAATATCCTGCCTAGGAGGTCCCCATAACCTGCCTGTGAAGTGGCAGATTTGTAGGATGTATAGAAACATTTAAAAACAAAAAAATGACATTTTAAATGAAGGTAAATGGTTTTCCTTTAATCTATTCATAAACAACTGCTTGGGGTGGCAGCCTGTATGAAAAGAGGAGACATTTTAGGATATGCAGAACAAGTTTAGTGATTTTTTTGGCTAAATTAAGATGAAACTTATGCAGGCTTTGGATGAAAGTAACAATAGGTGCTTTAAAATTGAACCTTTAGTGTCGGCAACAGTGCCGTCACACCGCAACCCCTCTGTGGTATTGCAGAAGAGTGCAGGGTTGGACCCTGCGGTCCAATATTAAAATGATATGAATCTGGTATAGGCGTCAGTGGCAGTGCACCCAAATATTGTGCCTTTGGTGGCAGCAAGTGCCTTCACACCGTAAGTAACCCCTCTGTGGTATTGTGGAAGAGTGCAGGGTTGGACATGCATCAACTTACCCTGGCGTAGGGCAGAGAGAAGGTTGTTGCCATTATCACAAATGACCATTCCCAGCTGAAGCTGACATGGTGTTAACCATCTCTGCACCTGCCGCTGCAGAGCTGACAGAATTTCTGGCCCGGTGTGGCTCCTGTCCCCTAAACAAACCAGCTCAAGCACAGTATGGCATCTTTTTGCTTGAGCCATTCCGTAGCCCCTGCCACGCTTCAGTTTAACTGCCACTTCACCAGAGACAGAGAAGGAGGAGGAGGAGGAGGAAGAGGTGGTGGAGCAGACAGACCTCATACAAGCAGCTTTCTGGAGGCATGGTGGATGAACAAGCCCCAGCACAGAGCCCTGTCCTGGATCCCTCCCAGCTGCAAGCAGAGTTACCCAGTGTGCAATGAAGGAAATGTAATGGCCCTGTCCATGCTTGCTGGACCACGTGTCTAAAGTCATGTGCACCTTGCTGCTGACTGCCTTTCCCAATGACTCAATAACATTTTGTTCCACATGCTGGTATAGTGCTGGAATGGCCTCCTGTGAAAATAAATGGTGTTTTGGAACCTGCCATTGTGGTACAGCACATTCAGCAAATTCACGGAAGGAAGCAGAGTCCACCAGGCTTCTTTCCTTGTGTAATAAGACTTCTTGGCCGGTTTGTAGCTTCTGTACCACCTTGGTTAGCGCTGCCATCTGTTCTGTAAGTACAGCAAGGATTTGGTTAGGGCTTGCGGGTTCCATGTTTTTTGAACCAGGTTATTCTGTAAGGGCAGAGGCTATGACCCCTGTGTAGTGTTGTGTGTATGGAACCCAATGGCAAGCCGAAGAAGGAGACCAGGAGATGTATG
Source organism: Leptobrachium leishanense (assembly GCA_009667805.1). NCBI lineage: Eukaryota > Metazoa > Chordata > Amphibia > Anura > Megophryidae > Leptobrachium > Leptobrachium leishanense. The sequence continues at coordinate 23,458,130 of CM019063.1, read as the reverse complement.
ATCAGTTGAGCGTTTACTGGATGAAACAAAATATAAGTCCAGAACAAAAGATAACGCAAGATTTCTTTGACAAGAGTAAAGTCCAGAACAAAGGATTGCAGGGGTAAATAACACGAGTTGTAATCTTTGAAATAGACCAGGGTAGATGAATTGGACTTGAAGATAGGATCTGGAACTGGTACCGTGGGTATGGAAGCAAGCCTGGAGATGGAGCTGGTGTCGTGGAAGCAAGCCTGGAGATGGAGCTGGTGCCGTGGAAGCAAGCCTGGAGATGGAACTGGTGCCGTGGAAGCAAGCCTGTAGATGGAACCGGTGCCGTGGAAGCAAGCCTGTAGATGGAGCTGGTACCGTGGAGGCGAGCCTGGAGAGGAAACTGGCACTGTGGTAGCAAGCCTGAAGATGGAACTGGCACTGTGGTAGCAAGCCTGAAGATGGAACTGGCACTGTGGTAGCAAGTCTGAAGATGGAACTGGTGCCGTAGAAGCAGGTCTGGAAGCAGAGCTGATACCGTGGAAGCAGGCCTGGAAGCGGAGCTGGTACCGTGGAAGCAGGTCTAGAAGCGGAGCTGGTACTGTGGAAGCAGGTCTGGAAGTGGAGCTGGTACCGTGAAAGCAGGTCTGGAAGCGGAGCTGGTACCGTGGAAGCAGGTCTGGAAGCGGAGCTGGTACCGTGGAAGCAGGTCTGGAAGCGGAGCTGGTACCATGGTAGCAGGTCAGGAAGCGGAGCTGGTACCGTGGAAGCAGGTCTGGAACTCGGGATTCTCTTAGAGCAGATACGAAAAGAGACCACTGGATAACCTGGTTAATGAACTGGGAAAGGCGGCAGATTTAAATAGGGTTCAGAGGATCATAAGAACACCGTTCACCTGGGGCTCGTAGGTGGAGTTGGGATACCTGAGTGCTTGATAGGTTAATTGGTGGCATACGAGGATCTCCAGTGCAGGTGTAATGCAGTACCTTTACTTGACCAGCAGAGGGTCAAGTACCTCGGTCCAGAGGGCCAGAGGGTCCACAGGGCCAGAGTACCTAGGTCTTCATGCTTTAGGATGAACGATCGCGCATGCGCGCTTGGTTTCTGCTCAGTTGGATCCCGGAGGCAGCGTGGGAACATCCTGGCTCTCCTCCTCCGAGTTGAAGACCGGAACCAGGGAGCGCCCCCCCAACGAGGGACCTCGGGTGAGTGTGCAAGGTGCCCCAACATGGCGGCCGCGGTCCGACCGCGGCATGGGGCATGACACCAAAGTGCATGGAGTCGGCCGCTGAATGAAGCCACCGCAAACCCGTGGCCTGCTGTTTTCAAAAGAACTACTATGATCCTATGATCCTAAGATCCTATGATTGATAATAAAAAGTTCTGTTACAGAAAAAAGAAAAAACGCTATTAAAAAAAAGGGGGGGAAATTTTGCTGAAAAATTACTAAAAGGTACTAAAAAAAAACAATAAAGACTTTTTACTGCAGATTAAAATAATAAATGGTTTATTAGATATTGCATAAAAACGGGAATATTTTTAACATTGAAACCTATGGGGTTCGCCTGAATAAACCTGCTGATTGAAACCACTGAACATCAGGGCATTTCACTGCCATTTCTCTGCTGTTTGGTGTTCTCTGAATAGATTAACCATTACTTCTCTATGGGGATTTGCAATGCCTTCAAACAGCACCGTACTTGCTGGCAGTTTGCCAAACTTGTGTGTGAGCATATCACAGAGCAGTGGTGTACTGTAGGGGAGTGGCAGAGGGCGGCCGCCCCAGGTACCAGTGATTATTTGGGTGTCAGGGGGTACTAGGAGGTGCCACTGTCACTGTGTGTCAGCTTTGAGCTGTGTTCTCGAACAACGAGCAGCGGAGCAGGGCGTTTGCATAAGGAATAAAATCGATTAGAATAAAAATCCCCCTCTCCTCCCTCCATAGCTCCTCCCCTGCCCCACAGCAGCTCTAGGAGAGGGGAGGGGGATGTGATTTGTGTGCAGAGAGAGAAGATGACAGTAAATGGAAGGTAAAGGGGGGTATCAGTAGAATATGAAGCCCTGTCTGCTTACTGCTGTTTAAAGTGGACCTTTCCTTAACCAGCACTGCAGTGATAGAAATTTGTCATTGAGCTGCCTGGCTCCTGGTGAGGCTGCGTGCGTGCAGGTCATGCGGTGAGTCTCGGTACCACCTGACTGGCTGAACCAGGTGACATGCACGCAGCTGCCCGCCCTTTCATTAACACAGACTCTCACTCTATTCTGGACTGAACTCCCACCGGGAAGGGAATCAAGGCCACGGTGCACCCTCTGGCAGTGGCACCCCACTGCTGACAAGATGGCTCCACGCACAGGCACAGCCGCGATCCTAACGTTGCCTGGAGGGACCTCCTGCTGAGTCCGTGCACAGTCCCTGCTGACTCTGCACACAGCCCTACCGCGGACGGAGGCCGGTAAATATAGAATAAATAATTGCTGTGTTCTCATATTCACTCGGTTTGCTCAGAGTCTTATTGCAGTGGATTCTGATGCACTCATACACACCGCACATTGCATTGCTGGGAGTTTTATTGCTGTGGATTCTGATACGCTGACACACACCACACATTGCATTGCTGTGAGTTTTATTGCTGTGAATTCTGATACGCTGACACACACACCGCACATTGCATTGCTGGGAGTTTTATTGCTGTGGATTCTGATACACTCATACACACTGCACATTGCATTGCTGGGAGTTTAATTGCTGTGGATTCTGTGATACACACTGCATATTACTGTGAGTGTTATTGCCCTGGAGCTCAGGGATACGCTCATACACACTGCACATTACTGCGAGTTTTATTGCTGTGCAGTTCTGATATGCTCATACACAGTGCCCATTTCTGTGGGTTTTATTGCTGTGCAGTTCTGTGATACACTCATATGCAGTGCACGTTTCTGTGGATTTTATTGTTCAACCAATTAGAGCGGCTGTGATCCAGTATACTTGACATGTGTGGCTGGTCTTTGTAAAAATGCTTGAATTTAAACATTTCATAATTTTATTTATCTCAATAGATACATTTGAAATGGTATACAAAATATACAAGTAGGCACTTGGTATCCACTTTTAATATAAAGAGAGGAAAAGGCGGACTCTAAGAGGAAAAGGTGGAGCTTAAAGAGGAAGGGTGGGGATTAACCAGGAAGAGGTGTGCCCTTGACAGGAAGGGGTACCTCAAATTTAAATTAGGGGGTGCACGAGTTTAGTCAGGCCTAGGGCAGCACAAAACCTAAATACACCACTGAATGGGGGGAGGGTTCCTGGGAAGAGCCCAGGATGTGGGAATAACAGCTATCAAGGCAACCAGTAATATTGAATAGGGGCTTTATTTGAGAACAGTCAGGAGAAAGACACAGCAGGCAAATGATACTGGTTGCAGAGTTGGGGAGACTACGAACATGCTAGTGAACACTGGAAGTAGGGCATGTTGGTGAGCACTGGAAGTAGGGCACGCTAGAGAACACTTGAAGCAGGGCACGCTGGAGTAAACTGGAAGCAAGGAATACTGGATTACACTGCAGACAGGGAAGCAGGCTGTAGGTGCCGCGGCCTTCTTGGAAGCAGGGTGCACTGGAAGTAGGGACTTGAAGGAGAAGAAATCAGGGGGAGCGAGGTACCTTTGTTATCAGACCTAGAGCAAGAACAGTTCTTGAAGCAGGCTGCCAAGGAAACAGTGATGCACATCCACCATGAAAAGGAAACCATGCAAATTTGTGGCATTGTGGACTCCTGATCACACCCCTTTATAGGAAGTCTGGATGGCTGATGTGTCATACACCTGTGGATCTCCTATGTTAAGTAGAAAACCAGGAGTGGGGGATCCCAGGAAAGGCTCCCATACAGACAAAGTGCAGGAGGAGCGGGGTCGCGTCTATTCCCCGATAGGGTGGCTGCAACCACCAAATGTATCCAGCCCAGCAACATGTATAAAACATAAAAAGAAAAAAAGCTGTCATCTGCGCTTATTCCTATTACACCGTGTGAAACAAAAAACAATTAGAGGCTTTGATTTCTTTTATTGGCCACTAAGAGAGTAAGCTCACCTGCAGAACGTCAAGGCACCTCTAGTGAAGGTGAGTCCTATCCAAAAATGAAACCACAGGCTGCTGTGTAGAAAACCATAACTGCCCATGCTGCTTTTCAGTCATGAGGTAGGCTGGTGGGCCTTTATTTATGCCCTTCCAGAAACAAATCCACTGAAATTCCAAGGCAGTCCAGTAAGGTTATATAGATGATGCCTTTCTATGCACCATGTGCAAGGAGTCCAGGCCTGGACTGTCCTCTAAACCTGTAATGAACGAAAATGGATTTATGAGAACAATGAGAACAATCAGTGACACTAGTAGCCTGACTTTAACTGTGCACCTGACCAGGTCTCATAATAAGGTTTGAGGCCTTTGATGTCATGACCAAGGACACTATACCATATGTAAATCATCCTGCTTACACCCAAAGGGGCAACCAAAAAGGGAATGTCAAAGAAGCTTCTTCTGCATGATAGATACAGCAACCAGACAATCGTTTCTGCCTAAATTGGGGCAAAATAAGGATATAGCTGACACCTCTTGAGCACACCATGAGCAAGGTATCCACATCTGAATTACCCTCAAAACGTGGCCATCATTGTTCACTATCACTAGCAGACGAGCCACTTTGCCATGTTAATTTTACAACAGATTATCACTGAGTTGAATTAACTGAAAACAGCTCACATGAATAACCATACTAGAATCTTAAATCTTCAGCCCATACCGGCTAGGGACAGTATTACATAGTTGGTGCACTGCTAACTTAACCAGTGCTGTTGTTAACTTAACAGCTCCATAGGCTATAATGGCTCGGGTAAGTTTACAACAGCTCTGGTTAAGTTAACGATATATGGTATCAGCAACAAAAATAGGATAATACACACATAGGGTGATACCCCTGACAGAAAGGATTTGTATTCCTTTGTAATCCTTTCTGTCAGGGGTATCACCTTATGTGTGTATTATCCTGGTTAAGTTAACACCAACTTTGTAATATAGCCCTAGCTGTCTTAAGGGCGCTAAAAAATGGGTTCCAATAAAATAGTGAAAAAAGGTAATAGCTGCAGCTCATCAGTCAGTGTATTCTTCACCCCAAGATCTATAGTATAATATTTGCCAATAATTTAAAAAAATAGGAGGAATATGTTTTTATATATTTTTTTTTAAAAAAAAGTCTAATTCTTTAATTTGGAAATTTTGCACAGATAATCTAAGAAAACAAATGTAGATAAGTGGGGCAGACAAGCTGAGAGTGGCTGAAGTGGGGGAGTGAAAACCATATGGTGGGACCACGTACTGGAGCTTGTAGAGTGGGGCCCCCCATTCTGAAAGAGGTCCGCAGTGCCTATACCGAGCCACTGACCATAGGAGGCCTTGGGACACGTGAGTGCACACTCTCTTATCGATCATATAGAAATAGGATAATTACAGTGTTATGCTCTATCCTTTTCTTTTTTGAGATACTGCTCAGAATGATGAACATCAAACAATAGCTATAAACGCATCGATTTTCTGAGCCCTGCTGAGGCTCCAGTCTTGTCAATGTCACTGGAGCATTTTATATATATTGATATCTGTGGTACCTAGTGTGTTGTGCGATTAGTGTCTGTTCTTCTGTTGTATGAGGCTGTAACCTGTGGAAGCAGTGGGATATTGTGTTATGAATATATATGATTTAGGCGAGATAAGTATTTTTCTCATTGATCATTGTTTAAAAAGGGAAAGGTTACTGTTTTATTATCTTGTGGTGTATATTTTCCCTGCATGCGCTCCCATGGACTGCACCATCCGTGCATCTACTGTGTGTCACTGCAACCCTGGGCTAGTACCCTCTCTCTCCATACACTGAGCTTTACAGCAGTGGCCCATCTCTGAGAGCGAGATTGTGCAGGGTTCATCATGGGGCTACAGCAGCAGAAGACCACACCGGTGCCACTCCTATCAGCTAAGAACAGGAAACCGAGGCTACAATTCGCACAGGCTCAGCAAAATTGGACAATAGAAGATTAAAAAAAGTTCCCTGGTCAAATGAGTCTCAATTTCAGCTGCGACATTCAGACGGTAGGGTCAGAATTTGGCGTAAACAACATGAAAGTATGGATCCATCCTGCCTTGTATGAACTGCAGGTGCACATTTTCCCTGTTAGCGTCTCTATTTTAGCGTTCACCTCGTAAAAAAGCCAAAAGGTAGAAAACAGAAATGTATGTGAACAGTCTAGACTTTACAACATTCATAAAAGTATCTTTAAAAACAAGAGCAACAATCTGTGATTTACTTATAAACAAATATGTTGTGTTCAAATATCAAGGTTTAGATTTCTTAAAAGATTATATTGTTGTAAATAATGAAATTTCTTACCTATTTAATTGAATGCCCTGTACATTACCTTTGACTATTTCTGAAAAGAACCAGCGGGCTAGATTACAGTTACGAGTACTTATACAGCTCCAACAGATTCCATAGCGCTTTACAATGGGGTAGGCACAAACATGAGACAAAATAAATAATGATACAAAGGAGCAGACAACCCTGCCCGTAGGATAATTGTCATTCAGATATGTAAGTGTTAATGTAAGTGTTTGTCACAGCTTTTCAGATATGAAATTTCTATAATTATTCATATTTTAACAAGACCGTTTAAATGAGTACCAGGAATTTCTTTCAAGCAGACAGCCTGGTTAATTTTTAACACCTGGTAAACAGAATGAGCTCTCAGACAATGGACCTGCCAAATTCGTTGACAAATCGCAAACAAGGATTCCCCTCTATCAGATTATATTGACAAGGAAAGCAACATCCATTGTCCAGAGACTGGGAAAATAATAGTCTGGAGCAATTTCGGTGGTAAAAACCCAGGTGTTAAGGAATTTAAATTGCAAATCGCATTGCTTTGAAGCCAAGGAGTACAATGGATAGTACATGGATAGTACATAGAAACGAAACTCGTTGGGCCCTATTACAATCCTCGCGCATACGTTTGCGCCCGCGCAAAAACACATTAACGCGAGGGGCAAAACCCTTTGCGCAGAACGTACAAGCTCAGCGCAACAAACGCCCGTATACATCCACCGCGGGTGAACCTGTGCGAACGTTGCACGGGCGTACGTTACTGTGCACGTCCTATACTTAACATTGTGAGCGCAAATGTGTTTGTGCGCTGGTACGTGGATGGTATTACAATCTATGCACAGTTTGTAACGCACAGCCTTTGCGCGTATAATTCTAGCAACTCCTGAAAGCTGGTGTTAAGGCAAATTCTATCAACTTGGCCGAAAAAATACGCAGCAAAGTATAGTTACACATTCTACACATACCAAACCAATAGAATGTAGAAGTTGTGCGTGTTTTTGTTTTTTTTATGATACAGCATATATGCGCAGATTGACTTTGACATGCGCAAAAACTTAACGTGAGACAATTGTGGTTCTTAATTCTGATTGGCTGAATCGCGTGAAAAAAACAGTCCGCACACTGATTTCTGCGTTTTTGGGTGTCCGTTTTACGCGTGTTATTTTTTGACGGATGAAAAAATGCGCGAGGATTGTAATACCAGCGTTGATTTACGAGCGTTAACGTTTGACGCTTCGCGCAAAAATTCTCGCTTTTACCGTGCGTTTTTGCACGAAGAATGTAATGTAATGTTGTGTATTCAAGGGCATTTTAGTTTGGTCACATCTAAGCTCTCTAGCCTTGCAAACCTTGGACAATGGTGAATTGCATAAACTGTAGAAAAAAAATAAGGTTTTGATTTTTTTTTTAGCAGTGATATTACCTACAAACCAAGGGCCCTATTACATTCTTCGCGCACAATTGTGCACGCGCGCAAAAACGCATTAACGCGAGGGGCAAAACACTTTGCGCTGAACGTCGTATTACGACGGTCTTGCACAAAATGCGCATTAATGTCTAACACAAGTGACCCTGCGCGAACCCTTTGCGAGCGCAATTTAGTGCCCGCATCCTATACTTAACATTGTGAGCACAAATGCGGTTGTGCGCTGGTACGCGCATGGTATTACATTCTTAGCGCAAAATTTAACGGACAACGTTTGCGCGCATAATTTTAACGTCTTTGAAAAGCTGGTAGTAACAGCAAATTGTAACAACCTGACCGTACCAAACTGCGGATTCACAACAGAGAACGGTGATGTGCACGTTTTTTTTTACTAGATCCGTCAAAAATGACAGCCACTACCTTGTCTTCTGTCAGAACATACGTCTGTTGTGCGCAGTCTGCACAAATTGACAGACTCGCGTTAAAAATTACATTGCGGTCACTGATTTCTGCAAGCAATGGAACTTTGCGCGCATTTTTGCGCGTCGGTTTTACGAGCGCAATTTCCTGACGGATGAAAAAATGGGCGAGGAATGTAATTCCAGCGGTGATTTTCGTGTGTTAACGTTTAACGCGTCGCACAAAAAAACACGCGTTTAGCGTGCGTTTTTGTGTTAAGAATGTAATAGAATGTAAAATGATAGTACCAGCTGTGTGGAGTAGAGGTAACATCACTGCTCTGCATGGAGAGAGCCTGTGGAGTCATGGGCTCAATCCCAGCGAGCAACCTCTCCAGTAAGTGTCCTTGGGCAAGACACCCAACGGTACATACTCGCCACCCAGGACATACTTGAAAATGAGAGAAAACTCAATGTATCCTTCCTGGTAAAATCCTTTCTCAAATTTTTTTTAAAAAAAATAGGGCCCCAAGTTTGTAAAGACATATTATGACAATATAGGCAATATGATCTGTAACATTATATTACACAAGGTGCCTAGGTTGTATTTGAATATTTAATTTATGGTGAGTTATAATAGATAATCATGGTACTGATATTTTATAAAAGAGAAGTACCTGAAAGGGAGGGGGGAGGTCCTTCGGACCTCTCTCCCTCCCGATCGCCGGGGGCCAGCGATCAAAATCAGGCACGGTTTGGAAGGGCACAGTCTGCAAACAGAATGGTCAAATACAAGCTGGGTCAAAAATCAGGAGCAGGGATCGTATTCAGAAATGGGTCGACAACAGAAATCAAAAGTAAGAATTAGCTTAGCGATGTGGGAACAGAACTCCACGTCAGAGCGACGAGGCAACTCCTCGTGCCCTGTTTTAAAGTCGGCGGGTACTCGTGACCATGCCAGGCCCCGCCCCCTCGGATGCCGCTCGGCCATTACCTGGTGCTGGCACTCGGCCAGCCCTTGGCACAGAACTTTGCCCAGACCCCCCAGGCAGCATAGCAGGGTTTGAGGATGTAACAAGGTGGTGTCCCAGTAACTGAATGTTTTTAGCCAGGTTGAGGATTGTTTTATAATGGGAGAGTTTAAACGGGTAGGATAGAACTTGGTGGTTAAGAATTGATTCGTGCATATGTGTGGTGAGGTCTATAAACAAGTGGTTTGTCCATTAGATTATTGCATGCCGCAGTATTGCTACTAATGACTACCTATAATTACTTATAAAATTGTATCTTGCTGATCAGTTGACAACATATGATTGTATGGGACTTGATGGTGTAAATAAACCTTGATTTTGTTTTACTGTTACGTAGTCTCGTATCATCTTTAATGATTTTATTGCGTCTAAAAATATCTAGATAGCCTCAAAAAAACTTGGGATAACGCGCTATATAGTGGTTAAGACGTGTATTCATTGATTGGTTATTAATCCTTATATTTAAGGGTAAATAACCAAATTATACCATTGTATTGGAGGCACTGTCATTAATGATATATATATTTATATATATAGTAAGAGAAAATACACGTCATGATAAATAACCCTGGCATGTTAATGCTAGGATAAGTGACTTTAACACATGCCAACCGGCTGGGTGGAGTAGAGGTAGCATTACTACTCTATAACCTTGGAGACGCTGGTTCAAATCCTAGCAAGAGCACCTCTCTTGGGCAAGACACCCAACAGTACATATCTTCCACCCAGGATATACTTGAAAACGAGAGAAATCTCAATGTATTCTTCTTGGTAAAATACTTTCGCAAAAAAAAAGAAGGCCATCCATATTAACTTCTTAACTGTAAAACCTTTATTTATTTATTTACAAAGTATTTTACCAGGAAGGATACATTGAGATTTCTCTCGTTTTCAAGTATGTCCTGGGTTCAAGAACATTGACATTTTACAGTCGTTACAGAAATACAAAGTAATAAATGCAAGACATTAAAAACAAAAATCATTTAGCGCATCTGTGATTGCGCGAGCTTACTGTACTTTGCAAATCCTATACTTAACATGGGGAGTGCAATCACTTATATTTCAAACTGTGTCACCGATTTACACACAATAGATAACCTCAATATGTCAGAACAATGTAAAATAACTGTAGTAACAGGTTTTCATAGGGAATGAAGAATTTTATACTAGCATTGTCTATAGGGGTTATTCAGAGAGAGCTGATCTGGTCTCATAATCTCACCGAGCAGGGAATTTCCCAAGTACGGTGGCTGTTAGACAGCAGTGAAATTCCCCATAGAGAAGCAATGGTTAATCCGTTTAGAAAACAAAGAAAAGTTGCCGAAGTGCCCTGCTGTTCCGTGTTTTCATTCGGCAGGTTTAGGCTAGGGTCAGACGAACGCAGTGCGAACGCGCGTGCAGCCGCACTTTATTACGGCCGTAGTAGCAGCAAATGACGGGCAATGACAGGCAATATACGAAGTACGGCCGCACGAAAGTGCGGCCACGCAACGCAAGCGGCAAACAAACACATTTTTTTTGAGAACGTCAAACCGCTAGTACGGACGTACAGCGTGCGCTGCGTCCGCTAGCGGCGTGTGTGTGCGTGATTAGGAGACGTCAGACGCTGCTAATGTCAGGCCAACATAACGTCCAGACGCAAAAAGGGTTTTATTGATGATCCGTACAAATCACGGATGAAAATGCGCATCGTATGACCGCTATCGCGTATTCCGTGAAAAAATACGTCCATTCGTTCGAACGCACTTTTTCACGGACGACACGAAAAATGCATTCGTCTGACCCTAGCCTTATTCAGGCGAACCCCATAGGCTTCAATGTTAAAAGTATTCCCATTTTTATTCAATATCTAATAAACCGTTTATTTTATTCTGCAGCAAAAAGTCTATTTATTGTTTTTTTTGGCATTTCAGGATTTTTACTGTATTTATTCCCCATTTATTTAAGTGTTTTTTCTTTTTTCTGTAACAGACCTTTTTATTATCATTCATAGGACCTTCTATGTAAATTCCAGACATTTTCGTTCAGTAGTTTTTCTGAAAACAGCATTTCAATTTTGACACTTTCAATCGTATTGTTTTTTTTGTTTGTTTTTTTTACCCCGTTCGTCAGCTTGTCAGCTTTTTCCGGCGGCTCTGCGCTGTGATCGGCAACGCATCTGCTTTTTCCGACATATTTTTTTGCGCCGGTTCTGTCAGGTTTGCGGCGGGTTTTCCCTGCACTCTAGGAACCCTGCAGTGAATGCTGAATTCACCGCAGGGTGGGGAACATAGGGGGTTATTCAGAGAGATCTGAAATGTGGCCAAAATCTAACCGGACACTGAATTTCAGCGAACGGTGCCATTCGATACCAACGGTGCCAATTCCGGGGCCATTCGGCTATTCAGAGAGCAAGCAATACTCCAAATTCTGGCGAATTGCCTGCAAGTACAGTGCATGTTCGAAGGCAGTGAAATCCCCATAGAGAAGGAATGCTTCGTCTATTCAGAGACACCAAACAGCAGTGAAAAGTTGCTGAAATGCCCTGCTGTTCGGTGGTTTCATTCGACAGCTTTATTCAGGCGAATCCCATAGGCTTCAATGTTAAAAATATTCCTGTTTTAATCCAATTTCTAATAAACCATTTATTATTATATTCTGCAGTAAAAAGTCTCTTTATTTATAGATTTTTTAGGATCTTTTAGGCATTTTTCAGGATTTTTTTGGAAAATTATTTTTTCAGTTTTCCTTAACAGACCTTTATATTATAATTCATAGCATCTCATATGTAAATTCCAGACTTTTTCGTTGTGTATTTTTTTTTCCAAGCAGCATTTACATTTTGAAATTTTCAAGCATACTGGTTTTTTTTATCACGTTCGTCTGCTTGTCAGGTTTTTCCGATGGCTGCTCTGTGCTGTGATCGGCGTGTTCGGTGGGGTTTTTGCGGCGGTTTCTGTGAGTGTTCGCTGAGTATTCGGTGAGTGTTCGGCGGGTTTGCTGCGAGTATTCCCTGCACTACGAGGGCCCTGTGGTGCTTGCTGAATACACCGCAGAGTCGGTGAACTAGGAATAGCCCCCGAAGTGCGGGGAATGAAAGGTAACCGAACATGCGGTGACTTTTCGGATCTCTCTGAATAAACCTGTTTGTTTCCCCAAAGGGCAGGGAAGTGCGGGAAATGAGAGAGCATGGAAATGTTCGCTACAATTCGGTGCTTTCTAATTATCCCCCTTAGAATATATAAAAATGAACAGTTACACCTTTCTCCCTGCTATGTTGGCAGAAGATGAAGCACAGCTACTGTATTTCATTTGTGTTAATTGGACTTTCTGTTATGTACATATATATTACATACAAAGAATGTGGACAGTTTTCTTGTGGTGCAAATTCTTAATTAAAATGCAGTTTATCACATATGCTGAGCGACTGATAACCCATAAATTAGTTAAGTAATTTTGTATAGGTTAATCTTTATGTTTTTGTCATTTTACGGCAGTCGTGATGAAGAGAATAAAATTGTGACCACTAGAGGCAGGATTTTGGCATAGGATACATGGAGACACTTTCCAGCATCTGTTGTCTGCACAGTGTATAGCAGTCTGCCAGGGATAACGGAGAGAGGATCATCTATTGTCCGCCATAATCCATATGATGCCAGTAATCTTAACACGTAGTATTTTCCAGTTTCATTCTATTACATTTTAATGTTGGTTCTAAGTTTGCAATCAGCAATGCAGAATCAGATGATTATATACATAGAATAAAAAACATTGGGCTAAATTACATTCCTAGCGTTAAAACGCAGGCGCTAGGGAGGAAAAACTGCGCCCACAGTTTTCCCCCTAGCGCCTGCGCTTTAATGCTAGATTACAATGCAGGCACAAAAAATGCTGCCTGCATTGTTACCGCGCGTTAACCCCTGGGATGCGCGCGGCAGAATTAAGCGCAGCTGCGCGCATCCTCTCAATGGAGTCCATAGGACTCCATAGAAGCAGACGCCGGCGGTCACATGCCCAGCCGGATCTTGCCTTGCCAGATCTGGCCAGTCAAAGTAGTGATGCGCAGGGGGAGACTGGGGGGACCATGGGACAGGAGGTGAGTATAAGATTACTTATTTTATTTTTTTGGCTGGTGTTAACGGATTCTGCAGAAGCGGAATCCATTAACACCAAGTCCTGGCTCTGGTTAACGTTTTGTTAACTGCGGCCGGACGTTAATCAGCGTCACTCAGGTTAACGCTAACGTTAGCACCAAGTACATAATGTGGCCCTTCATTGGCCAATATTATTTTTTTTTATAAATAATCTATGATGTCCAGAGAAGGAACAAATGCACTATATAATAATAGTAAATGAAATACACCAACAAAAAAATGGAGAAAGATGAATAGGGACAGACACATAGATAAATCGAAATATGTTTAGGGTTATTCACTTTCAGGATCCGTGACTTGGATCCATCCCTGCATCATTTCGTGCAAGTGGCAGCTACATGAAAGGTGCTGCCCTTCTGCTCAGTGTCAGCACTCAGTCTACAAACAGTTAATCACCTAAAACAGACACACCACACCCCTCTGTCAGAATAAAGGTTCCACACCCCCTCTGCTCCATGCTCCATTATTGCAGCTCATTCTATGAGACAGAGAGGAACTTTACCCTGCTCTGAACCCACGTTATACCTGATCCAGATAACCCGGCCTACCCTGATCCCTATCCAGATACCAGTCCCAGTTCTCCCACCTTGCCTTCTGCTTCCTCTATCAGCTACTCCCGTCATCCTGCAATATTGCTCCTGGTCTGCACCTGCTTGTAAACCATCCATATTTGCGACGTCCAGCACCTTGACGCACACAATGGCTTTTCATATCCTCTTCAAATTTTTATCATTTTTCATATTAATTTTATTTCCCATAGTTCCCTTTTTTTCCATGTCCTTCAAGAAAAACAGATCGAGGCGTGGCTGGCTCTGCATGGGAGAAGACGTGCTTTTGTGGAGCTCTTCATGATTCTCCTGATACAAGGGGGTTTTTAGCCTGAGTTTCTATGTGATTGCCCACCCGTGGAGTCCCTGCACAGCTGGCCATTACGGGGATTGCTCCGGGGCCCGTTCTTGTCCCCCCTCCGGAGCACAGCCGAGTATTTCGCTGTAAACCCCTGGCAGGCCTGATCGGCCATTGGCCATTTTGAGGCCTAAGCTTGGACGCCTTTCTCATTGTCCCTCCTGCTTCCCCCGGGAGCTTACTATTTGCAGGCTGAGAGGATGGAGGGCCCCCATCCTCTAGCTGCACTTGATGTCCCTTGGGTGGGTAAAACGGAGGGACGCTTGGGGCGGCGCGATTTGAAGCACCCCCCACCTGCTGGTGGAATGGAGGCTATGTTTGCGGCCCTCGAGGCCTGCCTGACACAGCTGCCAGGGGATAAGGAGACGCCACTTACTCGAGGCGCATGGCGGCGGCTTATGGTAGTGATGGGAGTTGGACGGGAGACTGCAGAGGAAGAGGAAGCTTCGACTGGCGGTGTTCCTGGTGGAGGACGGCCTGCTGTTGTCCTGCGCAGCTGTGAGGTACAAGTGAGAGCGGTTACCGGAATTCCATGGGAAGAGGATGGTGCGCCAGATGGCAAGATGGAGGAGTTGTTCCTGCCGCGTGTCTCGGGAGTACCCGAATGCTGGGAATCGCCTGTCCAGGTGGAGCCGGCGGATGTCCTGGTGACACCCCCTGGTGCCGACCAGATCCTAGTGGCAATGGAGTTCCCCCTCGTCTCCATGATGACGGAGATTTTGTTTGAGTCTCTCCTGCTGTCCCCCGCTGTGGCACTGTCTGCGGCCTTGTCCCAAGTTGCTGGTGGATGGAGTTGCACCGCAGCATGTGTTTCTGTACCGGGATGTGGAGTGTCACCATTGGCTGTTGTTCCTGTGGGGGCTGCGTGCCTCATTCCTTTGCTGGACACTGTCTGACTCTCCATAGCTGTGGCTTCTCCACCATGCCTTTCTACTGTAGATGCTGATCCCTGGCTGCACACTGTTCCCTCTCTCCCAACTTTTGATGATACCCCCAACACGATGACACCACCCCCGCTGTCTGTCTATTACTTGTGAAGTGGACAATGTAGTCCTTCCTCGGATGCCAGTCTCTGTTCTAATTCGGTGGAGAAATCAGATATATGCGCGCATAAAGAAATCACACAGACAAGGAATAAGTCTATGTGGCTTCAAAGCCAATGATTCCTCTGACCTTTATTGACAATTTACAAGGCTTTTATGCTACTTCACACGTAACGAAAACAGGCTGTTGCCCAACATTCTATTCGTCATTAATATTGTGAAATTACAGACTTTTGTTTAATAACAGTTAAGGAAATAAAACATCAGCTTCTCCGTTTGTCCCCTTAGCCATCAAGGACGTTGTTACAGGACGTTCCAAGATGTTCCAAAACATTCTCTTCTTGATACTTGGAAAGAGAAACTACATGTGCGTACAAAACAATCGGTTAAGATAGTGTGTTAAACAATAATATGCATTTGATTCTTAAATCCTGATTAACCACTTAAACTACTTAAATGAGCATTTTTCTAGGCCTCTTTCTAAGCCTTTGAATATTATAAAAAGCGAATATATACATTTTTGTCCACAACAGTCCCCCCTAAAAATGCACATTTCCCAAGTGTACCCCTGGAGACGAGCCGTGCCTTCATCCGTTCCCCTAATAGTCTCGCCAGCCATCCCAAATCTTCGCCGGAGGTTGAGACGAGATACTCCTATTGAATAAAACCCCTGTGTAGTCCGGGCTTCTGAGCATGGTTGAGACTGGTGGGTCAAGAGTCGGGCCTCAACTCGTCTTGCAAAGGGTCACTAACCTTGGCTTAAAGCCAAATCATAGACGGTGTTCTCGAGATAGGGGACGCATGGTCTCATAATTCTGTGGTTGACTTGTCACAGGTGGGCGGAGTTCGTCATACCTCTCATTCACGGGAACCCCTAGAAATTCTAGACTAGTATAGGAAGTGCCAATTTTCTCCCCAGTGTCCCCACACACTTGACTAAGCAGAACAGGTGTAGTGGATTCCACAGTTCTTTCGATAACCTTTTTAATGCAGGGTAAAACACAACATCCAATCACCGTCAACAGAACCATCATTACCAGGATAACTATCCCTATTTGTGTGAGGATCTTCTGTCAGCCACTCATCCAACTAAAATACTGATCCCATGGATCAGTAATGCCAGAGTTTTTCTTCAGTTCTTCAGACAGGTCTTCCAATTGTTTAATGGCTTTAGTGACCTTACCGGTGGGGCCTGTGTTATCCGGGATAAAGGTGCAACAGGAGCCACCAGTACCTTTCAGCATCTTACAGACCCCACCCCTCTCTGCCAGTAGCATATCGAGGGCCATGCGGTTCTGGAAGGTCATCGCAGAGGTTGGGCCTAGCTGGTCGGCCAAACCCTGGAGGGCATCTCGGGTATAGTTAACAAACCTCTGTTGGTTGTAATAGATGTAGTTAATCCAATCAACATTCTTGTTGATGGTTATCATGGGGATTAAAGATTCGAATCCCACCTTCACCTGGTCTCTAGCTTTGAACTCATTAGGCACCCCCCTTGGGACTCCTATGACATCAAGGTAGACGTGGGGATCGAAACTGCCAGGTACAGAATTCGCCTGTCTCCTTTGTCTAGTGAGTCCGGGGGTGTGGCTGTTGGCAGGTCATCATCAAAGGCAGGATGTGGAGGGGCATGATGGCTTTAGCCAGAGCACACTCACCGTCCCATGCACCTACCAAGCGGGAGCGGAGTCGCATGTCACCGCAGATCCAATAGATATCTCCCAGGGAGATCACCTGGTTTTGCACCTTCTCCATAGCGCTGTACTGCGCACAATAACCTTCTGTGAAGTTTCCAACTACCCGGCCACCGGTTCCCCAAGAGGAGTGACAGGTGTAGTTCCTGGGGTAGATGGTGATACTCTCTGAGAGTTGAGAGAGTTGAGAGAGGTTTTGTGTCTGGGGATGGTATTTGGACTTCCATTCT
This sequence comes from Leptobrachium leishanense, assembly GCA_009667805.1. Lineage (NCBI taxonomy): Eukaryota > Metazoa > Chordata > Amphibia > Anura > Megophryidae > Leptobrachium > Leptobrachium leishanense. The sequence goes on along the minus strand of CM019063.1, from coordinate 23,440,875 downwards.
TTGCAAGCATCGTGACTTAGAGTGGTGCTGGTAAACAGACTGAGAAAGCATTCCTCGACATCCTCAGGGATATTGAGGGGTACCGTACCTAGATGAGGCCTAGCAGTACCACACACATAGCAATTGGTTCTTTTGTGGGACTGAGCGCTATATTTCATCCATTCTAACCAAACATTCATATCTGAGTATCCTGTTTCAATGGCCATAGTATCCTTGAACGTGGGATCAGCGATGGCCACTATACCATTGGGAGAGATCATCATGTGGTGATTAAGGGGTTTGGACTGGTGCGGAGGGACCCAGTCAGGGGCAAGGTACATATCTCGCAGGCGGAATTTTCCCAGGCTCCAGGGATTCTCTGATCCCCCTTTTCCCCATATTCCCAGAATATAGGTACTGGCATCCCCGGGTCCAGGATATTCTGGGGATTACGATTAGTTTCTGTGCCGTCGCCCCTGTTCTAGATTTAAATACTGTGTCATCATCTGATTCCTGCAATTCCTGGGTGGGGCATGTGTTTTGGGGCCATTTTCAGTGTCATGCAGGCAAGAAGTGATTTACCATTGTTATCTTTCTCGTCTAGGGCGTTTTGTGTTTTGTGTCCCCAGGGAACCCCAGTATTCCATCCCACTGATCCCCAACTACCACACTCCTGTCCCCAATAGTTATTGGTAACGCACATGTATATTTCATAATTGTGTGGGATCCCATTTCTCCAGATACACTGCAGGCGGGGGCCTGGGCAAGGGATTACATCACGATAGTTAAAGGTGTAAGTGGCCACTCGAGTGTTAGAGGAATTGTACCAGAAAAGTGGTTAGTTTGTTTTCGGCGGTAGCAACTCCCGTGCCATCAGCAATCTGTTTGACAACCTGTGGAATTATGTCAATGCCAACTTGTTCCCCCACAACAACTTGCACCATAGCAACAGCCGCTTGTCCCATTATGACAGCCACATTTTTCCCCTGGATTCCCACCCCCCAAATGAGAAGGATATACATAATCATGTTTGGGCTGTTGTCTGGTCCGTTTCTGGTGTACAGGTCTTTTTACAGTGGAACGCGTGGATCCAGGTCGTTTTTCCTTCCAGCTTTACTGACGTTGCTGTTGTGAGGAGGACCCGGAAAGGACCGTCGTATCTGGGCTCATGTGGATTTTTCTGAAGAAACTTCTTCACTAGTACCCAATCTCCTGGGACTAGTTGATGGGTGCCGTCAATACTTTCAGGGTCTGGAATGCAAGAGAACACCTGACCATAGATATCAGTTAATATGTTTGAAACACTTGTGAAATTCGTTACAGGCTGTCAGACTGTAATTGCAATTGTTGAGGGAAACAGTATTTCGAAAGGTGACAGATTGTGTAGACCGATGAGAATATTCATCATTGTATTTAAGAGGTGTGAGGGCCCATGTGCCTATTGTACTACAGCAGGATAGAGTGCCTTAGGTAAGCACACTTTATCTTTTAGTTCCGAGACAGAACCTTTTCCTGTGTCTGAGTGATTCTGTCTTGCTGCCTGGTCTGCTAAATGATTTAATATCAGCTTCTGGTGTACTAAACTTTCCATGTGCATTTACTTTTAGTACCGCAACCAGTGTGAGTGCGTGTAGTTATGCTTGTTTTGTTTCTTTTCCTTCTTCTGGCAGAAAGGGTGGGGGCGAGGGGGGAAGTTGAACAGAATTGATAGAAAATTCCTCATAGTTAACAGCATTACCACTACCAGAATCAGAATCACAATCGGAATCACCCCCCTCCGGAAAAGGAAAGAGAGCGGCGGGGTTCAGACTCTGACATCTGGTGAGCGCGACATTATCACGGAGCAGGAGGGAATACTGCAGGCGCAGCTGTCTTGCGGAGGACAGTCACCTGTGCTGGCTTTTTTTATTTTTTTTTATTTACATAAACATTCCAAAACATTATACGGGATATTTTAAAGCCCACTTTTTTCTTGAAACTTAATTCTACTGGGCTCCGTAGCACTCCGTCCTGCAGAGCAATACTGATAGAATAAATAGCTTCTCTATCCGAGAATATCTTGTATAAATCTATTTTTCTCCAAAATAATAAAACATTACGGCGTTAGCAAAAACTCCCTCCATTAATATAGACAAACGATACTACCTACAAGAACAATCACTCCGCATACGTACATTTTTGTACCTCACATATACATCACAACAGTAAACAACGCAGTCTCCTGGCAAACACCCAGCAATGGAATCATATCTCAAACAAAGCAGTTGTTATGTCTCTCCTGTCTCCTTTCTTGTTGTCTTTGCTTACCGTGATTTACATGTCTGACATTCATACATACATACAAACATACATGTCCGTCTTAATGCTCTCTACTGGCAAGCAACCTGCAGTTGCCATATCTAGGATAGGCTTTCCTAACCTCTTTTCACATTGACTCATAAACTACCATCCGCATCCTATAGATTATCAGAATCTGGTTTAAAACAACTTTCATCCCACTTATACAAATTCATCATTATTTTCTTGTAACCATTTACACGAGTCGGAATAGGTGTCCCTGTCCAACCGCCGATTAAATTTATACCTTAATCGACTCATACTATATATATACACACATATACATCCATATATACAAAACACACACTATATACACAAAAACATATACAAAACACACACTATATACACAAATATATATATATAGTGGTTGCTTGGTCAGACATCATCTTGGTGGAAATGCCTAAGCCAGGGATAGTGGGTCGTGGGAAATTATCAGATACAATGGCAGTATCCCGTTAAAGGCCATTGGTGGCATCCAGGCTTTGGGTGGGGGCCGTCGCCTGCGGGGTGCTTTACATTCCCGTTTGAAATGGCTGGATTCTCTACAATTAAAACAGGTTCTTGGTGGATGTCCCCCCTCCCCACCAGGCTCCCCTTCCACGGTGCCTGCTGTTATACTGAGAGTGGGCTGCTGTGTCCAGGTGACATTATTCTTGGGAGTCGGGGTATGTCTTGGGTGTTTTGGTGGAAAGGACATCTGATGTCGGTTTGGTGGGGTGGAAAGGTCATGAGATCTTGGTGCTGGGGTGGAAAAGTCGTGAGCTGGCTGCGGGCGATCTGGGGTGTGGTTGCAGGTAACCCTATGTGGGACGTTAGGGAATCATCAGTACGATTTACTGAGTCATAAGAATGACCGGAGGAAGGTGCCCGCATTCCCAACCATGGTTGACCCGGGTCACCGGTACGATCTATCGTGTGGAGAGTGGTATCTAAATTGGGCAAATGAGGCATTATAGGTGATATAGTCGGTGTCTGACTTGTGGATGTTGGTGGGAATGGGGCAGAACTTGGTGTGTAATATGCTCCATCTGTACTTAAAACAGGGTAAAGACTTGTTGGCTGTTTTTGGGCAGTTGTCGTTGGGTTTACTAGCCTCCCTCCTTTCCTGTCTTGTTTTTTTTTTTGTGGAGATTTCACCATAGGAAGGGTGTTCAGATTTTACTTCTGATTTTGGGGCAAGGTGATAGTAACAGGTTTTCCCCTTCCTATTCTCCTTTGTTTCTATCCACCCCTCGTTCTCAATCTCTTTTGCAACTCTATACCATGCTTGTTCTACATTCCATAAACCATTATCAATCAACATTCCTTTCTTATTCTTCAACACATGTTTCCATTCTTCTACCTGTAATCTGGGATTATCTAATTCGCAAATCCTGCCTAAAATCTATAGTTTTGTCACATTTCTTTTGCCTGTCCTTTCCTCAACAACTTGCATGGCGAGAACCAACCAGTATGGCTACTCTGTTCATTTCCCAATCTCGATTGTTAGCTTTGTTTTCCTGGTCACTCTTCAATTCACGTAGTTTATCAACAGTCAGAAATGAGGATAGACCTATATCTATCGTGTCCTATTTGTTACCACGACAATAAAGCGTCTCGTCCTCCCCTATATTCCAAATATAGGACCCTGCTAAAAAGGTGTAGCTAGCACCTCTCTATCGCAGCATATATATCCTACAGGTGCTTCCTTTACCGCGTCACCTGTTCCTACTAGATATATATATTCTTGTGAGTTCTTAATAGATATGCCTAATGCATCATCTATCCCAGTACCCACAAAAACTCCTCTGATTGTCAATCAAACTATACTTCAATCAGAGATATATTGTGTCCTACTACCAAGCTTGTGTTCACCTCTTACTGTTAGGAAAGTCCTAATACCAAGTATGCGCCTATTGCATCACATCACCTGTTACCGCCTGGAGATAGCTAACCAGGTACACCCCACTTGTTACCACAGGTTCGCGATAATCTCTCTGATTAACAACCAAAATACAATTTCTATCAGGAAATATGCCGTCAATACAAAGAACCTTGAACAGACGTACAGACAAGCAAACAACTGACATGCGGGTCGTGGGTTAGTATAATGGGCACCTGGGCAAAGTTAAATAAAACCCCACTTTTGATGCCTTTCCCAAGTGTCACACTGGGGTTTCCCGGGGTAGGACCACAAACCAGAACACGTCACCGATAAGATATCAAAAGGTATCTTACCTGTGAGGTTACGAAGTTGATCAGGCTCCGGTTCTGGTGTGGTCCCGCCAGGAAATCCTTGGTGGTGGCACGATGGCAAAGACGTTTAACCCAGGGCCCCACGTTGGGCGCCAAATTGAAGTGGACAATGTAGTCCTTCCTCGGATGCCAGTCTCTGTTCTAATTCGGTGGAGAAATCAGATATATGCGCGCATAAAGAAATCACACAGACAAGGAATAAGTCTATGTGGCTTCAAAGCCAATGATTCCTCTGACCTTTATTGACAATTTACAAGGCTTTTATGCTACTTCGCACGTAACGAAAACAGGCTGTTGCCCAACATTCTATTCGTCATTAATATTGTGAAATTACAGACTTTTGTTTAATAACAGTTAAGGAAATAAAGCATCAGCTTCTCCGTTTGTCCCCTTAGCCATCAAGGACGTTGTTACAGGACGTTCCAAGATGTTCCAAAACATTCTCTTCTTGATACTTGGAAAGAGAAACTACATGTGCGTACAAAACAATCGGTTAAGATAGTGTGTTAAACAATAATATGCATTTGATTCTTAAATCCTGATTAACCACTTAAACTACTTAAATGAGCATTTTTCTAGGCCTCTTTCTAAGCCTTTGAATATTATAAAAAGCGAATATATACATTTTTGTCCACAACACTTGCTGTGGACTTTATTTATGTGTTTTTTAGTTTTCCTGATGAATCTTTTTCCATTATAGAGGACTTATTTTACATTACAATGGATGACATGCTGAGACGCCTCATAGCTATTGCTTTTTCTTGTTTTAATTTCTCCTCACAGCTGACGTTACTTTCTTTTGTTGTGTTTCTTCCCCCCTCCCCCTCTTTCTGTTTATTTTCGGGATATATTGGGAGGCACAGACGTGACCTGGTGCCCATCTTTGCCCCCGAATGCCCGGGCCTAAGTGTCATTTCCCCCGTGGCACCCACGCGGTCTTCTTTGCCGTATGGGTTTTCACCAGGGCAGGCACAATTCTGGCCATTGCCATCTTTCCAACCCTTTTTTTTTTCTTTTTCCCTCTTTCTTTCCCCCCCCCTTCCTATGCTAGATGCCTATAGCTGACTCCCTCTTATGTTGATGTCCTGTTCTAATGCAAAGCATATAACGGTTCGCTCATTACTTTTGAGACTATATATCCTACTAACATATATTATGTTCTAACAGCTGACGTCTGTTGGTCCTGCGCGACCATTTCTCATTTGACCTTGAAGACACATATTGGCCCTGCGAGGCCTCTTGCCATATGTACATTCTGCTGACTGTCTCTTGTGATAATAAAAATCTTTATACAGAAAAAAAAGAAAACAGATCGTGTGGTGTCTACAGTATCTTCCATCAGTACGTCTGTCCGTTATGCACGCACACAGAGTGCGCTCTGACTGCGTACGTCTGACATTAGCCTTATTGTGACGCTTCCCGTGCTGCTCTGTAGATTATAGTTTTGTAAATTGCCAGTATTTGTGAATAACCCCTTTAGCAGGATAGGCAGCGATGGATAGCAAGAGCACTTAAAGGCATGATGCTTTATAATTAAATTTTTATTATTAACCCCTTCACTACCAAGCAATTTTGATTTAAAAAAATGTTATCATAACATTTATTTGAACTGTGGGATGGGAAGTTAACAAGTAAATATAGGGTAAAATAGATGTTTCGCTCAGCAGCTGTTATTCTGAGATTAAACAATTAACCCCTTAATGACCAATGCATTGAATTTAAAGACCCTTGGTCCTCAAGGGGTTAAAATAATGTTAACTTTAGTCTTTCGTGTATTCGTTTATCCTTTATAGAAATATTGTCAAAATGTAAGATTCTGAGTTGTAGATGGTGTCCTTTATCTTACACAACTTCAAACAGGGTCTGCACTATTATCAAACAGCCAGAAAAGATCAAGTCCATCGGAGCACCTCTAACAATGCTTGTCGGGCCGAGCTGGGCAGACTCCCCTTACTTCTTGCAGTACAGAAGAGGGTGCTATCATACTGGGACCACCTAAACATCAGCAGCCTCAACTCATACCACCATAAAGCCCTACTGGCCAACAAGGACCACACCAAACCATGTGGGCTGCAACAACTCATATCCACCCTGATCATCCAAAGCCCCCATGAATGCAACCGGGGAAAACTATATCAGAGAATGGAGACATGATATTGCAAACTCTCAGAAACTCACGATTTACCAATCCTTATAGAGGGAATACAAACTGGCCCCATACCTGGAGGTATTACAAGTAGGGATGAGCCGAACACTCCCCGAGTTCGGTTCGAGCCCGAACCCGAACTTCCCATTTGTTCAGGTCCGTACCCGAACTTCCCATTTGTTCGGGTCCGTACCCGAACCCGAACTCGAACCCAATGCAAGTCAATGGGGCTGAAAATTTGGTTTTTAGAGTGCTCTCCAAGAGGGCATATATGCTACATATTTGACATAAAAGGTGTATGGGGGTCCGGGTAGTGCCCTGGGGGACAGGAAACAAGAACAAAAAGTTAAAAAAAGTTTTTAAAGGGACAGTGAGTTTCCCATGAAATAAGGGTTAAAAATAAAAACCAAAAATTCCTTCAAATATCGTGCCTAGGAGGTCCCCATAACCTGCCCGTGAAGTGGCGGATTTCTAGGATGTATAGAAACACACAAAAATAAAATGACGTTTCATATGACGGTAAATGCTTTTCCTTTAATCTATCCATAAACAACTGCTTGGGGTGGCAGTCTGTATGAAAAGAGGAGACATTTTCGTACACGCAGAAAAAGTTTACAGATTTTTTTGGCTAAATTATTGTGAAATATATGCAGGCTTTGGATGAAAGTAACAATAGGTGCTTTAAAATTGGTCCTTTAGCGTCCCCAACAGTGCCGTCACACCGTAACCCCTCTGAGGATATGAATCTGATACAGGCGTCAGTGGCAGTGCACCCAAATATTGTGCTTTTGGTGCCAGGCCTGCAAGTACTATCATACAGTAACCCCTCTGTGGTATTGTGGAAGAGTGCAGGGTTGGACCCTGCTGTTCAAAAAATTAAAATGATATATATCTGGCACAGGCGTCAGTGCAGCCAAATATTGTGCCTTTAGCGTCCCCAACAGTGCCGTCACACCGTAACCCCTCTGAGGATATGAATCTGATACAGGCGTCAGTGGCAGTGCACCCAAATATTGTGCTTTTGGTGCCAGGCCTGCAAGTACTATCATACAGTAACCCCTCTGTGGTATTGTGGAAGAATGCAGGGGTGGACCATGTGGTCCTATATTGAAAAGATATGATTCTGGTCAAGGTGTCAGTGCACCCAGATATTGTGCCTTTAATGCCAGGCCAACAAGTATCATCATACAGTAAACCCCTCTGTGGTATTGTGGAAGAATGAAAGGGTGGACCTTGCGTCCTATATTGAAAAGTTTTTGATCTGGTAATGGGCGTCAGTGCACCCAGATATTGTGCCTTTAATGCCAGGCCAGCAAGTATCATCATACAGTAACCCCTCTGTGGTATTGTGGAAGAATGCAGGGGTGGACCATGTGGTCCTATATTGAAAAGTTTTTGATCTGGTAATGGGCGTCAGTGCACCCAGATATTGTGCCTTTGGTGCCAGGCCAGCAAGTATCATCATACAGTAACCCCTCTGTGGTATTGTGGAAGAGTGCAGGGTTGGACCCTGCTGTTCAAAAAATTAAAATGATATATATCTGGCACAGGCGTCAGTGCAGCCAAATATTGTGCCTTTCATGGCAGCAAGTGCATTCACACCATAACCCTTTTGTGGTATTGTGGAAGAATTCAGTGCTGGAGGTTTTGTGCATGCAGAAGACATACCCGTTACTTCGGCATCAGGGGATTGATAGCTGCTGATCCAGGACTGATTCATTTTTATAAATGTCAGTCGGTCTACAGAGTCGGTGGACAGACGCACTCTTTTGTCTGTGACAAAACCTCCAGCGGCACTGAACGTCCTTTCGGAAAGCACGCTAGATGAAGGGCAACCTAGTAGCTGCATAGCATATTGGCTAAATTCTGGCCAGTGATCCAATCTCAACACCCAGTAAGCCAGTGGATCATCTGCTGGAAAGGTATCCAGGTCTGCCCTTGCCCCTAGGTAGTCCTGCACCATATGGTGAAGACGCTGGCAATGGGTGCCTACATTTGACATCCCTGGGCGTCGAGGACTAAAAAAATGTAAAAAAGCATCAGTCAAGCGGCCCTGGCCTTCACCACTATTCCTCTGATCACCCGCAGCCTCAGAAGCACGTGTGTCAGCACTTGTTAATCTACCAGTGCCTGGAAAGGTGTTACACAAGTGTCGCTTTAGAGCGTCCTCAAGTTTTTTCATCCTGTGCTCCCTCTGTGCAGGCAGGATGAGCTCTGCAACTTTCCCCTTGTATCGTGGATCAAGAAGGGTTGCCAACCAGTAATGATCCCTCTCCTTGATAGCACGAAACCTGGGGTCCTTTAGCAGGCTTTGCATCATTAGGGAGCCCATGTAGCGTAGGTTGGAGGTGGCATTAGCTTCCGAGTCTTCCTGGTCAATGAGGATGACCGTATCGTGCACTTCCTCCTCCCAGCCACGCACTAGCCCTTCTGTTTCTGGGCACACAAAACCCTCCCTTGAGGAATCCCCACCTTCAATGCTCCACTACTTAAATATTCCTCCTCCTCCTCCTCATCCTCCTCCTGTCTGATCTGAGTAGGACCCGCTGGAATGCTGTCTGCGGAAAGACTGGGGCCTTGAGAGCTAGGGAAGGCCTCCTCTTCCTCCCGCTGCTCTGCCTCTAGCGCCACATCTATAATTCCCCGCAGAGTGTGCTCCAGCAGGAACACTAAAGGAATTGTGTCACTGATGCATGCACTGTCCCTGCTCACCATCCTCGTTGCCTCCTCAAATGGTGACAGTACAGTGCATGTATCCTTGATCATCAGCCACTGCGGGGGGAAAAAAAACAAGTTGACCTGAACCTGTCCTTGTGCCATACTCACACAGGTACGCATTGATGGCCCTCTGCTGCTTGTGCAGACGCTGCAGCATTGCTAATGTCGAGTTCCACCTGGTGGGCATGCCACAGATCAGACGGTTTGTGGGAAGGTGGAACTCACTTTGAATTTCTGCCAGGCGAACGCTTGCTGGGAATGACCATCTGAAGTGGCTGCAGACGTTTCTGGCCTGGATGAGAAGCTCTGGCAGCCCTGGGTACTTTGTTAGGAAACGCTGTACGACCAGATTTAGGACGTGTGCTAGGCATGGTACATGCGTCAATTTACCCTTGCGTAGGGCGGAGAGAAGGTTGCTGCCATTATCGCAGACGATCATTCCCAGCTCAAGCTGGCATGGTGTTAACCATCTCTGCACCTGCCCCTGCAGAGCTGACAAAATTTCTGACCCGGTGTGGCTCCTGTCCCCTAAACAAACCAGCTCAAGTACAGTATGGCATCTTTTTGCTTGAGCCATTGCGTAGACCCTGTCAGGCGTCAGTTTAACTGCCACTTCGCCAGAGACAGAGAAGAAGGAGGAGGAGGAGGAGGAGGAGGAAGAGGTGGTGGTGGTGGAGCAGACAGACCTCATACAAGCAGTTTTCTGGAGGCGTGGTGGATGAACAAGCTCCAGCACAGAGCCCCATCTTGGATCCCTCTCAGCTGCAATCAGAGTTACCCAGTGTGCCGTGAAGGAAATGTAATGACCCTGTCCATGCTTGCTGGACCACGTGTCTAAAGTCACATGCACCTTGCTGCTTACTGCCTTTGCCAATGACTCGATAACATTGTCTTCCACGTGCTGGTATAGTGCTGGAATGGCCTTGCGTGAAAAGTAATGGCGTTTTGGAACCTGCCACTGTGGTACAGCACATTCAGCAAATTCACGGAAGGGAGCAGAGTCCACCAGCTGGAAAGGCAGCAGCTGCAATGCGAGTAATTTTGCTAAGCTGGCATTTAGACGCTGTGCTTGGGGATGGTTGGGACTATATCTTTTCTTTCGCTGCAGCAGCTGCGGCAACGTAATCTGACTGCGTAAATCTTCAGATACTGGGATGATGTCACATTGTGAGGAAGGACCTGGTACATCCATTACTGTAGCATCATCCCTGTCGGTGGAGGTTGTAGGCAATGACATGGCAGGACATACAGTGGGTAGAGACAGATGAGGAGGAGGAGGACCTACGCAATGTTTTGCACCAACGGTATGTGTGGCACTTATTCATATGTCGCCTCAAGCACGTGGTACCCAAGTGTCCGGTATCTTTCCCACGCTTAAGCCTCATCTGACATAAATTACAAATAGCAGCGCTGCGCTCTACTGCACATTTCTTAAAGAACTCCCAGACAACAGAGTTCCTGCATGTGTTCTTTGAGACAACAGCACTCTGCACTCTGCACCGGAGCAGCTCTGACATGTGATGCCTTGGACTGGCTAGTGCTACGGTTGGTCACAGAGGATGTTGTGCCTCGTGTTTGCTGTGCCTCCTCCTCCCCCTCTTCCTCACTTAATTCCTCTGTTCTATCTGGCACCCAGGTGGAGTCAGTGACCTCATCATCATTGTCATCATCACCCCCTATCTCCTCGTCACTGGAGCCAACTTGGCAGTATGCTGCAGCTGCTGGGGCAACATGAGTGCCAGTTATTTGTGTGTCATCACTGGCACCCCCTTCCTCTAGGTTGATTATACTCCCTTCCTCAACCTCAGAGATTGAATCAGAGCACTGTACTTGCTGCGCATCCTCAAGCAGCATGTCACTCTCATTGTAGTCAAACAATTCAGCTGACTCCTCCGTGTGTGATAGCGAGGCTACGGCAGGAGTAGCTGTGGACATGGAGGCTGCATTAGATGCTTTGGCAGTTGAGGTGGACTGTAAAGCACTAGAAGCCTGGCTGGCAGAGGACTCGGAGGATGAGGATGGCCTGGTTAGCCAATCCAGCAAGTCCTCTGTATGTTGCTGCTGCTTAAGACGGCCAGCACCAGTTAGAAAGGACAAGCGTGCCCCTGCAGAGGATGCACCACGTCCACCACGACCAGAGACACAGCCTCCCGACACAGGGGCTGCTTGCCCTATTATCTGTGTCTGGGAGCGTCTGCCTGTCCTTTTTGTTCTTTCAGACAAGGTGAGTGATATATAGATTAATACAGAACTCTGATTCAACAATGGTATAAAGATTTAAAGAACTCTGGTATAACTCAGTGAGACACACTGATAGCTGGCAGCCAGTGACAAGAGACAGATCACCTCAATTCACAAATGTTTTGTAGAAATTAGTGAGCCCCGAAATACAGCGTGGTACTGGATGTGTGACGTGACACAGATCACCTCAATTCACAAATGTTTTGTAGAAATTAGTGAGCCACAAAATAATGCGTGGTACTGGATGTGTGACGAGACACAGATCACCTCAATTCCCAAATGTTTTGTAGAAATTTGTGGCACCCAAAATACTTGCTGGCAGTGACAAGAGACAGATCACCTCAATTCACAAATGTTTTAAAGAAATTAGTGAGCCCCAAAATACAGTGTGGTACTGGATGTGTGACGAGACACAGATCACCTCAATTCCCAAATGTTTTGTAGAAATTAGTGAGCCCCAAAATAATGCGTGGTACTGGTTGTGTGACAAGAGACAGATCACCTCAATTCACAAATGTTTTGTAGAAATTAGTGAGCCCCGAAATACAGCGTGGTACTGGATGTGTGACGAGACACAGATCACCTCAATTCACAAATGTTTTGTAGAAATTAGTGAGCCCCAAAATAATGCGTGGTACTGGTTGTGTGACAAGAGACAGATCACCTCAATTCACAAATGTGTTGTAGAAATTAGTGAGCCCCGAAATACAGCGTGGTACTGGATGTGTGACGAGACACAGATCACCTCAATTCCCAAATGTTTTGTAGAAATTAGTGAGCCCCAAAATAATGCGTGGTACTGGTTGTGTGACAAGAGACAGATCAACTCAATTCACAACTGTTTTGTAGAAATTAGTGAGCCCCAAAATACTGTGTGGTACTGGATGTGTGACGAGACACAGATCACCTCAATTCCCAAATGTTTTGTAGAAATTAGTGAGCCCCAAAATAATGCGTGGTACTGGTTGTGTGACAAGACACAGATCACCTCAATTCACAAATGTTTTAAAGAAATTAGTGAGCCCCAAAATACTGCGTGGTACTGGATGTGTGACGAGACACAGATCACCTCAATTCACAAATGTTTTGTAGAAATTAGTGAGCCCCGAAATACAGCGTGGTACTGGATGTGTGACGAGACACAGATCACCTCAATTCACAAATGTTTTGTAGAAATTAGTGAGCCCCAAAATAATGCGTGGTACTGGTTGTGTGGCAAGAGACAGATCACCTCAATTCACAAATGTTTTGTAGAAATTAGTGAGCCCCGAAATACAGCGTGGTACTGGATGTGTGACGAGACACAGATCACCTCAATTCCCAAATGTTTTGTAGAAATTTGTGAGCCCCAAAATAATGCGTGGTACTGGTTGTGTGACAAGAGACAGATCAACTCAATTCACAAATGTTTTGTAGAAATTAGTGAGCCCCAAAATACTGTGTGGTACTGGATGTGTGACAAGACACAGATCACCTCAATTCACAAATGTTTTAAAGAAATTAGTGAGCCCCAAAATACTGCGTGGTACTGGATGTGTGACGAGACACAGATCACCTCAATTCCCAAATGTTTTTTAGAAATTTGTGACCCCCAAAATACTTGCTGGCAGTGACAAGACACAGATCACCTCAATTCCCAAATGTTTTGTAGAAATTTGTGACCCCCAAAATACTGTGTGGTACTGGCTGTGTGACAAGACACAGATCACCTCAATTCACAAATGTTTTAAAGAAATTAGTGAGCCCCAAAAAGACTTGCTGGCACAGTGACAAGACCCAGAAGATCACCTCAATTCACAAATGTTTTAAAGAAAGTTGTAAACCCCAAAAAACTTGCTGGCACAGTGACAAGACACACATCACCTAAATTCCCTGATATTTGGTAGAAATGAGACCCCCCAGACCCCCCAGTAGCGTGGCAGACCGGCAGTAACAAGACACAACTATCTCCTTTGAAATCTCCTCTGAAATGCGTGCAGAATCGGCGCGTGGAAACGTTATATAGTGTGCTGCGGGACTTAGCTCTGTGAGCCCATGATTGGGCAAAATTTGCCCAATCAGGACTCTGAGCGGTGATTGACATAGTGTTGAACCAGTCTTGCACCAGACCTGTGGTCAGGTGCAAGGCTGTAGCCAATTACGAGCTTCAGGCCAGTGGGAAAATGCATTGTGGTCCATTGTGGTCGAACATGCGGCGAACACCCGGAAATGTTCGGTGTTCGCGATCTCATCGAACAGGCCAAGTTCGGGTCGAACCCCGAACCGTCCGAACCCGAACCGCTCATCCCTAATTACAAGACCCCAAGCACAGACAGATCCTGAGACGCTACAGACTGAGCGCCCACAGCCTGGAAATCGAATCAGGGTGCCATAGACAGACCTACAAGCCCAGGGAGAATAGACTGTGCCAGCATTGTGACCAGGGGGCCCTGGAAGATGAGGTCCACTTCCTCCTACAGTGCCCCAAGTACTCAGCACTGAGGGAAACTCACTTCCAGAGACTCTCCGCTCTCATCCCGGACTTCACCTCTATAGAAGAGACAAGGAAACTCCACATCATACTGCGAGAAGAGGAGTCGGTGGTGAAAATATCTGCCCAATACGTCACAGAATGTCACAAACTGAGAGGAACATGAGAGATCCTGGACTTATAAATCCCCAACACCCATCCCCCTTCACATTATCCCCTACTCCTGATAATGTCCATGAACTTGCCCATTCCCCCCATATATGTCCCATTACCCCCCTTCCACCCCATATAACCTCCCCACATGCTTTGGCAATGCTAGATTGTATTTGGTCCTGCCAATAAAGCTTATTTTGATTAAATTTGTGATACAGTAACTATGATAGAGATAAATAATACAGGTTGTCAGATCTGCTGCTTTTGGGATATATAGTGATCACATTATCACAGATTAGTAATGCAGCGTCCACAAAAATACCAACAAAATATAAAAATATTATCTGTATGTGACATAATGTCTGTATATGGAAATTACATTAACACTTTGTATCTGTACTGTACATGGATTTTCCTTCATTATAACCCCCTGAATTTTATCCCTGCACAGCAGTGAATGACCCACAGTGCTCCCTGTATTCTGCCCCCTCTGTGGCAGCTGTAATGCATCAGTAATCTATTTGAACTTTTTGTTACAGTGAGGTTTATGGCGGGCTATTTTCAAAGTGTTTTATGTCTACAGGGTGCATGGAGAGACATAAAACAAAGGATTTTGTTTCTCCACAATGGAGACACTAATCTTGCTTTAAAAATGTGTGAAAATTGCCTTTTGATATGCTAATGGTGCTTTTCAATGCATTACATTGCAAAATTGAGATAACTCGACTTTGGGTGTGAAAGGGTTAAGGATATTCATTTTGGATATATTCTCTAACTTTTATCTCATAAACAACTCATACTGTTATCTGTTATAATATTGAATCCAAATACTCAGTCTCCTATAATTTTGTATTTGTAGGTCAAAACGTAATACTCTCTAAATAAGTATGAGGTTTCATATAAAAGTAGACTCCTTAACCCTTTCACTGCCAACTGATTTTTCCAAAAACCCAGTCAGAAATCAGTGTTTTTTTTGTAAAATCATTTCTAATTAATTATAGAGTAAAAAATTATTACTGTAAACAATCTATTTGGCCAGTAGAGTCACCATCTACTGCCAAAGTGCGTTACAGGGCTTTGAGCTGTCTATTTTTTTTCTCCCTACATCAGCTGCTGTAAGCCTGATATTTCAGAGCATTCCTCAGCTGATTTTACAGTTTTAGCTCGTTGGGTATTATGCCCACATGGCTAAAACTTTGGGGGCACCCAGGGCCGGATTAAGGGCAACATGGGCCTGGTGCTGAGGATTTCCGTGGGCCTAATTTTAGATACTGAGGCAACAATCGGTCCGCGCTGTTTTCTCGTTTAGAGTCAGGCGGTGCACTATGAATTTGTCACTCTATGCCAACGTCAGAGCAATTGGAAAACCTGACTGGTGACTGTGACAAGGTGTGCTATGACCAATAGTGCGATTTACAGTGCGGCGGATCACAAGCCTCCTGCTGTATTAACGTGCGTGGCCCATATAGGAGTCAATTGCTACAACTCCACTAGACAAGCTAGTAAGGATGGACCTGATCACAAAATGAAGCAACCATATATTGTATCAATTTATTAATCAGGTCCCTCATTACTTGCTTCTCTAGTTGAGTATTTCTTGAAAGGGGTTAGGCACCACTGTGGATATATATATATATTGCCCATTGCTGGTTCTACTTTTGAACCATTGTTTTGGTTACGAGTCAATCTGCCTGGTGGCAGACTAACAATACTTGGGGCGGCGGGGCCCCCAGACCAAATAGAGCAAGTTCTCCACTATGATTGAAATCTGAATAGATATTTAAACTTTGGTTTTATTTAGTTATAGCATTGACACGGAACATGACTTATACATATAATGATATATTTTGAATCCGTCAGAAAAAAAGGATATATGTCTGCGCCTATAATAAAACATGACTTCAACATACATTTAAACATGAGAAGGCACAAAATGGTGAAAATTAGCTCAGCTCACAATTTCAAGTATTTCTAAAGCGCCAACAAGTTCTGTAGCGCTGTACAATGGGGGAGACAGAATAACAAATATTCATACACTTTGCACACTCGGAACAGTAAGAGAGAGGACCCTGCTCGAGAGATTACAATATAAGAGGAGGGTAACATAGCTCAGCAGCAGAGGGGTTAAAAGATTTTCTACAGAGCTCCTTCTCCAGGGCTTATAATAAAGCTTTGCCTTGGACATAAAAAGTTGGCTCAAAACTAACCTTAATTGTTGTAGGCTCAGTCTCAGCAGCTGTGTGAGGCACTTGCTGGGGCACACTGGTAACAGACCAGCTGGACTGGGCTGGCACGATGGCACCATTGCCAAGGCAGACTCTGGCAGTGTCTGCTGGCTGGGCACTGACCAGCTCCTTTGCAGATCAATTTTTGTCCTGACTCCTGCGCTGCCTGCTGCTTGTGCTGGTATGGCCTGGCTGGCGACCCTGACAGGCGAGACTGGCACACAGACTCAGCCTGGTGGCAGTTCCTACTGGCTCCTTCAGCTTTTTTTATTTTAATATATTTTAAATGTCCTGGCTCAGGCTGGCTGCGATGGTGGCGTGGGCGGTCACGCCGACCGGTGTGCAGATTGAGAGGAAGACGGAGGCAGGACAGTGCAGACTGTGTGGATTCATCCGCACACCTGCCTGTGTGTCACGGATGGCTCTGTTCTGGGGCGCCTGGCAGCAGATTCCTCGCTGCTCGCTGGCCAGGCGCCGAATAATAACGCCACCGGGTGCGCTCACGTGGGACGCCGGGGGGCGGAGCCTGGCGTTATGACGCGGACCCGCCGGGTTTAAAACCCGGCTTCACTAGTTCGCCGGTGCCCTGACGTGGTATTCACTTCCCGCAGAGCTCTTGTGTTTTTGGCTAATTTATCTGTGTCTGACCTTGTTTCTGGCTAACGAACCATTCTGTGTATGACTCCTGGCATTGGCAAACGAACCATTCTGTGTATGACTCCTGGCATTGGCAAACGAACCATTCTGTGTATGACTCCTGGCATTGGCAAACAAACCATTCTGTGTATGACTCCTGGCATTGGCAAACGAACCATTCTATGTATGAATCCTGGCATTGGCAAACGAACCATTCTGTGTATGACCCCTGGCATTGGCAAACAAACCATTCTGTGTACGACCCCTGGCATTGGCGAACGAACCACCCTGTGTATAACCCTTGGTATTGGCATTTACTCTTCTCACGGTTCTGCTCTTAACTTTGGTACCGAGGTCAGTCTATGTGGCACCCTAAGCACACATCAGGCTACCTCTGATATTACTAAGGTCCTAGGGAGAACGAGTACTCTATTCTGTACCTCTGTCTGGTGTTTACCCTTGCTTGTCTATTGTCTGGTTAATTATCTATCTAGTTGTGCCGACCATTCAAGGATCGGAAGGGTAGAGAGCGGTCTACGTAAAGGGACCACTATCTTAGTATTCAGGGGATTCGTGACATTACGTCAGGGCCAATGGATCCCGCAGACCTCTCTAACCAGTTGGCACGTATCGCAGCCAGACAAGAGGAGCAGGACCATAGGATGGACCAGATTTCTCTCGCTCTACAAACCCTGTTAAATCGGTCCAATACTGGTACCACAAACCCTCCAGACCCAGTATTGCCTAGAGTCAGTTCGGTCTCTCTGAGAGACATAGGCTTAGTATGAAGGCACCCTTACGTTATGATGGTACACCAAGCTTATGCCGGGGTTTTCTGACCCAACTCGAGATCTTGTTTGAGAACAATCCAGGGTCTTGTATATCTGATAAAGCCAAAGTAGGCTATCTGATTAATCATTTAACAGAAAAAGCTTTATTATGGGCTACGCCGTTGTGGGAAAATAAGAAACCCATCATCTATGACTATGAGGGTTTTACCTCTGAGTTAAAACGTACCTTTGATCCCTCTAGAAGGGCTACCAATGCGGGTAGGTCCTTGTTTCACATTAAACAAGGTAATAGGAGGGTCTCCGACTATGCCATAGAGTTTAAGACTTTGACGTCAGAGGTGCTTTGGCCGAACGACGTGTTAACCTTAGCCTTTACCGAAGGCCTGAACGAGGCTTTTATGTTTGAGCTGGCTCCCTTAAAATTACCAGAAAATCTGGACCATTTGATTGACTTTTGCATAGCCATGGACGATCAAATTAGGGAAAGGAGACACCCCAGAGACAGACCCAGAAGGGTCTTGCCTCCTTTACCCTTATTACCCAGACACACCAGTACGTCAGGTAACCCGGAGAACGCAAAAACAGATATGCCAGTCGTTGAACCTATGCAAATAGGAAAAACGGGTATTTCAGAGGCTGAAAGAGCTCACAGAAGAGAAAAGGGGCTCTGCTTCTATTGTGCAGGGGCTGATCATTTCCGCCTTCAATGTCCTCAGAGACCCAGGGTTAACAGGGGGAGAGTGGCAAATCGGGTCAAAGAACAGCCAATACCCAGGTTATCGGTTCTCTTATGCCTCCTTTGTGGATAGTGAGAAAAAAAAATCCAGGATTCTGTTACCGATCTCCCTAACCTGGGAGGGGGTTCACCTCTAGACTGAGGCGTTCTTAGACTCTGGGGCCTCAGGTAATTTCATGGATAAATATTTTGCTGCCAAAACCTCATACCTCTGGTTCTCAAGGAAAAACCTCTAATGGTGGAGGCCATAGATGGTAAACCCCTGTCATGTCCACATATCACTCACGACACTGTCGATGTATGTATGAAAACAGGAGTTTTACACCATGAAACGATAAGATTTCAAATTATTGAATCTCCCTCATGTCCTGTCGTTCTTGTGTTTCCATGGTTAACAGAGCACAACCCGGTTATTGATTGGGTCAGAGAGACATAAAATGTTGGGGTCCTAATTGTCAGTCTAATTGCCTAGGCAGGGTCAATGTGATTGGTAGCCTCAATATTGCCACAGCCCCTCCTTTATCCACAGAGGTCCCTGAATGTTATCTGGCATTAAAGGAGGTGTTCTCTAAAGCCAGGACTGAGGTCCTACCACCACAATCGTCCATATGACTGTGCTATTGATTTACTCCCCGGTACGATGCCTCCTAGGGGACATGTATACCCTTTGTCACAAAAAGAAAACGACATTATGGAGGAATACATAAGGGAGAATCTAGAGCGAGGATTCATTAGACGGTCCTCCTCTCCAGCAGGAGCAGGTTTCTTTTTTGTCTCCAAAAAAGAGGGAGATCTGCGACCTTGCATCGATTATAGAGGTTTGAATAGGATAACTATAAGATGTGCATATCCCATACCTCTCATAACAGAATTGTTCGACCGATTAAAAAGGGCCCGTATATATACGAAGCTCGATTTACGCGGAGCTTACAACCTGGTTAGGGTTAAAAAGGGAGATGAATGGAAAACGGCTTTTAATACACGTAGCGGGCATTATGAATACCTGGTGATGCCCTTTGGATTATGTAATGCGCCAGCCGTTTTTCAGGACCTCATAAATGACACCCTAAGGATTTTCTGCAAGAATTCGTCATAGTATATCTGGATGACATCCTGATATACTCTCCTGATGTGGACACTCATCACGCCCACGTGAAACAAGTATTGAATAAACTATTGAAGGCTGGATTGTATTGTAAACTAGAAAAATGTCTATTCGACATAGTAACAGTGCATTTCCTTGGTTATATAATAACCCCTGAGGGTTTTCAAATGGACCCTAAAAAACTCTCAGCAATTCTTGACTGGCCTCTACCCCAAGGGCTTAAAGCCATCCAGAGGTTTCTGGGGTTTACTAACTACTATCGGAGATTCATTAAAGACTTTTCAGCCTTGGTAGCTCCCCTCACGGCTTTGACAAAGAAAGGGTGGGAAATCAGAAATGGACACCTCAAGCCACTCAAGCCTTTGAGGCACTTAAACAAGCATTCACTACTGCCCCTGTTCTCCGACATCCAGATCCGGCTCTGCCTTTCCAAGTAGAAGTTGACGCCTCCGAACTAGGTCTTGGTGCAGTCTTGTCCCAAAGGGAGGCACCCGACAAACCCTTGCATCCATGCGGCTTCTATTCTCGGAAATTGTCCCCGGCAGAGAAGAACTATGACATTGGAAATAGAGAGTTGTTAGCAGTCATCTCGGCCTTGGCAGAATGGAGATACTTATTGGAGGGGTCTAGGGACCCCATCGTTATCATAACCGATCATAAGAATCTCACGTACATTGGAGATGCTAAACGTTTAAATTCCAGACAAGCGAGATGGTCATTGTTTCTTTCAAGTTTTAATTTCGTGCTTACCTATAGACCTGGGTCCAGAAACATTAAAGCAGACGCCTTATCGAGACAGTATGAATCTTATGAACATAATATCCAAGATCAGCATCCCATTGTACCCCAGGAAAGGATTATAGCCTCTACCACAATTAGTGTCTCGTCTCCTCTAGTGAAAAGGTTGCAGACCGTCCAGGGTGCAGCTCCTGGGGGGAAACCTCCCGCGAAACTCTTTGTACCTGAGAACGAAAGAGAGGAAGTACTTAACGTTTATCATGACAATAAAACCTCTGGGCATATGGGTATCACCAAAACAGTGGCTAGTATCAGTAAACTCCTCTGGTGGCCCACGTTGCGCCGAGACGTTAAAGATTACATAGCTGTGTGCGAGGTGTGCACAAGACATAAAAGTCCCAAAAGCACCCATTGGTTTACTCCAGCCTTTGCCGATCCCCGAACGCCCATGGTCGCATGTAGCCATGGATTTTATAGTAGATTTACCTGAGTCAAGAGGGAATACAGTTATACTTACGGTCATAGATCGATTCTCCAAGATGGGTCACTATGTGCCTCTTCGGAAACTACCTTCGGCAGCCGAACTGGTGCCCATATTCATTTCCAACGTGGTTCGCATACACGGTGTTCCTCTGGAGATTGTCTCTGATAGGGGGACACAATTCGTCTCCAGATTCTGGAAAGGGTTTTGTAAGAATGTGGGGATAGACTTATCCTTCTCTTCGGCCTATCACCCCCAGACCAACGGAGCAGCAGAACGAGCCAACCAAAATATAGAGAAATATCTCAGGTGCTTTATATCAGAACAACAAAATAACTGGTCAGACCTGTTACCTTGGGCAGAGTATGCTTTGAACAGTGCAGTAAGTGAATCCACAGGACATTCCCCTTTCTTCACTGTTTATGGTTTTGATCCTCCCGTGCTCCCCGCTACGTTTCCTGATACCACGATTCCTGCTTTGGATGAGCATTTGGCATCATTGAAAGAGACTTGGGAGAGAGTCAAACGGGCACTGGAAGAGAGTAGTGCCATCCAGAAAACCAAGGCCGACAGACACAGGAGGCAGGCACCCGTGTATCAAGTTGGGGACAGGGTTTGGCTTTCTTCACGGAATATCAAGCTCTTAGTGCCTTCCATGAAGTTGGCACCTAGATATATCGGCCCCTATAAGATTCTGCGGCGACTCAACCCTGTCTATGCTTTGGCGTTACCCCCCCATATCAGGATACACAATGTGTTCCACGTAAGCCTTTTGAAACCGTTGTTGTGTAACCGGTACACCAAGGTCCGTGCTCCACCTCCTCCTGTCTCTGTGGAGGGCCAGGAGGAGTACGAGGTTGAGGCCATTCTGGATGCCAGAAAGTCTAGGGGGTCCTTACAGTACTTGGTCGATTGGGTGGGTTACGGTCCAGAGGATCGTTCTTGGATTCCGGCTGCAGAGGTCCATGCCCCTCGGTTGGTGAAGACCTTCTATTTGGCGCACCCCCGTGCCCCTGGGGTCGTCCAGTGGCCGCCCGTAGAGGGGGGTTCTGTCACGGATGGCTCTGTTCTGGGGCGCCTGGCAGCAGATTCCTCGCTGCTCGCAGGCCAGGCGCCGAATAATAACGCCACCGGGTGCGCTCACGTGGGACGCCGGGGGGCGGAGCCTGGCGTTATGACGCGGACCCGCCGGGTTTAAAACCCGGCTTCACTAGTTCGCCGGTGCCCTGACGTGGTATTCACTTCCCGCAGAGCTCTTGTGTTTTTGGCTAATTTATCTGTGTCTGACCTTGTTTCTGGCTAACGAACCATTCTGTGTATGACTCCTGGCATTGGCAAACGAACCATTCTGTGTATGACTCCTGGCATTGGCAAACGAACCATTCTGTGTATGACTCCTGGCATTGGCAAATGAACCATTCTGTGTATGAATCCTGGCATTGGCAAACGAACCATTCTGTGTATGACCCCTGGCATTGGCAAACAAACCATTCTGTGTACGACCCCTGGCATTGGCGAACGAACCACCCTGTGTATAACCCTTGGTATTGGCATTTACTCTTCTCACGGTTCTGCTCTTAACTTTGGTACCGAGGTCAGTCTATGTGGCACCCTAAGCACACATCAGGCTACCTCTGATATTACTAAGGTCCTAGGGAGAACGAGTACTCTATTCTGTACCTCTGTCTGGTGTTTACCCTTGCTTGTCTATTGTCTGGTTAATTATCTATCTAGTTGTGCCGACCATTCAAGGATCGGAAGGGTAGAGAGCGGTCTACGTAAAGGGACCACTATCTTAGTATTCAGGGGGATTCGTGACACTGTGGATTCATCCGCACAAACTGTCTGCTTTCCTTCCTCCGCCATTGGACCATGAGAAGAGATTGCCCGGCACATGGAGGCGGAGCATGTGACGCGACACATCACATGTTCTCCTCCCATCCTCCACTCCGCAAATGGCCTGTCATAGCGACTGCCGCCACACTCGACGGCCAGGCTGCTTTGATCCTGCGGCCTCGGCTCTACATTGTGTGACAGGCCAGTGACTCGTTTTCGGCCCATGGCTGCTGTGGGCCTATTTTCGGAACGGGGCCTGGAGCGGCCGCTCCATCCGCCCCTACGATAATCCGGCCCTGGGGGCACCGCACCAGATGGTGCCTTTGAAGCCCAAAATATCTCGATCTCTTTAGTGAAGGGGTTAAGGACTAACTTATTATAAAAAATATGTTCAGTCGTTAAATAGTTACAAAGTAATAGACAGATAACATTGTTGGCTTATTAATGGCCTTTAAGCAGACAGATGTTTTCTAAGATATATCTAGACGAGATGAGTAAAGGGAAAATATATTTTGCATACACTTTTATTATTATTACTAGCTTTTGCCCGCAGCTTCGCTTTTCAAACTGTACAAAATTTAATTTACAGGATGTTGTCCTATAGTAATAAGTAATATTTATTACAAATGTTAGTCAGGGCGTATTGGCTACAAAACAAAGTTGTTTCATTCATATGCATCCATGAATTTTTCTGTCTTGGAAATACAAACCGACAATGAGATGGACAATTTTTTTTATATATATTTAGTTTTTTGCCATCTGGACGTAGAAAATAAAACTATTTGAGTACTTCTTTATAAACTACGTTAGTGGTTCTTCTTTCAGGTGCTCGGATTACCAAAGAGTTAGGTGTTTTTAAATTTTTCAAGAAAATTGTAAGTGCCAAATTTCACACCTGTAACATCTTTGGTTTTTGAAATATAGGTATTCTGATAAAAGTATTCAACCCCACCTTTTTTCCACCCCCCCACTGGATTTTTGGAAAATGGTAAAATACGTGTTTTTTATTTTTCAAGACGAATCTAAATACCAACTTTCAGGCCTGTAACATCTTCTGTTTTTGAGATATAGGTATACTATTTAAAACATTCAACCCCCTTTTTTCGCCCCCCCCACTTGGATTTTTAAAAAACAGTAAAATATGTGTTTTTTTATTTTTAAAGACAAGTCTATACACAGATTTTCACATCTGTAACCTCTTCTGTTTTTGAGCTATAGGTATCCTGTTTATAATATTCAACCCCCTTTTCTCCCCCACCCCTTAACTGAATTTTCAGAAAATTGGTATAACACATTTTTGTTTTTTTCACGCCCCCCCCCTGGGATTTTTGGAAAATGTTAAAACACGTGTATTTTTATTTCTCAAGAAGGTTGTAAATACCAAGTTTCACACCTGTAACATTTTTGGATTTTGAAATATAGGTATACTGATAAAAATATTCAGCTCCCTTTCCCCTGACACTGTACTGGATTTTCAGAAAATGGTAAAATACGTGTTTTTTTTTATTTTTCAAGACTAATCTAAATAACAATTTTCACGTTTGTATTTTGAGATATAGGTATCCTGTTTAAAAGTATTCACCCCCTTTTTTCACCCCCCACTTGGTAATTTTGGATAAGGGTAAAACACGTATTTCTTTATTTTTCAACAAGATTGTAAGTGCCAAATTTCACACCTCTAACATCATTGGTTTTTGAAATATAGGTATACTGATAAAAGTATTCAACCCCGCCTTTTTGCCCCCCCACTGGATTTTTGGAAAATGGTAAATTATGTGTTTTTTTATTTCTTAAGATGAATCTAAATACCAATTTTCACGTCTGTAACATCTTCTGTTTTTGAGATATAGTTATCCTGTTTAAAAGTATTCACACCCCCCTTTTTTTAACCCCCTACTTGGGATTTTCAGAAAAAGGTGAAACTTGTGTGTTTTTTCAAGACAAATCTAAATACCAATTTCAAGGCCTGTAATATCTTCTGTTTTTGAGATATAGGTATGCTGTTTAAAATATTCAACCCCCTTTTTTCGCCCTCCCACTTGGATTTTTGAAAAACTGTAAAATACTTGTTTTTTTTATTTTTAAAGATGAATCTAAATATCGATTTTCATGTCTGTAACATCTGTTTTTTAGCTCTTTAGTGAAGGGGTTAAGGACTAACTTATTATAAAAAATATGTTCAGTCGTTAAATAGTTACAAAGTAATAGACAGATAACATTGTTGGCTTATTAATGGCCTTTAAGCAGACAGATGTTTTCTAAGATATATCTAGACGAGATGATTAAAGGGAAAATACATTTTGCATACACTTTTTATTTTTAAAGATGAATCTAAATATCGATTTTCATGTCTGTAACATCTGTTTTTTAGCTATAGGTATCCTGTTTAAAATATTCAACCCCTTTTTAACCCCCTTAGGGGCGGAGTTTCTAAAAATCCTTCATTAGTGGGTGCCTACGTCATAAAAACAGTGTACCTTCAAAATTCCACGTTCCTAGGTTAAACGGTTTCAGCTGGGCGTTGATGAGTCTTTCAGGACTGTTGCGTTTATATATATATAGAGTTGTTACTTATTATACTTTTTTGTGTACTTATTTTAGCACTAATATCCCACAATTCTTTTTGCGATATTGCTACTATAATGGCTCTGGTAAGTTTACAGCAGATCTGGTTAAGTTAACGCCATCCTTGGAACAGGGAGCTATGTTTATTTTGCTGACACTTGCAGGGGGAATCACAGCACTGTAGGCAAGGATTAACACTTGCAGCTTTACTGAGCATCCAGCATAGCTGGATAGCTTAACTCCTTCACTACCAAGTGATTTTCCAAAAAAACATTGTCAGGAAACAGCGGCATTTTGAAAAATATTTTTTAAATTAATTATACAGCAAGAAATATTTGTGCAAATTCCCGGACTATTTCTTACTGTAATAACATATTTGGCCAGTAGATGGTGCCATATACTGCCAAATTGAGTCACATCCATTACAGTTGCAGCTCATGTTCCCTGCATCGGCTCCTGAATGTCTGATGTCAGGACATTCCGTCAGCCAATTCTTCACAGTTTTAGCTCATTGGGCATTATGTCCAAAAGCAAACTAAATGTGTTTGCAGAGCTGCAGATTGAGATATCTCGATATCGGGCACTGAATGGTGCCTTTGAAGCCCGAGATATCTCTATTTCAGTAGTGACGGGGTTAAAGATATATTATTGTTCTGTTCATTTGCACCCTAAATAAATTATAACTGTTACAAACCAGAACCACAATCCTCTTCAATTATGTGAAAAATTACCAAAAATCATTCTTAACCTAATTGTACTTAACAGTTTAACTCTTTAAGCGAAGCTTGTAGATAAGCTTTAGTGGCTACTTACTGGAACTCAGTTCTTATGCTTTGCAAAGGAACTGTTGACAGTCAACCAGCTAGAAAAAAGCAGGCTACACTAGGGGCCAAAATTGTGGATACACCTTCTGATTTTGTCAGTTTTGGTTGACCAGAAAATTCCTCCACCAACTGAAACGCATGGTCTCAAGCAAGAATCCAAGCAACAAGCGAGGACTCATTGAGGCTATAATCAATTCCTGCCATCATTTGATCACAGAAGTGGATGTCAGAAGACTTGTAGAGTCAATGCCTAGAAGGTGTCAGGCAGCAGTTAAGGCCAAAAGCTATCCAACACTTTGTTGAAAAAACACATTTTGCCAAACTTGAAATTATAATTTTTATGCTATATAATAGCTAAGATGCATTATGGGACATTTCCAGCCAAAATTGAACTTATTTAAAGATATTTTGTTGTTATGGCATCCATTTACTATATTAAATTTTACTTGTGCTATGACATTTTTAGAGATGTTTACATAAAAAGTACTTTAAACTGCAAAAGTTTGTAAAAATGTAAGGTGTATCCACAATTTTGGCCACCAGTGTATTTCCTGGTAGCTCATTATTCTCTGTTCAAGCTAGTATTCAAGAATAAAATGTGTATAATAACAGCTGCAAGTTGATCTAAGGGCTGGCAAAAATGGAGTCATGGTGAAAGCCACATCTACTTTGATATGTTATATTTCCTTTTATATATTCAAAATTAAATAAGTAAAGCTTCTTTGAGACACTATCAGGGTAATTCAAAGAGATTCGAAAAGTCACCGGACGTTCAGTGACTTTTCGTTCTCTTCAATTCGGTTCCTTTTGCCGATCCCATTTCGGTGACCCTGTGGTGTATTCAGCAAGCACCACAGGGCCCCCGAATTGCAGGGAAAAGCTGCCGCAAACCTGACGAAAACTAACCGCAAAACCCGGTGAATGCACGCCGAAAACCCACAAAAGCATCTGGATTAACCTGCCGAAAACCACGGAAAAACCCGAGCAGGAGCCGATCGCAGCCTGCAGAAAAAGCCGACACTGCAGAAGAGGCAGTGAATAAATTAGAAAAACAGTTTGCATGAATGTTTGAAAACTGAAACGCTGTTTGCAAAGAAACTACTGAGCGAAAATGTCTGAAATTTACATATGAGGTCCAGGGAATGATAATAAAAAGGGCTGTTACAGAAAAAATAAGTAAACTTAAAAAAACAAAAAAAACAAAATCGGACTTAGAAAAAAAAAAAAGATATAGAAAAATGCTTTTTTTTTGCACTTCTTGCACAGACTGATCATTTAGAAGGGATAACAACTGATGAAGCCTATTGGTGAAAGCGCGTTTTTGTTGATCCTAATTAGTACTTCAACAATTGATTTTATAGTTGAAGGTCTACCTTTTTATTGATTAATAAATGCATTTTAATTGAATTATCTGCCGCTCTGCTGCCTTTTTTTTTACATCAAGTGGAGAAATACCCTCCTTTTTTCTTGGGATACCGAACAGCTACATCCCAGGACCCCATGCTGAGAGAGGGGAAAAAAAGAAACACCACTGAACTATAAGTATTCCTTAAGTTATACACATTTATCATTATAATATAACCACTGTTTTGTTTAAATATTAATTCATTAGATGTTTGCACATTGGCCATTTTTGGTTTTAAAAAAAGGGGAAATTTTAGTAAGGTGCGCCTGGAAGTATTTTTTCTTTTCTATAGAAAAATGCTTAAAATATCATAAAAAATCTATAAATAAAGAGACTCTTTACTGCAGAATTTTATAATGAACGGTTTATTAGATATTTAATAAAAACAGGAATATTTTTAACATTGAAGCCTACGGGATTCTCCTGAATAAACTTGCTGAATTAAATCGTCGAATGGCAGGGCATTTCGGGAACCTTTCACTGCTGGTTTGTGTTCTCTGAATAGCCGAAGCAGTGCTTTATCATGGGGATTTCACTGCCCTCGAACAGGCACCGAACAGGCACCGTATGTGCAGGCAATTCGCCAGGATTTGGCAAATTGCCTGCTCTCTGGATAGCCGAATGGCCAAGAAAGGTTACCTTTCTCAAACAATTCGGATCTCTTTGAATTATCCTGTTTTATTACAGCACAGGGTGATAATATAAACTACACTGGATCATTGGCTCATTAACGTAATTTCAGCCCTATTGACTTACTGTATCTCTGTGCTTGTCAGACCTGCAAATTTGACCAATTGAAAGAAGACTTGATAAAACTCCCCTTTGCAGCGGCTGTGATTTAACCCTTTAACTACCAAACACTTTTTGTTGAAACAAATATTATTACATTTATTTGAAACAAGAAATGCATAGTAAATACTTACATATATGGTAAAACTTCAGTTTGGATACAGATAGTTCCAATATTAAAATATTTTCCAATTTTTATATTTTTCACATATTTATCCTTTTCAAAATTATTGCTGGGATGAAAGGTTCTAAACACTAGGCAGTGGTTATTAATTTACACAATCTCAAATGGGGTCTGCATTATCAGCCTACAGGCAGAACTAGCCATTGTGTCAAATCTAGTAAATGCGATAAAGATACATAATAAAAATGTCCAGATATCCTTCTTCTAGGTTTTTGTAAAGATCATAATGGGATTATGAGCAATATGGGTTCCAAAATAATACTAATAGAGCAAAAATAATATCTGTATAAGGACATAATGAATATATATAGAAAGTACAGTAATGCCTTGCATCTGTACTGTACAGGAGTTTTCAGCAAATATAATCCTCTGACTAGTGATGAGCCGAACACCCTCATCCGTGTTCGGTTCACATTCGAACTCAAACACGAACCAAACTCAATGCAAGCAATGGGACTCGATAGTTCGATTTTTAGAGTGCCCTCCAAGAGGGCATAAATGCAAGATATTTGCCATAAAAGGTGTATGGGGGTCCAGGTAGTGCCCTGGGGGACAGGAAACAAAAACAAAAAGTAAAAAAAAAAAGGTTTTTAAAGGAACAGTGAGTTTTCCATGAAATAAAGGTTAAAAAATGACATTTCAAATGACGGTAAATGGTTTTCCTTTAATCTATTCATAAACAACTGCTTGGGGCGGCAGTCTGTATAAAAAGAGAAGACATTTTAGGACACGCAGAACAAGTTTAGTGATTTTTTGGCTAAGTTATGGTGAAACTTATGCAGGCTTTGGATGAAAGTAACAATAGGGGCTTTAAAATTGGGCCTTTAGTGTCGGCAACAGTGCCGTCACACTGTAACCCCTCTGTGGTATTGTGGAAGAGTGCAGGGTTGGACCCTGCAGTCAAATATTAAAATGATATGAATCTGGTATAGGCGTCAGTGGCAGTGCACCCAAATATTGTGCCTTTGGTGGCAGCAAGTGCCTTCACACCGTAAGTAACCCGTCTGTGGTATTGTGGAAGAGTGCAGTGGTGGAGGTTTTGGTAATGCAGAAGAGATCCCCGATCTATTCAGTTACATCAGCAGCTATAACAAAACCGGGTCAGCAATGTTTAGGCACTTGTACTGCGCTACTGTATATGGTGAGAATCGGTGCACACCAGTAGCAACAGGAAGCAAACAGAACAGGCAGGGAATACACAGAGACAATAGTCAAATGGCAGGCAAAGTCAGCAACAGATCGGGTCCTCAGAACAAGCAAGGTCAGTAACAAGTATACAAACCGATTCGGTAAACTAGCGATGCGGGAATAGAGGCTGAGACACACTGAGCGTTTAGCGACGCACAAGGTAGCGAAGCAAAGAGAAGCAAACATTTGGCAGGCTTGACTTCACTCTGCTCCGCAGCGTGTCTACACTACATTACGTTTGCTTCCCACCGCACTGGACAGGAATCCACTAACTAAATTAAAATGTACACACAAAACCGTTTTATTTTCACAAAGCACATGTTATATAGGCAAAAAAATTCTACTGAATAAAATACATAAAAAATTACTGTTAATTTAATAGGAATAGTATAAAAATATAAAAAAAGGTAACCCCTTATCATATATATTATAGGGACACGGAGCGCTGTGTATAGAGTAGGGATGCATTGATACCACACACAGACATATATGTATATATCAACATGCAGACCTATATATACGTATATATCAACACGCATATATATATATACACCCATCCACAGACCTCAGACCATATATACACATGGGGGTGGCATGTGGACAATCTCAACTAAATGTGCCCCCGCCCATTTGGCTGATCCCTCCAGAAGAAATGTTGAACCTGACAGAGCAGAGAATATATATATTATTCTCTGCTCTATCGGGTTCAACATTATCTGCTGGAGGGATCAACCAAATGGGGGCAATTAGTTGCCAATATGTGTGTGTAATACAAGTCTGGATATATATATTTATAATATAGATATATATCTTATCTATATATATATATATCATACCTGCCCTTACCTTCCCCTATAAATTTGCTAAAAATATACACACAAAAAACAAACCACTGCCTAAAAAAAGGTTTTATTCTATGTTCCCGGGGACATTTAAAAATGTCCTTGGCTTTAATTTTTTTTAGAAATGTGTCACCTTACCTTAGCCTGGTAGTCAGTGGGGGCTCCCTGGATCCTGGTTGTGGGGGCGGTCTGCCGTGGCCACAGGTGCAGTGGCACCCTCCCTGTGCTGCCTGTCTCTGCCACATGCACCCGGGTGGCTAGGCCGCACAGTCGCAGCTCTGTCATCTCATGCTGCTCAAGGGGATTCTTGGGAGGCTGCTGCAGGCTGCCCTCTACAGTGCCTGATTAGAGGGCCGTGTCTGCCTGATGTTTAGTAAAAAGAATGTATTATCCCATAGGCTTCAATGTTAAAAATATTTAGTTTTTAATTAAATATCTAATAAACTGTTGCTTATAATATTCTGCAGTAAAAAGTCTCTTTAGTTCTAGATTTTTTAGTATTTTTTAAGCATTTTTTATACTTTTTTCAAATTATTATTTTTTTTCGAACTTTTGGCGAACGTCCCAAAAAGTTCGAAGTTCGCGAACTGTCGAACGGCCGATGTTCGATGCGAACTCCTAACAGATCGAACCGAACAGCTCATCACTACCTCTGAATTATCAATTTAAAGTAGTGATTGACCCCAGAACAAGAATTGGGTATTGAAAGGATTGAGTTATATTACCATTATTTTGCTGCATCATTTATAAATGTTAATACTTATAATAAATTATTTTTATTACGCATTGATATAAAACGCATGATTTGTCTTTACTGCGTCAAATATGAAAGAGTGACGTTTGTCACAGTGATCAAAAAGATGACCCAGACTAATCACTGAAGGCTGTCAGAATGTGTATCCTCTCAGTGGCCCTTTATGGCAGAGCTATCAAGGAAAGCTTCCCATACATTAACTGTCATTTCAGAATGACTGCAGAAAGCAATCCCTTAAGCTTCCAATGATATCTTCCTGACAGACTCCTAATCTCTTCAAATTGTTGGAAAGAGCTTCATTAAATCAGCCTGTCAGCAATCCTAGTTCTTCTCACTGCTGTAATTCAAACAGAATCACTCGGAACTAGTGATCCCTTAGAAAACACAACATGTATGCCTTATGCTACTATTGAACAATGTCACAGCATTTAGCATTCCTTTTGCACACATTGTCTTGAAGCAATGATAAATCTTTTAAATATTTACTTACTAAAATTATTTTCCACTTTCTACACTCTTCCTAACAATTTTATTTTTGGCTGTATATAAAAAAGTTCTATATATATATTTTTATAAAGTATTTTACCAGGAAGGATACATTGAGATTTCTCTCGTTTTCAAATATGTCCTGGGTGGCGATTATGTACCGTTAGGTGTCTTGCCCAAGGACATTTACTGGAGAGGTGCTCTTGCCGGGATTTGAATCTGTCTCCACAGTTATAGAGCAGGAATGTTACCTCTACTCCATCCAGTATATTTATATACATACTGCATATGGGGAATTTAGCACATGAGCTCTGTGAAGAAGTTCTCTGAATTGCTTGGAAGTGTAAATGACTTCTGCAATAATAAACTTTATTATTTGCAGTGTGGAGGCTTTTAATCTCACTTTTTGCCCTCCATCATAACTTAAATGAGTATTGATTTTCCCTAGGGGTAAAGCATTAACCACTTCAATGCGATGGACGCGCTCAGCGCGTCCAACCGCATTGGTACTTGGCTGCGGAGGACGCGCTGAGCGCGTCCTCCCTTTGCAGCCCGCGATCAGCCGGTATTCCGGCTGATCGCTCGGCCCCCCGGTGCGGACTGACATCATCGATGTCAGCCCAACCTCCGGGACCCCGGCGGGCACGATAGGCGTCATCGCGCATGCGCGATGACGTCTATTTCAGGCACCCCCGCCATTGCAGGGAAGGTGCCTGAAGGGCCTTCGGACCCCCCCCCTCCCCATCCGTGCGGGCCAGCGATTAAAGGCAGGCACCGCCTGGAAGGGCACAGCCTGCCCTTCCAAGCGGCGGCTGTCTTTAACCCCTAGGGGGCTGGATCGCGATATGGCGCTAACATGCGCCGTATCGCGGTCCCCTCCCGGAGCTGGCCGACATCTTGGATGTCAGCCAAGCTTCCGGGATATCCCCCTAATGACTGGCGTCATCGCGCAGAGCGTGATGGCGCCAGTTTTTAAATTAACCCCTTGCTGCCACCTATAGTGGAGATAGGGGGTTCCAATGAACCCCCTATCTCCCGATCCGTGACAGCTAGGGGTTAATGTTTACTATCATTGGAACGGCCAGAGCGTGGCCTTTCCAATGATACCAAACATGACCATGTAAAAAGTAAAAAAATTAAATTTAAAAAAAAAAAAAAAAAAATTAAAAATGTTTTTTTTTTTTTTTTTTAGATTTATTAGTGCAACAATATTGTTCCCATTTCAATTATAATGTGAACAATGATGCTGCACTAATGATTTTTTCTATGGGGGGGCGTTTGCTAAAAAACACGAATTTTCCCCAAAAAAAGTAACGATTCCTCATTTCTAATTTTTTTAACAAGCACACCCCATAGAAAATATAACCGCAAATGATCGCATTTTAAAATGTGAAAAAAAACACTTTACACATTGTAAATTATTTAAAATTCAAATTTTATTGCATTTTTTGTTATAATATACAGACATGACATAACGTATACATATAATAATGACATATTATGAATCTGCACAGTCTGCCGGAAAGAACGATATATAATATGTCTGGGTCATTTGTTAAAATATGGCTTCAAAACGCATTTAAACATGATGAGCGAAACCGGTAAAAATTAGCTCAGCACAGAGGTGGGAAAAGGCTCAGCAGCGAAAGGGTTAAACTGCAACTGGATATGGTCTATCTCCTGCTGATGAGATAAGCTGTACAGAAGTGGCTGTGACTTGTTGCATAAACTTGACCTTTGCTGGGGGGAAAAAAGCCATCTAGTTTGGCATGGCACTGAAAATAGCGTGTTGAAACAGACCCACGATGCAAAAAAGTGAGAAATTGCAAACATCATTTGCATGTCTTACCCAGAGTTCCTTGCTGCATATGTGGAATGTAGCACCTGAGCCCTATGAAGCAGTTTTCTGAATTGCTTGGATGTGTAAATGACTTCTGCAATAATAAATTTTTTATATACTGTATGTACGTATATATGTAGTATATAATTGGTACATAAATATCTCAAATACAGAATATATATAGAATATACATATTTAGAAAATGTATGCATATGTCGCAACCCTAATCAATGAATCTTTAGAGACAGGATACATACCCAAACTCTGGAAGACTGAGAGGGTGGTACCTATCCATAAAAGTGGTGACAATACTTTGGTATGCAGCTACCATCCGATATCATTTGTCCCTGTTATGTCGAAAAATTTGGAAAATGTGTCTACACTCAATTATGTTATTATTATCAATATTCAAACTACTTAACCCCAGATCAATCAGGCCTTCGTCCAAATCATTTAACTACAACTGCTCTTTTAAAGGTTTGCACTGATATCCAAGCTGGCATGGAACAAGGAAACCTAACTGGAGCCATCTTCATTGGTTTTGCCAAGGCCTTTGACAGAGTAGACCATGGCATCCTATTACAAAAACGTAAAACATCCGGTATTGGTGATCGCACGCTAACCTGGTTTCGATCATATGTATCCGATTGATCGCAAATGTGTCCATTTCTGGAAGCTCCTCCCTCCCCCTTCAAGTCACATGCGGTGTACCCCAAGGCTCAATACTCGGCCCCCTGCTAGCCACAATATTCATCAATGGTTTGACCAACGTCTGCAAAGCCTCAACTGTACACATGTACGCAGACGACACTGTAATCTATACCAGCAACCCAAATCTCCCGCAGCTGGAGGCCGTGCTGCAAGAACAATTCACAGAGGTAGAAAAGTGGATCGAAGAGAACAACCTCATTAGCGATTGGTATCTTGCACTTTTCAGCGTGAGGTTACTGTACTTTGCGCTCCCTATGTTTAACAAGGGGAGCGCAAAGAGTTAATTAGCGTTAGAATTACAATGTACTAATGCTAATTACCACCCAGCTGCGGTTAACCCAAAAGTTAACCACAGCCTGGACCTGGTGCTAACGGATCCCGCTGCTGCAGAATCCCCCAGCACCAGCAGAACCCCACCCCCAAATAAATCACATACTCACCTTCCATCCCACAGCAAGGACCGCGGCTCCAACCACTTCCTCTGTCCGTCGGGAGTAGGAAGAGACTGGGGGAAAAAGTCCCACAGTCTACCTCTGCAGATCACTACGCTGACCTGCCAGATCTCGCGAGGCAGGTCATATGCCCAGCAGAGCAGAAACTCAATGGAGTCCATAGGACTCCGTTGAGTGGATGCTTGCGGCTCCGTCTAGAGCTGTCATGCACATCCCGGGGCTTAGCGCTGGATTACGATGTGGCAGCTTTTCTAGTGCCTACCCAGAATTCCTTGCTGCATATGGGGAATGTAGCACTGGAACTCTGGGATGCAGTTCTTTGAATTGCTTTTATGTGCAAGTGGCTTCTGCAATAATAAACATAACCAATTATAGAATGGAGGCATTTTATCTCACTTTTTGTCCTCCACCACAACCCTTGTAAACACACACACACACACACACACACACTATATTTTGCAGTATGGCAACTTTCCATGTGAAGCTATTACAATTGTTAACCATTCCACTACCAAATTTGATAAATTCTATATTTCCATTATAATTACCATAAACCTTTTCCAAGTTTCTTCTTATATATCAAAACTGAAGTAAGAGTTGCGCTACGCCATGGCGGAGACCCCCAAAAAGAATCAATCACAAGACTGTGTTGGTCTTTCAGAGAAGTCTGGCCTTCCTTGTTAAGCCAGATCTATTTATTAAAATTCACAGAATTTATAGCCAATCAGTGTACAGATACATTACAACATCAAAGTTTAGCCACTCAGTTAACTTATTACCATATATGGTTCACAAGAAATCTTTTTCCTATCTTCCCGCTTCTGCGCACATTTTCCTGCACTGAACATAACAGGAAAATCGGCCACAGCTCATATCCTATAGAAGGAGCAACTGTCTATGCAGAATTGACACTAACAAAATGGAG
Source organism: Leptobrachium leishanense (assembly GCA_009667805.1). Lineage (NCBI taxonomy): Eukaryota > Metazoa > Chordata > Amphibia > Anura > Megophryidae > Leptobrachium > Leptobrachium leishanense. The sequence continues at coordinate 23,405,083 of CM019063.1, read as the reverse complement.
GGGGGGGAATTTCACAGCCCATTTTATAAGAACAGGCTTTTCAAGACAAAATATTTATTATATTTTACAGGAAATTAAAATCTAACAAAAATGAACAAATTAATTTTTTTTATCTCAGAACACTTTCTGTGCAAAATCCTATTTTTTATCCTGTATTTAATTGCTTCCTTTGCATTCAATGTTTCCAATAAATGTTATGATAACAATTCCCCCCCCCCTTTAGCACTTAGTAGTGAAGGGATTAAAATCGCCTTCTAGATTTATTAGGACACTATAGTAATACTACTATCTACTGTAAACACGCCAGTTGGATTCTACAGTACATTAAACACACAGGATTTTAAGCTGAACCACCATATTGTCCTATAAATCCTGCTGGTGAGTTTTAATGCACAGTATTATCCCATTGGTAGATATACTGTGGATGCAAATCCCAATGGTGTGTTTAATGTTAATACTGATCTTGCTGTTGGTTCTTACATTTACTATAATTCCTGCTGTGCATTTACTGTTAATATTAACCCCTTCACTACCAAGTGATTTTCCAAAAAAATATTGACAGGAACCAGTGGTTTTTTGAAAAATAATTTTTAATTACCTATACAGTAAAAAATATTTGGATATATTTAAAGTGTATTTCTTACTGTAATAACCTATTTGGCAGGCAGATGTCGCCATCTACTGGCCAAATGAATTTCCAGCACTTTGAGCTGCAGCTCGTGGTTCCCTGTATTGGCTGCTGAAAGCCGATATGTCAGGGCATTCTTCAACCAATTTTACACTGATTTAGCACCACAGGCATTATGTCCACAAGGCTAAAACTGCGGGGGCACCTTCTGCAAGCCAAAAGCAAATTAAATTTGTTTGCAGCAAACAAGTTTCATTTTCTTTTACCCTCCAGCACTGCAGATCGAGATAACGAGATAGTGTGACCTGATGGTGCAAGATAGCGTCCGTTTCAATTATTCTTATGGATTCCTGGAGCAGAGAACACCCGTGGCACTTAGCGCTGCTGGTGTTATCATTTAACATTTCTAAAGCCACTGAGATAACGGCTCTGTCATAAAACGGGTGACAAATGGCAGGCGCTAGCATTTGCCGTTTAACACCAACCTTAGAAAAGGGCCTGTGATCTTTAGGAATGGAAGCCCAGAGTCTACATGCAACACAGCAGTCATTCTCAAATTATGCTGTTGAGGTCAGACTGTACAGACATAATAACTATGGATTGCACCAACAGAGTGTAGGTACATGTTGCTGTCAGGACTACTGCAATCAAATAATATGTGCTGCAAAGCACCAACAGTGACATGCATAGGTCAGCTATGTTAGTATCTTCAACCTTCAAAAATGAACAGACTAGGCTAAAGTAGGTGTTGGGGGCACTGTAGAGTTTCTGTAGTATTTTCCCCACCTTTTTAGCTTATCTTTACACCAGCACTGCAGACTTTCTTTGAACTTTTCCAAGTATAGAAAAAGGGTACCTCCAGTACCCTTTTTCTATGCTTGTTCAGGATTTACTACCCTCCTGGTTGGATGTACAAGAGGGAATTGCCTCTTTAGCAGCAGCTGAGTATACTCTCTATATTTTCTTAAAAAACTTTTTTGGGTATTGTGGATACCCAACCCCATACAAATTCTTTCTTTGAACTTTTCCAAACTGATGACTCCTCCTCTGGTGATCACCATGTGCTCTACCAGTGGACACAAAGCGAATCATGTGTCTCTCAGTGGTTCTATAAAACCTGTGCAAAGCTGATCGTAAACCCCAGAAGACTGTAAGAACTGTTTGACAGACTCCCAGGCAGAAGGAAGACCTCCTTTTTGGTGGACTACCACAAACCCCAGGGACATCAAAGGGGGAAAGAGGATGGCACTCATCCCACCATGACCATTTAACCCCTTAAGGACCGCGGACGTACCATGTACGTCACGGCCGCGGGTCTCTTTTAGACCCGCTGACGTACATGGTACGTCCTGCGGTCTTTTGAGCGCTGGAAGCGTTCGGATCGCTTCCAGCAGCTCAAACGCCATTACAGGCTGGCTGGGAGTCCAGGCATCCATGCAATGGTGGTTAGAAGTGCCGGGGCCCCTTGTGATCGCTCCCCGAGAGCGAGCAACATCTGGTTTCACCAGAAAGGTGCCCCGCACTTCTACAGAGCGCTGGAAGCGATCGGTATCGCTTCCAGCTGCTCTGAGTATATTGCAGGGATGCCTCGACATCGAGGCATCCTTGCAATATGTTTACCTGCCGCCGGTCCGCTCAGTGATCGCTCCCCCCGAGCGATCACTTCCGGTAGCGGCAGGAAGTACTGAGTGCCACGAGGTATCGTAGCACTCAGTACAAAAACGATCACATAAGGGATCAGGTGCTCTGCTGGGTGCCTCGAGGGATCAAGGCACCAGCAGACTAAAAAAAAGTGTAAAAAAGAAAAATAAAGTAAAAATAAATGAATAAAAATTAATAAAATAAAATAAAAGTGACAGCCAAGATGGCGTTGCCCTTCTAAGGGCAGGGTCATCTCGGGGCTTGTGTGGGATGTTCCTAGCCTGCCTCATCAGAGAGGCAGGCTAGCAACATCCAATCAGAAGTTAGAAAAAATCTAAATAAAATTTCTAATTTGTCAGGTCAGGTCAATATTTTGTAAATATTGGCTCTGACCTCTGTGATTCTCCCTCCCTCTCCTCACTTGTGTTTTGGTGAGCGAGAGAGAGAGATCAGATTTGACAGGTTAGAGATTTCAGGTAGATTTAGTGAGATTAGAAAAATTGAGGCAGATTTAGAGAGATTTTAGGGAGATTTAGAACAATCGAGGCAGGTTTAGAGGGATTTAGAGAGATTTAGGTGTTTATTTGTATTTTCTTGTGAAACCCAACGGTTCTTCTAAGAACCCACAATCCGCTTATATATATATAATAATTATAAAATTTTATAATCTATTATATATAATGTCTGAGAGGGTGTACAGCGCCGAGGAGGCATATGCCATCCTGGCATCAGAATCTGAAGCATCTGCGTCGGACTCCGACCCAGATTTTGACCCTGCTAGGTGCTCAGATATATCAATAGATACATCATCTACGCTGGCTGATGTATCTCCTAGTGATGTTTCTTATGCAGATCCTGGGCCACCACCTGCCAGCAGGAGACGCACAGCTCCAGCTGAGGAGTGGGTAGTGCCTCATCGCCAGAGGCCAGATATCCCTCCTTTCACGGCAAATCCTGGCATCAATATTGATGTTGCAGGATTTACCGCCACACAGTTTTTGCAGGTGTTTCTGGGGGATGATTTGTTGGGCCACATTGTTGCCCAATCAAATCTGTATGCCAACCAGCATTGTGCTGCAAAGCCAGACTCCTACTTGGCAAGGCAGCAATGGACCCCGCTAGATGTGCCAGAATTTCTGAAATTCTGGGCACTTACTATGCTGATGGGCATCATAAAGAAGTCCTCAATTCGCTCCTACTGGAGCAGTAGCCCCATCTGCTCTACCCCCATTTACCCCCAATCAATGTCACGTAGAAGGTATGAAAACATTTTGCGTTTCATGCACTTCAGTGACAACAGCCTGTGCCCCCCTAGAGAGCATCCCCAGTTTGACAGGCTGTATAAAATCCGCCCCCTGATTACCCACTTCACCGCCAGGTTTGCAGAGGCTTATACACCTGGAAGGAATATCTGCGTGGATGAATCCCTAATGAAATACAAGGGAAGGCAGGGATTCAAGCAGTATATTCCTTCCAAACGCTCCAGGTATGGAGTGAAGGTGTATACGCTCTGTGACAGCGAGAGTGGGTATACTCAGGCCTTCCGGGTGTACGAGGGAAAGGATAGTAGCCTTGACCCTCCAGGTTGCCCAGAACACATGGGAACCAGTGGCAAGATTGTGTGGGACCTACTTTTTCCCCTGATAAACAAAGGGTACCACTTGTATGTTGATAATTTTTATACAGGTGTCCCTTTGTTCAAGCTGCTGTATTGTTTTGATACAGTAGCATTCGGTACTATTCGCAAGAACTGCGTAGGTTTCCCAGCACAGCTTGCCCACACCCGGTTAAAAAGGGGGGGAGACCTCAGGCTAGGGTCAGACGAGCGTGATTTCTACGGACTGTACGTCCATGCACACGGACGTACGTCAGTACGGAAGACGCAGTAGTGGCCACACAGTCCGTTTATTCACGGACGTATATTTTGACGAATGTAGGAGAGAAAATAAAATAAAAAGCAAAACCATTTTGTCCGTGAAAAATACTGGACGTATAACCGTCTGACCACGTTCCATCACTCACACAAAAAGCTATGCGGACGTTGCAGACGCAGCACACTTTGTGCGGCCGTTCTAGGAGTTGTACGTTCTTGCCTGCCTTGCGTCTGTGGGCCGCGGCCATTGTGCGTCCGCAGTTCAGTGGGGACGTACTTCGTGTGTCGGCCTCCGATGGGCTTTCTGTCATGCTATCACGGACGTACTTTTAGGCACAATCACGGACGTGAACACAACGCTCGTCTGACCCCAGCCTCAGCTCTGCGCCAAGAGGAGCTGTTGGCGGTCAAGTACAGAGACAAGAAGGATGTATACCTTCTATCCATCATCCACTCTGAGAGGTCTGTGGAGGTCTCTGTACGTGGCAGAGCTGAGCGGATCAGGAAGCCAGTGTGCATCAAAGCCTATAACCGGCATATGGGTGGGGTTGATCTGGCAGATCAGCTGCTCCAGCCCTACCAGATTATGCAGAAGTCAAGGGCCTGGTACAAAAAGGTTGCAATTTACCTGATGCAAATTGCAACCCACAATGCCTTTTTGCTCTGCAAAAAGGCAAACCCCAGAGTGACGCTGTCCTTTTTACAGTTTCAGCTCCAGGTCATTTCGGGGTTTTTGTACCAGGATGCACCTGCTCCCCGGGCGGTGATGGGGACAGAGTTGGGGCTACACATTTTATTTTTTAAAATCCCCCCTACTGAGGGCAAACAGAAACCCCAAAAAAGATGCAGGGTGTGTTTCAAGAGGGGGCAGAGGAGAGACACAATCTTTTACTGCCCAGAATGCCCTGGACAACCCAGTCTGTGTCTTGGGGACTGTTTCAAGGTATATCACACTGTGCGTGATCTGTGATTTTTTTTCCTTTCTATTTTTTCTTACAGTCTAGTTAGTTAGTTCAGTTAAGTTTTTTTTTTCTTTTACTGCACCAGACTTTTACATTTTATTCCTACATTTTTATGTTCTACAATTGGTGCTGTATTTTGCCAAAATCTTGGCACACCTATGCATGGGGGGCATGGGTGTACTCAGGAAACCTTGCAGAAAACAACCTGGAGAGTTTTCATGCAGTAACCGACAACAGTGTCTCCTAAATCACAGTCCAAATCTAATGTGGGCGTAAAAATAAAAAATTGAAAAATTACAGCCACACACCTTCTCAAATGTTTTGGGCTAAAACCGTTGCATACATGGCATCAAAGCACTCCATATGCAATACCTTGGGGTGTCAACTACGGATGAGCTGAACACCCCCCGAGTTCGGTTCGGACCCGAACCCGAACTTTCCAAATGTTCGGATCTGAACCCGAACCCAAACTCGAACTCAATACAAGTCAATGGGGCTGAAAATTCGGTTTTTAGAGTGCCCTCCAAGAGGGCATATATGCTAGATATTTGCCATAAAAGGTGTATGGGGGTCCGGGTAGTGCCCTGGGGAAACAAAGACAAATTTTTTTAAGAAAAACATTTTTAAAGGGACAGTGAGTTTTCCATGAAATAAGGGTTAAAAATAAAAACGAAAAATTCCTTCAAATATCGTGCCTAGGAGGTCCCCATAACCTGCCTGTGAAGTGGCAGATTTCTAGGATGTATAGAAATATGTAAAAAACAAAAAATGACATTTCAAATGACGGTAAATGCTTTTCCTTTAATCTATCCATAAACAACTGCTTGGGGCGGCAGTCTGTATGACAAGAGGAGACATTTTCGGACATGCAGAAAAAGTTTACTGATTTTTTGGCGGTGAAAAGCAGGAGAATGACTGGAGAATGGAAAATTCTAGACCAAATAGCCGATTTGGAAAGTGAGATAAATGGGTGAATTTTTCTGGTTTGGCTATTTTGACCTAGAATTTTCTCTTCAGTCATTCTCCTGAGTTTCACCTTTCTCTGAATAACCCTGTCAGGGTTATTCAGAGAGCGGTGAAGAGCAGGAAAATGACTGGAGAATGGAAAATTCTAGGTCAAAATAGCCAAACCAGAAAAATTCTCCCATTTAGGCTAGGGTCAGACTAGCGAATTTGTAACGTGCGTTTAGCCGCACTAAATCACGGCCGCACTAGCAGCAAATGACGGGCAATGACGGCTAATATACGAAGTACGGTCGCACAAAAGTCTGGCTGCGCAACGCAAGTGGAAAATTAACGCATTTTTTCGAGAACGCAGAACCGCTAGTACGGGCGTACAGAGTGCGCTGCGTCCACTAGCGGCGTGTGTGCGTGATCTGGAGATGTCAGACCCTGCTCATGTCCGACCAACATAACGTCCAGACACCCAAAGTTTCCTGGTTTGGATCCTTAAAAAAAATCACGCACAAAAATGCGCATCGTATGACCGTTTTCGTGCATTCCGTGAAAAAATACGGCAATGCGTTCGGACACACTTTTTGACTGTCACTGCGAAAAAAGCGTTAGTCTGACCCTAGCCTTTTCTCACTTTCCAAATCGGCTATTTGGTCCAGATTGTTTTCTTTTCCTGCCATTCTCCTGGTTTTCACCTTTCTCTGAACAACCCTGAGAGAGAGGTGAAAGCCAGGAGAACTGGCAGGAGAAGAGAACAATCTAGACCAAATAGCCGATTTGGAAAGTGAGATAAATGGGAGAATTTTTCGGGTTTGGCTATTTTGACCTAGAATTTTCACTTCTCCAGTTATTCTCCTGCTATTCACTGCTCTCTAAATAACCCTGTGAATGTTTAATCCCGAGGTGAGAAATAACATTGCTTTAGATGTTAAAAGCGGGAAATGAGGAAATTTTGTATTTTTTCTACATCATCGTGTTTGGTCTCATTAGAAAGGCAGCATATTAGAGGAGAGAAATTAACACTTCTCAAAAGCAGACACCACACCCCTCAGTATAGTCTACATACATACAAAGTATCAAATTCATTAGAACAGACTAAAAACACCTGGTGTTTATGCCCGTTTGTGAACAGAGGTCATTTAGAGTTGAGAATCTATGCACGTACACATTAGTTTTTAATTCAATATGTAATAAACCGTTGCTTATAATATTATGCAGTAAAGAGTCTCTTCGTTTCTAGATTTTTTAGTATTTTTTTAAGCATTTTCTATACCTTTTTCAAAATTTCCTTTTTTTTTCGAACTCGAACCGAACACACCCAAAAGGTTCGAAGCTCGCGAACTTTCGAACAACCAAAGTTCGGGCCGAACTCCGAACCGTCCGAACTGAACAGCTCATCCCTAGTGTCAACATGTCAAATATAAACAATTTTCTGGCAATAATTCAAACTGGGGTATGCGGTAGACCCAAAACCAAAGATAGGCCTATCTGAGGAAATAAACTCAATTTCAACTCCAATGGCAAAGTCATAAAACTTGTATTTGAACCTTCCCAAAATCCTGGCAAACCTATGCATGGGGGCATGGGTGTACTCAGGAGACCTTGCAGAAAACAACCTGCAGAGTTTTCATGCAGTAACCGACAACAGTGTCTCCTAAATCACAGTCCAAATCTAATGTGGGGGTAAAAATCTGAAAATCGAAAAATTACCGCCACACACCTTCTCAAATGTTTTGGGCTAAAACCGTTGCATCCATGGCATCAAAGCACTCCATATGCAATACCTTGGGGTGTCAACATTTCAAATATAAACAATTTTCTGGCAATAATTCAAACTGGGGTGCGCGGTGGACCCAAAACCAAAGATAGGCCTATCTGAAGAAATAATCTCAATTTCAACTCCAATGACAAAGTCATAAAATTTGTATTTGAACCTTCCCAAAATCCTGGCAAACCTATGCATGGGGGGCATGGGTGTACTCAGGAGACCTTGCAGAAAACAACCTGCAGAGTTTTCATGCAGTAACCGACAACATTGTCTCCTAAATCACAGTCCAAAACTGATGTGGGTGTGAAAATGAAAAATTACCACCAAACAGTATCCAATTTGTTTGGAGCAAATGGTTGCATCCATGGCATAAAAACACTCCATTTACAATACTTTGGGGTGTTAGCTTACCAAATATATGCACGTTCATGGCAATAAAAAAAATTGGGGTAGGTAAAAAGGCCCCTAAAAAGAAGATAAGCAAAGAAGATATGTCAAATTAGAAAAATGACAAGCACATGTCAGAAGATTGGCGTAGCACCCCAAAAACAACAGAACAAATCTATATATGGGTGGTATCACTTTACTCAGAAGATGTTGCTGAACATATTTTGGGGTGTTCTTTGGCAGTAACCCATAACTGGATTTGACAATTCATGCTAAAGTACAATGTGTGTGAAAAAATAACACAAAAAGTGACTACCTGAAAGTTTGACAAAGAGCTAGTGCATGGAAAGTGTTAAAATACAACTCTTTGAAGTACCCTAGGGTGTGCCCTTTCTAAAAATATATGGTTTGATGGGGTAAATTACTTTGGCCGGCTTCAAAAATGACCCAAATAGGACATGGGTGCATGATGACGAAATGTGAAAATTCCAAGTTGGAAAACTGAAATGTGCACCCCCGAAATAAGGCCTATTAGCCCCCAAATGACCCGACATACCTATACATGGGTGGTATCAATTTACTCAGAAGATGTTGCTGAACATATTTTGGAGTGCTTTTTGCCAGTAAACCTAAAGTTCACAGTACATATATTCTTAAATTGCATTAAAAAAAAAATCACCAAAATTTTTTTTTTTCCTCAAACTTTGGCATAGATTTGTGGTAAAATGGTTTGCATGGAAAGAGTCAAAATACCCCAAGTTTAATACCTTGATTTGTGTACTTTAAAAAATATGTATATGTGGAGGGTTATTCAGCAATTAGTGACAGATATTAGTGTTACAATGTCACTATCACTACTTTTAAAAGTAAACCCTTTGGAAATGGCAAAGTGCTACTTTCACTTATTGTTGCATAAAATAAGGAGAAAAGCGAGGAATATGTAAACATTGGGTATTGCTAAACTCAGGACTAAATTTAGAAACTACTAAGGAATTAAATTTTTTTGACAGTTGTTGATACATAAGAAATTTTGGGGTCAAAGTTCAAAAAAGTGGTGTTTTTTCAATTTTTTTGTCATATTTCACAATGTTTTTTATAGTAAATTATATGAAATGATGAAAAAATGGTATCTTTATAAAGTCCATTTAATGACGAGAAAAACAGTGTAAAATATGTGTGGGTTGCATAAACGAGTAAGAGGAAAACTTGACGTAAACACAAACAGCACAGACACTTAAAAACAGCAGCGGTCACTAAAGGACGGATTTGTGTAAAACCGCCCGGTCACTAAGGGATTAAATTCAATAAAATGATTGTGGTGCCTACATTGTCCTTTTACAACCTCCTGCCATTATTACACACACAAACATATATTTTATACATCTAACTTTAGAAGAGCATCCAGTGTGCTTCTGAAATCTGATGCATGTTGATTTTTTAAATAATATATCTGATGCAGAATATATACAAAATGTACATGCATTGAGATGTAGAAAGTCTAGGGAAATGCAAAGATTGCCCTAGAGTGATTTGTTTGTGGTAAATAAGATCTTGGCTCCAGACAGCCTTCAGGCAGGCTGCAAGGTATCTCAGGGATTGTGAATTTCATACCTTGTATGACTACTATACATGATTTTACAAGGTTAAGTGAGGAGAAAGACACAGAAAATTAATAACATATACAATCACTTTCCTGGCTATGAAAAGGTTGAAACAGTATGAAAGAAAGAGCCCCAAACCACTATTTTACGTAAAATGGATAGCTCTTCCGTTATCTGTGAAAGGGCACAGAAACCTGAGCTGTACCATTTTCTTCAAAATGCATATTTCAATCCAAGAGGTCATAAAAGGGAGATTATTTTGTTAAAATGAGAATTCATAAGAGACAATGGGATATCTCTATCTAGTACCAACTGCAGAATTCAAGCATGACTGCTATATAATTTAAATCAAAGACTGGAAATTGAATTTTATGTGCGTTTAGAGACCCATGCGATTCACTATTAATGATGACATACTTTCTTACATATCAGTTTCCAAGAAAAGTGGCTTCTTTGATTAAAAAAAACAGAGTGCTTTAAATAGAAATTACATAGTGAGCTATTTGCATTTCAAGTAACTCCAGTCTTCATCATGTTCACTATTAAAGAGTCCCATAATGGTTATTATGGTACAGTTAGCTTAATTGGTGGTACAATTATCCACTGAGATGCCAGCCCTCTGAAACATGGTCATATTACAGGAATTATTAGTGGAGTCTCATTTCTGCTAAATATCTGCAAAGATCTCAGCTGGTCATAGGGACTAAGGCCGAGTGCACACTAGCGCACTCAGAGTGGAAGTAACATCCGCGAGAGTTGACGTTGCTTCCACTCGACGCCCACCTGCCCCCCCTCAGCGCTTCTATGGAGGATCGCGCTTTGCAGCTCCGTCGAGGTGCATCCTAGCGCATCGACGGTGAGGATCTCTAGGTCGTGCGCGCACAAGCATGTGACTGGCCTCAACGCTGCGATGGACGCCGGTAAGTGCGTTTTAACGCACATACTGTGCGCAGAAGAATACGCTAGTGTGCACCCAGGCCTTACCAGTATCTCATTTAATATGTAATTTTAACTTGATCCTATAAGAGCATGGGGATCTCAAACTCTGCCCTCCCAAGATGATAAACTAAAATTCCAATGATTCTCTGCATATCTCGGACGTTCAGAGATTTCTAAAAATTGTAGGACACCAACAAATGGAGTGCCACCGAATAGTTCAGAAATTAAAGACAAGTTGGACATGATGGTAGTGACTTGTATAATTCGTCAAGCTGAACTCCTTCACTATCAAGTGATTTTCCAAAAAAACAGGTACCAGTGTTTTCTTAAAAAATAATTAATTATTCAGTAAGAAAAGTTTGGGCATATTCCCAATGTATTTCGCACTGTAATAACATATTTGCCAGTAGATGGTGCCATCTATTGCGAAATTGAGTTGCAGCTGTTACAGTTGCAGCTCGTGTTCCGTGCATTGGCTCCTGAATTTTCAATGTCAGGACATTCAGTTAGCCAATTTTACAGTTATAGCTCTTTGGGGGCATCTTGTGGAGACCAAAAGAAAAATAAATTAGTTTGCAGGAAACAAATTTTATTTGCTTTTAGGATGCAGATCGAGATATCTCGATATCGTGCACCAGATGGTGCCTTTGAAGCCTGAGATATCGCAATCTCAGTAGTCATGGGTTAAACAAAATTTGTGATGTGATTCATCACATTTGTGATGTTGGTTCAAACTTTTACACTAACAGTCATTAACTCGCACGTACATTATCAACATTGCAATAGAGGACAGTACATCAAAAGCAGTGCATAGTCTCAAAAGTTGAAACTATCATGGGTTATTTAATTCTTCTTTTATTGTTATTGATCATAAACGTTGACCACTAATTGCACAGTGGACAATGCTCACCAATTGCTACTTGCCTCTACTGACTGGCTCATGTCTGCCTAATACTCTGCTGTCTAAGCTCAGCCTCTTCTTCCAACAGCCTTTATATTCTCTTTCAGTTTCCAGATATACAATGTTCAATTTGTTCATCTTAACCCCTCATGGACCTAGGTATTTTTGCTTTGGTGCCTTAAAGACGAGAGCAGGTTTGCCACTTTTGTTATGTACATGTTCACCTGCGATTTTCCGCTTTCTTTTTGTACCCCCACATATTATATACCGTTCTGTAGAGCCCAGATACAGCTTTTATCTATGTTCTCAGCTTTTTTTTAAGGTTTAATATATATTTATATCTAATCATTTTACATAACAAATTCAAGGAAAATGCAGAAACATTTTATACAAAATTTCACAGTCATAAAATAATTTATATGCAAATGGTTAATTTTAAAATGAAAACTCAGAACAGATTCTGAGATTTGTACTGAATATGGGAATACCTTACATATCTTGAAGGTCTGTTTTTTTTTACTTTTATACTTCACAGACAACTGGAGGTGTATAAGCAGTTTTAATGCTGAAAGGATGTCACAGAAACTGCCTGCCCAGTAGCCCAACAATTTACTTCTGCTGATCTACTTGGCTTGTTAGGCAGTTAGCAACAATGAAAACTGCTTTTTCGAAGCACTATGCAAATCAGAATGGAGATTACATTGCATGATGGTCGACACCACTGCTGGACAACAAATTTGTGCAATGCATGATGGCATAGACCGTTATGCTTCCTGTAAGTGGTGTGATATAGCCACTGGACACAGGGATCAGTGCTTCATATTTTTCCTTATGCGGAGCCTAACTAAATATTCAGTATTCCTGGTAAAATCCTTTATAAATAAATAAATAAATAATATTGTGCGGCTAAGCCACTTACCAATAAGCAAAAATAAAATGTACTTTACTTTGGCTTCAGGATTTAGTTTCCTTCCCTGCTGCACCCAGCACCAAGACTGCCCTCTCAGAAGTAACCACATCTCCTATAAGGACAAGGTCCTAATTAGGCATCAGCAGTGAGTAAACCCTATAGGAGGAAAAGGGCTTTCTCCATTTGGCCAGCTACTAAACCTGTGGTCTAACACCCTTCCCCTTATCCCACTGTCACAGTGATTAAGGCTAGTGATCTCACTTCAGCGAAGAGCGGATTGGCTAATATAGGGCTCTATTCCAATCAAGCTGAATGAATAAAGAGTGAGTCGCTGAATATAAAGGCCTCACTTATTAATTACAAGGGCTCCAGTCTTATACAGCTGAGAAGCAATCTTCCATTGGAGCTCTGCTGTTGTTCCATCTAACTGTAAATTAATGCTTTCTATGTGTTAGGATGAGTAGCACTAACGCATGCGCAGTCATAGAATAATGAAGTATTCGAAGGTCACATGTTATTCTCATCTCAAACATTTGCAAAATCATTAAACACTAATTAAAATTTAGATTACAAAATCAAATAATCACCACTGGCCCCACGATGCAGTGGCTGTCAATGTATGCTGTTTCCTCTCTGTCAGGTACTGGTATACCAGGGGACCAAGGATATGAGCCCAGGACACAATGTAAGGTAAAAACCTGAGTGAGGTTCAAACATGGGTTTAATTGTAGTTATTATTGAAATGGCAGGGCAGGAATCTAGGAATGTGGTGGTGAGGGACATGGAAGGAAAAGGGCTGGCCTGGGTAAGTTATGATGGAGAGACAGAGGCAAGGTGGACTGGAGAAAGGGCAAGACACAGAGACAGAGAGGGGAACACACCAGGAGACCTACAGGAGATATGAAACAACAAACAGGTAAGACTGGAAAAGGGCTGACTGGGTGCAGACAGGAAGAGTGAAGGCAGACGACACGGCTGGAGCCTTGATGGGAGCATGGCTGGAGGCTGCAGGCTTGAAGGGAGCACAGCAGAGGCTGAAGGCTTGGAGGGAATACAGCAAAGGCTTGGGAAACACAGTTGAGGTTTCATCAGGCGATGCTAACAGTAGCGGCGGCACTTCCATCAGTTGTTAATGCCTCCTGTACATTCTCAGTCAAGCTGCTGATATAGCCTCTCACTCATAACAGAGTAGGCAACAAGGAACCTCTAATGAATAACTGCTAGCACCATATTTGTCCATTAGCAGCCCAGACATAATATAGTCTTTTGTATGTAATAGTCGATAGCTGAGGTGCAATCGTTCTTGTTCATATATTTTAGAAAATCATTACTTAACTTCTAAGTATCAATTAAGTGTCAAGTGACGTTTTGTATATAAGACATCAAAACATAAACATGACATGACATGGCAAGTGCACCAATATCTGCTTTTGCATTACACTTCTTAATAAGATTCCTCCAAAGGACATGTGATGAGGGGGAAAGAAATGCTTTGTAAATGTAATGAACATTGCTCTGCCACTAGCGTGGTTAATGCAGTGCATAGATAACATCTGACTAAAACAGATGCTAAACATGTAAGTGTTTGAATGAGCTAATGTATGTATGTACACAGATCATTGCTTTTTTCATTAACCAAACATGCATATTTCTGTAACAAACATGTGCTATTATTATATAGACTTTTTTTTCATATCCTGTGGATGCCACTGACATTGAGTCACATCCAACTGATACAATAATACATCCAATGTTATTTCTCCTATAATTAACAGTAATACAAGGGGATTAACTCATATTTGTGTTTGGGGCCCCTAACCGTAGTCAGTTGATGTGACTAAAGGAATTTATAGGCCAGAAAAAGGCCAACCAGGGGAGAAATAGAATAACAGGTGTGCTAAGAAGGAAAGGGGAGAAGTGGGAGGGCCACCTCGAACTACTGTGTGACACTGTACCTGCCCAGAGTGTTCACGTAGCCATGAGCAGTAGACATGTGCATTTGTTTTAGTACTAAAACGATTTAGTCAGAATTTTGGGATAATTTAGTTTTCGTTTGACTCAAGAGATACGAAACTGCTCAGTACAAAAAACGAAAGAAACTAAAATAAAATGCACTACATTTTAGTTTCAGTCCTTTTTGTGATATTACATTGATGAGTGAAGGAGACCAGCAATGAGGAGCACAACATCGCAAAGCTATAGAAAAGGTTTGTATACGGAATCCTTCCTGCCCCCTACCTGAAAATCTGACAGTGAAGGAGCTCCAGAATACTCGCTCACAGCACAGACAGCCAGCACAGGAGAGGAAACCTTTACTTAACCCTTGCATGTCTATGAGGCAGACAAGATGATAAAAGCAGCTGGAGAAGGAAAACATTCAAATAAATCACACTGAAAGCTAATGACAGAGGAGGGCTGGATAGTAAAAACCCCTTTATAACAAGCAGCGCTGGGAGAAGAGAGGGACTTTATAAAATGTGTGTTATCTCCCCTCCTGCTCTGCATAATAGGGGTCTGATACATTTTATATTATCCAGGAGCACTATCCCCCTTTCCTCATCTATAATACACGTTTTATATAAAGTCCCTCTCCTCTCCCAGTGCTGCTTGTTATAAAGGTTTTTTTTACATCTGATACATTTAGTATCCATCTCTCACATTTACTCATTATGAGCCTTCAGTGTGATTTATTTGAATGTTTTCCCTGGATTTAAAGTGCTTTATTTTATTATAAAAATAAATTTGAACCAGTCATCTCTTTTCTGAGCTTTCAGACCGATTTACGTTAATATTTTCCCTCTCCCTTGCTTTTATATTCCTGTCTGTCTCACCCACAGAGACACAAAGTTCCCTCTAATGTGCTGGATAAGCAATGCATTCCGAAGTTCTGCACCCTCCACATGCCAATGCAGTAGGTCCTACTGAGTAGGATGTTCTATACAGAGAGGGGCATTAATTAATGCAGGAGGATGTTCTATACATTATACAGAGAAGGGTATTAATGCAGGAGGAGGTTATATACATTATACAGAGAAAGGTATAAATTGAGGAGGATGTTCTATACAGAGAGGGACATTAATTAATTCAGGAGGATGTTCTATACATTATACAGAGAGGGGTATTAATTAATGCAGGAGGATGTTATCTACATTATACAGAGAGGAGCCTTTTTGTTTAGCCCTTTAAATCCAGTGGCTGTGAATCGCTGATATCGGCTGCTTGTTATATTATCTCTCAGTACAATGTATCAGGCTCAGCTGTCACAGCACTCAGAGTTTCAGTAAAACAAGGAAATAATATTGTTATAACCTCTTATATATAAAAATATTATTTACTAGTTTTACTGAAACTCTGAGCGCTGTGATGAGCAGCAGTCAGTTACTGTAACAGCTTTGCCTGACACATTGTGCTGAGAGTGAGAGATACTGTAACAAGCAGCGATCTCAGCCCTCTGAGGAGCCACTACAATAGTAATTGTATCCACTGGTTTTCGGAATGAATGAAATTAGTTTTCATACTAAAGAACTGAAAACGAATTTCTTTAGCAACTAAATAAATTGCATTTTAGGACTAATCCATTAGTTGAAAAAAAAATTTGTGCTAGAGTCTGCACATGTCTAATGAGCAGTGATGTATCTAGACACCTGGGAATCCATGGGAATCCATGACGCCCCCCACCCTAGGCAAAAACTTATTGCCCCCCCTTCTTGGCCTCATGCACTGGACACCTCCAGGTCCACAATGTCGACTCCAGACAATCAATGTCCCTTTTTTTTCCAGGTCCACTATGGCCACTTCAGTCCATCCTATTTTTAATGTAATGTGCACTGAGTATATCTCACAGAGCTCCAAGCAATAACATTCACAGCAATGTGCAGTGTTTTTGAGCATATCCCAGAGCTCCACAACAATAAAACTCACAGAAATATGCGTGTGTATAGCGTATCACAGAGCTCCACAAGGATAAAACTCAGAAATAAGTATAAAATAAAATATTATTAAAAAAGAATAAATTAATAATATTTAATTTATTTAAATACAACTAAGATAAATTGAAACAATTATTATATTAACATTAACAATAATATAACAAATTATATTATAAAAAATATATATACTGGTCACCTTTCCTAATTTTTTTTGCAGGGAGGGGGCTGAATTCCTCTTCATCCAGTGGAAGAGCCTAGGTGAGGCCCCGGTGGCCATACGGCCCCAGTCCGGCCAAGCTGTTTGTTGGCCTCCCCAGACTCAAGGGCTTTAGTGCAGTGGCGCCCACTGCACTCCTTGAACTTATGGCCTGGCCGTGAAGCCCTACTGCAACTCTAGGCTATAGGGCCTTTTTTAATATATATAGATAGACCATCCCAGCACACCTGACTCTCATTTTAATCTTGTGTGTCCATTATTAATCCCATTCATTATTACATTCCAGCATTGGGCTCCCTCAGTGCTGTTCAGGAACGTACAACTTGAAGTTCACTAAACTGTTCTGCCAATTCAGTGGGACACAAGACATTGAGATGGCCTGGAATGTACAGAGTTATATATTCCTGACCTGGTAGAAGGGCCACAGATAGCAAACAATAACCATTTAAAATACATGAAATGATCATGATGGAATTCATTAAATCAGGGCTTGACAAATTTGCTTTGAATCTAGGAGCCAGCTACAAAAGTTAGGAGCCAACATATCGGCGAGGATTCGCCTTTGTCAAAATATGCCTTTAATAAAGGCAAATCCTCGCCGAAACGTTGGGACCCTTGCCTCTGCATCTGGGAGTTGGTTTGTGCTGACCCAAATTATGATTTTAGCTGCTTCTATTTATTTATCACTATCAGGGTTATTCAAAGAGATTTGAAAAGTCACCACACGTTCGGTGACTTTTCGTTCTCTTCAATTCGGTTTGTTTTGCCGATCCCATTTCAGTGACCCTGCGGTGTATTCAGCAAGCACCACAGGGTCCCCGAATTGCAGGGAAAAGCTGCCGTAAACCCGACGAAAACAAACTGCAAAACCCAGCGAATGCACGCCGAAAACCCTCAAAAACATCTGGATTAACCTGCCGAAAACCACAGAAAAACCCGAACAGGAGCCGATCGCAGCCTTAGACACAGCAGAAGAGGCAGTGAATAAATTAGCAAAACAGTTTGTATGAATGTGTGAAAGTGAAACGCTGTTTGCAAATAAACTACTGAGCGAAAATGGCTGAAATTTGCATATGAGGTCCAGGGAATGATAATAAAGAGGGCTGTTACAGAAAAAAGAAGAAAACTTTTAAAAAAAAAAAAAAAAAAAAAATATCGGACTTTTAAAAAAAAAAAAAATAAGAAAAATGCTTAAAATATCCTAAAAAATCTATAAATAAAGAGACTCTTTACTGCAGAATTTTATAAAGAACGGTTTATTAGATACTGTATTAAAACGGGAATATTTTTAACATTGAAGCCTATGGGATTCGCCTGAATAAATTTGCCGAATTAAACCACCGAATGGCAGGGCATTTCGGGAACCTTTCACTGCTGGTTTGTGTTCTCTGAATAGCCGAAGCAGTGCTTTTTCATGGGGTTTTCACTGCCCTCGAACAGGCACCGAACAGGCACCGTATGTGCAGGCAATTCGTCAGGATTTGGCGCATTGCCTGCTCTCTGGATAGCCGAATGGCCAGGAAAGGTAACCGAATGCTGATTTTCAGTGTTCAGTTACCTTTCTCAAGCAATTCGGATCTCTTTGAATAACCCTGTTTGTTACCGGGTGCTTTTTGCTGTTAGGTATTTTTTGTGCATGTGGTCTTTCGGCTACTTTTTTTTTGAGCCGAGAAGTGTAAACTATTGCTTCTAATATCAGTTTGGCCGCTCTGATTATAATATGAGTAATCATTTAGCAGCTAAACACAGAAAACATTTAAAAACCTAGAGCTGCAAATAAGCAGCTCCAATCCCCCACTAGAGGGCGATGAAACTTAAAATTTAATTAACCCATTAAAAAGCAGGCTTATTAATTTGAAAAAGCAGGCTTGGCCTAAAATCAGTATAAAGACAGACCACATACAACCAATAAAAACAACCAAGCGTCTATCTTCAGTAAATGTGATCAAATCGTGATGACCGAATATAAGCAGCTCCAATATAACTGGTGTCATACAATACTTACAGGGTAATTCAAAGAGAATCGAAAAGTCACCGCACATTCGGTGACTTTTCGTTCTCTTCAATTCGTTTCGTTTTGTCGATCCCATTTCGGCGACCCTGCGGTGTATTCAGCAAGCACCACAGGGTCCCCAAATTGCAGGGAAAGGCTGCCGCAAACCCGACGAAAACTAACCGCAAAACCCGGCGAATGCACGCCGAAAACCCGCAAAAACATCTGGATTAACCCACCAAAAACTACGAAAAAACCCGAGCAGGAGCCGATCACACGCAGCGAAGCCGCCGGAAAAAGACAACACCGCAGTTGAGTGAAGTTAATAAATTAGGAAAACAGTTTCCTTGAATGGTTGAAAAGTGAAACGCTGTTTGCAAAGAAACTACTGAGCGAAAATGTCTGAAATTTACATATGAGGTCCAGGGAATGATAATAAAAAGGGCTGTTACAGAAAAAAATAAGTAAACTTAAAAAAAAAATGCTTAAAATATCCTAAAAAAATCTATAAATAAAGAACTCTTTACTGCAGAATTTTATAATGAACGGTTTATTAGATATAGGATTAAAACGGGAATATTTTTAACATTGAAGCCTATGGGATTCACCTGAATAAATCTGCCGAATTAAACCACCGAATGGCAGGGCAATTCGGGAACCTTTCACTGCTGGTTTGTGTTCTCTGAATAGCCGAAGCAGTGCTTTTTCATGGGGATTTCACTGCCCTCGAACAGGCACCGAACAGGCACCGTATGTTCAGGCAATTCACCAGGATTTGGCGAATTGCCTGCTCTCTGGATAGCCGAATGGCCAAGAAAGGTAACCGAACGCTGATTTTCAGCGTTCGGTTACCTTTCTCCAGCAATTCGGATCTCTTTGAATAACCCTGATAGAATACTAAGACGCCCCAGAGGCAAGGTATATTTGCATTGCTAAGCGTTCCAAAGTAATGTATGAGACCAGTTATATCGGAGCTGCTTATATTCGGTCAACACGATTTACATTCACTTACATCAACTAAAACTACAGCATTTTGCATCATGTCAGAATCAGAACATTGATGCAGATAGTAAGTAAATAAATGACTTTTAGAGTGCCAGTATAATATCTTTTTGGATTCAGCATCAGGCGTCTGTATTGTATGCAAAGCACCTGGTGGCGGTGAATACTAGTACGCCCCACCGGCATTAACATCTCCTGGAGGACGCCACCTGCCTGTCATTATGGGGTTAAAGATGGGTGTACATAAGGCCAGAATTCCACCAGCAATGTGGGATTTTAAAGTGCACCAAACGACTTTTATACGTGAGAAATGGACGATGCTATTGCTTTGCAACAAAAATAAAGAATATTTTATAGTTGCGTGGGATATTTTCGTGACATTCTACATGCAATGTTTGGTATCATTAGAAAGACCAGACTATGACTTGTCCAATGACTCCTAAAGTCACTGACGCAACCAGACCATCACTCTCACCTTGCAGTCCATCACTCTCACCAGTCCATCACTCTCACCTTGCAGTCTTCTCCTCCTGTTTCCACCCCCAACCAGGGCCGGATTACGGTCTCTATGGGCCTGGAGCTGAAGATTTTCGTGACTTTTTCTGGACTTTAGTGAAATGAAAATATATTTTAGGGTATTTAATAGTACAGATATGGCTATATCTAACCAGGCAGACACTGTGTGATTAATTTTTCATTCAGATTTCAATCATCCAAACCTTTGTGGTTATATATTCTATAGGGAATTCTTGTTAAAAAAAATGTGAAATGAAAACCTTTTACTGCAGAAAACATACAATTTTAACAAAAAAATGAAATATTTCCTTGTGTTTTAGAGGATGGTATTTTATGAATATTATGATTATGTATAAAACACTGACCTTGCTCCCAGCATGGGAAATGAGAAGGTGAGTAATGGCAGTTGTATTGCTCATTTTATACGTCACACATGGACAATGCTATCACTTTGGAACTAAAAATAAAGGTGTTTTTTTTTTTTCTTTTAGATTTTACATGGTCGTGTTTGGTATGAAATGCAAACACCAGACTCTGACCTGTCCAATGACACCTCACCTGACCTTGTGAGGTGTAAAGATTAGGGACGCAGAGGTCCAAAGTCCCCACCAGTGCTCTTCATTGAAGTGCGGAGATTTAGGTTTTTGATGTACCAATTTGTAACAATGAATCGTGCCATCACCTCCACACTTGTTTGTGTCATGAGAAATTAGATTGTGAGTTAGTACAGCATCATTGTTCACTTTATAATTGAAAAGTGAAAAATATTGTTGTGTTAGAAAGAAAGAATAAAGACATTTTTATAATTTAAATGTTTTCTGTTACATAAAACCTAGTCATGTTTGGCATCATTGGAAAGGCCATAATCTGGCCTTTACAGTGTTACCTCACGTGACCCTGCAGCTGCTATGGAGTTGGAGATACAGTGGTCCAAATGCCCATCAATGCAGATATACAGGGTTATCCAAAGAGATCCGAATTGCTTGAGAAAGGTAACCGAACGCTGAAAATCAGCATTCGGTTACCTTACCTGACCATTCGGCTATCCAGAGAGCAGGCAATTCGCCAAATCCTGGCGAATTGCCTGAACATACGGTGCCTGTTCGGTGCCTGTTCCAGGGCAGTGAAATCCCCATGAAAAAGCACTGCTTCGGCTATTCAGAGAACACAAACCAGCAGTGAAAGGTTCCCCTTTAATTCGGCAAATTTATTCAGGAGAATCCCATAGACTTCAATGTTAAAAACATTCCCGTTTCAATTCAATATCTAATAAACCGTTCATTATAAAATTCTGCAGCAAAAAGTCTCTTTATTTATAGATTTTTTAGGATACTTTAAGCATTTTTCAGATTTTTTTTTTTTTTAAAAGTCCGATTTTTTTTGATTTTTTTCTTCAGTTTACTTATTTTTTTGTAACAGCCCTCTTTATTATCATTCCCTGGACCTCCTGTGAAAATTTCAGACATTTTCGCTCAGTAGTTTCTTTGCTAACAGCGTTTCATTTTCACAGATTCATACAAATGGTTTTGCTAATTTATTCACCTCCCTCTGTCTGCGTCACAGCTGCTTCGGCTCTGTGTGATTCGGCTCCTGTTCGGCTCCTGCTAGGGTTTTTCGAAGGTTAATCCAGATGTTTTTGCTTGTTTTCTGTGTGAATTCGGTTAGTTTTCGTCAGGTTTGCGGCAGCCTTTCCCTGCAATTCGGGGACCCTGTGGTGCTTGCTGAATACACCGCAGGGTCACCGAAATGCAATCGGCAAAAGGAACCGAATTGAAGAGAACGAAAAGTCACCGAACGTGCGGTGACTTTTCGAATCTCTTTGGATAACCCTGATAGTTATCCTTTCTCTGGGCCTATTCTGGAGCATGGGCCTGGAGCTGCTGCTCCATCAGCCCCTATGTTAATCCAGGCCTGCCCCAACCCTTCTAGATTGTGAGTTCCCACGGGAATAGGGCCCTCGCTTCCTCCTGTATTGGTTTGTCAAATGTCGTTCAATGTATTGAAACTCTGTCTACATTGTGCCCATTGTACAGCGCTGTGAAATATGCTATAAAGATTAATTTAAAAAAATAATAACTGTGGTGTGTAAAGAATGGAAATACAGGGGTCCAAAGAACCCCCGCTCTCCTCGCAGCGGTAAAGCAGCTTGTGTTTTAGTTGGATCAATGTGTAATAAGGTTTTTTCTCAATCACCTCAACATCAGCGGTACATGGAACATATTTATTGTATACTATTTTAGTTGTGTTTATGTGTATTTCTTATTGTTCAGACAGCAGAGAGGAGACTGTGCTGGAAACTGGGTGCTGTGCTATTACTAAGTTATGAAAATCCGTGAAAAATCTGCGGTTCAGCTTCAAGGTAAGATACCTATTATTATTTTTTTATTTCTATTAAAAGACCTCCCAAATTAGAAGGAGGGTTCTGCCGCAGGTGCGTTGTGGAGTGGCTACCTAGGCTCTCGCTGCTCCTCGGCCCTGTGGCAACCCATGCCTGTGGTTCCCTCTGTGGCCCTCTGAGCCTCTGCGGGGGATCAGGGGTATGCTGCTGATTACCACCTCCTTTACTTAGGAGGCTCCTTCCCCACATCTTTGTGTTTTTTTTTGGTTTTTCTTTGTCGCCCCTCTACTCCTTACCCCCTCTGCGGGCTTCTGCCCTTGGCTGCCACCTTGGCATTGAATTTTGGTGGCTCTCCTTTCCCTGCTGGACCTTGCTCCTGTTTCCCCATCCCCTTTTTTTATCTTTATTATTTTTACCCCTAATCCTTTTAAGGGGCCCCACCCTCTTGCGAATTATTTAAGTTTTAAATTTTTCTTATTTGTTTTTGGGACTATCTTATGACCCTCTCTAGCTGTTCATTGTTTTTACTTTCTATGACTGTGTTTTCTCTGTACTTCTGTTGAAATTTGAAAATAAAGAATTTAAAATAAAAGACCTCCCAAAATCTTCAGCACCAGACCCCCCCCCCCATAATCCCCAGCACCAGGCCCGCACTTGCTTTCTTTATCAGTGTGGCCATTAGTGGGGCCTCATGTTTAAGTTTTGACTAAGGCCTCACAACGTCTAGAGCCGCCTCTGTGCCCAATGCCCATTCTCATCTGACATCAACAAGTCATTTTCATCTTTTCATCTACACAACCGCCGCTCACTGGATATTTCCTCTTTTTCGGACCATTCTCTGTAAACCCTAGAGATGGTTGTGCCTGAAAATCCCAGTAGATCAGCAGTTTTTGAAATACTCAGACCAGCCCGTCTGGCACCAACAACCATGCCACGCTCAAAGCCACTTAAATCCACTTTCTTCCCCCATTCTGATGCGCGGTTGGAACTTCAGCAAGTCGTCTTCACCATGTCTAGATGCCTAAATGCACTGAGCTGCTGCCATGTGATTGGCTGATTATCAATTTGTGTTAACAAGCAATTGAACATGTGTACCTAATAAGGTGGCCGATGAGTGTATGTCCAATGTTAGAGATACATATCATATATCAGTACATTTTACAAAGGTACTAAAGAACAAAAGAATACATCCTTCCCCCCCCCCTTTTTTACCACCCGCATATTCTCTGTTGAATTGCAGAACACTAAAGGGCTCAGCTTTTGGAGTTCAAGTATGCTTTTATATTATACTTTTTTTTTCTCCTCAGGAAATTCCTCTTGCATTTCCCTGTGTAGAGGGAAACATCAAATGGATTCATCTGCTTTCAAGTGCACGGTTACATCCAGGCCTCAATCAAACACAAATTACTATACATTAGATAGAATTCTCATGATTTTAAATTCTTAAAACTTCATATTATTTTCACAAGATGAAAATCCCATGAATAATGTGCCGTGTCTCTGACTGTTAAATCCTTATGTGGAAAAGCTTTCAGAGATTCAGAGAGAGTTGAATTGGCTCAGAAATTGCACCGAACAGTGAATTTCCCCGTACAGTACAATTTCGTGGACATTCGGCTATTCAAAAAGCAGTTAGTTTATCAAATATTGGCGAATTGCCAGCGAAATACGGTGCTGTTCGGCGACGGTGAACTCCCCTTAGAGAAGTAATGGTTAACCTATTCAGAGAAAACCGGACAGCACCGTAGGAATCCCATAGGTTTCAATGTAAAACATATTCCCATTTTTATTGAATATTTATTAAACCGTTTATTCTTTTAATCTGCAGCAAAATGACTCTTTATTTATTTATTTTTTAGGCATTCTATGGGATTATTTCAGCAAAAAACATTTCTGATTTTGTTTTTTTAAATAGCTTTTTTTTTCTGTAACAGACCTTTTTATTATTATTCATAGGAGCTTATCTGGAATTTTCAGGCATTTTCGTGGAGTAGTTTTTTTGAAACCTGCTTTTAAAAGTTGTGGTATATTTTATTTTATTTTACCCCGTTTGTTGGCTTTTTCCAGCGGCTGGTCAGCACTCTGTTCGGTGGGTCGTCTGCTTTTTTTGCCGTGGATCGTCAGTTGCGTTCAGCATTTTTTCCGCGGTTTTTAAGTTCAAATCGGCAGTTTTTTTAGATGCAGTCGGCGGCTTTTCCCTGCACTACAGGGCCCCTGCGGTGAATGCTGAATTCATGCAGGTTCAGGGGATTTGATTCCCTGAAGTGCGGGGAACAAAAGGGCAGCTCTTTGAATAACCCTGTTAATCTAACAACAGCTTTTGATTCTGAACATACTTTTTATTGTTTTTAGCAGGTAAATCCACATAAAAGATTTTCACCCGACGATGCAGACTAGCAGGTCTATTCAGAGAAAAGTGAAACTCAGGAGAATGGCTGGAGAAGTTAAAATTCTAGGACAAAATAGCCAAACCAGAAAAATTCTCCCATTTATCTCACTTTCCAAATCAGCCTTGGGAAGCAGTGTTAGGAAGACAGAAGGTCGAGGAGAGTAAAGCAATGGGTGACTACAGTCATGAAGAAGTCATATGCTTTTCGGCAGGATGGAAGAGATGCAGATGGTGTTGGGGTCATTTAAGAGAGTGGACAGAGCAATGTAAGGATTGAAAAGTTAATTGTGTTTTTCTAAAAGTGGGTAGATTATTCATATTAAATATTCTGCATAGACGTATGTGGAATATTAAAGAAACACAAAGAAAGAGTATAAGGTTACTAGTTCAGTAAGACTAATTGGAGGGGCATAATGATAAGGCAAACAGCAGAGTTCCTATAGGTAAACAGGACTATAACATGTTGCAACTTAACTTTCAATATAATAATTTATGTAATTTACACTAACAGAAGAAATAGATATACATGTGCATCTCAATAAATTGAATGTCGTGGAAATGTTCATTTATTTCATTAATTCAACTCAAATTGTGAAACGTGTATTAAATAAATTCAATGCATACAGACTAAAGTAGTTTAAGTCTTTGGTTCTTTTAATTGTGATGATTTGGCTCATAGTTAACAAAAACCCAACAATTCACTTTCTCAACAAATTAGAATACTTCATAACACCAATGAAAAAAACATTTTTAGTGAACTGTTGGCCCTCTGGAAAGTATGTTCATTCATTGTAAATGTACTCAATACTTAGTAGGGGCTCCTTTTGCATTAATTACTGCTCAATTCGGCGTGGCATGGAGGTGATCAGTCTGTGGCACTGCTGGGGTGCTTTGGAAGCCCAGGTTTCTTTTACAGTGGCCTTCAGCTCACCTGCATTTTTTGAGCTGTTGTTTCCCGTTTTGCTCTTGCCAATACCCCATAGATTCTCTGTGGGGTTCAGGTCCGGTGAGTTTGTTGGCCAGTCAAGCACACCAACACCATAGTCATTTAACCAACTTTTGGTGCTTCTGGCAGTGTGGGCAGGTGCCAAATCCTGCTGGAAAATGAAATCAGCATCTTTAAAATGCTGGTCAACAGAAGGAAGCATGAAGTGCTCTACAATTTCTTGGTAAACAGGTAAAGTGACTTTGGTTTTCAAAAAACGCAGTGGACCAACACCAGCAGATGACATTGCACCCCAAATTATCACAGACTGTGGAAACTTAACACTGGACTTCAAGCAACTTGGGCTATGAGCTTCTCCATCCTTTCTCCAGACTCTAGGACCTTGGTTTCCAAATGACATACAAAAAACTTGCTCTCATCTGAAAAGAGGACTTTGGACCACTGGGCAACAGTCCAGTTCTTCTTCTCTTTAGTCCACTTTTTACTTCCACTCAGCTTTCAGTTAACATGCTTGGATACAGCACTCTGAACAGCCAGCTTCTTTGGCAATGAATGTTTGTGACTTACCCTCCTTGTGATGGGTGTCAATGATTGTCTTCTGGACAACTGTCAGATCAGCAGTCTTCCCCGTGATTATGTAGCCTAGCGAACCAAACTTGAGAGACCATTTTGAAGGCTCAGGAAACCTTTGCAGTTGCTTTGAGTTGTTTGGCTGATTGGCCTGTCAACATATTCTAATTTGTTGAGATAGTGAATTGGTGGGTTTTTGTTAAATGTGAGCCAAATCATCACAATTAAAAGAACCAAAGACAAACTACTTCAGTCTGTGTGCATTGAATTTATTGAATACACAAGTTTCACAATTTGAGTTGAATTAATGAAATAAATGAACTTTTCCACGACATTCTAATTTATTGATATGTACCTGTAGATATAAAACTCACATGGAAAAGAAATCAGTAAATACAGCAGTGGTCAATAGTGACCAACATTAAACAGCAAAATCAGGTATTTCCAATGAAAGTGAGTATTTTAATGTACAGCCGCACAAATGTTTGGAGGGCAAAGCGTAGGACTCATGTCATCCTCATTTTTAAGTGTATGCCATCAAAACTGATTAGCCTTCATGTACTGAATTTAAAGTATTTCTACAATAAGGTCCCCAGATTGAGTAACTGGTAGAAGGGAAACGTAACTGTCATCAGATCAGCTGATGAGCTAATTCACATGCCACGGCTCAATCAACTGGTGTCAATATGTGAAAAAAAAACTTTGGCTAGTCTCTAGTAGGAAAATATCAAACATAAAGAAAAGGTGTGAGAGAAGTGTAGGGAATAACAATTACAAATTATATGACATATCTGTATTGCATCAACGTCCTGGTAGAGTAATTTGTAGCCAAACAGAAGGGGCTAATGATCAATACATCCAGTAAAAACAAAAAAGCATAAAGCAAATGTAATATCTGTTCTGTGTCCCAGATTGTCCTTAACCCCTTCACTACCAATAGATTTTTTTAATAAAACCACTGCCAGGAACCAGTAATTTAAAAAAAAATCATTTTAAATTACTTTTACAGTAAGATATATTTGGGGATATTTCCAGTGTATTCCTTATGGTAATATCCTATTACCAGGGAGATGTCGCCATCTGCTGGGCAAATTAAGTTAATAAAGTCCTGAGTTCTGTCCAGAATCAGCTGGGGAAAAGTCCATTAGAGACAAACCTCAGCTGGTTTTAAAATGTGTTAGAATCCTCAATCATCATGACCATGGTGCTAAAACTTTGGAGGCGCCTTCTGAAGCTCTTACGCAGCAACATTTGTTTGTAGCAAATTTATTTCATTTGCAATGATACAGCATAACCCCAGATCGTGTTAACATGATCTCAGGCTACTGTATCTGTTACTGCTGGACGTGTATACATGATCATAGTAGTGAACGGTTGGGATGAGCCGAACACCCCCGTGTTCGGTTCGCATTCGAACTCAAACAAATTCAAAAGTTCGAGTTTGAACTCGAACACGAACCAAACTCAATGCAAGTCAATGAGTGTCACGAGGCGTGTGCGGTTCTGGTATGAGCCCAGAAGGCGGTGACACAGAGGGGAGGCGAGACAGGAATCACGCAAAGCAGATTCTTTAATAAAACATAAATGGTCCTTAACTGCAGGCAAAAGAACAAAGGGAATAGCAATAAAGTCCAGGGAGAGTTCTTGGAGAGGCAGTGGATTGTGGGTAATGCAGTCCTAGACTGCAGACAGGGCCCACCAAGGATAAGTCTAGACAGCGGTACCTTGATCAAAAGGTCAGACGGTGAGAACAACTGTAATCCACAGGTAGACAGATGGTAACTGGATACGTAGGATAAGTTGGTACAGGAAGAGCAGGTTTGCACACAACCAAGTGACCTCAGTCAGGGAGAACAATGCAGACCACTGCTGGCTGGGTCTCTCTGCCTTTTAAGGAGGCTTAAACACAGATAGGCCTCAGCTGGAAGTCCAAGGCTAGAAAAGACCCAGGCTGGATCTCCAGGAGAATGGTCCAGGTGCAGAGCCTGGGTAAAACCTGGAACGGAATCCAAGAAAAGGAGGATACATGGCAAAGTTCTAAGATCCAGGTGTGCAAGATAGGTACACGGGGTGGACCGTGACAATGGGACTCAAAAGTTCGATTTTTAGAGTGCCCTCCAAGAGGGCATATATGCAAGATATTTGCCATAAAAGGTGTATGGGGGTCCGGGTAGTGCCCTGGGGGACAGGAAACAAGGACAAAGTTTTAAAAAAGATGTTTTTAAAGGAACAGTGAGTTTTCCATAAAATAAGGGTTAAAAATAAAAACGAAAAATTCCTTCAAATATCGTGCCTAGGAGGTCCCCATAACCTGCCCGTGAAGTGGCGGATTTGTAGGATGTATAGAAATATCGCCATCAGAGACCCACACACGACACCTAGCCACCCTTAAGGGGTTAAAATGCTCAGGGACTGGCTACTATCCTGTTAGATGAGGGAATGTATTATATGTATAAAGCAAGGTATATATGACAATGGATAGTCAGAGGCTCTAGGGACTCAGCTTGTACGCTTTATGATAGACATTTTCACGTTGTGTTGTGTTACTAATACAGAAGCAGCAAGCCCTTCCACCACGCTTGCACCAAAACTATAGATCTAACACAATAATAATTGTATGCTCACATAGGCCCTTCGGGAGAGGTACATGACATACAAATACTGGAATATTATGTTTAAATCTAAGGAGTGTGATAAAGATTTTATTAAGCCCTTGATGACAAATGACGTAACATTTACATCATTAATGATTGGCTTTACAGAGCCCTGGTCCTTAAGGGGTTAAACAGAATATCAGAGGAAATGTAGTAGAAATGAACACTTCTTAGAATTCAAAAGCACAGTGTTCATACATGTGCAGGAGCCACACCCAGTCTTCAAGCAATGTATCAAATTCATGAGACCAGACTAATTAGAAGCACATGTTATTTCCAAACACTAATTAACACCTGTTGTTTACGCCGTTTGAGAGCCCTGCTGTAAGCACATGTCATTTAGGGGTGAGAATCTTTGCACCTAGACATTAGGCAGACTGTAAAGCATGCTTTCCTTGTAAGCTAGAAAATCCACATCACCCATTGCAGCATTTTAAAGATGAAACACACAGGCGGCGCAAAAAATCCTATGCAAGCCTCATGCACTCTAAGCACATGTAATTTTGAGGTGTGAAAGTTTCAGAAAAATGTACACGTGTGCAAATATTTTAAATAAAGCCAGAATAATTTTATGAAAGTCACATTTGTCTGACAAACAGATAATACATTACGCTGCAGCATGTGTTGACATATGTTGGTAGTGGTATGTAATGTGTGTTATGTGTATGTAACATGTTTATGCTATTATACATACCGCTTCTTGACGACGTACACAGTCCGTCCATTGCTAATCATCACCCACATGCGTGCCTTCTTGCCCTGGGTAGTTTTTTAATTCAATATCTAATAAACCGTTGTTTATAATATTCTGCAGTAAAGAGTCTCTTTATTTCTAGATTTTTTAAGCATTTTGTATACTTTTTCAAAAAAAAATTCGAACTCGAACCGAACACGCCAAAAAGTTCGAAGTTCGCGAACTTTCGAACTGCCAATGTTCGAGTCGAACTCCGAACTGATCGAACCGAACAGCTCATCCCTAGTGAACGGTTAAGTAACATTCCATATTGAGAGAAAATGACTAACAACAAAGATGGACCACTCTGTTACAAGTGGTTGTTAATGGTAGCGAATCCACAAGGTTTTAGGCTGTTTCCTGGTAGTGATGAGTGTCATTCCTATTGCATGTAACTCTATCCATCATTGGGGAGGTGGATCCATTGCCATTTTCAAAGTATCAGTAAATATTCAATATAAAAGGCAAAAAATGCCTATAATACAAAACAAGCAACATTTTAACTGATAACACATTGTAGCTAACGGTTCTACTAGCTTGTGCAAAAGAAGCACATCTTATCAATGGTCTCATGGACCCTAATAACTGTTTGATTACAACTTATAATACAGCTAAAAATCATTATTGTGCTGCTTACTTGCTTAGCTCAACATTTCACTAATGGATTAGCTTTCAGCAAAATTACAGATAAATAATGAAAAAGAAACACTACTAAGGAGTTTATCGACTAAATGAGACCAATAGCCTTGGTTTTACAGTTTCTTAAGCAGAACTGAAAGAGTTACTAATACCGCAGGTCTCACAGGTTGCACTAATATAGGCATGTAGGAGTCATTAATCCTAGTTTAAGGTAATGATAACCTGTGCCGTTTTAGATCACACAGATTAAGCACTGTTATATATGATGTAAATAATGCTCAGTCAAGAACACCTAATTCAAAATTACTTTTTCAGTTTGTAGTTAATACCCAAAGCGATTATTCTTAAACTTTTCCATCACTCGAACTATAGCAAGAAGCTGGCAGGGAGTGGACCCGTGTCTATTGTGCACACATTCTGATAATATTCCCCTAATAAATGTTGGTAATATGTTATTGCATTTTAAACAGTCTCCATCTACTAAAATCCCCATCATATCTTAACAATTAAATCAGCCTATTGGCTGTCTCTGAATGGATGACCTTCCGTTTCCTAAAGCTCAACCTCTTCCCTCCCTCCAAATCCTCCAATCTTGCACCCATTTTCCTCAGGTGAATAGTGCCACCATTACTTCTACCTCTCAGACTCGTTGCCTTGGGGTCCTCTTGGACTCCGATCTATCCTTTTACTCCTCACATTCAGTCACTAACCAAATCCTGCTACTTCCACCTAAACATTGCACACATCCATCCCTTTCTTAATCAGGACTTTACTAAAATGCTCATCCACGCTCTTATTATCTCCCATCTTGACTACTGTAACCTCCTTCTCGCTGGCCTTAACCCCTTAGTGACCGGGCGGTTTTACACAAATCCGTGTTTTAGTGACCGCTGCTGTTTTTACGTTTCTGCGCTGTTAGTGTTTAGGTCAAATTTTCCTCTTACTCGTTTATTCAACCCACACATATTATACACCCTTTTTCCCGCCATTAAATGGACTTTCTAGAAATACCATTATTTCCATCATATCGAATAATTTACTATAAAAAAAATATGAAATATGATGAAAAAATGGTAAAAACACACTTTTTCGTAATTTAATCCCCAAAATCTACAACCACCCAAAAATACCCCGGCTAAATAGGTTCAAAATTTTGTCCCGAGACTAGAAATACCCAATTTTTACATGCGTTTGCTTTTTAACCCCTTCACTGCTGAGACAGTTCACCTATGTGCGCTGCGCTCATTCTGACCATTTTGTGCTAATTATTTTTAGATGACAGCCTAGGTCCTATTTATTTAAACTCCCCCCAGACAAAAAAACTTTTTTAAAAAAAACCTTTTTTTATTTTATTTAATTTTTTTATAATTTTTTTTAAAAAACCAAACCGGGTCATGTTTGGTATCATTGGAAAGGCCATAATCAGGCCTTTCAAATGATGTCAAATATGACCATCTAGCTGCCATGGATCGGGAGATATGGGGATCCTTAGGATCCCCTTATCTCTACATGGCAGCTAGATGGTTAACTGGCCCACTGACATCCTCACACATATGGTGAGGTTGTCAGTGGGTGGCGGGGACCTGGAGGCTTGGCTGACATCCAAGATGTCAGCCCCTCTCCAGGTTCGAATCGCGTTTTGGCGCCAATTGGCGCCGAAATGTGATCCCGCGGCGAACCTGTTAATGCTATACACCGCTGAAAAGGGGAGACTCTCCCCTTTTCAGCGGTGCAAACAGCATCTCCCTAGCTGCAATGGTTGGGGAGATAGAGGGCTCCGAAGGAGCCCCCCCTCCCCTCCATTGAATTGCATGGGGACGCCTGCTGATGACGTCACCACGCAGCGTGGCGACGTCATCAGCCTTGCCTGCCCATGTAAATCACATGGCCAGGCTTCCTCCCTGCCAGATCGCCTAGGGATCCAGCGAGGGAGGTGAGTATTGGGCGGGAGGGGGATTAGGCGCCGCTGACGTACCCTGTACGTCCGCGGGTCTAAGGGAGACCTGTGGACAGGACGTACAGGGTACGTCAGGTTTCCTTAAGGGGTTAAGAGATCCCAGATCCTACCTCTGCAGTCTGTTATGCACGCGTGTGCCAGATCATCCACCAGACCTCCCACACCTCTCGTACCTCGACCCTTTGTCAATTTTTACAGTAGCTCCCTGTTTCCTTTAGAGTCCATTTTAAAATACTGGTCCTCACATACAAAGCTCTCCATAACGGTGGCCCCTGACTATATTTCCTCCCTTATTAGCAAGTACGTCCCGTCCCGACAACTTCGCTCTGCCAATGATCTGACGCTATCGGTTCCTTGTACCTATACCCCAAACTCCCACCTTCAAGACTTCTCCCGAGCTGCCCCCTTTCTATGGAGCTCCCTCTCTCGCAACATCAGATTCTCCCTGTTTCTCCAGTCTTTCAAGAAGTCTCTGAAAACACATTACTTTAGAGAGGCCTATCAGCTCACTCTAATCCCCATGGTTCATTTCTTGCTCCATATTCCCACACAGCCCACATGCATCCAATTCTTCATGCTCTCTACTCACCCTCACCTAGTGGGTCACCCTTCTCCTCTTAGATTGTAAGCTCTCGAGCAGGGTCCACTCTCCTATATTTTCTGTGTGTGTGTAATGTGTATGCATATTTGTTATTCTGTCTCCCCCATTGTACGGCGCTATAGAACTTGTTGGCACTTTATAAATGCATGTAACTGCTTGTAATTGTAAACTGCATAATATAGCATAACTAAAGCTGTATATATGTATACCTTAGGATAAACTGATTATGATGTACTTGGCTTCTGTTTATTTTCTAGGTTTATATAAACTAGAATATGTGAAGAAGTCTAATGGTCTTAATGATCCAGAAAATCGACAATTGTCTCATGTGATAGGTAAGTTTAATCGGGGTAAGTAAAGCATTCATATTTTTCATACTGGACACAAACACATCTAATGAGCCATCCCAAATAATAAGGATATCGTAAATAATCCTGAAGTAGAGCTGTAGACCATTCTAAAGACTTTTCCTCAGTAATTTTCTGCTGTGGTGGCCGGAATACAGAATAGCAATGTAGCCAAGCACTCTTCTGACTTTCCAAAAATAAAGAAATCTATAGATATATATATATAATCTCATGCATAACTAGGAAGAAAATGTTACTGTTTCTTATAGTTCTATGATGCTATTCACATTATTGTGATAAATACACTATATCTGTTGCTTATATGAAGTTACTGTAAGTTTAAGGCTGGCCTACTGAGATAAATCCACCAGAGCACAAATAACTGTAACGCTAGCCAGTCAGCTGTAAATTAATTAAAATCACATCTGGCGTGTTTGATACCACACATCAGGTTGTGTTTATCAGCCACACTGCTCCGTCTGCAGCTGGTTTGCTGTAGTTTGAGTCACAGCCATTCACATTTTTGTCATCGTTCTTCGTGCAGATAAATGTCCAAAACTAATAAAATGTTATGTTTTTGCAGGAGGTGACAAGATCTAAAATATAAGCTCCAAACAAAGATTTGGGGATTTTACAGTAAATATACCAATATAGATACATTTATCCAGGGATCAAGTCCTAACGAAACATGTATGGGTACTTACTAGTTAATGATTCTTGTTACAAAAAGGTATCATTATTATTATTTATTATTATCCTTTATTTATATAGCGGCACATATTCCGCAGCGCTTTACAGGATCAGTGTACAAGGGGTTGATACATTGGAATATCACACATGGATGATGACCTGATTCAGGGGACCCTGTTCCCAAGGGAACTTACAATCTATGAGATGTACAGGTATTTTGAGAATGCCATTCCTCTGGTAAATAAATTGTCATTCCTCTACAATCTCAACATACTCAAGCCCTGGAAATACCCTTAAATATAGACTTTTTTTAAAACTATGTCTGAACAGAATGATATTGCAGCTTTCCATTAAATCAGCCAAAAGGGAACTAAGGCCTCGATTTAATTCCTTTGGATAAGCATTTTTAAATAATAAAATACAGTTAGGAACACCATCAAATGATTTATCTATAAAAATTCCCATAGACTTTAATGAGCTGTGTAAATAAATCATATTAAGTTTTTCTAAC
Source organism: Leptobrachium leishanense (assembly GCA_009667805.1). Taxonomy (NCBI): domain Eukaryota; kingdom Metazoa; phylum Chordata; class Amphibia; order Anura; family Megophryidae; genus Leptobrachium; species Leptobrachium leishanense. The sequence continues at coordinate 23,370,487 of CM019063.1, read as the reverse complement.
AGATTTTAATCACTTGAAAATGCTTCTTCGAATGAATTAAATCAAGCCTAAAGTTCCCTCAGCTAAAATAGTGAGCGAACTGTGTTACCTCCGTATTATTTTACGGTGTAAATCATGATGTTCAGACTTGTGTGTTTTAGATACACAGTACGAAGGTGGCACATTTTACTGTAAATGTGGATCCTGACGTAGAGAGGTTGCAGATTCAATGTTTAATGTGCTGGTGCGGTAAAGCTATAACCCACAAGTCCGTGCTTTACCATTCCCACAGTTGCAGTAACACCCGCACGTCCGTCATTTACAGTAAAATGCACATGAGGAGGATTTACAGTAAAACGCAAAGTTCATATATTAAGGTCCGCACTGTTGCTGTGAAACACGGAAAGCGCATCCGTGCACACGTATTTACATTTTGCTTTTCAAGGTTTTGACAAACCAGGAACATTTCTTTAATTCAGCTGGACAAATTTGTTCAATTGAATCCGTTGATATTTTGAAAACTTTCATCCAAAAACATCCAATGCTTTTTGAAAAATCAGCCAATAGAATTAATTCGAATTTATAATAAGGAATTTTTGGATGATGCATAATCCCTGCATCCAGGACATGCAGTTCCTTTTGGATTACGATCACCACGCTCCCACTTTTCAGTCAAGTAAACTGCCGCAGTACAGAAGTAACGATTTTAAAAATGTAGTGGAAATTGAGAGGATTCAAAATAGGGCATTTTTATTTGACAGACCAGTGCCAACACGTCAGTGTTTCTATGCAAGTTACCAAAACAGCTTAATTCATGTTTCTGATGCGAGTAAGATGTAAACATATGGGGGCGTGTCCGGGATGCCGACTAAGATGGCTGCTTAGTTGTGGAGCTCCTCACAGGCCCTAGCACCTCCGTGCTTGCCCTGCACCCTGGACCATGCTCATGGGGAAAAGTACCCGCACCTCGGGTCACCCATGCACCCCAGCACCAACAGGCACCCAAACGTTAGCCGCACTCCGCGCCTTCCTGATACCGCAGGGGGACCTTGCGGTCACGCGGAGAGCCGGCTCACAGGCTTTTGATCCACCAGGCCGCGATCCCCCCGCCACCCACACACCTCTGCGTGCGGACTCGGCTGCGGAGCCCACTGTGCCACCTGTGTTGGGGGACCCTGACTGGGCAACAATTTTGGCACATCTGCCGACCAAGGAGGACCTTAAGGAGGCGAACGCAGAGCTGAGCGGAACTACAACTGGTACGAAGTAACCTCCAGGGCCTCCATACTAAGCTCCACGCGGTGGAGGAGGACTGTGACACATTGCGCCAAGCCCAGAGTACAACTGCAACCACACTAGACCGGCAAATTGAACAACTCCGGGGAATGGCGTTACACCTAGAGGATCTAGACAACCGGGGGAGGCATAACAACCTGCGAGTCCGCGGACTCCCTGACACAGAAGACTCACCAGCCCTCCTTATACCTATTCTCACATCTGTATTTAACACGCTTTTGGACCGGCCTGAGATGACACCTATTGAGTTTGTTCAGGCTCATAGGGCCCTGCGCCCGCGTCGAGAGGGGCCGCCCCGAGACGTGATTTGCTGCCTGAAGAAGTACACGCTGAAGGAGGATATTCTGCAAGCTGCACACACACCAATGCAGATAGCGCACGAGGGTATGGACCTCCAGCTCTTCCCAGGCCTCTGTCCCGACACCCTGGCATTCCGGAGGACTTTACACCCACTCACGAAAGCGCTTCAATCCCAATGGATTCGCTACCACTAGCAGTTTCCCACTGGCATACTTGTCTCCACGCCTCCGGGCCCCTTTCTGGCGCGATCAACGACGGATGTGTCCTCCCTGGTGACGGAACTTCAACTCCCTCCTGTGGACCTAGTCTGGCCGGACCCTTTATTATTCTACACCCCGGACCACCCGAGAGATCCTACGGGTGCATTGCCTCAACGCCCCGCATGAATCCACTCCTCGGCTGGCCGGCTGCGTGGCTCTGTGGCCTGACTTTGATCACGCTTCCTGGATGCTTGGACAACTTCCTGGCACCATCCCAGTCTTCTGGGGATGTCTCCCTTTACCTGTTCAACCTTTGTCGGCTCCTTTCCCTCGCCTGGTTTATGGTTGTAACTGGCTGACACGCTGTTCATCTGGCTGAGGCGGTATCAGTGGATTTGACCGCTACTCTGCCATAGATAGACCTTCTACATCGCTCCACATAGATTGACACTCAAGCAAGCCCACGCTGGCTGGTAATTCCTTCACACAATCTGACTGTCGGTGACTCACGAGACTTGTTCGTTTATTTCATCTGAGATGCCGAAACTACTCCCGCTGCCTTCAGCCCGAGGAACAGCCTTGCCTCATAGGGAATGGTCCGTTCTTGGGCCTGTTTTCCCTCACACCCCTGTGTTCCACTCAGTTATACTGCTAGGTTCTGTTGTTTGCTATTTTGTTCCAGGGTTGTCTTGTTATAGCTCTGTTAACTTTGATGCACGTAGACAAATATTACACACAGCTTCAATGCTGACTACAGATATGGACCTCCGAGGGCCCGCACTTCGGGTCATCCCATGTTGCGTTGTGACTAGTTCCCGACACCCCGCGAGTGTGGTGTTCCCGGGCGTATTCCCCACCGAGGTTTTAATCGTACCCAAGGCTGGGCGACGACTCTGTTCTGAGCTCAGGCTCAGAGTCTGTTTGACCCACCCTCGTCTGTACCCCCTACCCATTGCCCGTGGGTCCCCTCCCCCGTAATGGGTTTTGTTTTGGCTGTTTTCTTTTTTATTCCCCCCCCTCTTTTTCTCTTCTATCTTTTTAGACGTTCCCTGTCCTCCCTTCCTTCCCCACCCACCTGACTCATACTTCACTGATTGCCGCCCCCATCCTGCACAGTGCACTGGCGATGTCTGACTCAATACCGACCTGCCTCACACTGCTATCCATTAATGCCCGGGGCCTTAATAAGCCAGAGAAGAGATCTCATGCCCTACGCGATTTTAGGACGGCCCATGCGTCTGTCGTATATCTCCAGGAGACCCACTTTAAGGAGGGATCTGCACCTTCTCTATCTAATCGATGGTTTCCCCTGGGGTATTTCAGCAACAACTCTGAGGCCAAATCTAAAGGGACTGCTATACTGTTTAATAAATCAGTTGCTTTTGAACATGCTGCAAAAATGATGGACGCAGGCGGCCGGTATGTTCTTGTGAAGGGGACTATTTTAGGTTGCATGTATACATTTGCTAACATCTATGCCCCGAATAGGAACCAACACAGATTTTTGAGCGGGTTATTGGGGGCGATATCGGGGTTCACGGAGGGATGTTTGATACTAGGCAGGGACTTTACCCTTCCACTAGACCCCCACGTGAATTGCTCCTCAGGACACTCTGCAGTACCCACACACGCCACACGCCGCTTTAAGACACTATTGCATGCTAAACGTTTGGTGGATTGGTGGCAATCGCTCCACCCCGAGGACAAAGACTACACCTTCTTTTCTCACCCAGCTCAGGTGTACTCACGCCTTGACTACTTTTTTCTGCCTCACTACTTCCTACCTGACCTCTGCTCGGTTCAGAAAGGCGACATCACTTGGTCGGACCATGCCCCGGTCATGCTGCGCATAGACTCCCCCCTTTACAGGCCCAGCATCCCCACGTGGCGACTTAATGACTTTTTTCTGTCTGACCTGGTAATTGCCCAAGAATGCAGCCAAACTCTCCAACACTACTTCTAGGAGAACGCCACCCCCGACCTCGCGCCTCTGACTGTCTGGGAAGTCCACAAATGCATCATACGCGGCTTTTTCATACAAAAGGCCTCTGCGCTTAAGCGACAGCAGATGTCAGACCTCTCTCTCCCAAGTACACTGACTGGAAACCCTACACAAGGACACGCTGGACCCGGGACTTTTGGCGGACCTAACACTGGCGTGAAGGGACCTCTTGGCGCTGCTTAACTCCTATCACCACAGGCAATGTTTGCAGTCCAAAACGTTCTTTTACGCTCATGGGGACAAAAGCGGCCACTTACTGGCGTTCATGCTACGTAAACGCAAAGCTGCTTCTTACATTGCAAAAATCGGAGACTCCCAACAACGAATGCAACACTTACCCGCCCAAATTCAAACAGCGCTCTGTGCCTATTATGACTCCCTATACAACCTCCCTGCCCCAGGGTCAGCCCGCAGTCGATTGGTTCTCCAACAGAGCATTCAGGACTACTTGTCTGGCTCACAGCCCCAGAAGGTCTCGCGGTTGTCCGCCGAGCTCCTAGAATCCCCACTTACAATAAAAGAGCTGTCGGAAGCCATTAAATCATCTAATTCAGGGAAGTGCCCCGGCCCTGATGGTCTCCCTTTATCTTACTACAAATGCTTTCATGGTCCCCTCTCAGCCCACTTCCTTGCAGCATTCAATTCCATCCCTGAGGGCCACTTGATCCCCACCCATACCCTGGCCGCCAACATTTCCCTGATCCCCAAGGAGGACAAGGACCACACACACTGTGAGAATTTTCACCCTATCTCCCTCCTTAATTGCGATTTAAAACTCTTCACCAAATTCCTAGCTTCCCGCTTGCTCCCCCATGTCCCAGCACTTGTGCACCCAGACCAGGTAGGATATGTTCCGGACCGAGAGGCGAAGGACAATACCATAGGGCCCTGTCACTGACACATAGGCCCGGGCGCAGGGGCGAGGAATTAATTTGGCTATCTACAGATGCAGAAAAAGCTTTTGACAGGGTTAACTGGGACTTTTTATTTGCCACCCTATCCCACCTTGGCCTGGGCCCTCACCTCTACTCATGGATCCGGGCGCTGTACATTAATCCCACTGCTCAGATTTGCGTTAATGGTGTGTACACCTCTCCCTTCTGTATCCGGAACGGGACGCGCCAGGGGTGCCCACTCTCCCCGTTGTTGTCCACGCTGGTCCTTGAGCCCTTCCTGAACTCCATCCGCTCCAACCCTGACATAACGGGTCTGCAGGTCGGACCCACTGAACACAAGGTCGCGGCATATGCCGACAACTTGTTCTTTGTAACCAAACCCGAAACCACTTTACCTAATGTACTCGCAGCATTCCGCCTTTACGGCTCCCTCTCTAACCTTAAAATAAACTTCTCCAAATCCCATATTCTTAATGTCTCCTTGCCCCCCACTAGAGCGCGTCACCTGAGCCCTAGCTTCCCATTCCAATGGACTGTCAGCCGTATCAAATACCTGGGAATTTGGCTTACCTCGGACCACACCCGCCTCTACCATGAAAACTTTTTGCCTATCCTTGATTCCTTCACTAAAAATCTGAAGGAATGAGATAACCTGCACCCGTCCCAGCCAGGATTTATGTGGGTAATCAAAATTAATCTGCTTCCCCGCCTATTGTATCTATTTCAAACTATCCCCATTGCTATCCCTGCTCTGTATTTTCGCTCGCTCTGTACACTGTTGCTTTCTTACATATGGCATGGCGCCCGCCCCAGACTACGGTTCCAGACTCTGACCTTAACTAAACTGGAGGGAGGCCTGACTATCCCGGATTTTGCCCTTTACTACAGGGCGTGTCATCTTCTAAGGGTGGTGGAGTGGATGAGACGGGGACTCTCAGACTTTGGGGGGAGGTGGAGGGTGTAGAGGCAGGGGTCCCGATAGCGACTTTGCCTTAGTTGCCTCGACTGCAGGGCTTGCGCATGACGAGACGCCTGTACTTTATGTCTGCGACCCTCTGACTCTGGCACCGCCTCATGCGACCTCTGGGACTGTCTTTTGACCCTGTGCCTTTGTCCTCTCTGACTTACCGCTCGGACTTTCCCCCCGGACGTGACCCTGCGGCCCTCCGCGCCATACTGAAACATGACATTCCCCATATCAGCCATATTAACCAGGACGTCAAACTTGTCACTCTGGAGACCCTGATGGGGACGAAGCCATCACATTTCTGCACTACTTCCGGTACCATCAGGTTTATAGCTTTGTGCTCTCCATTCCCCAACGACTGATGCTCACACACCCCCTCACTGAATTTGAACGCCTGTGTTACATGCAGAATTCCTTGCCCCATGGTGTTTTGCTTTTATACTCCCTGCTCTGGAGAGCCTCAATGCCCCCACCCCCGCCCAGGTTTATGGGGAAATGGGAGCTGGTGTTGGATTCTACGTTTACTGAAGAGCAGTGGAGATGGATCTGCATTCTTACCCACCACTGTTCGGTCTCCGCGAAGGCACAGGAGACCGCTTACAAACTGCTGTCCATGTGGTACAGGACCCAGCAGGTTCTTTGCCACATGTACCCGACCCTGAGTGACGCTTGCTGGAGGTGTGGGATCGGGACTGGCACCTTACTCCACATTTGGTGGGATTGCCCCTTAATTAAGCCATTTTGGGAACGGATACACCGGCTATTGCAGTTTTTTATTGACCCGCCACCAGACCTTCTACCTGCCCCGATGATGTTACACCACGTGCCGCACTCGATTACAACATACAAACACTCGGTCTGTATACGATCCCTCCCCTGAGCCTATGGCTCACTAAAATGGAAGCGCTGCACTCTGTGGAACAGCTGTACTTCTCCTCCAACCATATGCTCTCGAGGTATACGGTAATTTTGGGCTAGATGGATCCTGACCTCCACTAGTACGGAGTTCTGAGCTCTATTGGTAGACCTGTGAACCGCTCTCCAAGTTATGTTGAGTAGGGATGAGCTGTTCGGGTTCGGACGGTTCGGAGTTCGACCCGAACTTTGGCAGTTCGAAAGTTGGCGAACTTCGAACTTTTTGGGTGTGTTCGGTTCGAGTTCGAAAAAAAAATAATTTTGAAAAAAGTATAGAACATGCTTAAACAAATACTAAAAAATCTAGAAATAGAGAGACTCTTTACTGCAGAATATTATAAGCAACGGTTTATTAGATATTGAATTAAAAACTAATGTGTACGTGGAAAGATTATCAACTCTAAATGACCTCTGTTCACAAACAGGCATAACACCAGGTGTTTTTAGTCTGGTAATCAATTTGATACATTGTACACTATACTGAGGGGCGGGGTCGTGTCTGCTTCTGATTGAGATTTGAGACTTAATTTCCCTCCTAAAACATCCTAATATGCTGCATTTAACCCTTTCGCTGCTGAGGCTTTTCACACCTCTGTGCTGAGGTCATTTTTACTGCTTTCGCTCATCATGTTTAACCACGTTTTGTAGCCAGATTTTGATATATGACCCAGACATATTATATATCTTTCTTTCCAGCAGACTTGGCAGATTCATAATTTGTCATTTTTAAATGTATACGTTATGTCATGTCTGTATATTATAACAAAAAATGCATTAAAATTTGAATTTTCAATAATTTATTATATGTAAAGTGTTTTTTTTTCACATTTTAACATGCGATCGTTTGCGGTTATATTTTGTATGGGGTGCACTTGTTAAAAAAATTAGAAATGGGATCTCGTTACATTTTTTTTTGGGGAAAATTTAGCTTTTTTTAACAAACGCACCGCATACAAAAATCGTTAGTGCAGCATTATTGTTCACATTATAATTGAAATGGGAACAATATTTCTGCATTAACAAAACAAAAACAAACCAAAAAACTTGTTTATTTTTTTTTAGAATTTTTTTTTTTAAATATTTTTTATTTTTTTATTTTTTAATTTTTTTAAAAAACAATTTTCATGCTCATGTTTGGTATCCTTGGAAAGGCCATGCTCTGGCCGATCCAACGACATCAAACATTAACCCCTAGCTGCCACGGATCGGGAGATAGGGGGTTCATTGGAACCCCCTATCTCCACCATTGGTGGCAGCTAGGGGTTAACTCCAGGACTGGCGTCATCGTGCTATGCACGATGATGCCAGTCCTCAGGGGGAGTTCCTGGAGGCTTGGCCGACATCCAAGATGTCGGCCAGCTCCAGGAGAGGATCACGATCCGGCGCTTTTCAGCGCCGATTCGTGATCCGGCTCCCCAGGGGTTAATCACAGCCACCGTTTGGAAGGGCAGGCTGTGCCCTTCCAAACGGTGCCTGGATTAACCCTCTGCCCCCCGGCGATCGGGAGAGAGGTTCAAAGGACCTCCGCCCTCCCTTTCGGGCGCTTCCTCCGCACATGCAGGGGGGCGCCTGAATTAGATGTCATTGCGCCACCGCAATGACATCTAATTGCTCCGCCGGGGTCCCGGAGTGCTGGGCTGACATCCAAGATGTCAGCCCGCACCAGGGGGCGCAGCAATCCGCCGGAATCCGGTGGATTGCTGCCTCCTGTGCATGGACTCGCTCAGCGCGTCCATAGCACAGGAGAACCACTTGGCTGGACGCGCTCAGCGCGTACATAGCAGCCAAGTGGTTAACTGCTGTTTGAAAAAAATTAAAAATAACATCTAAGGCTAGGGTCAGATGAGCGCATTTTGTACGGACTATGCGTCCATGCAGTACGGACGTACTTACTGACTGACAACAAGGTAGTGGCCAAACAGTCCGTTTTTTTCACTGACGAATTTTTTGACTGATGTAGCAGGGAAAATAAATTAAAATGAAAAAACATTCTGTCCGTCAAAAATGCTGGACGTATAAATGCAGTCCATCTGACCTCGTTTCATCACTCACATACAAAGCTACACGGATGTTGCGGACGTGGCGCACTCCGCACGTCCGTTCTAGCAGTATTACGTTCTTGCCTAACCTGCGTCCGTTTGCTGCGTCCGCCATGCATCCGCACTTCCGTGCGGACGTACTTCGTGTGTGGGGCTCCATTGGTCAGAATGCTATGCTGCCACGGACGTACAAATGTGCAGCAACACGGACGTGATAACTGCGCTCGTCTGACCCCAGCCTTAAGCAATGTTATTTTTCACCTCGGGATTAAACATTCACAGGGTTATTCAGAGAGCGGTGAAAAGCAGGAAAATAACTGGAGAAGTGAAAATTCTAGGTCAAAATAGCCAAACCAGAAAAATTCTCCCATTTATCTCACTTTCCAAATCGGCTATTTGGTCTAGATTGTTCTCTTTCTCCTGCCAGTTCTTCTGGCTTTCACCTCTCTCTCAGGGTTGTTCAGAGAAAGGTGAAAACCAGGAGAATGGCAGGAAAAGAGAACAATCTGGACCAAATAGCCGATTTGGAAAGTGAGATAAAGCTAGGGTCAGACTAACGCATTTTTCACAGCGACCGTCAAAAAGTGCGTCCGAACGCATTGCCTTATTTTTTCACGGAATGCACGAAAACGGTCATACGATGCGCATTTTTGTGCGTGATTTTTTACGGATCCAAACCAGGAAACTTTGGGTGTCTGGACGTTATGTTGGCCGGACATGAGCAGGGTCTGACGTCTCCAAATCACGCACACACGCCGCTAGTGGACGCAGCTCACTCTGTACGTCCGTACTAGCGGTTCTGCGTTCTCGAAAAAATGCGTTCATTTTCCACTTGCGTTGCGCAGCCGGACTTTCGTGCGACCGTACTTCGTATATTGGCTGTCATTGCCCGTCATTTGCTGCTAGTGCGGCCGTGATTAAGTGCGCCTAAACGCATGTTACAAATTCGCTAGTCTGACCCTAGCCTAAATGGGAGAATTTTTCTGGTTTGGCTATTTTGACCTAGAATGTTCCATTCTCCAGTCATTCTCCTGCTCTTCACCGCTCTCTGAATAACACTGACAGGGTTCTTCAGAGAAAGGTGAAACTCAGGAGAATGACTGAAGAGAAAATTCTAGGTCAAAATAGCCGAACCAGAAAAATTCTCCCATTTATCTCACTTTCCAAATCGGCTATTTTGACCTAGAATTTTCCATTCTCCAGTCATTCTCCTGCTTTTCACCGCCAAAAAATCAGTAAACTTTTTCTGCGTGTTCCGAAAATGTCTCCTCTTTTCATACAGACTGCCGCCCCAAGCAGTTGTTTATGGATAGATTAAAGGAAAAAAGCATTTACCGTCATTTGAAATGTCATTTTTTGGTTTTTACATATTTCTATACATCCTAGAAATCCGCCACTTCACGGGCTGGTTATGGGGACCTCCTAGGCACGATATTTGAAGGAATTTTGGGTTTTTATTTTTAACCCTTATTTCATGGAAAACTCACTGTCCCTTTAAAAACGTTTTTTTTTTAACTTTTTGTCCTTGTTTCCTGTCCCCCAGGGCACTACCCAGACCCCCATACACCTTTTATGGCAAATATCTAGCATATATGCCCTCTTGGAGGGCACTCTAAAAACCGAATTTTTCAGCCCCATTGACTTGTATGGAGTTCGAGTTCGGGTTCGGATCCGAACATTTGGAAAGTTCGGGTTCGGCTTCGAACCGAACTCGGGGAGTGTTCGGCTCATCCCTAATGTTGAGCAATATGTGCTGAGGGTCCCCACGGGCCCCGTGTCCCCACTGTCCCTCCCCTGCTCTACTCCCTCCACAATCTTGCTACTGCTGAGGGACGGTGGCACTGACCTGCTGATGGCTACTGAGACTTTTGAGAGTGCACCCCCCTTCCCATTTCCACAGTTTCTATTCTGACCTACACCCGTTCCTCCGTGATTGATTTTTCACAGATATCCCTCTATAACTCCCCTATCGTAACTGACAGGTCCAGCTGTTATTTAAGTGTTGTAACCGGGGTATAAGTCTATACATTATTTTTTTTATTGTCAATTTCATCCTGCCACTGTATACTGGTTTCTCTACGCATACGGCCTGCCATCTTTGAATGTGCCTTATTTCTGTTATGCCTAAAACGTAATAAAAATTATATTTACAAAAAAAAAAGATGTAAACAGATGACTAATGTATGTTTTATGGTTAGGATTGCTTCAGGCTTGGGTTACATATAGATTTAATGCTAACCATAAAACCTAACCAACAGATTCTGCTCCTTTTTTCTAAACAATCTTCATTAAAAATCATACTCGTTTCCCATTTTTAAAAATGGAACTATTTTGTTGCGAGAATTTTCTCTGTGGCAACTTGGTGATGGGATACCATTTATTCTCACCCAATTAAAGCATTCCATACATTATTAGAAATTATTACATATGTATATGAAATTATTACATAGGTATATGAGACATAATTGAAAACTAGAAAAATCTCAATGTATCCTTCCTGGTAAAATACTTTAGCAATAAATAAAAAAATAAATAAATACATTTGTGTAGTCAACACTTCACACCCAGAAAAGTCACCATGGTATAACTAAAAATTAATGATCACTATCCCCCAGGGCAGCCATCGGTGGGTGACAACATATGATATATTCAGGGGCCCAGTGGCTCCAGAGGGCCCTGGCCAAACCCTGTGCCTTTTGTGTAAGTGTTACAAACATAAGGATACCCCATGACACCCAAAACTGACCCAGGAAGATATCAACAAATTTCCCACAGCATCTGAGGACAGTAAGAGCACGGGAGTGATTAGTTTGGTCTGCACCAGGTTGAGTTGCAGACCAAAGCTCTCCCGTAAGTGAACCCTTTTTTGTCTCCATCCTGGATGGGAAGAGTTTACTGAAATGGGCAGCTGATGGAAGGGGGCCCAGACCAATGGTTTAGTAAGGGGCCGCAAGAATTCTGAAGACAGTACTGATCATCCCTTTCTCTGCCAAGTGATTTTCTAAAAAACACTGTCAGGAACTAGTGTTTCATTGGAAAATCATTTTTAATTAATTACGCATTAAGAAATATTTGGGAATATTCCCAATGTATTCCTTACTGTAATAACCTATTTAGCAGTCAGATGTCACCATCTACTGGCCAAAAGGAGTTACTACAGTTGTGAGCTCTGAAATGTTTTCTGCAAAATCACCAACAGGACTGGCCAAGCTCTGTGTTGATGGGAGATCTGTTGTTTGTCATTTGGTCCTGTGATCATATAAAAAACTAACTCGAGTGAGAATAAAGAACAGACACAAATTTTTTGGGGATTTCTCTATTTCTGAGGTTCTGCAAGCATGCCGCCCAGTTTTGTTACAATGGGAGGGTCATAGAATCATGGATTACAAACCAGTAAACATTTGACACGTCAGACACTTTCAAAAGAAAAGTTTCAGCCCATAACATTTGTCAAACATTCTGACAGGACAAAGAGATGCTTTTTTTCTATATTTGAACCGCTATATAGATTTCGCAGGCATTTCCTATTTTGCCTGGTAACAAGAAATTACACAGGAAAGGAGTTCACAAAGAACAATCTGTTTCCTATCCACATCCATTGGCTAGCTTCGAGAGGAAACGGAGCTGAATAGAGAATATGCACTCATAGAATTCAGACAGAAGGGGGGGTGGGAACCCACTAACTAAAATTTATATTTTTGAATACAGGAATACCAGGACATATATATATATATATAAAAATCAACAAGGCAGGATGCACTTTTAGATTTTCTGCCTTGTTGATTTTTGTATAACATTTTTGGATTTTTGCACCCAGGTTTCAATACTGCATTGTGGTTTTGTGCAGGTTGCCACTGGTTTTATAATATATATATAAATATATATATATTCATACAGGAAATTAAAAAATATCTATCAAGCTCTGTAAATTATCAGCTGGGGAAAAGTCGATTAGAGACATTCCCCAACTGGGTTTAAAATGTGCTAGCACCTTGGGAATCATTCCCACAGTGCTAAAACTTTGATGTATATTCTGGATTGCAAATACAAATGAAAATATTTTTCAACAAACAAATTTAATTTCCATTGACACAGCAAAGCCCCATATTGTGTTAACACCATCTCAAGGTGCTTTGTGTGCTTATGCTGATCTTGTATACACGATCATTGTAATGAAGGGGTCTCCATAGGAAAAAAATTAATAAAGCCAATTATAACTGCTATCGTCCCCGCAGGGACAGTAACAGTTTAGCGTTTCTATGATAACCGTATCTTGTATACATTGAGTAATAAAGGAATTTTGCAAAATGTATCGCAATCCACATGGAGATTTGAGTCAGCAGTATGAAACGACTTCACCCATATTTTTTAACTTTTCACATTTTAAGTGTTCAATGTAACAAAATAATTAAGAAATAAAGAGAATGGTTGTGGAGTCATACTGGTATATCCTTTGACTCTATCCCAATAACATATTCTTTATCATAGGTCATGTGAGCACATGTCAGGCTGATCGAGCCTTTGCTATTTAACAGACATTATTATGTTTCCTAGATTCGTGCCGTGAAATAGAGATAGAACATAGAAATTAACGACAGATTGAAACACACAGAAACAGATGGTGTGTAGAGAAACATGTTTGCTGGAGCTTACACTTCTAAGGGGAGGTGAGTAATTGATAGGAGACATGGTCTACTGTAAAACAAAAATCATTCCATGCACTGGTTTGTGCTGTTTTAGAAAATGTAAATATGCATTTCAATTTTTGATTGAGATAGATTTATTTCTACTGTTAAATAATGTCTTACCCTTTATAATGTGGCAGAGTTCCTATATCATAATTAAGATAACAATATGCAATGTAAGATGCAGCACTGTTATAGTATTCGTAATTTACTTGGCGCCTTACATTTGAAATCGGAAGAATTGTTGGTTTATGGTTTTCAGTATTTTTTTTTTCTCTGTTTGTTGATGATTAAATAAAACCTCTGCCTTGGAGATTATTCTGATATCCAACCAGCAGTAATCCCTTGGTATCCACTGGGATCAGGCAATGCTGGCAATTGAGATTAATTACCTGCAGAATGCGATGAAATGAGGCAATGCACTGCAGATAAAATCATTCAGAAAAAGAACTCAGGGAAGGTGGTTGACTCATGACATAGCTTTCAAAAATAAATTCTGGAGAATGTAGGGATTATTTACTAGACGGTTGAATGGCAAAAAAAAACTCAGTTTGCATGAATAGATTCATGCAAAAAATTCAGACAATTTGGTTTGGTTGAATATAGGTCATATCATGATTTGGATCATCCAGTTTTTTGTCATTAAATCTGTTTTGTCTGAAATAGTGAAGGGTTTAAATCCCCAGTGGTGCAGGGATAGTAACAGCAAGCAAGTGAGGGTGCTAACCATTTAGCTGATATGGCCCCACCCATGACATGTTGAATGAAGCATAGGGTGTTATGTGGGTGGTTTTATTCTGACCACATGTGCTTTAACTTGTTTATTTTAGATATTTACTTTATACAATGGCGTCTGGCTAGCAAGCTGTAGCTTAGTGTTGCATGGACAGAGAACGAACGGGCAGGATCACTGGACAAAAATGCATCTATTATGCAGAGTGTTCTTCATTTAGTTATTCATAGGAATCACTGAATTTGGATAAATCATGATTCATATAAAACCAAATGCACAAGTCATTACATAACTAATCTGCTGCGATGACCTAGGAAAGAGCTTGCTTAATTTGGGAGTTGGAAAAATAATGGTTTATATTGAGATGCTATTTTTCAAATACTAATGTGACCTACATTTTTAGGGCAAATTTCTAAATTACAGCACAAAGTATAACACATCGATGAATGTTTGATGAATAACAGACATAATTCAAGAAAGTGAATCTTTATTAGCAAATTGTTCCAATAATATAGGTAATCCTTCACAAAAAGATAGAATCCATTATTTATTCAGATTACAAACAGAAAATAAAAAAAATCTGAATTTGAAACATTTTCCTATAATCTGGGAAACATCTTTTGTAAAGACTTACCGTATTTTTCGCTCCATAAGACGCACTTTTCTCCCCCCAAAAAGTGGGGGGAAAAGTGGGTGCGTCTTATGGAGCGAATGCGCACCCACTGGAGGGATATGAGTCAGCTCACCTGTCGCCGCCGCATTAGGCTCCCTCTGAGCGTGCGTCCGGCGGCAGGAAGCTTGGGCACTCGCCTGGGGGAGCCACGTGACCGCGATCTCGCAAGATCGCGGTCACGTGGCTCCCCCAGGCGAGTGCCCAAGCTTCCTGCCGCCGGACGCATGCTCAGAGGGAGCCTAAAGCGGCGGCGACAGGTGAGCGGAGGCATATCCATGAGCTGCTGGGGCATATCCATGAGGGAGCTGGGGCACCTCCATGAGCAAGCTGGGGCACATCCATGAGTGAGCTGGGGCAATATCCATGAGCTGGGGACAGTATCCATGTGCTGGGGCATATCCATGAGCTGGGGGACAGTATCCATGAGCTGGGGGACAGTATCCATGTGCTGGGGCAATATCCATGAGCTGGGGGACAGTATCCATGTGCTGGGGCATATCCATGTGCTGGGGCATATCCATGTGCTGGGGCAATATCCATGAGCTGGGGGACAGTATCCATGAGCTAGGGCATATCCATGTGCTGGGGCATATCCATGAGCTGGGGCATATCCATGAGCTGGGGCAATATCCATGAGCTGGGGCAATATCCATGAGCTGGGGGACAGTATCCATGAGCTGGGGGACAGTATCCATGAGCTGGGGGACAGTATCCATGAGCTGGGGACAGTATCCATGAGCTGGGGGACAGTATCCATGAGCTGGGGGGCATTATCCATGAGCTGGGGGACAGTATCCATGAGCTGGGGGACAGTATCCATGAGCTGGGGGCAGTATCCATGAGCTGAGGCAGTATATCCATTATTACAGTATTTGATTTCAGAATATTTATTTTCCTGTTTTCCTGCTCTAAAAACTAGGTGCGTCTTATGGTCAGGTGCGTCTTATGGAGCGAAAAATACGGTAGATCTGCAGTTACAGAAACAACAAGCAACCTCAGTAATGCCAATTTAATTCTCGCAAGTCTGTACATTACCCTTTACGTGGTTATAGTCATAACGCTTAAATCCACAAATTAAGCAGCTAATATTTTTTTGTTATAAGATGGCCAATAGAATTAAATCAAAGCCTAAATTGTAGTAGCTCTCTGTAGGTGTTGTAAGAAGTAAAATTTATTTGAAAATGCACCATTAAGATAAATAAAAATAGAAAGCATGATTCATATTGGGTTAACCTTTTTGGTATGTACGTTGCATAATTTTAAACAATATAAGGGTGCACAAAGGTTTTTCAGTTTTGTTTTGATATAAGTATATCCTTTGAGTAAAGGGTCACAGATATACAGTTGTGTTCAAAATTATTCAACCCTCAATGCTGTAAAGGGTTTTAGGGAATTTAGTGTACATTTGTAATTGTATTCAGAATGAAATCCTACAAGGACTTTTTAAAGAACCATATGCAACTAAAATGACATCAATTGGTTTTGTAATACAGTAGTAAATGTTTCTTTTGTGAATTCTTCATTGACACAATTATTCAACCCCTTAAAGACTACCACTCTGAAGAACAGAGGTTCATTCAAGTGTTTTCAATCAGGTATTGAAAACACCTGTGGATGTCACGGAGCAGCAATAAACATAGAAACATAGAAACATAGAAAAATGTCGGCAGATAAGAACCTTTCGGCCCATCTAGTCTGCCCAATTACATGGATACTTTACCTGGATTTATCTTTTGTTTAGGATAGCCTTATGCCTATCCCATGCTTGCTTAAATTCAATTACTGTTTTGGCCTCTACCACTTCTACTGGAAGACTGTTCCATGTATCCACCACCCGCTCAGTAAAATAATGCTTCCTGATGTTACTTTTAAACCTTTGCCCCTCTAATCTAACACTATGTCCTCTTGTTTTGCTATTTTGTTTCCTTTTAAATATACTCCCTTCCTCTACCTTGTGGATTCCCTTTACGTATTTAAATGTTTCTATCATATCTCCTCTGTCTCGTCTTTTTTCCAAGCTGTACATGTTAAGATCATTAAGCCTTTCTTGGTAACTTTTCTCCTTCAAGCCGTACACCATTTTAGTAGCCCTTCTCTGAACTCTCTCCAAGATGTCTATATCCTTCTGGAGATACGGTCTCCAGTACTGCACACAGTACTCCAAGTGAGGTCTCACCAGTGCTCTGTACAGTGGCATGAGCACTTCCCTTTTCCTACTGCTAATACCTCTCCCTACACAACCAAGCGTTCTGCTAGCATTTCCTGCTGCTCTATTACATTGACTACTTACCCTTAGATCCTCTGAAATAATGACCCCTAAATCCCTTTCCTCAGATGTTGAGGTTAGAACTGTATCAAATATTCTATATTCAGCCCTTGGGTTTTTACGTCCCAGGTGCATTATCTTGCACTTATCCACATTAAAACTCAATTGCCACAACTCTGACCATTTTTTTAGCTTACCTAAATCATTTGTCATTTGGCTGATCCCTCCAGGAACGTCAACCCTGTTGCAAATCTTTGTGTCATCAGCAAAAAGACATACTTTTCCATTAATACCTTCTGCAATATCACTAATAAAAATATTAAAGAGAATGGGTCCAAGTACTGACCCCTGAGGTACCCCACTGGTAACAAGACCTTGCGCCGAATAAACTCCATTTACCACAACCCTCTGTTGTCTGTCACTCAGCCACTGCCTAATCCATTCAACAATATTGGAATCCAAGCTCAAAGATTGCAATTTATTGATAAGCCTTCTATGCGGAACAGTATCAAAAGCCTTACTGAAATCTAAATAAACAATGTCTACTGCACCACCTGTGTGTATTATTTTTGTTACCCAATCAAAAAACATCAATAAGATTAGTTTGGCATGATCTCCCTGAGGTAAACCCATGTTGTTTCTGATCTTGTAATCTATGTGTTTTTAGATGTTCAACAATCCTTTCCTTTAACATGGTTTCCATTAATTTCCCTACTACTGACGTAAGACTAATTGGCCTATAGTTCCCCGATTCCTCCCTACTACCCTTCTTGTAAATGGGCACAACATTTGCTAATTTCCAGTCTTCTGGGACGACTCCTGTTAACAAGGATTGGTTAAATAAATCTGTTAACGGTTTTGCTATTACATCACTGAGCTCTTTTAATAGTTTAGGGTGGATCCCATCAGGCCCCATTGACTTATTTGTCTTTACTTTAGACAGCTGCTTTAGAACCTCCTCCTCTGTAAACTCATATGTAAATGTCTCTTTAGTAATAAAGCATAATAAGCACCAATTAGGCAGCTTTAAAATGACTGTGATACTCAGCTCCTTCTAGACATTTACTGGTGTGGTTACAAACATGATGAAGTCAAGAGACTGGTCCAGGAAGACAAGAGAAGAGGTGATTACTCTTCACAGGAAGGGCAATGGCTATAAGAAGATTGCAAAGATGTTAAACATACCAAGAGAGACCATAGGAAGCATCATTCGCAAATTCAAGGCAAAGGGCACTGTTGAAACGCTACCTGGTCGTGGCAGAAAGAAGATGCTGACTTCGACTGCTGTGCGCTACCTGAAGCGTAGAGTGGAGAAAAGTCCCCGTGTGACTGCTGAGGAACTGAGAAAAGATTTGTCAGATGTGGGTACTGAAGTTTCAGCTCAGACAATACGGCGCACACTGCGTAATGAAGGCCTCCATGCCAGAACTCCCAGGCGCACCCCCTTGCTGTCTCCAAAGAATAAGAAGAGTCGACTGCAGTATGCCAAAAGTCATGTGGACAAACCACAGAAGTTTTGGGATAGTGTTCTGTGGACTGATGAAACAAAATTAGAACTGTTTGAGCCCATGGATCAACGCTATGTTTTGAGGAGGAAGAACAAGGCCTATGAAGAAAAGAACACCATGCCTACTGTGAAGCATGGCGGGGGGTCAATCATGCTTTGGGGCTGTTTTGCTTCTGCAGGTACAGGGAAGCTTCAGCGTGTGCAAGGTACCATGAATTCTCTTCAGTACCAGGAGATATTGGATGACAATGTGATGCAGTCCGTCACAAACCTGAGGCTTGGAAGACGTTGGACCTTTCAACAGGACAATGATCCCAAGCATACCTCCAAGTCCACTAGAGCATGGTTGCAGATTAAAGGCTGGAACATTTTGGAGTGGCCATCGCAGTCCCCTGACTTAAATCCGATTGAGAACCTCTGGTGGGACTTAAAGAAAGCAGTTGCAGTGCGCAAGCCTAAGAATGTGACTGAACTGGAGGCTTTTGCCCATGATGAATGGGCGAAGATACCCGTAGATCGCTGCAAGACACTTGTGTCAAGCTATGCTTCACGTTTAAAAGCTGTTATAACTGTAAAAGGATGTTGTACTAAGTACTAAGATTGAATGTCACTTGGGGGTTGAATAAAACTGATAATGATGCGAGCACAGAAAAGACATTTGTGGTTATTTCATTATAAATGTTATGTTATATTTTTCTGACCTACACGTGCCTCTTTGATTTAATTATAAGCAAGATCACTGAATGATCAAAATCAATGTCAAACTGGCCAAAACACTCAATTTCAGTGGGGGTTGAATAATTTTGAACACAACTGTATATATATATATATTTATATTAACCACTTTATTTATTTATCCTTTTTACACTTAGATATGTATGTTCTCTACTTGATCCGCATCAGTCCGGCTTTCGCTCCCAGCACTCCACTGAAACTGCTCTGACCAAGGTGACTAATGATTTAGTTGCTGCCAAAACCAAAGGTCACTTCTCCCTCCTTATTCTTCTCGATCTTTCTGCTGCATTTGACACTGTTGACCACCCTCTCCTGCTCCTCACGCTGTGTCAACTCGGCCTCAGTGGCAACGCGCTCTCCTGGTTCTCTTCCTACCTCTTTCTTCACTCCTTCAGTGTCTCCTTTGCTGGTGCCTCTTCCCCCCAACTCCTCTCTCAGTTGGGGTACCTCAAGGCTCTGTTCTGGGTCCCCTACTCTTCTCGAGCTATACCGCCTCTCTAGGCCACCTCATCTCTTCCTATGGACTTCAATATCATCTCTATTGTGATGACACCCAAGTCTACCTTTCTGCTCCTGATCTCTCTCCTCCCATGCTGGACCATGTTACTGCCTGCCTGTCAGCTGTTTCCAACTGGATGACTTCCCGTTTCCTAAAGCTTAACCTGTCTAAACCTGAACTTCACATCTTCGCTCCCTCTAAAACTAATAGTACTGCACCCATTTTCCTTCAGGTGAATGGGACCACCACTACTTCTATCTCTCCTTTACTCCTCACATTCAATCACTAAAACAATCCTGCTACTTTCATCTAAAAACTAAAAAACATTGTACACATCCGCCCCTGTCTTAATCAGTACTCTGCTAAAATGCTCATCCAAGCACTTATTATCTCCCGTCTTGACTACTGTAACCTTCTTTTCTCTGGCCTTAAGAGATCCCAGATTCTCCATTTGCAGTCTGTTATGAATGCCTGTGGCAGGCTCATCCTCCTCACCTACCGCACGTCTCGAACCTCGCCCCTTTGTCAATCTCTACACTGGCTCTGTGTTTCCTATAGAATTCAAATCAAAATGCTGGTGTTCACATACAAAGCTCTCAATAACCGTGCCCCTGCCTACATCTCCACCCTTATTAACAGGTACATCCCATCCCCAGCACCTCGCTCTGCCAATGATCTGATGCTATTAGCTTCAAGTACCGCACCCCCAACTCCAACGGGACTTCTCCCGAGCTGCCCTGTTTCTTTTGATCTCCCCTCCCCTCCCCACAACATCAGACTCTCCCCGTCTCTCCAGTCCTTCAAGAAGTCTCTGAAAACTCATTACTTTAGAGAAGCCTATCATTTCACTCCCTAATCCCCCTCTGTTCATTTTCTGCTGCATCTTCCCACATAGACTACATGCACTATGCTATTTCACATTCTCTCTTAACTCTCGCCTAGTGTTCCACCCCTATCCTTTTAGATTGTAAGCTCTTGAGCAGGGTCCTCTCGCCTACTGTACTGTGTGTTAAATCTGTATGTATATTTGTTGCTCTGTCTCCCATTGCACAGGGTTACGGAACTTGTTAGCGCTTTATAAAAACTTGTAAATGGTCATTTCCCATCACTTCAATTTGCAGAGGCAGTTGCATCATCATCATGTTGCATTCTGTGCACTAAAGTGACTGCTCAACAACCAGCAAGTGACTGAAAATAACAGTCATACAGAGAAGCAACCTGCAACAAGGTTACTCTATTATACCCACTGCCATTCAATATCACAGGTCTTCTCTCTCGATGTGGCAGAATCTGACAATCAACATTTGTTATTCACAGTGACGGTTCCTTTACTGTCATGTAAGAAATCCCGTATTTACAAATTGACATTCACACTGGCAGGTCACTTAGTAACATGTGTAGGGAGAGAGAAATGGGAAGAAATGGAGACTGAAAACTAGAAAAGAATGTGATAGAAAGAGAGAAAGAATTGGAAATAAGCACGGAAATTGGGCCTTCCGCCACTCTTGTATTTGTTTGTCAAATGTTGTCTTGTGTTTTGGATGTATCGTACCTGTATTTTTTTAACTGTAACAAATATACCCATGTACAGTGCTGCGGAATGTGTGCTTTATGAGGAAAGCTATTCACAAAGCACCAAAACCAAAATTTCAGCAGATGTTCAGTGCTTTGCACTTTTTCAATTCCATTTCGACAACCCTTCAGTGAATTCACAATTCACGACAGGGTCACCGTAGTGCACCGAAGATGGAGTCACCAAACACCGCCGAACTGCAGAAAAAAACAAACAGAGTTCTCCTATTCAGGTAATAGGTGTTTAAATCAATAAAAATGTCTTAAAATGTGTCCGACTAATTAAAAAGGTCCTTTAATCCCATACTGATCAGGCGATTTTACCATTTTGTGTTTAGCGCTAATTTTCCTCTTACTTGTTTACACATTTATGTTTACACATATTATATACCGCTTTTCTCACCATTAAATGGACTTTCTAAAGATACTATTATTTTCATCATGTCGTATAATTTACTATAAAAAAAATGAAATATGAGGAAAAGATGGACCCCCTCTATCTCTACTTGGCAGCTGGGGGTTAACTGGCCAACTGATGTAATCGCACAAATAGAAACATAGAAATATGCTCCCATAGAAACATGGAAAAATGTCGGCAGATAAGAACCTTTCGGCCCATCTAGTCTGCCCAATTACATGGATACTTAACCTGGATTTATCTTTTGTTTAGGATAGCCTTATGCCTATCCCATGCTTGCTTAAATTCAATTACTGTTTTGGCCTCTACCACTTCTACTGGAAGACTGTTCCATGTATCCACCACCCGCTCAGTAAAATAATGCTTCCTGATGTTACTTTTAAACCTTTGCCCCTCTAATCTAAGACTATGTCCTCTTGTTTTGCTATTTTGTTTCCTTTGGTGACGACATCAGTGGGTGGGGGTGACCCCAGAGGCTTGACTGACATCCAAGATGTGAGCCACCTCCTGGAGCGGATTGCGGTATGGCGCTGATAGGCACTGAATCCCAATCCAACACCTGAGAGGATAAAAATGGGCACCACTGGGAAGGGCAGACTCTGCCCTTTCCAGCTGTACCTCTTTTTTTCATGTGCAGCCGTCCGGGAGGGAGAGCAGTCCAAAGGACCCACTCCCTATTCAGGATCTCCACTGCAGGTGCCGGAGGGCATCTGAAACTGACGACATCGCACCCGGGGAGAGAGGTGAGTATAGGGAGTGGGGGGTTAAAGGACCATGACGTACATAGTAGACATGTGCACAGCACAAAATTTCGTTTTGAACTAATGGATTAGTCCTAAAATGCAATTTATTTAGTTGCTAAAGAAATTCGTTTTCAGTTCTTTAGTATGAAAACTAATTTCATTCATCCGAAAACCAGTGTATACAATTACTATTGTAGTGGCTCCTCAGAGGGCTGAGATTGCTGTATGTTACAGTATCTCTCACTCTCAGCACAATGTGTTAGGCAAAGCTGTTACAGTAACTGACTGCTGCTCATCACAGCGCTCAATTTCAGTAAAACTAGTAAATAATATTTTTATATACAAGAGGTTATAACAATATTATTTCCTTGTTTTACTGAAACTCTGAGCGCTGTTACAGTCAGTTACTGTAACAGCTGAGCCTGATACATTGTACTTAGAGATAATATAACAAACAGCCGATCTCAGCGCTCGCAGCCACTGAATTTAAAGGGCTAAAAAAGGCTCCTCTCTATAATGTATAGAACATCCCCCTGCATTAATTAATACCCCTCTCTGTATAATGTATAGAACATCCTCCTGAATTAATTCATGTCCCTCTCTGTATAGAACATCCTCCTCAATTTATACCTTTCTCTGTATAATGTATGTAACATCCTCCTGCATTAATACCCCTCTCTGTATAATGTATAGAACATCCTCCTGCATTAATTAATGCCCCTCTCTGTATAGAACATCCTACTCAGTAGGACCTACTGCTTTGGCATGTGGAGGGTGCAGATCTTCGGAATGCAATGCTTATCCAGCAGAGGAGAGGGACCTTTTACTTAAACTTTGTATCTCTGTGGGGGAGAGAGACAGGAATGTAAAAGCAGGGGAGAGGGAAAATATTAACGTAAATCGGTCTGAAAGCTCAGAGAAGAGATGACTGGTGCAAATTTATTTTTATAATAAAATAAAGCACTTTAAATCCAGGGAAAACATTCAAATAAATCACACTGAAGGCTCATAATGACAGAGTAACTGTGAGAGCTGGATACTAAATGTATCAGACATAAAAAAAAACCTTTATAACAAGCAGCACTGGGAGAGGAGAGGGACTTTATATAAAACGTGTATTATAAAGGAGGATAGTGTTCCTGGATAATATAAAATGTATCAGACCTAAGCCCCTATTATGCAGAGCGGGAGGGGAGATAACACACGTTATATAAAGTCCTTCTCTTCTCCCAGCACTGCTTGTTATAAAGGGGTTTTTACTATCCATCCCTCCTCTGTCATTAGCTTTCAGTGTGATTCATTTGAAGGTTTTCCTTCTCCAGCTGCTTTTATCACCTTCTCTGCCTCATAGACATGCAAGGGTTAAGTAAAGGTTTCCTCTCCTGTGCTGGCTGTCTGTGCTGCAAGTGAGTATTCTGGAGCTCTATCACTGTCAGATTTTCGGGTAGGGGTCGGGAAGGATTACGCATACAAACCTTTTCTGTAGCTTTGCGATGATGCGCTCTTCGTTGCTGGTCTCCTTCACTCATCAATGTAATATCACAAAAAGGACTGAAACTAAAATGTAGTGCATTTTATTTTAGTTTCTTTCGTTTTTTGTACTGGGCAGTTTCGTATCTCTTGAGTCATACGAAAACTAAATTATCCCAAAATTCTGACTAAATCGTTTTAGTACTAAAACGAATGCACATGTCTAGTACATAGTACGTCCTTGGTCCTTAAGGGGAATATTCCCCAGGACGTACTATGTACATCAGTGGTCCTTATGGGGTTAAAAAATCCCTGTTACAGAATATTAAAAAAAGTATTATAAAAATAATTGGGAATCAAAAATGTTGTCTAAAAAAATATACAGAAATTACCACGAGGTGTTCTAAAAAATAGTTAAAAAGATTTTTTCTGAAAATGAAAAGAACAAACTTTTTTCTTTAAAAAATTAACCCCTTCATTGCTGGATCATTTCACCCCTGTGTGCTGAGCTCATTTTTAATGTTTGTGCTCATCATGTTTTTGTAAATAGAATTTTATTGAAAAGCAGTTTGTAATATAGACATACAATTGGTAAGACCAACGCCATATACTTTTCGGTTTTAAGCGAGAGTAAATAGAAATAATATAAAGAGTGAGTGAATAACATTTATCAAACAAAAGTATATAAACAAACAAGTGAAAGAGAAAAAGGGGGCTTGCCCGAGCCCCAAGAAGAAAGTTGGAAAAAAGATGGGAATTAATAGAAAGATAAAGAGGGGGGGGGACGCTCATTTGAGAACCTGAGATACCTCACAAATGAACTATTGACATAATTCCGCAAGCGACATATGTTCGACACATACAGGGTTATTCAAAGAGCATGAAAAGCAGGAGAATGACTGGAGAATGACTGGAGAATGAAAAATTCTAGGACAAAAAACACTAAAATCAGTCTGAAAACAAGGGTAAGAGGATGTATGGTCTATTTCTTATCCTGTAGTGCCACCCAGTGGCCGTTCATAAACATTGCACTTTGGATTACAGTATTTTATGAATTGTTTATGTTTACTGATGGTTCCCGCCCACCCTGCACCATGTGACTCGCAGGGAGCCTTCCAGGAAGCAGCTCGCCGCGATCACACTGCGGGGGACAGCCAGGGAGCCAGGAGGAGGTGAGTAAACATCCAGCCCGAGTATGGCTCGGGGTTACCGTTCACAGTAGTGAACTTTAACCCCGAGTCACACTCGGGAATACCGCCAGGGAGGTTAAAGGCTGGCAACTCCCAAGGATCCCATCTGCTCTAGCCACAGGGACCAGACCTTATAATATGTAGGGAATGTGTGGTTTGAAACTGCTGTGAGTTCGTTCATTAATTGAACATCCCGTATCTTAGCGTAGGTGCGGTTAAATAAATGCTGGGACAGTGGGACAATTCCATTTCTCCGCCAGGACTCTCCGGGCCTCTAGCATGATTTTCGCCAATAATTTGTTCTCCGGTCTAGAGAGGTCAGAGAGAGGCCTTGATAACAAGAAAGTACAGGGGTCCTTGGAAATGTCTCTATCAAAGACTGCTGAAATCAGAGTATGGGATCGAGCAATACGGTGTCGTTTCCCATGCCAAATAAAGGTATCTATCGCTCTCTGGAATTCCATAAGATCAGCAGGCCTCAACGCCAGGGGGAGAGCCTGGAACAAATAGAGTAATCTAGGCAGTATATTCATTTTTATGCAGTGCACCTGGCCTACCCATGAAATGACATACTTGTCCCAAGTCTCCATTTCCAGCCGGAGGAGGCGCCAGAGAGGGGTATAATTAACCTCATATAAGCGGTCCGGGTCCCCGGACAATTGTATGCCCAAATAAGTGATAGAGGATGTGGTGACCTGTATGGGAAAGGAAGTCCTAATGGCTGCTATATCAGTCGGGGACATGTGTATGGCCACAGCTTCCGATTTGGAGACATTAATCTTATATCCCGATATGTTAGCGAATTCCTCCAGTCTATGAAAGACCTGGGGGAGGGAAGACATGGGGTGAGTAAGTGACAATAGGACATCGTCCGCATATGCTGACAGTACATATCTGTAACGGAGGTCGGGGACCTGACCTGACATGGGTACAGAATGGTGTGAGCTAAAGCGCAGTGGTAGACTAGATACAGATGTAAACAGATCTCAAAACAGAAAAACCAGGTTTATTTGTAACCCAAATAAACACAAATATAAAATACCAACCAGAAAACCAAAACAGAATAAATGCAAGAAACTAACACAACAAGAGAGGTCTAAACACTAGAGAAACACATGAAAAACAGATATAGAAGGAAATAAAATACTTTACTGATAAACGCAATGAACAATATATACAGAAAACAAAAATAACAAGAACAGGCAGAGGAATAGAACAGAACTAGCGGAGGAGAAAACACTGAGACAAGACCTGAATGAAAAGACCTAAAAGGTAACTTGAAAACATAAATGAAAACCAGAGCAACAGATCCCTACCAGAACTGCAAGGAATGTAATAAAGATCTAGATGAACAAGAGGCTTGGAACAAATCAGACTGAGGCTCAGAACCAAATGAAGCAGCGCCCTTCCTAGGGCGATGCCTGCCTATATACAAAGTTCAATTTAGACCAATTGAGTCCATGTGAGTGACCAGGCTTGGAATCCAAGAAAAATAAATGAAAAGTCCAAAGAAGAACACAATGTCCATTGAGACCAGAGGTGGCGCCAGAGACACAGAATGTCCAGATCATAACTGGCAACTTCCACCTCTGCCAGAGGGGGTGCAGAATGTTACAATATCTCCCCCCTCCCACCTCGATACCATGTATAGCTGAGTCAGCCCTAATCCGTCGGAGCAAGGGTTCGAGAAAAAGCGCAAATAGGGCTGGGGATAATGGACACCCCTGTCTAGTGCCGTTATAAATAGGAAAGGGCGTTGAGTCAGTCCCAGGCAGTATAATTTGAGTGGAGGGAGAGGAGTAAAGAGATCGAATGGCCTTCGGTAGGGGTTCTGGGAAGTCTATGTGCTGGAGGAGGGAGAACAAGTAAGGCCACTACGCTCTGTCGAAAGCCTTCTCTGCGTCCAGGGAAAGAAACAGAGAAGGCTCTCCACGCGAATTGCTCTCCACGCAATTAGATCAGTCGCACATCTGGTGTTCTCGTAGGCCTGCCTGAGAGGGATGAATCCCACTTGATCCGGGTGTATAAGGCCCCCAAGGACCGATTCAAGACGCATAGAGATAACCTTTGCAAAGAGCTTAAGATCCACATTTATGAGAGAGATCGGGCGGTAGCTCCCTACCAGCTGATGATCTTTCCCCGGTTTGGGAATCACCACAACAGATGCTAATAAAGATTCAGGAGGGAGGGTTCCACCGTCCAACAAGTCATTAAAAGTGCGGAGTAAGCGCTGTACTAAAATGCCCGCAAAGGACTTGTAATAATGATAAGTCAGTCCATCCGGGTCCGGTGCCTTATGCGGTTTCATCAAACCTAGGGCCCGACTGATCTCCTCCTGTTCTATAGGTGCCCCCAATGCCACCCTCTGTGTTGCAGGGACCAACGGCATGTCGGTCTGCGAAAGATACTCCGCAATCGCACCCTGTAGAGAGACATTCGCAATCATGTGTGTGGGGGAGTGGTTATAGAGTGCACTGTAGACGTTAGTAAAGAGTGTTCTGATGATCTGGGGATCTGTGTGAGTCTGGCCCCCATCATCCCGGAGTATCGCAACCCCTTGTGTTCTAGTCCTAGGGCACAGTTGTCGTGCAAGAGGCGTATCCATTTTATTAGATCTCTCATAGTATCGCTGTTTAGACCATAAGAGAGCGACCGACATCGTCCAAAAATAACCGATTGAAGGCAGTACGAACATGACTAAGGGAGGAGAAGGTGTCTGGGGAGGGATGCGCCTTATGTGCTCATCATGTTTAAACGCGCTTTGAAGTCATGTTTTTTTATACGACCCAGACAAATTATATATCCTTTTTTACGGCAGACTCGACAGACTCATAATATATCATTATTATATGTATACGTCATTCCCTGCCAGAATTCTATAGCAAAATTTTAAAAAAAAATTGAATTTCCAATCATCTACAGCATGTAAAATATTTTTTTTCACATTTTATCATCCGAGCCATTGCGATTATATATTCTATGGGGTACGCTTGTTTAAAAAAATTGGAACTGAGAACTGGCTACTTTACCCTTCTGAGAAATTATGTAATTTTAGCTAAAACCGAAGTGCAGCATCATTGTTCACATTATAATTGAAATGTGAACAATAGTGCTACATTAATAAAAAAACAAAAACAACATTTCTATTTATTTTTTAATTTTTATTTTTTACTTACATCTAGCATGGTCATATTTGGTATCATTGGAAAAGTCATGCTCTGCCCTTTCCATTGATACCAAACAGGACCTATCTAGCCCCCACAGGGACACCCCTTGGCAGCTAGGGGTTAATTCTCCAATTGACGTCATTGTGCCATCTGCAATGACATCAGTGGGCGGGGAGAGGCCCCAGAGGTTTGTCTGACATCCAAGATGTCAGCCACCTCTGGGAGAGGTGTGCAATCTGGCACCGAATGGCACGAATGGCACCGGATCACGGACCAGTACCTCAGGGGTTAAAGAGAGGCAATGCTGGAAAGGTCACACTGTGACCTTTTCAGCACTGTCTCTCTTTTACTCATTTATCATCCCGATCTGAAGGGAGAGGGGTCTAAAAGAGGTGAGGTCAGGTGCTCTTCCAGCTTTGCAGGGGGGGGCCTGAAACTGACGTCATCGTGCCCGTTGCAGAGATGCCGGGAGGGGGTATAAAAGTGGGCTCTGTCTTCAAGGAAGTCAGACCACCGTGGGATACCGGAGGGAGAGGTAAGTATAGAGCAGTAGAGCCCCTGTAGCGGATGACATGTGGGGGAAGTCCTCTGCATGAAGCAGGGAATCCCCATGACGTTCCCCACATGTCTTCCACATCCAAGGGGTTGAAAATAATATATATATATTTTTTTACATTGAATACTATGGGAATCACCTGTGTAAACCTGTCGAACTGAAACATTGAAAATCAGGGCATTTCACTGACACTTTGGTGAAGTTCGGCCTTCTGTAAATAGATTAACCATTAGTTCTCTTTCGGACAAATTCTCTGTTGCCGAAGATCACCGATCTGCAGCCATCTGTGGTGAACTACATCATATTTCACCAGCAATTCACTAGTATTTGGCAGATTGACAGTTTAATAATTAGACAAACTGCCATGAAATTGCGGCGTATTGCGAAATTCACTGTTTGGTGCAATTCTGTGGCAAGTTTGCCGCTTAGTGAATAGCCTCTATAGTGTTCGGAGACAAACAGGGTCAACAGCATACCACAGCTGTGGAATTTAAGGTAAAGGGTACTAGAAGGATAACCATTTAATTTGCCCAACAGGTTATTCAAATTTTACAATGTAACTATAACTGACAGAGATTGACAAAAATGATTTTAATAAAATATTTCTTGTGTTTGAAATGGCCTCAAGGATGCCCTTGATGTTGTCCTTACATCACTTCACCGTGTCGCTAATAAATTGTAGCACATTTCTTTTGAAAAAAGGTTTTAAAAAATGTACAGTAAAAAACATATGATGATATACAGTTAGATCCATATATATTTGGACAAAGGCACAATTTTCATACTTTTCGCTCTCTAT
Source organism: Leptobrachium leishanense (assembly GCA_009667805.1). Taxonomy (NCBI): domain Eukaryota; kingdom Metazoa; phylum Chordata; class Amphibia; order Anura; family Megophryidae; genus Leptobrachium; species Leptobrachium leishanense. Next base: position 23,340,880 of record CM019063.1, on the reverse strand, counting down.
GCCACCAGAATAAATTTAAAACCAAACAATCCAAATGAATCTGAAATGCAGACTTTCAGCGTCAATTCAAGGGGTTATAAACATAATTAGCAAGTACAAATTTTAGGACCTGCAACCATTTTTATACACAGTCCCCCTCCCCCATTTTCAGGGGCTCAAATGTAATTGAACAAATAAATTTGCTCATAAATACCAAAGAATGCTTTTCCAGACCTGGTCTGGCTTTTTTAGATGTGTTTTGGCAAAGTCTAATCTGGCTTTTCTATTCTTCAGGCTTATGAATGGTTTTCAGTGCACCTTGTGGTGAATAGGGATGAGCCGAACACTCCCCGAGTTCGGTTCGAAGCCGAACCCGAACTTTCCAAATGTTCGGATCTGAACCTGAACCCGAACTCGAACCCCATACAAGTCAATGGGGCTGAAAATTCGGTTTTTAGAGTGCCCTCCAAGAGGGCATATATGCTAGATATTTGCCATATAAAGTGTATGGGGGTCTGGGTAGTGCCCTGGGGGACAGGAAACAAGGACAAAAAGTAAAAAAAAAAGTTTTTAAAGGGACAGTGAGTTTTCCATGAAATAAGGGTTAAAAATAAAAACCAAAAATTCCTTCAAATATCGTGCCTAGGAGGTCCCCATAACCTGCCCGTGAAGTGGCGGATTTCTAGGATGTATAGAAATATGTAAAAACCAAAAAATGACATTTCAAATGACGGTAAATGCTTTTCCTTTAATCTATCCATAAACAACTGCTTGGGGCGGCAGTCTGTATGAAAAGAGGAGACATTTTCGGACACGCAGAAAAAGTTTACTGATTTTTTGGAGGTGAAAAGCAGGAGAATGACTGGAGAATGGAAAATTCTAGACCAAATAGCCGATTTGGAAAGTGAGAAAAATGAGAGAATTTTTCTGGTTTGTCTATTTTGACCTTGAATTTTCTCTTCAGTCATTCTCCTGAGTTTCACCTTTCTCTGAATAACCCTGTCAGGGTTATTCAGAGAGCGGTGTAGAGCAGGAGAATGACTGGAGAATGGAAAATTCTACGTCAAAATAGCCAAACCAGAAAAATTCTCCCATTTAGGCTAGGGTCAGACTAGAGAATTTTTAACATGCGTTTAGGCGCACTTAATCACGGCCGCACTAGCAGCAAATGACGGGCAATGACAGCCAATATACGAAGTACGGTCGCACGAAAGTCCGGTTGCGCAACGCAAGTGGAAAATGAACGCATTTTTTCGAGAACGCAGAACCGCTAGTACGGACGTACAGAGGTGAAAAATAACATTGCTTAAAGCTGGGGTCAGACGAGCGCAGTTATCACGTCCGTGTTGCCGCACATTTGTACGTCCGTGGCAGCATAGCATTCTGACCAATGGAGCCCCACACACGAAGTACGTCCGCACGGAAGTGCGGATGCATGGCGGACGCAGCAAACGGACGCAGATTAGGCAAGAACGTAATACTGCTAGAACGGACGTGCGGAGTGCGCCACGTCCGCAACATCCGTGTAGCTTTGTATGTGAGTGATGAAACGAGGTCAGATGGACTGCATTTATACGTCCAGCATTTTTGACGGACAGAATGTTTTTTCATTTTAATTTATTTTCCCTGCTACATCAGTCAAAAAACACAGTCCGTACAAAATGCTCTCATCTGACCCTAGCCTTAGATGTTATTTTGAATTTTTTTCAAACACCAGTTAACCACTTGGCTGCTATGGACGCGCTCAACCACTTGGCTGCTATGGACGCGCGTCCAGCCAAGTGGTTCTCCTGTGCTATGGACGCGCTGAGCGCGTCCATGCACAGGAGGCAGCAATCCGCCGGATTCCGGCGGATTGCTGCGCCCCCCCGGTGCGGGCTGACATCTTGGATGTCAGCCCAGCACTCCGGGACCCTGGCGGAGCAATTAGATGTCATCGCGGCGGCGCGATGACATCTAATTCAGGCGCCCCCCCGCATGTGCGGAGGAAGTGCCTGAAAGGGAGGGGGTGAGGTCCTTCGGACCTCTCTCCCTCCCGATCGCCGGGGGGCAGAGGGTTAATCCAGGCACCGTTTGGAAGGGCACAGCCTGCCCTTCCAAACGGTGGCTGTGATTAACCCCTGGGGAGCCGGATCACGAATCAGCGCTGAAAAGCGCCGGATCGTGATCCTCTCCTGGAGCTGGCCGACATCTTGGATGTCGGCCAAGCCTCCAGGAACTCCCCCTGAGGACTGGCGTCATCGTGCATAGCACGATGACACTTGTCCTGGAGTTAACCCCTAGCTGCCACCAGTGGTGGAGATAGGGGGTTCCAATGAACCCCCTATCTCCCGATCCGTGGCAGCTAGGGGTTAATGTTTGATATCGTTGGATCAGCCAGAGCATGGCCTTTCTAAGGATACCAAACATGAGCATGAAAAATGATTTTTTTTAAAAAAAAATATTTAAAAAAAAATTCTAAAAAAAAATAAACAAGTTTTTTTTTTGTTTTTGTTTGTTAATGCAGCAATATTGTTCCCATTTCAATTATAATGTGAACAATGATGCTGCACTAACGATTTTTGTATGCGGTGCGTTTGTTAAAAAAAGCAAAATTTTCCCCAAAAAAAACTGTAACGAGACCCCATTTCTAATTTTTTTAACAAGCGCACCCCATGCAAACTATAACCGCAAACGATCGCATGTTAAAATGTGAAAAAAAACACTTTACACATAATAAATTATTGAAAATTCTAATTTTATTGAATTTTTGTTATAATATACAGACATGACATAACGTATACATATAATAATGACATATTATGAATCTGCCAAGTCTGCCGGAAAGAACGATATATAATATGTCTGGGTCATATATCAAAATATGGCTACAAAACGCGGTTAAACATGATGAGCGAAAGCGGTAAAAATGACCTCAGCACAGAGGTGTGAAAAGCCTCAGCAGCGAAAGGGTTAAATGCAGCATATTAGGATGTTTTAGGGAAATTAATTCTCAAATCTCAATCAGAAGCAGACACCACCCCACCCTCAGTAAGGTGTACAATGTATCAAATTGATTACCAGACTAAAAACACCTGGTGTTATGCCCGTTTGTGAACAGAGGTCATTTAGAGTTGATAATCTTACCACGTACACATTAGTTTTTAATTCAATATCTAATAAACCGTTGCTTATAATATTCTGCAGTAAAGAGTCTCTTTATTTCTAGATTTTTTAGTATTTTTTTAAGCATTTTCTATACTTTTTTCAAAATTTCTTTTTTTTTTTCGAACTCGAACCGAACACACCCAAAAAGTTCGAAATTTGTGAACTTTCGAACTGCCAAAGTTCGGGTCAAACTCCGAACCGTCCGAACCCGAACAGCTCATCCCTAGTGGTGAACCCTCTGTATTTGCTTTGGCAAAGTCTTCTCTTGATTGTAGACTTTGACAATAATATGCCCACCTCCTGGAGAGTGTTCTACACTTGTATGGATGTTGTGAATCTGTATTCTTTACCATAAAGAGGATCCAGCGATGATCCACCACCATTGTTTTCAGTGGACTTCCAGGCCTTTTTATGTTGCGGAGTTCCCTGGTACATTCTTCTTTCCTCAGAATGTACCAAACTGTTGATTTGGCCTCTCCTAATGTTGCTGCTAACTGTCTGATGGCTAGGTTTTGTTTTTGAAGCCTTACAATGGCCTGTTTCACTTGCATAGACAGCTCCTTTGAACACATCACGTAAGTTTACAGCAATAGATTCCAAATGCAAATACCACACTTAGAATCAATTCCAGACCTTTTACCTGCTTAATTGATGAAGAAATAACAAAGGAATAGCTCACACTTGGCCATTTGCTTTTGATTAAATTGTCCCATTTTCTTGAAAAAGGTGGGTTGGCTGCTCTTAAGAGCTGTATTCCCTAAACCCTCCCTCCGATTTGGATGTACATACCTTCAAATTAAACCTGAGAGAGTTCACTTTCAGCCCATATCCATTCTATAACTATAGTTTGAATATGTTTTGGTAAGTACCCGAAAAAACAAAAATTGTGCCTTTGGTTCAAATATATATTATTATTACTTATTATTATTATTCTTTATTTATAAAGCGCCAGCATATTCGCTGTACAATAGGCACAGTATAGACAGGGTTACAATACATTGTACAACAGTTGACAAACCGTACAGGAGGAGATGAGGGCCCTATTCCCATAGGAACTCACAGTCTAGAAGGGTTGGGGTTGGAAACAGGAGGAGAGGACTGCAAGGTGAGAGTGATTGATGGTTGCGTCAGTGAGTTGGGTGGTAGGCTTCCCTAAATAGGAATGTTTTAAGGGAGCGTTTGAAGGAAGAGAAATTAGGGGAAAGTCTGACCGTACGAGGGAGAGCGTTCCAGAGAGTGGGGGCTGCGCGTGAGAAGTCCTGCAGTCTATCATGGGAAGAGGTGATGCAGGGAGACACTAGGCGCAGGTCGCTGTTTGACCTTAGGGAGCGGGCTGGGGTGTATTTGGTGATTAGTGAGGACAGGTAGTGGGGAGCCGAATTAGTGAGGGTTTTTTAGGTCAGGGTAAGGATTTTAAATTTAATTCTGCAGTGGATGGGGAGCCAGTGAAGGGACTCGCAGAGGGGAGCGGCAGAGACAGAGTGGCGGGTATATATGGACCTAACTGTACGTGTGTGTGTATATGTGTATGTGTATGTGTGTATGTGTATGTGTGTGTGGTTGGGATATGGAAAACTGGAAATAGAAACTTAAACTTGCACATTTTAAATAAGATGGGACAATCAACAAATTTAATGTATGTAGGTTCCAGGAAATCGTCAATGATGTCCCTGGTGAGAGCACATTTCATATCATAATAATACACGAATAGCCATGCATTTTACAGTATGATCAGTAATAAATATAGTTATTACTGTATATACTTTATATTACTTATAAAAAGACACACAACAATTTGCTACCTGGTAATCCTAGACGCAATGTGCAGCTTCAACAAAAAAGACATTTAATCATGAAACAACAAATTGTTCTTCAATACAAGAGTTTGTTTTGTAGTGATTAAATCCCCTTCCTGGGTGTGTGTGCTGCAATAAGACAGGCTGTTTTAAGGATGTTACAGCAGTGGTGTAGCGTGGGTTGTCAGCGCCCGGGGCAAGGCAAGAATTGTGTGCCCCCCAACCTGTGGACACGGTAACACACCCGGATTCCCTTCCACCAGTAGAATATTGACCCCCTTATCCCACAAGCACATGTACTGTATATTAACAAAATACTGATAAAAATGAAACACACATGCCTCCCACGCTACGCTACTGCTACCAGTCACCCTGTCCCAGTATACCCTAACATAGTTCCACTCTCACACTATACCCAGTCACTCTCCCAGTACCCCCAATCACTCTCTCCCAGTACCCCCAGTCACTCTTTCTCTCTACAAGTACCCCCAGTCATTCTCTCCAAGTACCGCCAGTCACTCTTTCTCTCTTCAGATGCTCCCAGTCATTCTCTCCCAGTACCACAAGTCATTCTCTCCCAGTACCCCCAGTCACCCTCTCCCCGTACCCCCCTCACTGTGTGTTGGTTACGCTGCTCTGGTGTCACACAGTGTTGCCTACCTGCGTGGAGTTGCTGCTGGCCCAGGAGGAGCTGTCCAGGGGGCTTAGTGGGGACCGGATTTTAAATGTGCTGCAGGACAGGCGTCTCCCTCCTTCCTTCCTATTCAGCGGCTGCAGGGCTGCCAGTGGTGGGGGGCTGGCACAGGGCTTCAAGGGGGGCTGACAAACGTGGTACAGGGAGTTCAGTCAAATAATGCTGCGCTGCTTCACGCAGGGGCGGATCCAGGGGGGCAACGAGGCAATTGCCCCCCCCAGCAGTGCAGATGCCAGGCTGACCTCCAGAACTCAAATCGCGATGTGTGCAGTGAATGCAGACATCGCGATTTACAGAGGCACACACTGCGCAGAAGCACTGAGGATTGCCCCTCCCAGTCATGTGTCAGGGGCGTGTCACGTGGTGATCCTTTTCCCGGTGACCATGTGGCTGAGACTGTCTCCTTCCATGCCTGCCTGACAGCCACAGGAAAGGGCTGGATCTGAGGCTGCACTGAGCAACAGGATCAGAGGAGAGAGGGGCTGAAGCCTCCATGCAAGGACACCAGAGAGGTAAGTAATGGGTCCCTGAGAGTTTGATCCTTTCTCCAGGGTGTATAAGAAAGCTAGAGCTGCACAGTAATAAACCTCTCAGATATGAGTCTGTAACTGCTCCTCTAGATTGTAAGCTACTGGGTGCCCTCTGCTCCTCTAGATTGTAAGCTCCTGGGTGCCCTCTGCTCCTCTAGATTGTAAGCTCCTGGGTGTCCTCTGCTCCTCTAGATTGTAAGCTAATGTGTGCCCTCTGCTTCTCTAGATTGTAAACTCCTGGGTGCCCTCTGCTCCTCTAGATTGTAAACTCATGGGTGCCCTCTGCTTCTCTAGATTGTAAGCTCCTGGGTGCCCTCTGCTCCTCTAGATTGTAAGCTCCTGGGTGCCCTCTGCTCCTCTAGATTGTAAACTCATGGGTGCCCTCTGCTCCTCTAGATTGTAAGCTCCTGGGAGTCCTCTGCTCCTCTAGATTGTAAGCTCCTGGGTGCCCTCTGCTCCTCTAGATTGTAAACTCATGTGTGCCCTCTGCTCCTCTAGATTGAAAGCTCCTGGGTGCCCTCTGCTCCTCTAGATTGTAAACTCCTGGGTGCCCTCTGCTCCTCTAGATTGTAAACTCCTGGGTGCCCTCTGCTCCTCTAGATTGTAAACTCCTGGGTCTCCTCTTCTCCTCTAGATTGTAAACTCCTGGGTGCCCTCTGCTCATCTATATTGTAAACTCCTGGGTGCCCTCTGCTCCTGTGAGCCGGGCCCTCTGCTCCTTTAGATTGTAAACTCCAGTGAGCCGGGCCCTCTGTAAATTCTCGTGAGTCGGGCTCTCTGCTAAAACACCTTATTTTCTGTCAGTGCCCCTCCCAAGACTAGTCTCTGGATCCGCCCCTAGCTTCACGTGACTCATGTCAGCATTCAGGCTCGGGTCAGGCGAGCGCAGTGTTCACGACCATGTTGCCACACATTTTAACGTCCGTGGTAGCATACAATTATGATCAATAGAGACCCTCACACGAAGTATATCCGCACAGAAGTGCGGACGCACAATGGACGTGGCAAACGGACGCAAGTTAGGCAATAACCTAAAACCGCTAAAATGGACATGTGGAGTGCGCCACGTCCAGAACGTCTGCATAGCTTTGTGTGTGAGTGGTGGAATGTAGTCAGACGGACTGCATTTTTGACGTCCAGCATTTTTGACGGACAAAATGTTTTTTCATATTAATTTTATTTCCCATCTACATCAGTCAAAAAAAACTTCAGTCACAAAAACGGACTGTGTGGCAACTACCTTGTTATCAGTCAGACAGTACGTCCATAGTGCACGGACGCACAATCCGCACAGAATGCGTTTGTCTGACCCTAGCCTAAGGAGGAGTCAGGACAGAACCAGAACTTTATGTCCTGGTCCTCCCTTCCGGACGCTGAGTGCTAAGTCACCGCCGGTGCCACAAAACAGGCAGATACCCATGCACGGGCCTCTCACGGACACCAGTGTCTGTGAGCAGACACCTTGCTGATCCCTGCTGGAAAATATTAGTGGTTAAAACTTCTTTTGAAATTTTGCGCCCCCTAAGAAAATTGCGCACGGAGCGACCGCCCCAAGGCCCCCCCACGCTACGCCACTGTGTTACATGCTGCAGCATAGTGAGTATCAGAATTTGATTAAAACAAAACAACATAAAGAAAAATAATTTATTAAACAAAATTCATCTGAAACAAATTGGCGAGTGAACAAAATTCCTTCCGGGCAGTTTTTTTATTTTATCTTTATGATAAGCGCAGATGACATTTTTCTTCTTGTTATGTTTTATACATGTTGCTGGGCTGGATACAATTTGGTGGTTGCAGCCGCCCCATCGGGGAATAGGCGCGACCCCGCTCCTCCTGTACTATGTATGTTTGTACCTTCAGCCAGGTCATCATTGCAGCTGTTCCGTTCCGTGTCTTTGGTTTTTGATCCCAAGGTGGATTTTGTTTCTGGGAGGGCATAAAATAATGGCCCACCAGTCTACCTCATGATTGAAAAGCAGCGTGAGCAGTGATGGTTTGCTACATAGCAGCCTGTGGCTTCATTTTTTGGATAGGACTCACCAAAGCCTCTAACTGTATTTTGTTTCACAAAGTGTAATAGTAATAAGCACAGATGACATTTCTCAAATACTGACTGCCACAGCCTGGCCAAAAAAAATATCCCTCCCTTACCTCTCAAATGACATAGATGGCTGCTTCCTCTCACCATGATCAGCGGAAAACTGGGAAGAAGTAGCTCTGTGTTTCTTCCGTGGCTGAGCTCGGCTCAGCAAAGTGCTCCAAAAGTTCTCCAGGGTTTCACCTTTCTCTGAATAACCCTGTTAGTGTTAGTTTGAAGATATTCCACTTATCCTCTGTGTTTTTCCCACAAAAGAGTTTTTGCCAGTCAATGAGATTGAGAGCTACATAATGAATTAATACACAAAATATGTATAAAATCCAAACTAGGATCTTCCTCACAAATTAATTAACAGAACTAATAGCATTGTTGTGAAATATAACAGTTTACAGCTGAATCCACCTGAATAGCCCTTAGCGAATCAGAATAGTTTATTACTCTGTAGCGCTCACCCCCGAAGGAGCCGCTTAAAATATTAAAACAATTTGGGCTCGTCTCCCCATGGCAAGAGAAATAACGGACGCGACACAGGTGGATGGGGTTAAAGATTTGGTGCGTTTACTGTTCCCAGTGAACGGGGAAAAAGGCAGGGTAAATAAAATGCACATACAGGGGTGGGACAATAATGCAAGGGGGGATAAATAATAATACAGTACATATAACACAACTTTAACAAATACTCCCTCGATCCCGAGTAGAAAGCTAAATAGCAATGTTCCTCTCTAACATACACATATACATATAGATAACATAGGAATGTAACTCTTCCTCACCGTATCCATTAATCCCAACCCCGAATAACCCTCCCCAAACACCCCAAAGTGTAGGTGTGCATGTGAGTGTAGCGGTCGCGCTGGCCAGCAAAAATATAAATATATCAGGGGGAAAAAAGAAAAAAAAATCAAAATACTCTTCGTGCACAATCTTGAAAAAAACAGTCTCGGTCACTAGAGATCTCTTCAAAAGAAATGTAAGTCCCAACCGTTGGGGCCCTTGTTGCAGAAAATGCGGTGTTGTACCCCGCTATGGTCTATGCAGTGGTGGCAGAGATGCGGTATCGTACTGCACTATGGTCTATGCAGTATGTAGCATTTGCAGGTTGTACTGCGCTGTGGTCTATGCAGTTTTCGGGGTTTGTGGGTTTGTACTGCGCTACGGTCTATGCAGTAACGGAAGTGCGGTGATGTACTGCGCTGTGGCCTATGCAGGCCTCTCACCCTTCCAGACGCTCGGGCGACACGGGTCCCAGCCTCCCCAGTCAGCCTTTCCAGCCTCTGAGTCGGTCCTCTGGCTCCTCAGACGGTGATCCGGCTCTCTCTCCCAGGCGCGCGTCCGCACCCTGTGCTTCGTGCTGGTCCCTCCGGCTTGTAGCCTTCCGATCTTCGGACTGTGCAGCCTCACAGCCGTTTCGGTGTCCGTGGCCGGGTCCCCGGTCCGCGTCCTCCGCTTTTCCCCGTTTTCCTCTTCTCCCCTCCTCTGCGTGCTTCTCTCCTCTCTCCCCGGCTCCCTCCCTCCTTGTCCGTTTATTTTCAAAAACTCCCGCCAAAAAAAACGGCTTTCTCTTCGCGAGCCGGCTCCTTGCGCCCGCCGTTGGGGCTTTCCTTGCACACTTCCTGCATCTCCCGGCGCTAGGCATGCCGGGAGATGTAGTCCATCGGCGCTACACTCTCCCCCCTCTAGAATCCTTGGGTCTCTCCAAGGAGGTGCAGCGTGTGTATGAGTGCGTACATGTGTGCTAGTTACACTTCCCTCCTTGACATAACCCAACTTTACATATACTTTCTCCAAACGTTCTAACAATTCTATGGCCTCTACTAACATAGCGGACACTTTGGGCACTCTTGTCACGGTGGTCACAGCCTCTTCCGTACAGCGTCCTGATGAGTCGTAGGTGAGCCTTCTTGGAGGCCGAACAGAGCGTTTTGGCATGACTAGCTCTTGGTCGGGTAGGCCCTCACTAGGCGTGAGGGTTTCTTCTCCCCTGGTGGAGCCTCTAGGCTCCGTTGATCTCCTGTCGGACAGACCCTCAACAGACGGGGGAGTACCGACCCCCTCGATGGAGCCTCCTGGCTCTGTCGATCCTCCATTGAGCAGACCTTCAACAGACTCAAAAGTGTCCTCTCTTCCCACTTCGTGAAATTCACCTGGTTGATCCCCACACGTTGTCACTTCCTCTTCATCCTCGTAGGACCCTTCCAGCGAGGGCATGGAGTCATGTTCCGATCGAACGTCTTCTTCTTCAGGGGAGTCCACCTCGACATGGGTGTCTTCCAGGCGGAACTCGGGAGCTTCAGGCCGCAAGTTGCTCTCCCGAGTTCCCCAAACCCAACGAGTCCCGTCCGGCTCCTGCGACAGCCCTTGAGCCTGACGGCCACTCCCTCCTCCACTGTCCCCTTCGCCTGTGCCTACCTCCCAGGCCTGCGAAGGCCAGTGGTGGGGAGGTAGGGTCCCCAAAGGCAGGGTAGGTGGAGGGGTTTCGTCCCAGTTCGGGACCTCTGCGGTCTTCGATATCGTGAGCGAAGATGTTGAATCCTCAGTCGCCAACGAACTCGACGGCCATATCCACTCAAGGCAGAGACTCCCCTCATCGCTGTCGTCTTCGCCGGCGTCCCCTCCCCGGGCCTGCTGAGACCTGGTGCGGGGAGCTGGACAGGGCCCAGGGAGACCCGGTGCGAGGGCTTGCTCCCCGATTGGGATCCTCACTGCTTCTCCCAGTGGTAACAGGTGATTCCTGTGCCAATTCTTAAGCGGGCCTGCTCGACCCTCGGGTCGGATCTGGTAGACCGGCAGTCCCGGCAGCTGCTTGCAGATTAGGTAAATTTGCGAGCTCCATCGGTCGGCCAACTTGTGTCGGGCAGCCACGCCCAGATTCTTTAACAAAACCCGATCGCCGGGCTGTAGATCATGCAGTCGGACCCGCAGGTCGTAGTTTTTCTTGTTCCGCAGTTCCCTACTTCCTGAAGTCTGACGGGCATGCTCGAACGCGGAGGCCAAGTTCTTCCGAAGTCGATCCACATATCCTTTGTGTGAACTTCCAGACGTTCCGTCGGGCGCTACCCCAAACGCCAGGTCAACCGGCAGCCGAGCCTCTCTTCCGAACATTAACCGGTAAGGCGAGTACCCTGTGGAGTCGTTCTTGGTGCTGTTATAGGCGTGCACCAGTGTGGCTACTTGTCGGCTCCAACTCTGCTTCTCTCGGACGGACAGTGTCCCTAACATGTTTAGCAATGTCCGATTGAATCTCTCGGGTAAGGCGTCACCTTGCGGGTGGTACGGGGTTGTTCGAGTCTTCTGGATGCCAAGTGAGTGTAGTAGCTGTCCCACTAGTTTTCCCTCGAAATCCCGACCCTGGTCGGAATGGATCCTCTTCGGCAGACCGTAATGGACAAAAATTTTTTTCATCAACACCTTCGCCACCGTGTGAGCGCGTTGATCCTTGGTGGGGAAGGCTTGGGCGTAACGCGTAAAATGGTCGGTTACTACCAGGATGTTTCCCTGGCCACTTGTATCGGGCTCTAGGCATAGAAAGTCTATACACACCAAGTCCATGGGGCCTTGGCTCTGTAGGTGTCCCATAGGCGCGGCTCGGGCGGGCAGGGTCTTCCGTTGGATACATCTGAGGCACGAACGACAATACCCCTCCACTTCAGCCTTCATTCCCGGCCAGTAGAAGCGGTCTCGCACTAACTTGAAGGTTTTCTCCACACCCAAATGCCCGTGATTGTCATGCAGTGACTCCAACACCTTTTCCCGGTGCTTCTCAGGGAGGAACAGTTGCGTGACTTCCTCGTGATCAGAAGACGGTGCTCTACGGTATACCACCCCCTCTTGTATAGTCAATCTTTCCCACTCTCTGTAAGCCAGTTGGGCCCCTTCCAGACGACTCGTCTGCAAAAGTTCCCGCTTGTCTTCTTTCAAGGCTTTCCCAACTAAAGCGATGAGGGGATCTTCGGCTTGGTCGCCTCGTAAGTCTTTCCTTGAGAGTGCCGGTAAATCCGTGTCCTTGAGTTGGGTGAGGTTGCAGTAGAGTTCGGGAACAGCCCCAGCCCTGATTCCGATTGCCTCGGCTCCGGCTACGCCCCCTCCCCGTTCGACCCCTCGACACACGGCCTGCACCCCGTCTGGAGTCAGCTGAGTCCATTCTGTATGATGGGGTCTCCGAGACAGAGCGTCTGCGTCCCTGTTGTTCACTCCCGGTCGGTACTTCAGGCTGAACTGGAATCCGGATAACGCAGCCAGCCACCGATGTCCGGTTGCATCTAACTTTGCCGTGGTGAGGATGTATGTCAGTGGGTTATTGTCGGTCTTTATTACAAACTCAGCTCCATATAAATAGTCCTTGAGTTTGTCCACCACGGCCCACTTCAACGCTAGGAACTCCAGCTTGTGAGTTGGGTAGTTTCGTTCCGATGGTGTGAGACTCCGGCTCACGTAGGCTACGGGCCGCAGCAGATCGTCATGCTCTTGGTACAGGACCCCTCCCAAACCCTCTCTGCTGGCGTCCACGTGTAACTCGTACGGCTTTTTTGGATCTGCGTACGCTAGAACAGGCGCTCTGGTCAGACTCTCTTTTAACTTTCGGAAGGAATCTTCACATCCTTCAGTCCACTCCTCTTGCACTGACTCTTTAGCCTTCCTCTGCCCGAAGGCCGGCGTCCCCTGACTCGGAGCCTTCGATTCCACTTGTGTCTCTTTGTTCTGTAGAAGTTCGTTCAGTGGTTTCGAAATTTTGGCGAACCCCTCCACGAACCTTCTGTAGTATGAACAGAACCCCAGAAATGACCTTACTTCCGTGACCGTCCGCGGTCTAGGCCATGACGTCACCGCCTCCAACTTCCGTGGATCCGTGGAAACGCCCTCCGCCGAGACTACGTGTCCCAAGTAAGTCACCGAGGGTAGGCAGAACTGACACTTTTCCAGCGACAGCTTCAACCCCTCTTCATGGAGTCTCTTCAGTACTTTCTCCAGTCTCTGTTCGTGTTCCTCCAGGGTTTTTCCGAAAACAATGATATCATCCAGGTACACAAGTACCTCTATCAAGTTCATATCTCCCACGGTCTTCTCCATCAATCGCTGGAAGGTAGCGGGTGCCCCAGTGAGGCCCTGGGGCATCCGATTGAATTCGAAGAACCCCAGCGGGCATATGAATGCCGTTTTCTCTCTGTCATCTGGGTGCATGGGTATTTGGTGGTAGCCACTCCGAAGGTCCAGCACGCTGAACCACTTCGCCCCTGACAGGCACTGTAAGGCGTCCTCTATTCGAGGGGTGGCGTACTGGTCTGGGATGGTTCGCTGGTTTAGGGTACGGTAGTCGATACACAGCCGGATGGAGCCGTTCTTCTTTCGGACCAGCACGATCGGCGAGGCGTAGGGACTTCTGGACTCTTTGATCACCTTTGTCCGTTGCAGTTCGTTCAGCTGCTCCCTCAAGTCGTCCAAGTCCCCCAGCGGGACTCGCCTGGACCTCTCCCGGAACGGCTTGTCTTCATGCAATCGGATACGGTGTTCGGTGCTCTTTGCCAACCCCACGTCGAACTCATCCCTGGAAAATAACTCCTTCCACTTCAGCACTTGAGCCTGAAGGCGCCTCTTCCACTCTTCGGAGATGGGAGCGTTCTTCGGGAAAAAGTTTTCTTCCGGGATGTCCTGTCCCCCTTCACTCCCCCCAGACGGGTTAGGGAGCAGAGGCTTGGCGGACGCCACCTGTCCAATGGGTGTCCGAGCCTTCAGGACGACCGGTGAGGTTGATACATTGCACACATCAACGGAGACCCTTCCGCTAGTTTGCTGCAACATCTTCGTGGGTATTACCTCGGGGACTATTTCCAAGCCCACTTCACCCCCTTTGATAGGATCAGTTTCCAGCAAGACGTACGGCCCCGTCGGCAGTCCATTCGTTCGGACGGATACCTGCAGGCGGGCTACTTCTCCGACTTGCAAAACCTTCCGAGGCCCTCTCAGCCTCCACACACGCCCTACTTCGGTCGGTGCTTGCTGTTCTTCAATCATCTTATTGTAGACGGGACGCAACAGGGGGTGTAATTCCCCAATGGGACCTTCTTCCAGAGTCAAAGGAGTTAGAAGGCGCCGCACCAGGTCCGTGTTCGTCCCCACGATCATGGATCCTCGATGGTCTCCTGTAGGCCGAGGACACACAATGGCCAAAGCCTCGCAACTTCTGGGCTGTCCGGTGACTTCGGGTCCCAGGTCTAGCTTCACCTGCAGATACCCGTCGTACGGGAGACTTTCCGTCCCAATGCCCCATATCTCCAGATCCTTCAAAGCTTTCAGGGGCAAGTGCTTCAGGTGCTTCTCATAAAAGTCGCGGTATAGAAGGGTCACCTGTGCCCCAGAGTCCAGCAAGGCCTTTGTATAGATTCCCTCGACTCTGATCGGAACTACGGGGGAAGGCCCTATTAGGTGCTTCGGGATTTCTGCTGACGTAGAGCAGGGTTTCGGTCCCGTCCTTTTCACTCTTATTTTCTTACGACTTCGGTTCGCCTTTGAGCGGGTTCTTTCCTTCTTCTGAGGGGCTTCTGGTTCCGGGGGGACCGCGGGGTCCGTCCCGACAAGCTCAGTGATCGCGGGGTTGCTCGTTTCACTTGTCCTGTCTACCCACGTGACGGTCCTGGAGCTCTCGGTGTCTTCGGGGCGCCCCAGCTGCTCCTCTACTGGGGCCCCATGGCGTTTCCCGCCGACGTGGCGGAGAACAGCTTCTTTATGATCTGAGCTAGTTCTGTTTCGGGGGAGGTTTCTGTCTTTGGCTTCTGGCACTGTGCCCGAAAGTGACCCATCTCGCCACACCTGAAACACTTCCTCCCCGCCAACTCTGCCGACGGATTGGTCCCGGTGAATTTTGACACGGGGGTCTGACCGGACGCCATGGTCGCGTTTCCGGTGCCTTTTTCCATGAAGGCCTTCTGTAATGCTGCTTGGGTTTCAATCACCTTTAACAAGACTTGACTCCATTCTGACTGAGTCTGCTGCATTCTTGTTTGAGTTTCTTGTATTTGTTGGATGGCCTTTTTCAGGTCCGTATGCTGCCGGGGAAAAGGTTCGCTAGTGATAACCTCCATCGCTCGGGGGGTCGGAGAGGGGTCCCGTCCTTCTATCTCGGAGCCGTAAGTGTCGCTGGATTCTTCATCCCATAGCGTGCACTCCCTGGGCCGTGCCTGTTGGGTGTGCACCTTTACTCCACTTTTCGACGACTTCTCTTCCAATAGTGCTTCCTCCTCTCGGACCGTTCGGATTAGTTCCAGATACTTTAGTTCTTGGTTGTTTCCTTTTGCCCTTAACTTAAGCATCACTGGATCTAAAGGTTGAGCGCCCCTTAAAACTTGCTGCATGCGGATTCCATCAATCTTCTCTGGATCAACTCCTTTCTTCAGTAATATGCGGTGTAAAATTCGGTCCAACCGCCCCATGTACTCGGTCATTTTTTCTCCTTTCTGTTGGTAGGTGTGTTCATATAAAAAAAAAATTCTGCTACTTTCTCGGTCTGCCCAAACACCTCCTGCAGGATATTCAGATAATCTAAAGCCGTGCAATCCCGTTGACTTGCCTTTAAATTTCTGACGGCCTCGGACGCGGGTCCTCTCAGACTTTCCGTTAGTCTTTGTTTCCTTTGGGACTCTGGGATATCCCATTCATCCATGGCTTGCGTCGCCTGCTCCACCCATTCGTCATAGGTTTCCTCTCCTGCCGGTGTTGGGGTGTTTCCTGAAAAAATTCTCAGACGCCTGTAATTAAAATTAACCGGTGGGGGTCGTTTCTTCGGCTTTTTTCTAGTAATTCACCGATGGCTCTGACAAACTCTGGCCCTATGACGGCCATCTGTCCCGGTGTTCCTGCTTCCGCGTACTCTAGTTTCGGCACTCTGGGTCTGTATATTTTGGCTTCCATTCCTTCCGCTATGGTTATGCTCTCTTTTTGGAAACAGTCTGGGATACCTCCCCTCCACTCAAATAATACGTGCGTCTGTGCAACGTCTTGGTATCTCCTCACGTCTTTTATTCCTCCTCGGTGCGTCTGCGCCAACGCTCGTATAGCTTGACAAATTCTTTCCTGTTCCCATGTGCCTGTGGGAATCTCTAACACAACACTTGAGGCCAACTCGCTATCTCGCTGTCTACACCATCCAGCGGCAGTGTCCGCGTCCATTTTTCTCTCGCCAAAAAGAACGGTATTTTTAGAGACGAATCCCGGCTCGAGCCCCCACGTGTAGCGCTCACCCCCGAAGGAGCCGCTTAAAATATTAAAACAATTTGGGCTCGTCTCCCCATGGCAAGAGAAATAACGGACGCGACACAGGTGGATGGGGTTAAAGATTTGGTGCGTTTACTGTTCCCAGTGAACGGGGAAAAAGGCAGGGTAAATAAAATGCACATACAGGGGTGGGACAATAATGCAAGGGGGGATAAATAATAATACAGTACATATAACACAACTTTAACAAATACTCCCTCGATCCCGAGTAGAAAGCTAAATAGCAATGTTCCTCTCTAACATACACATATACATATAGATAACATAGGAATGTAACTCTTCCTCACCGTATCCATTAATCCCAACCCCGAATAACCCTCCCCAAACACCCCAAAGTGTAGGTGTGCATGTGAGTGTAGCGGTCGCGCTGGCCAGCAAAAAATAAATATATCAGGGGGAAAAAAGAAAAAAAAATCAAAATACTCTTCGTGCACAATCTTGAAAAAAACAGTCTCGGTCACTAGAGATCTCTTCAAAAGAAATGTAAGTCCCAACCGTTGGGGCCCTTGTTGCAGAAAATGCGGTGTTGTACCCCGCTATGGTCTATGCAGTGGTGGCAGAGATGCGGTATCGTACTGCACTATGGTCTATGCAGTATGTAGCATTTGCAGGTTGTACTGCGCTGTGGTCTATGCAGTTTTCGGGGTTTGTGGGTTTGTACTGCGCTACGGTCTATGCAGTAACGGAAGTGCGGTGATGTACTGCGCTGTGGCCTATGCAGGCCTCTCACCCTTCCAGACGCTCGGGCGACACGGGTCCCAGCCTCCCCAGTCAGCCTTTCCAGCCTCTGAGTCGGTCCTCTGGCTCCTCAGACGGTGATCCGGCTCTCTCTCCCAGGCGCGCGTCCGCACCCTGTGCTTCGTGCTGGTCCCTCCGGCTTGTAGTCTTCCGATCTTCGGACTGTGCAGCCTCACAGCCGTTTCGGTGTCCGTGGCCGGGTCCCCGGTCCGCGTCCTCTGCTTTTCCCCGTTTTCCTCTTCTCCCCTCCTCTGCGTGCTTCTCTCCTCTCTCCCCGGCTCCCTCCCTCCTTGTCCGTTTATTTTCAAAAACTCCTGCCAAAAAAAACGGCTTTCTCTTCGCGAGCCGGCTCCTTGCGCCCGCCGTTGGGGCTTTCCTTGCACACTTCCTGCATCTCCCGGCGCTAGGCATGCCGGGAGATGTAGTCCATCGGCGCTACAACTCAAACAGATATATATGTATATATACACTCTAATACCTGTTGGGCTATGACAGAAGAAGTGCAACAAATAACATTACACGTGTGATAACACAGCTGTGCATGCAAGTTTGTGTGGTCTGATAGGCATTTGGAATTTAATTTACTATACTGATATACATGTATATATGCTGCACATTAGTGCCCACAGCGAAAAGCTTTGGGATCTTATAACTTATATAAGACATTTTAATTAAATTTTCATTGAAAAGCTGTTGAAAAAAGTAATTTCCGCTCAGTTCAATACAGATGCCTCAAACTGGTCAGGTGTCACGGACTAAAAGTGACAGCACAATTTATGCTGATTGGCAGCCAATCAGCAGCATGAAAGTTAATCCAGATAGACAGAGAAAAATGGACTTACTAGCATTCTGAAGGAAACAAAGCCATGTAAAGATCAAGCTTATTCATCGACATCTGAATGACTCCTAATTTCAAAGGTTAAAGGAACCACCCATGTGGATAATGAGAATAACCGTGTTAAATTAATATGAAGCACGTTTAATTTAAGCATTGACAATTCAACATATCTTCGCACCCAACAGGAATCAATATTTTTATGAAGAAATAAAATTTATTTTACAACTAGTTGTAATGAACCAGGTCTAACCTCCCTTACTGTCTACTGCCTGCAAGCCTTCGCTTCGTTTATCTGACTCATAGTGTAGTGTTGTAGCAGTCCTCACTTCTGGTGGAATGAACAATGCTGGACGCTCGTGGTGCTGATTTCCTAGAGGTCTACCACTATAATGTTGGCCATCCTGCTACCTTCGTTGTCGCCATCCCCGATGGGCAAGCCACCTCCAGAGTGCCACAAAGAGTGGGCTTTTGTCCACGACCCGTACGTCCTGATAGCCAATGGAAAGAACCTACTGAAGAAGCGATATTAGGTGTATATTTCGGCCCATTTTTCTTTTATTTATTTATTTATTTTTAAAAAATAGCGCTGATTTTAACCCATTGCGTCCTGGTCACTGTGGAGCGGAGAGGGATAGCAACAGCTCAATGGGAGATCCGGTGCCCCCGATAATATCACCGGTTGCAAGAACATCTGGTGTCTGTCTTTAGACACCTAAAAATGTGTGTACCCCTTACACTTTTAAATCCATATTTGTTTTACATGCTACACCATGGTACCTTTATGTTTCGTTTGAGGCACACCTGAGCATATGGCGAAAAGGGACCGAGTGGACAAGGGGACCCCCATTGAAGGAAGCACTGATCCCAACACATTTTTTTCCCACTTGAGATGTCAATTGCATGTCTTACCCAGAGTTCCTTGCTGCATATAGTTACAGTTACAAGTACTTATATAGCGCCAACAGATTCCGTAGCGCATTACAACGGGGAAGAACAGACAGGTGACAAAACAAATAAAACATAAGGAACAGATGACCCTGCGCATAGGATAATTGTCCTGCTAATGATGGACTTTATAGGAGTGCTCAGCCAGACATCCCGTGAGCTTACAATATAAGGGACTGAGGCAAGTGAAACAAAAAGGGAACAGGGGAGTGTGGAGAGAATTACCAGAGAGAATATATCAGACACTGCATAATGATAGACCAAGAGCTTGGGCATGATGAGGTTAAATCGAGCGAGGATTGAAGCAGCTGAGAACAGGAGGATATATAAATAAGTGCACCTCCTGTGCTATGGACGTGCTGAGCGCGTCCTAGCACAGGAGGCAGCAATCAGCCGGGATTCCGGCTGATTGCTGCCCCCCCCCCCAGTGCAGGCTGACATCTGCATGGGACCCCGGGGGGTAAGATAGATGTCATTGCGGTGCCGCGATGACATCTATTTCAGGTGCCCCCCCGTGAGTGCGGAGGAGGTGCCTGAAAGGGAGGAGGGAGGTCCTTTGGTCCTTCCTCCTGATCGCCGGGGTCCAGCAGCTGCCTGCCCTTCCAAACTGTGCCTGCCTTTAACCCCTTGAGTGCCGGATCACGATTCCGCAACGAAAAGTGCTGAATCGTGATCCTCTCCTGGAGCTTCCGGGAATGCCCCCTGATGACTGGCATCATCGTGCATAGCGCGATGACGTCAGTCCTGGAGTTAACCCTTAGTTGCCACCAATGGTTGAGATAGGGGTTCATTGGAACCCCCTATCTCCTGATCCGTGGCAGCTAGGGGTTAATGTTTGGTATTGTTGGATCGGCCAGAGCATGGCCTTTCCAACGATACTAAACAACACCATGTAAATGTTAATTTAAAAAAATTAAAAAATAAAATATATATTTTAAAAAAATTATAAAAAAAAATAAAGTTTTTTTTTGCTTTGTTTTGTTAATGCAGCAATATTGTTCCCATTTCAATTATAATGTGAACAATGATGCTGCACTAACTATTTTTGTATGGGGTGCGTTTGTTAAAAATTGCGTAATTCCCCCCCCCAAAAAATGTAACGAGACCCCATTTCTATTTTTTTAACAAGCGCAACCCATAGAAAATATAACCGCAAATGCTTGTATGTTAAAATGTGAAAAAAACACTTTACACATTGTAAATTTTTGAAAATTCAAATTTTATTGCATTTTTTGTTATACATATAATAATGATATATTATGAATCTGCTGAGTCTGTCGGAAAGAACAATATATAATTTGTCTGGGTCATATAATCAAATAAGGCTTCAAAACATGGTTAAACGTTATGAGCGAAACCAGTAAAAATGAGCTCACCACACAGGCTTGAAATGTCTCAGCAGGGAAAGAGTTAATTAATGCAGCACTATTGTTCACTATTTAATTATAATGTGAACAATACTGCTGCACGAACTAATGTTTTGCCTGATTGGGCAAAGTCCAGATCCGGTGCAGGACTTTGCCCAATCAGAGCTCAGCATGAAGATGAGGCATGGTTAAAGCTCATCTTCATGCTGAGCTCTGATTGGGCAAAGTCCTGCACCTGACCTGGACTTTGCCCAATCAGGGCTCAATATTGAATTAAAGCCCTGATTGGGCAAAGTCCAGGTCAGGCGCAGGACTTTGCCCAATCAGATCATTCTGCATGAAGACGTGGGGCAGAGAGGAGCCGCGGCCAGACGGATCGGAGGAGCTGACGGACCGGTGAACAGGAGGCCGGGACAGCTGCAGGATACGTGAGTTACGGGGGCTGCAGCCACAGGTCTCCTAAATGTACCAGCAGCCGTGAACACATTGTTCGGCCCCCATAGGTTTACATTGTGTTCGAGTTCTTATTCTAACATTTCGGCCGTTCGGATACGAACCTAACACAGGGGTGTTCGGCTCATCCCTAGTAACGAGTTCCCATATCTATATTTTTAACAAGTGTACTCCATAGAATATATAACCTTAAAGGCTTGAATGCTAAAATATGAAAAAATAACTTTACACGATGTACATGATTGAAATTTTAATGGAAGATAACTTTTTTTTGTTATAGCATTCTGGCAGGATATGACATATACATATAATAATGATATATTATAATCTGTCGTGTCTACCGTAATAAAGGATTTATAATATGTCTGGGTCGTATAATAAAACATGACTTCAAATAGCGTTTAAAAATGATGAACACAAAACGGACAAAATGAGTTCAGCACATATATGTGAAATGGCTCAGCGGTGAAGGGGTTAATCTAATAGCCATAGGTGTGCACAGTGTATGTGTTTAGGGTGCTCACGCACACCCTACTGCGGGGTGAAATAGTCCTGCATGTCCTATATTCCTTCAGTACTCTACTTTCTAAATGCTTCATTCCTGCATCAAGATAAACAGCATGAATAGTGACTATAAATCTTTATAAGGTTGATTACAAAAAATATGTATTTTCTGCCAATTTTTTAAACATTCATTTGCAATTGATACATTTCCTCATACAGTATGTGCGTGATTTAATTAAATGAGCTAGTTCTAATAGCTATTCTTTTATTATTTCATTAATGGACAAAATGTTTAATGAAATTAGTAATTATTCTTCATGGATGGCCAGGCTTAACCAAAATAATAATAAAAAGCCAGCAATTATCTTCACTGAAATATTTTTCTCAGCGTGCACTCATTGTGCAAGATTTACTTTGCTGACATTTACCACAGGTTGGTAATACGAGTTAATTAAACACAAATTAATCTTTTAAAAGGTTCGTGATTCTGAGGTTTAACAACCGTGAACTAGTTATTAAAATCTGTTCATATTTTATGAGATCACTTCCATCTGTTTGCAAGAAAACTGCAAACAATACAAAAACTGATGGATTCATGATACACCTTGAATTGTCTCTGACATTTTAACTCCGGATTACATCTATCATTTTTGTTCACAGTATTTGACAGTGCATTTAAATTAGTTAGACATCATTACCCTGCTACCAAAATCATCCATTTGATTTGTCTATCATAAAATATAACTATTACCAGACAGCACAATTTGTTTAATTGATGAAAAAATATAAAATATTGAATATATCTTCAATATATAATAAATATACAGGGTAATTCAAAGAGATCCGAATTGCTTGAGAAAGGTAACCGAACGCTGAAAATCAGCGTTCGGTTACCTTTCCTGGCCATTCGGCTATCCAGAGAGCAGGTAATTCACCAAATCCTGGCGAATTGCCTGAACATACGGTGCCTGTTCGGTGCCTGTTCAAGGGCTGTGAAATCCCCATGAAAAAGCAATGCTTCGGCCATTCAGAGAACACAAACCAGCAGTGAAAGGTTCCCGAAATGCCCTGCCATTCGGTGGTTTAATTCGGCAAGTTTATTCAGGAGAATCCCATAGGCTTCAATGTTAAAAATATTCATGTTTTAATCCAATATCTAATAAACCGTTCATTATAAAATTCTGCAGTAAAGATTCTCTTTATTTATAGATTTTTTAGGATATTTTAGGCATTTTTCTGGATATTTTTTTTTTTTTTTTAAGTCCGATTTTTTTTAACTTTACTTATTTTTTCTGTATCAGCCCTTTTTATTATCATTCCCTGGACCTCATATGCAAATTTCAGACATTTTCGCTCAGTAGTTTCTTTGCAAATAGCGTTTCACTTTTCAATCATTCATGCAAACTGTTTTCCTAATTTATTCACTGCCTCTTCTGCAGTCTCGGCTTTTTCCGGCAGGCTTCGCTGCGTGTGATCGGCTCCTGCTCGGCTTTTTCCGGCGTCTTCGACGGGTTAATCCAGATGTTTTTGCGGGTTTTCGGCGTGCATTCGGCGTGTTTTGCGGTTAGTTATCGTCGGGATTGCGGTAGCTTTTCCCTACAATTCGGGGACCCTGTGGTGCTTGCTGAATACACCGCAGGGTCACCGAAATGGGATCGGCAAAAGGAACCGAATTGAAGAGAACGAAAGTCACCGAACGTGCGGTGACTTTTAGAATCTCTCTTTAAATTACCCTGATAATGAAATAATAAATATGTAAACATAGGTGAATGCGTAGCTTGACAAACATGCAGACGAAATCTCAAATTTCAAAAATATGAATTTATCATTCAGTAATATCGTAGAGGTAGTAGGAATTTGTCTAAAAAGCAGAGCATTCAAACTCCAGCAGAGTTATTGTGAGAATTCGCCACATTCCTTATTGTGCATACAAAATATGTAATAGAAGAATTTAAATAAATGCATTTTATTTTTTATGAATTTATGTCATAAAGTAATTTATAAATTATTTATTTAAATGATTATGCAATTATAGTCATAAAGGGTTATTCAATAAGCGCCGAAGTTGCCACCGAATTGCAACGAACGATGAACTTTCGTGGCTGATCGGCTAGTCAAAGCTGTCAATTCGTAAAATAGAGGGTGTCATGAAAAGAGTAGACTCCGTGGGTTGGTTTATAGTTGTTGATTTATTCAGCATAACAGCGGATAGAGGAGACACATACAGTACGTCCCGCTAGCATGGCATCCCAGCAGACACTGCCTGGTACCGCCCCCACCCTTCCTGTCATGTGACTCCGCTCTCACCACATCTCCCCCTTTTAACGGTAAAACATACAAAATAAACAATGTAAAGATACAAGTAGATAAACAATGCTAACTTGGACATCGGGGTAGACTACCCTAGTCCGCAGTGACTTTGGGATTATTCTGCCCATTCTTCAAGTCACTGCTCTAGCTAAACATTAATCCCGGTAACGTTCCGGAGGCCTCACAACTCTACCGCTCAAAGTCATCTTGCAAGAACCATCACCAAGTCCTTGAGAGGGTGGCTGTGGCTCCGCTGGAAGCAGCGGTATATCATGCCCAGAAACCACCTGCAGGGTAGACCCATTCCGTAAGACCGGAGAGTCTGGCTGTTGCGGTGTCGAGGTCTCAGCACTCAACTCCTCGGGTACCGGCTGAAGATGCCTTCTGTTGCGGCGAGCGACAGTTCCTCCTTCCGTGCGGATCACATAGGACCTGGGCTCCGGAGAACGCTCCACAACTGTAGCCGGGGTTCTCCACCTCGTCTCATCATCTAGCTTAACCCGGACACTCTGCCCCGGGTATAGCACCGATAGTGGGCGAGTAGAGTGTCGTCTATCGTAAAAGAACCTGTAGTTCCGCTTCGCCACCTCGTCCCTCCTCCGAATATCCTCCGGAAGGACCGGGGAAGCCGGCAGGGAAGCATCCACAGAAGGCAAAGTAGTACGAATCTGCCGTCCCAACATCAGCTGAGCAGGGCTACACCCTGTAGCCTGAACAGGAGCCGCTCTGTACGCCATCAGGGCCAAATAAGGCTCCGCCTGCCCCAAAATAAACTTAGCGGTCTGAACCGCTCGCTCTGCCATCCCATTAGCCTGCGGGTAATGCGGACTGGAAGTCGTGTGACGGAAATCGTAATCCTTCCCAAAAGAAGCGAACTCTTTAGAGGCGAACTGCATACCATTGTCACTCACCAACTCCGACGGGATACCCCACCTGGCAAACATGCTTTTCAGACGGACGATCACAGTAGCACTGGTCGCCTCACCCAGTGGCGCGAGCTCAAGGTATCTGGAGTAGTAGTCCACAACAACTAAGTATTTCCTCCCTTTTAGTTCACACAGATCCGCAGCTATCTTCTGCCATGGACCCGCAGGTAGAGGGGGTGGAAAGTAAAGGCTCACATCTCTGTGTAGGTCGACGTTCTCTGCAGAAGGCACATCTCGAGATGAAATCAGCAATGTCAGTGCTAATCCCAGGCCACCACACAGCAGACAACGCCCTCTCCCTACACTTGGAAACCCCCAAATGACCTTCATGAATCCGCCGTAGCATGTCTTGACGCAGACTTTTCGGAATAACAATGCGGTCTTGAAAAAACACTGAGCCGTCCATTTCAGTAAGGTACGCTCTCTCGGACTGGAACGCACTCAGAGACCACCACGCAGCACGACTCTCCGGCCAGCCGTCTCTTACATAGCTGATAACTTCTTGAAGGACAACATCCAGGTGCGTCTCTCTCTTAATCTGTTCCAATCTCCCCGAAGAGATGGACTTGGAGGCTAAGATCGAATCCACATACACCTTCACGTCCGACTCTGTCGACGAATCGCCCTCAGCAGCCAGCGGGAGTCTGGAGAGGGTATCTGCCACCACCAGCTGTTTTCCCGGGACATACACAGCTCTAACATTAAATCTAAGTAGTCTCATTAAGAGTCTCTGGCATCTCAGAGGCGCCTTGTCGATATCATAAGAATTAATAAGAGGAACTAGTGGCTTGTGGTCAGTCTCCAGACTGAACTCCTCCAAACCCACCAGATAACGGTGGAAGCGCTCGCAGGCCCAGACTCCGGCCAAATACTCTTTTTCAATTTGTGCATAACGTCTCTCTGCTGCTGTCAAGGTGCGAGAACAATAGGCAATAGGCTGTAGTTTACCCTCATTCAGCTGCAGAAGGGCCGCTCCCAACCCGTAGCTACTAGCATCTGCGCTAACCACAGTCTTCTTGCAGGGGTCATAGTACCCCAACACCGGAGCGGATCCCAGCATGGACTTGACTCGTGCTAAGGCCTCCTCCTGTGGAGGTCCCCATATCCAGGCGACATCTTTCTTTAACAATTCTGTGACAGGATGTAACACCGAGGACAACTCCGGTAGAAACTTCCCCACATAATTCACAAGGCCCAGTACTTGTCTCAGTTCATTCACATCGGAAGGGCTTTTCATTTTCTCAATAGCGAGAACCTTGCTGGCGTCTGGCTTAATCCCCTCCCCACTAATAATATGGCCAAAATAACACAGTTCTGGTTTCCCAAAGTGGCACTTCTCCTTATTTAGCCTCAGGCCAGATTCCTTGACGGTTTGCAGCACACAAAGCATTTGCCGGTCGTGCTCCTCCTTAGTGGACCCATACACAAGGATATCGTCCATAACTACCACAGTACCCTCATGGTCTCTCAACAGGGAACTCATCTCTCTCTGGAAGATCTCCGGGGCCGAAGATATCCCGAAGGGGAGTCTGCGGAAGCAAAACCGACCTACCGGAGTAATGAAGGTCGTCAGTTTCTGGCTCTCTGGGTCAAGGGGTATCTGCCAGAACCCACTGGAAGTGGCGAGCGTGGAAAAGAAGTTAGTCCCTGACAACTGAGGAGCAATATCTTTCAATGTCGGCATGACATATCTCTCCCTCCTAACGGCCTCGTTCAGACGTTTCAAATCCACACAAATACGAACTTTCCCATTCTTTTTAGCGACCGGTACAATGGGCGCACACCAGTCAGTAGCTTCTGTGACCGCCTCGATAACCCCCATCTTTTCCATCCGCAGAAGCTCGCACTCCACCTTCGGCAAAAGCGGAAATGGAATCCTACGAGGCGTAGCAAGGCTATAAGGGACAGCCTCAGGTTTCAGCTTTATACAGACCGGCTCACAGTTCAGCAGCCCCAGGTCTCCAAACACTTCCTCAGTGACTTCGTACACTCTAGCAACAAGGCCCAGACTGCAGGCTGCTTTCCGACTCAGAAGGTTATTCACACACGATCCTCTGATCACGTACACCCACATCGATATTTTCCGCTCCCGGTACTCACAGTCAGCAAGGAACCTGCCGATGCAATCAATGCGACCTCCCGGACTATGAACTTGAATCATAACGTTTTTCAGCTCCGGACGTCGAGGTAGCTTTGAGAATGTCACAAAGGAAATAACTGTAATGTCTGCTCCGGTATCAATCTTAAAGGCAACTCTTTCACCCAACATCGTGAGTGTAACACGCCAATCCTCGACAGAGCCGGACTGTTCAGTCACCGATCCTATAAAGGACAGTTCTGGCGTCTCCTGATCACTGTCCAGACACATCTCTCTCACAGACTCTGATTTACAAACCACCTCAAAATGGCCGGCGCGGTTGCACTTCCTGCACCTCTTGTCTATAGCAGGGCACCGCGTCTTCATCTCGTAAGGGCGGTTACAGCGTGTGCAATGGGAACACGGTGTCCAACCGCTCCTGGGTCTGTCCGCTGCCTGCTGTCTGCCGCTTTTAACCCTTTGTGAATGGTGTATTTCTTCCACCCTGTTTTCTGACCTTAAGTCTGCACTTTGTTTCTTCACCAATTCACTCTGACGTGCAATCCGTATCGCCTCATCCAGTGTCAGCTTAGACTCCAGCTGCAACTTAAGTGAAACTTCCGAGTCTGCAATTCCGATAACCAGTCTGTCTCTGATCTGCTCCTCCTTAGCAGCGCCGAACTCACAGAACTCTGCCAACTGATAAAGGCTGCGCACAAATGATTCCACAGATTCTCCCTCACACTGGGCTCGCTTGTGAAAGCAGGCTCTCTCGTGAATCACATTTCTTCTGGGCACAAAATGGGCACTGAGCTTATCCACGACTTTATCAAAGTCCATCTCTTCCCCAGCGCTGAACTGAAAAGTACTGTAAATCGGCTCCACGTCTCTCCCCATAGCGTATAAAAGGGAATTAACCTGCACCTCACCAGGCTCCTTATCCAGCTTCGAAGCGATCCTGAAGCGTGCAAACCTTTGGCGCCAAGCAGGCCATGCAGCAGGCTGAGAGAAATCGAAGGGTTCTGGAGGAGAGAACTTAGACATCTTCACAGATCAAAATGGATACGCAGGGAAACACTTCTGACACCATGTCATGAAAAGAGTAGACTCCGTGGGTTGGTTTATAGTTGTTGATTTATTAAGCATAACATCGGATAGAGGAGACACATACAGTACGTCCCGCTAGCATGGCATCTCAGCAGACACTGCCTGGCACCGCCCCCACCCTTCCTGTCATGTGACTCCGCTCTCACCACAGAGGGGAATTGCCAGCAAAATATGGTGCAGTTCCCCTCAGATCACCGCAATGTGGCGACCTTCGGCAACAGTTAAATTGTCCCATAGAGAAGTAATGGTTAATCTATTCAGAGAACGCCAAACTGCTCCGAAATATGGGCAAAATGCCCATATTTTCACTGGTTCAATTTGACAGGTTTAACCCCTTCACTGCTGAGGCATTTCACCGCTGTGTGCTGAGCTCATTTTTACCGCTTTCGCTCATCATGTTTAAACGCTATTTGAAGCCACATTTTAATAAATGACCCAGACATATTATATATCGTTCTTTCCGGCAGACTCCGCAGATTCATAATATATCATTTTTATATGTATACGTCATGTCCTGTCTGTATATTATAACAAAAAATACAATAAAAATTGAATTTTTAATCATCTGCAGTGTGTAAAGTGTTTTTTTTCACATTTTATCACATGAGCGTTTGCGGTTATGTTTTCTATGGGGTGCGCTTGTACAAAAATTTGAAATGGGGACTTGTTACATTTTGTGGGGGGAATTACGTGATTTTTAGCAAACGCACCCCATAGAAAAAATCATTAGTGCAGCATCATTGTTCACATTATAATTGAAATGTGAACAATATTGCTGCATTAATAAAAACACCACACAAAAAAACATGGTTTTTTTTTTATTAGTTTTTTTAAAGTTTATTTATTATTTTTATTATATTTTTTTTAATTATTTTCTTTACTTTGTACCTAGTCATGTTGGGTATCATTCGAAAGGCCATGCTCATGCCTTTCAAATGACACCCTCCATGGCCCCTAGCTGCCACGGTTCTGGAGATATCGGGGTTCACAAGAACCTCCTATCTCCACCAGGGGATTTCCTTGGGAAATCCCCTGGCAGCTAGGGGTATCCCGGCTATCTGACATCATCCCGCTATGCATGATGACATCAGGCAGTGAGGAGAGACCCGGGGGTGGAGTCGCCATCCAAGATGGCGGCCCACACCGGAGCTAGGCTGCACTTCAGCACCGCAAGGCGCTGAAGTGCAACCCGGCGCTTGAGGGGTTAAAGCCAGGCACCGCTTAAAAGGGGAGACTCTCCCCTTTTAAGCGGTGCCTGGCTTTTGGCGCTGCTCCTTTCCGATCGGGAGGTTGAGGGATCTGAACGGATCCCCCCTCCCTTCCAGTCTATCTCCCGGCATTGCCGGGGGGGGGGTCGCCTGGAAATGACATCATCGCGCTTGACGCGATGACGTCATTTACGCCGGTAGGAGCTTGACTTCAGCGTCTGAGGACGCTGAAGTCAGAACGCCGCGGGACCCGGGACAGAGAGGTGAGTATCTCCGCCGGGGGTCCCGCACAGCTGATGACGTGTGGGGCACGTCCTCAGCATGTAACGTGCATCAATGAGGACGTGCCCCACACGTCTTCAGCAGTGAAAGGGTTAAAAAGGTGAATCTCATAGGATTCAATGTAAACAAATAATAGTTTTTATTATTTTTTATTCAACTGTTTATTCTTTTCAGTTTCTGCAAAAACCCTTCTTATTTATTTATATTTTAGAAATTTTAGGTATTTTTCTGGATGTGTTATGCAAAATTTTTGATTCCCATTCTTCGTTGATGGCGGTTTTTTTTAATTCTGTAACAGAACATTTTATTATTTTTTTGTAGGACCTTTTTGATATCTCCATGCATTTTCATGCATTTGTATTCTTTTAAACACCTTTTGAAAAATTGCAGGTTTTTTTCCCCCAGTTCGGAGTTAAAACTGGCTCATATTTCAACTCCAAATTATAATTAAAAAACACCGTTAGACTTGTTTGGGCAGAGTGTAAAATACTTTTCTTGTCGACTTACATTACCAAAACAGAAATTGTAAATTGGGCCAATTAGAGTGGTGCTCATTATAATTTGGAGTTGAAATATGAGCCAGTTTTAGCATTTCTAAATGCCAGAAACACAACACAATTATACTGGTTGGATGGAGTAGAGGTAACATCACTTCTCTATAACTGTGGAGACTCAGGTTCAAATCCTGGCCAGAGCACCTCTCCAGTAAGAGTCCTTGGACAAGACACCTAATGGTACGTCTCTGCTCTTTGACCATAACACATAGCAAGTCAAAGCACATTCCTCCAGTACAACTGTGGAGAAGCAAGTCTCGACTTTACGGGAAGCGGGTTCAGCTTAGCCGCCAGAATATAATAGTAGTGTATCTTTTTATTTATCTGCCACATATTTTGCATTTTGAAGTACATTTAACATATATTCCAGAATATAGTCACAGCATATTCCACAAGACATTCCAAAATACTCTTTGAAATATATTTCAGCATGCATTCCGAACATATATTCAATGATATATTCACAAATATATTGAAATATATTGAATATGACCAAAATTGTAGTATTTCAAATATGTCAATATATTTGGAAGAATTGTATTTTAAAAATATATTTCAAATATATTTCTTTTCCATGTGGGTAGGTTTGGGTTACTATTTGTGCTCCATATTTGCTTCATTTTAAGGCAACAGGTTCTGCCCCTTCTTTTGATATAAACACAGAGAGAACTTTTTTTAGTATAATTTTTTTTGTTTTCCCCAAAACAAATATTAAAAAAGTAGTTTTGGCACTTTTTTTGGGGGGGGGGGGGCGCTCCAGATCTCTATGCCTACAGGCTCCTGAGGTGTAAATCCTGGAGCCAATAAAGGGTAGTGACGTGGTCTGCTATTTCCCTTTAGCTCCTCACAGTTACCTGCCACATTGAAATTGGGCCCCAGATTTGTTATTGAACTAGTATACTTCTGAAGTTCAAAAATGTAAAAATACACATCTTTTCTATTTCACCGATGTATTGGTACAATAGAAAACTAAAATTGTCCTGTGTCTATGCCATGGAGAAAACATTTTTAAACAAGTACAGGATTTTTTTATTCTGCCTTCATTTTCCTGAATACATTTTGCAGTAAGAAATGCCAAGTTGAATATTTTAGATAATCATTAAATAATTATAAAGAGAGAGGAGCGGATTAAAATTACATGGTTACACTTTATTAATTAAATGTTGGAAATTTTACTTTTGCGTCACTTAGTTGTAAAGTGACAATGTGTTCCGCAGTGCTGCGACAGGGGTAGGGTAAATACAAGAGATTTCACTTTTCAATTTTTTTTTTTAAACTAATTAAAAAGTAAACTGGTACATGAAACACTGAACAGTTTTCTTTCTTTTTAGAGTTTAGTTTGAAACTTTCTAGTTCTTGTTAAAGGAAGGAATCGGAATCGGTGTGGCCTATGTTTTGCTTGTGAGTTGATGTGGGACAGCAGATCCCTAAATAGAGCACCCGAACGCCTAACAGCTGAGTTCCCTGACGTTCACTGTGTAGCCACGCACAGCCTATTTTTTAGTTCTTGTTTAAGAGATTCTCAGATTTTTTAGAGGTCTGTCGAGCAAAACAAAACCTTTGTGATGAAACATGCACCTACACTCACCGGCCTCTTTATTTGGTACACCTGGTCAATTGCTTGTTAACAAATTGCTAATCATTAGCCAATCACATGGCAGCAACTCAATGCATTTAGGCATCTGGAGGTGGTGAAGATGACTGGTTGAAGTTTAAACCGTGCATCAGAATGGGGATTTAAGTGACTTTGAACGTGGCATGGTTGTTGGTGTCAGACGGGCTGGTCTGAGTATTTAAAAAAACTGCAGATCTACTGGGATTTAAACGCACAATCATCTCTAGGGTTTACAGGGAATGATTTGAAAAAGAGAAAATATCCAGTGAGCGGCAGTTGAGTGGACGAAGATGCCTTGCTAATGTCAGAGGAGAATCGTCAGACTGGTTCGAGATGATAGAAAGGCAACAGTAACGCAAATAACCATTCGTTACAACCAAGGTATGCAGAATACCGTCTCTAAATGCACTACATGTTGAACCTTGAAGCAGATGGGCTACAGCAGCAGAAGACCACACCAGATCCCCCCCTGTCAGCTAGGAACAGGAAACCGAGGCTACAATTCACACAGGCTCACCAAAATTGGACAATAGAAGATTGGAAAAAGGTTGCCTGGTCTGATGAGTCTCGATTTCAGCTGCTGATTTCAGGGGACAAATAGGCACCAGTCTCCATCCGCGAATCACCGAGCAGGTCACGTGGCCCCGCATCACAACCCTTCAGGGGGTCCTATGGATCCAGGGGCTTAACACTGCATTACGGTGCAGGGTGCTGAATCAGAGTCTGCCCTATATGGTGTTGGTTATGTATGAAAGAGGCACTGGAGTCTTGTGAATCTGCAGTAGAGAACTTTACTTTGTGCATATAGCAATAAAACAACTTATAACAGATTAGTCACTGGATATATATCAGGATGCTTCATCATCACACAGCTAGAAAGGAAGAAGGAAGTAAAGCAGAGACAATAGAGACTTATTTCCTGTGAACATATACCAACGAGTTTAGAACACATTTAACCTGTACTAACAGCGCCACCTGCAGTCCATAGTATAATATATGCTGTTGTATCTCCAACACCCCTTCTCAACAGCATGTGCATAATCATACAACATTCAGCTTCTTTTGAAGAAAACAATAACGTTCCTTTGGCAACGGTTTGGTGAGTGCATCTGCAGTCATCTCTTCTGATGGGCAATACTGAATATCGATAAGTCCTTGCTCTTGTGTGTCCCTGAGCAGATGATATTTTACGTCTATGTGCTTGGTTCTAGGGTTGATCCTTTCTGATTGTGTCAACTTTATACATCCCTGGTTGTCTTCAAAGATGGGTATCGGTTTAGACATATCCAGTCCCATGTCTAATAGAAGTTGACGAATCCAAATTGCTTCTTGACATGCATGTGCTGCTGCTATGTATTCTGCTTCAGTTGAAGAGAGTGCAACAGTCGCTTGTTTTCGACTAGACCAGCTGATGGTTCCTTCTCCGTACTGGAAGATGTAACCAGTAGTAGATTTGCGGTCTGTGATATCTCCGGCCCAGTCAGCATCTACATATCCAATTAAGTTTGCATTGGGTGTTGCTGGCAGTCGCAGTTTCATATGAATTGTTCCTTTTAGATACTGTATCACCCTTTTTACGGCATTCCAATCACGTTGACAGGGTGTTAAAACTTTTCTACAGAGTATACTCAATGCTGCGGCAATGTCTGGTCTTGTCACAGTTGCAATGTATAACAATTTTCCAATTGCTTTGCGGTACTTCTCATTGTTAGGTAACAAGTTTTCCATTCCATTGTCTTTCTGATAAGCTGGTTCCATAGGCGTTTTCACCTCTTTTGCATCTTGCATGTGAAACTCTGCTAGAATATCTGTAATTTTCTGACTTTGGTGAAGAAGATAACTTCCGTCTTCTTCTTTCTCGATTTGGATTCCTAAATAGTGAGCAATGTTCCCAAGCTCTTTAATCTCAAAGTTTTGTTTCAATGTGCTAGTTATTTGATCATAATCCCCTTCTTGTTCAAAACAAATTATGATGTCATCAACATAAATTAGTAGGTAGATCCATTTGTTGTCTTGATTCTTTGAATACAGGCATAGATCAGCGTTACTTCTTGAAAATCCTTCTGTTGTGAGTACTTCGTTCACTTTTTCATTCCACATTCTTGCTGCTTGTTTGAGACCATAGATGCTCTTTTGCAGTTTACACACAAGGTTCTGTCCTGTATTAAACCCTGGTGGCTGCTCCATGTAGAGTTCCTCTTTGATATCTCCATATAGAAAAGCTGTTTTGACATCCAGGTGCTTCACTTGCATTTGTTTTTCAGCTGCAATGCTGAGGAATGTTCTAATGGTTGTGTGCCTTACCACTGGAGCAAATGTTTCATCATAATCTTTTCCATATTTCTGGGAATATCCCTTGGCGACTACTCTTGCCTTGTATCTGTGAATGTTTCCTTCTGCGTCGTACTTCACTTTAAAAATCCATTTACTTCCTATAGTTTTGTGACCGGGAGGGAGCTCTGTGAGAGTCCAGGTTTCATTTTTCTGAAGTGATTTTAGTTCTTCTTCAGCCGCCTTTCTCCACTGATTGGCTTCCCCTTTTGGTAGTTTATCTATGTCTTCCCAAGATGTTGGTTCAAATGTCTCATGTGTCTTAACAGTGTATGACAGCTTGCGCGGTGGGATCCCTTTTGTTGTCCGAGTAGATCTTCTGATTTCTGGTTGTTCTGTCGGTTCTACTGGATTGTGAACAGTTAAGTCATCAATTGTGAGTTCCACTTCTTGGTCTGACTCCTGCACAGTTTCCTTTTGGTCAGCATCTCTTGCTATTTCAATCGGCACCTTTTCTTCGTGTTTTTCGGGAGTCATTATTTCTGATGTTTGGCTTTCATCAAAATAAACACTGCGGCTTACTGTGACCTTGTTGGTCTTTGGATTAAGGATTCTGTATCCCTTACTTTGTTCACTGTAGCCTATTAGAATGCCTTCTATGGCTCTGTTCTCCCACTTGGAGCGTTTTTCACTTGGAATGTAAACGTATGCTTTGCAACCAAACACTCTAATATGACCTATACTAGGTTTTGATCTGTTCCACATTTCATAAGGGGTACTTTCAATAGCTTTAGATGGTAGTCTGTTCTGTAGATATGTTGCAGTCATTATTGCTTCTCCCCAGTACTTGTTGTGTAGGTTGGCATCTGAAAGCATGCATCTGGCCATTTCTACAAGAGTGCGATTTTTTCTTTCAGCTACACCGTTTTGTTCTGGAGTGTACAGTACGGTTGTCTGGTGTATGATACCATGTTTCTTTAGATATGATTCCACTTCTTTACCCATATATTCCCCTCCATTGTCCGTGCGTATTATTCCGGGTTTCCTTTGAAATTTGTTGCTAGTCATCGCTACAAATTCTTCAAGTTTATCAGTTGTCTCACTTTTGTGTTTCATCAGATATGTCGTTGTGTACCTGGAATAGTCATCAATGAAGGTTATTAAATATTTGTTGCCGCTGGTGTCGGGGTTTTCATTGGTCCACACACGTCACTGTGTATAAGTTCCATGGGTTTAGTGGTTTTTCTTTGACTGGCTTGTGGAAGTGGTGTACGTGTGGCCTTTGCTTTGATGCAACACGTGCACTTCATCAACTTTGGACAAGGTATCATTATCATGTCTTCTGATAATTCTCTCTTAGAAAGTTCCTTTATAGCTTCTGAGTTTCGATGCCCCAATCGTCTGTGCCATAGATGGATGCACTTGTCATGTGGATTATGAGTGACTGTTTTGACTTGAACACGTTCAGTGACGATTTTGTATAGGTGTTCATTCAACCTTCCTTCTCCAGAGTTTCTCTGAATAACCCTGTTAATGCAGTGAATGCAGCCAACAGTTTCATGATCCATGAGTTATAGCAGTGCACAATTCTACCATATTTTTAAAATGGGATCCACATTGATGTTTGCGAAAATGTGTCCACAGGTTTCATGAATTGTAAATTTTGAGTTCCCTAAAGTAACATCACATATCAGTTGGTTTTAGCTACTGAAAGTCAAAAATCTCATGTAATTGAAAGCTTCTCTATGGCAGCATCCCACAAGGCAAGACCCATGGCATCCGCTTCTCGAAAACATTTTGCGAATAAATGACAAATCAAAAGATGATTGAATAATTTTTATTTCTGCAAAAGTTGGATGAAGGAGCTAATTATCAAATACAGGAATTATTTAGTTTATGGAATTAATTATAGTAGATCAATCCTGTCAGTATTTTTGCAACATTAATGTTGTATTATTATTTTTTTTAAATTTAATTAGCACTATACTTTAAAGTGTTTAGAAGTATCTCTCAAAATTAACACCTGGATAATTATATGTTTATGGTAGTTATAGTGTTCATCGTGCATGTCAATGCAGTGATTAATTATCATTGTTTTAAATTAAGTATTTAACCATTTAAAATAAAAGTTGAAATTTTATAATACATAATCTTGTATTTAACATATTATTTTATCAAATAATAAATTATTGTTAAATCCAATTAGTTCTACAGATTTTTAAGATAAGCCTCAAAAGAACCAGTTTAGTAAAATAAGCCTTTCCCCAAATTAAAATAGATTTTTAAATATATATATTGTGATAAAGTACACGGTATGGTCTGTGACGGGGTGTATATTCCCTCTAAACTGTATAGGGAGGGATATGATATTTAGCTTCAGGGGGAGCATTTGGACTATATATGGAAGCCCAAGAGGTTCTTTTACTCTCCACACACTGTTCAGCTGGAAGTAATTTAGCAGCAGTGAAAAGAAATCACTGCCTGCTTTTTCACTCTGAGGGAGGTGCCCGTGGTGGAGAGGAGCAAAGTGTTTTGGTTCCTGGCTGAAGCTTGATTGCTAACATAACAGTTCTAAGGTTGGTGAAACCTATGTTTGTTTAGTTTAGAAAAGAAGCCCTGATAGTAAGGGACCTTTAACCACTTGGCTGCTATGGACGCGCTCAGCGCGTCCAGCCAAGTGGTTCTCCTGTGCTACGGACGCGTCCAAGCACAGGAGGCAGCAATCCGCTGGATTCCGGCGGATTGCTGCGTCCCCCCGGTGCGGGCTGACATCTTGGATGTCAGCCCAGCACTCGGGAGCCCGGCGGGGACATTAGATGTCATCGCGGCTACGCGATGACATCTAATTCAGGCACGCCCCCCGCATGTGCGGAGGAGGCGCCTGAAAGGGAGGGGGGGAGGTCCTTCGGACCTCTCTCCCTCCCAATCGCCGGGGAGCAGGGGGTTAAGACAGGCACCGCTTGGAAGGGCACAGCCTGCCCTTCCAAACGGTGGCTCTCATTAACCCCTGGGGAGCCGGATCACGAATCGGCGCTGAAAAGCGCCGGTTCGTGATCCTTTCCCGGAGCTGGCCGACATCTTGGATGTCGGCCAAGCCTCCGGGAACTCCCCCTGAGGACTGGCGTCATCGTGCTATGCACGATGACGCCAGTCCTGGAGTTAACCCCTAGCTGCCACCAACGGTGGAGATAGGGGATTCCAATGAATCCCCTATCTCCCGATCCGTGGCAGCTAGGGGTTAAAGTTTGGTATTGTTGGATCGGCCAGAGCATGGCCGTTCCAACGATACCAAACACCACTGTGAAAAAAGTTTTAAAAAAAAATTAAAAAATTAAAAATAAAAATAAAAACATATTTAAAAAAAAATTATAAAACAAAAATAAACAAGTTTTTTTTTTTTTGGTTTGTTAATGCAGCAATATTGTTCCCATTTCAATTATAATGTGAACAATGATGCTGCACTAACGATTTTTGTATGCGGTGCGTTTGTTAAAAATCGCGTAATTTCCCCCCAAAAAAAATGTAACGAGACCCAATCTCTAATTTTTTTAACAAGCGCACCCCATACAAAATATAACCGCAATTGCTTGCATATTAAAATGTGAAAAAAATACACTTTACACGTTGTAAATTATTGAAAATTCATATTTTATTGCATTTTTTGTTATAATATACAGACAGGTCATGACGTATACATATAATAATGACATATTATTAATCTGCCGAGTCTGACGGAAAGAACGATATATAATATGTCTGGGTCATATACTAAAATAAGCCTTCAAAACGCATTTAAACATGATGAGCAAAACCGGTAAATATGACCTCAGCACAGAGGCGTGAAACGCCTCAGCAGGGAAAGGGCTAAGTGAGTCAGCGCTCAAAGGAACTAGAGTTTGTTTTTTTAGGGATGTGTTTGTTTTGTTTTTGAATGCTAACACTGCTGTCTGCTAAACAGCAGTTATTATTATTATTATTATTATTAATTTAAAAAGCGCCAGCATATTCCGCAGCGCTGTACAATAAGCACAGTACAGACAGGGTTACAATACATTGAACAACATTTGACAAACAGTACAGGAGGAGATGAGGGCCCTATTCCCGTAGGAACTCACAATCTAGGAGGGTTGGGGTTGGAAACAGGAGGAGAGGACTGTAAGGTGAGAGTGATTGATGGTTGCGTCAGTGAGTTGGGTGGTAGGCTTCCCTAAATAGCAATGTTTTCAGGGAGCGTTTGAAGGAAGAGAAGTTAGGGGAAAGTCTGACAGCACGAGGGAGAGCGTTCCAGAGAGTGGGGGCTGCGCGTGAGAAATCCTGCAGTCTATCATGGGAAGAGGTGATGCGGGGAGAAGCTAGGCGCAGGTCACTGTTTGACCTTAGGGAGCGGGCTGGGGTGTATTTGGTGATTAGTGAGGACAGGTAGTGGGGCGCTGAGTTAGTGAGGGTTTTGTAGGTAAGGATAAGGATTTTGAACTTAATTCTGCAGTGGATGGGGAGCCAGTGAAGGGACTCGCAGAGGGTAGCGGCAGAGACAGAGCGGCGGGTGAGGTGAATTAGCCTGGCGGAGGCGTTCAGGATGGATTGTAGGGGGAGAGGCGGGACAGAGGGAGGCCAGATAAGAGATTATTGCAATAGTCGAGTCGGGAGATTACCAGGGCGTGTATGAGTTGTTTTGTGGTGACAGCGGTAAGAAATGGCCGAATTCTGGAAATATTACGCAGTTGGTATCGGCAGGAGGAGGAAAGAGACTTGATGTGGGGGATGAAGGAAAGAGCAGAGTCCAGTGTAACTCCAAGACAGCGAACTTGGTTTGATGGGGAGATGGTGATACCCTCCACCGTGATAGAGAAGTCAGGAGGTGGGGAGGCATTAGAGGGAGGAATAAGTAGGAGCTCAGTCTTTGACATGTTGATCTTTAGGTGGTGGGAGGCCATCCAGGAGGAGATGCCAGATAAACAGTCACTGACTTTTGAAAGGACAGGGGGAGAGAGATCAGGGGTAGAGAGGTAGATCTGAGTGTCATCAGCGTAGAGGTGGTAATTAAAGCCAAAGCTGTTGATGATTTTGCCCAGGGAGGAGGTGTAGATGGAAAAGAGCAGAGGACCAAGGACAGAGCCTTGAGGTACACCAACAGATAGAGGCAATGAAGAGGAGGAGTTACCAGCAAAGGACACACAGAAGGACCTGTTGGATAAATAGGAGTCAACCCAAGCAAGTGCAGTGTCACCGAGACCCAGAGAGTTGAGGGTCTGTAGAAGGAGGGGGTGGTTAATTCAATAAAGGACTTGTTTATGAAATCCCAAGTAGACCGTGCTTTCTTAAGGATATAACACCCAAGGCGGGTACAAGGATTACAAAATATATTTTTGTATATAGAACTTCAGAGTGTTAGTCCTATTTTTCTTCAGTAGCCTTCACGTGCTCAGGACCCCATTCACTAGGTTCCTAATTTATGGGGGTTATTCAGCGAGCACCGAAATTTCAGGGAAATTTCAGTGCTCTCTAGTTCAGCGCCCTTCACCGAGCTCAATTCGATGTCCTTGCAATTGAATTCACCCTCACTGCAGGATCCTTGAAGCGCAGCAACTTAATTATCCAAACGCTGCCGATAAACCCGCCAATTGCAACCGATAAACTACCGAACTCAGCCAACGATCCACCAAACAGACCGCCAAACGCCTCCAATCAGCCGCTGAACACCACTGAAAAAAAGCTGATCAGCCGCCAAACAGGGGGAAAGAAAAGCAATTTTTGAAAGGTCTGTTAACGAATAAATAAAAATCGGAATCAAAAACTTTGCCAAAAAAAATTAATTAGTAAAGAGACTTTACTACAAATGAAAAGAATAAATGGTTGAATAGATAAATTTATAAAAACGGGTATTTTTTAAAAAATTTAAACCTATGGGATTCGTCTGTTTAGACCTGTCGAATGACAGCACTGAAAATCTGGGCATTTCACCAATTTTTTTACTGCTGTTTGATGTTCTCTGAATAGATTAACCATTATTTCTCTATGGGGAATTTCACTGCCACCGAAAGTCGCTTAATTGCACCTTATTGCCAGCTTTCTGAGTAGCCAAATTGCCACAAAATTGCACAGTTCGGTGCAATTCGGTGGCAAATTCGGCACTCTTTGAATAACCCTTTTTATCTTCCTTGATCACTGCAGTCAGTGGTAATTAATGTCCCACTGCTCATTACTGGAAGAAAGGTGAAACGAACCAGCAGAAGAAAACAAGTATAAATTGTAGAGTATTCAACTAAGAACGTAATTATTTGGACAGACTTTCACACATTTACAGAGATTGAAAATACAGTTTGGCCATAGATTGAATACATTTTTGTTTCAGTTGACCATTACAAGAATTCCACTTTAAAATCAAGTATTACAACGTGTCTCTTTTTGACGGTCAGCAACATCATCCTCAGGAGATAAAAAGTTATATTTGTTTTTATTGAGTTTGAGATCCCTGAACTATACCATTGCATGCCTAGCGCTTTGTACATGTGCAATAGCATGCTGACATAGTATTGACAAAAATTGGCAAGTTGAACTTTCATCATACCAGCTGGTATGCATCTCTACGAGGAGTTTTAAAACAAATTATTTTTCTACTAGTGGCCTGTGCTCTTCAAGACAGCTCTTTTATTGGACAACAAGAATCCTACTATTTCTTTAGCTGGATGCCTGTACCAGAAGACTTGGGGACAAATGATGTAAGACAAGCGGTCCTATTCTACTCTTTCCATTAAGATAGGAGCTGTTAAACAGATCAGATTCAACCAATAACTTAACGAATGGAGTTGCTATTGGGACCTTACGACTGTTAATTTGTGCCTAGTTGAATACCAAGCGATTCCAAGGTAGCACCTTCTTCTCCTCCTGGTGTTTCTGAAATAACAACTCCTGGACTTTGTGTTAAGATTGTCACATTTGCCCCCCTCAGGTGCCAAAAGGGGGGCCCTCGTACACGATAAAAGCCCCTATGTGCAGAGATACACTGTTGTGAACAATAACAGGATCGAACAGCAAGGGGATAACGCGAGACTTCTGCACAGCAGCCCTGACACAGCAGCCCTACTCTGACACACCGGTCTTTAGAGTAGCCAGATCTATACTAAAGGAAAGGATAAATCTCGAAGCTGTGCAGAGTCTATAGAAGAATAAAAGATAACAGGGTTCTCTAGCAACGGCACAGAAGTACAGACAAGGATCATCCAATAGAAACCTCAGAAAGAAAAGCCAGAAGTCAATAACCAGAACGTGTACCTTATACAGTAGCCAGGGATCCAGAACCGGGAGAGAAGTCAGCCAAGCCAGAAATTCGTCGACCAGGAAATCAGCGAAAAGTGTAACCATAAAGCACAACAAGGAAAAATAACTATGAACTAATAGACATAGAAGAACCAGACATAAAGGAGAACACGAATAGACAGAAGATACAGCTGACAGAAAGTAAAGACAAAAAACAAAGATATGAACTGAACAAAAGTATACATACTAGTACAGGAAACAAACCAGCAGGGAGCTCTCGGGTACAAACACTCAGCAGGAATCAGGAAGTGAAAATGCACCAAATGCAGGAGCAATGGGAAAAGGGCCAATTACAATAAATAGGGAGGTGATCAGCCCACATCACCAACAGGTGAGCTAATGGAGAAACCACTTAACCCCTGAGCTGCAACCCAGGGAAAACAGCAACATAAGAAACCAGGCCCAGACGGGTTATAAGTGATACAGAGGGCAGGGGAACAGGGCTGGAACGGGGAAACGTGACAATGATGTTATGCCTTTATTTTTTTTGAGAAAGGATTTTACCAGGAAGGATACATTGAGATTTCTCTTGTTTTCAAGTATGTCCTGGGTGGTGAGTATATACCGTTAGGTGTCTTGCCCAACAACACTTACTGGAAAGGTGCTCCTGCTGGGATTCAAACCTGTGTCTCCACGGTCTCCAAGGTTATAGAGCACTGATGTTACCCAGCAGTACAATTTGCAGAATTACTTAGCACTGTAAGAAAAAGTTGCCAAAAAATCCCTTTCTAACCTCTCATTCTATGGTTGAGAGGGCAATGTGGTCTTCCTCTTCATCTGTCTGTGAGCAACAGGAAGCTGAGAACGAATTTAATGGTTAAATTGAAATAGTTCCCAGTGTCCCTCAGCAGTTCCTTCGCAGCTCTGCAGGGACACGCTAGGCTCCATGGAGTCCTATGGACTTCTGGAGCTGATACCAGTGACAGTGCACATTTTCACTGCAGTTATCTGTCTGTGCCGCTATACTATTCTGCAGCAAGCCACTAATGCAGTGTCCTGGTTGGAATAGGTACTGTAAAAGGGAGTCGGTAAGGAAAATGGGCTTGTCTTGTTTTTTTCTTTTCCTTGCAGCTCTCTTTTATTGGCAAGAGGGGAATAGGAAAATTTTATTTTTAGATTTGTATTGTAGGAACACTTATGTTGGCACTATCTATATGCCCAGAGGGAAAACTGGCAAAATATTACTAAAATAGGACACAAACAAACGCTGAATAGTTAATAAACAATAGTTTATTTTAATTTATGTGTTTTATGCAAACTATGTGAGATAAATTCGATTTTGTATTTGGATAATATTTATGAAATTTTAATATTATTCTCTTTTTTGTACTGTGTACATTATATTTAAAATAACAAAAAACAAAGTGCGATCCTAACATTGAGTCAAACTCTTGTATTCTGTTAAAAATGAATAGTGTTTTTGCTGACTCCCTGGGTGTCTCATAGTCTTAACACAAGCAATATATTCTTCCTGCAGAGCTTTGTGGTTTCAATCAATATCAACAATTTGTCAACACTCCATATCATTTGTAATATTCTATCTCACTATGATATTGCATGTTTTATAGTCTTTTCTGTTCCATTATTCTGTTCAAAAATCCTCTGCCAAGCAACTATAACAAACAGGCTGAATATCTGACTCAGATCCCTCTTTGGTTTAATAAAAAGTGTATATCGTTGAGCCAATATTTGAGACGCTCTTGAGAGTGTGCGTTAATTATACCCCACCTCTGGGGTTCCTATACAAATCTCAATGTATTCCATTGGTTTTGTGTATTCCTTAGAGATTTTTGAGCTGCTGAACTGGACATATCTAGAAACAAAAAACTTGAGATGGACATGATCATTTGCCCAGTGGTGTTGAGCTTTCCTGTCTACTACATTCAGGTTTTGTGTTTTCCATACTGCTTCTGGGGACTTCCTAAGTATTGATCCTGTGTAACAAAATGGTTAACCACCTTAGGGCTATATTACAATCATCACGCTAAAACAGGGATGCTAAAGAGAAAAACCTGCGCCTGCTGGGGCTCTCCTTAGCGTTTCCGTTTTAGCGTGATATTACGGTGCAGGCAATAATCCAGCAGACTGCACCATAACACAGCGCTAAGCCCCGGGATGCTTGCAGTGGTGGTAAGTGCCGCCGCGACCATCCCCTCCATGGAGGCTTCCACTGCTGGTCACATGACCTGCAGGATCTCGCCTCAAGAAATCTGACAGGTTGGCGTAGTGATTCGCAGAGGGAGACTGGGGGACTTTTTTCCCCCAGTCTCTCTCTGCTCCCAGCGGCAACAAAAAACGGATGGAGCCACCGTTCTCACTGAGCAGGGGGAGGGGTTTCAGCTGGTACTGACCGGTTCCGTGGACGTGGAATCAATTAGCACCAGGTCCTAGCTGTGGTTAACTTTTCAGTAACTGCAGCAGGACAGTAATTAGCATAATTAGGATTTTGTAATCCTTTACAATAATTAACTCTTTGTGCTCCACATGTTAAGCATAGGGAGCACAAAGTACAGTAAGCTCGCGCTGAAAAGCTCAAGATCCGAATCGCTAATGGGTTTTTTAACCCGTTAGCATTCGGAATGTAGTATGGTCCGCCCACGCTAGGGCAACCAGAGCTAATGTTAACGCTCACACAGGTTACACACATAGCATTATCAAGGTAGCGTTATCAATGTATCACATTGCGTTATCAATATAATATGGCCCACACTGTTTATGTCTTCATCTCTGCACTGTTTTCTTTAGTTGTAGGTATCAGATTGATTACATTGGAATTATATCACCACCTACCGTACAAGCCTGTTATGATCTGGGGTTGGTTCAGCTGGTCAGGTCTAGGTTCAGCAACATTATGTACTCAAAAAAATGAGGTCAGCTGACTCCCAGAATATACTAAATGAGCAGGTTTTTAAACCAATTATTTTTTTCTTCTGATGGCGCGGGCATATTCCAAGATGGTAATGCCAGGATTCATTGGACTCAAATTGTGCAAGAGTGGTTCAGGGAACATGATACTATACATCATTTTCACACATGGATTGGCCACCTCAGAGTCCAGACCTTAACCCCATTGAGAATCTTTGGATTGAGCTGGTGAAGACTTTACACAGTGCTCCGACTCTCCCATCATCAATACAAGATCTTGGAGACAAATTAATGTGACTCTGGATGGAAATGAATGCCGTCACATTGCATAAACTTATCGAAATGACACCACGGTGAATGAGTGCCGTTATCAAAGAAAAAGTCAGTCCAACCTGATATTAGAGGGTATCTTTCTTTCATGACTCTGACTCTTTCATGGCCAGGCAGTGTATATTATTTATATCATCCAATTTATTTACAGCACTGTTTGGTATTATATGATTGCACTGTGGTCTCTTTGTTGTGTTCTAATCCTCGAACTTCAAAAAACCCAGGGACCAATTCCAACTGAGCAGTTAATGGAGAGGTGTAAATGAAAACATCCTGTGCAAGCCTTTTTCCATTTGCAGCTTGTTATTAACGGCTCCATAGGACTCCACAAAGTCCAAGGAGCTC
Organism: Leptobrachium leishanense; assembly: GCA_009667805.1. Taxonomy (NCBI): domain Eukaryota; kingdom Metazoa; phylum Chordata; class Amphibia; order Anura; family Megophryidae; genus Leptobrachium; species Leptobrachium leishanense. Next base: position 23,296,316 of record CM019063.1, on the reverse strand, counting down.
TACAGCGGGGTTGCACAGGAACTGCAGAAGGAGCTATGGAAGGACATTGGGAAGTATTGTTCGTAGTAGTACATTGCTTGTGGCCAGAAGAAGTAGTGGATTGTGCTGCCCTCTGCACCGAAGGACCTGATGTAACTTTGGGATTTTTTAACGAGGTTAAATTGAAGTGTTAAGTGATTTGAAAAAAGCAAAAGCATTTAACACCTGGATCTGAAAGATGGCATTCGTCTTTGAATGTACAGTGTACGGTGTATGGTGTTTATTTCAGTTCCATTCTGAGAATACCAAAACCAGAAAAGATCTGATGTGCGACTTGCATATAGCAAATAAATTGTGGCGGAGCCTCACATACGCTCTGATTTTTTTAATAGGGATATCATTCATTTCAGCATTGCTTATCATTGGTTATGATAACAGTATTATGCTATTTTTCAGACAGAGGAACATCTCAAGTTATCATTGATGCAAGTGATGTGTAAGCCAATTAACCCCTCTGACGGTATTCCTGAGTGTGGCTTGAGATTAACTTTCAGTGCTGAAAGCGGTAACCCCAAGCCACACTCGGGCTGCATACATTACCTGTCCCTTCACTCTCTCGCTGACCTCTGCGATCGCACTCTCCTCCGGCGATCGCGGCGTTTTGTTTCCTGGTTCCCTTCTTGCGAGAAGGGAACCAGGAAGTATGACGTTGCGATCGGCCGGAGGTGATAGCAGGGGACAGCGTGGGAGCGCACAGACAGGTAATGTATGCAGCCCGAGTGTGGCTCGGGGTTACTGCTTTCAGCACTGAAACTTAACCCCGAGCCACACTCATTACCACCAGGGGGCTAATCGTAATGCCAGGGAGGTTAAGTAATCTATTTGCCTTACTTTTTGCATCTGGCAGTGCACCACAATGAAAGATATAAAGACCTTTTGATACACGATGGCACTCCATTCTGTCACAGGGTTGCAGCAACCCTCATCGCTTGAGAAAGGTCCTCCGTTCAGGACCGAAACATTGCAGCTCTGAAATAGATCTCCATTTCATACCAAGCCTTGAGTGACCTTGGCTGGGGGAGTATAAATGATCTATTGTACCCCCCTGCTGTCCTTTAGAAGGAAGAGGTAAAGGTAACATCACTGCTCTGTAACTGTGGAGAGAGACTGTGGAGACACAGGTTCGATCCCGGCAAGAGCACCTCTCCAGTAAGTGTCCTTGGGCAAGACACCTAACGGTACATACTCGCCACCCAGGACATACTTGAAAACGAGAGAAATCTTAATGTATCTTTCCTGGTAAAATCCTTACTCAAAAAAAAAGAACCTGAACTGCTTTCTCCTATACACAGGCAAGCCGACCCATTCACACACTGCATGTGTGTAAAGCATGTTTTCTATTTTAGTATTCTGTGTCTCGTATCTTCATTGATACTCAGCCTTGGATTTATGGTTTTCTTCTATCTGTTGCCCTGACCTATGGTGTGTTTCCCTTTTCTGGTGACTGGCTCTCTTCTACATAGTAATCCTCTCCAACATACTGGTATACCTGACTCTCCAGCACATACCACAATCCATGAGAATATTATCAGGGTTATGCAAAGAGATCCGAATTGCTGGCGAAAGGTAACCGAACGCTGTAATTCCTTTCCTGGCCATTTGGCTATCCAGAGAGCAGACAGTTCGCCAGATGTTGCCTGTTTGAGGGCAGTGAAATCCCCATAGCTTTGTCTATTCAGAGAACAAAAACCAGCAGTGAAAAGTTGCCGAAATGCCCTGCTATTCGGTGGTTTCATTCGACAGGTTTATTCAGGCGAATTCCATAGGCTTCAATGTTAAAAATATTCCCGTTTTGATCCAATATCTAATAAACCATTTATTGTGATATTCTGCAGTAAAAAGTCTCTTTATTTATAAATTTTTGTAGGATCTTGTCAGCATTTTTCAGGATTTTTTTGCAAAGAAATTCTTCCGATTTTTTTTTTTTTTTAAGTTTTAAACTTTTTTTTCTGTAGCAGCCTTTTTTATTATCATTCATTGGACCTCATATGTAAATTTCAGCCATTTTCACTTAGTAGTTTGTTTGCAAACAGCTTTTCACTTTTCAAACATTCAAGTGTACTGTTTTTTATTTTTTTCGCTCCATTCGTCTGCAGTGTCGTGTTTTTCCCGGCGGCTGCTCTGCGCTCTGATCGGCTCCTGCTTGGGTTTCTCTGGCGTCTTCGGCGGGGTTAATCCAGATGTTTTTGCGGGTTTTGGTGTGCGTTCGCCCTGGTTTTGCGGTGAAATTTCGGCGGGTTTGCAGCGACTTTTCTCTGCACAACGACGGCCCTGTGGTGCTTGCTGAATACACCGCAGGGTCGCTGAAATGGGATCGCCAAATCGCACCGAATTGAAGAGAACGAAAAGTTACTGAATGTGCGGTGACTTTTGATTCTCTTTGAATAACCCTGTATGTATTTTTTTTTTCTGTGAGCCCCTGAAAATAATTAATGAAAGCACTTTCCTAAAAATTACAGAGCACAGACTATGACATTAACTGGCCAGTGTTCAATATTATATGTGACTAGTTAAGTTATTGGTAGCTCAGTTTAAATCTGAAGACTAAACATTGTGTTTTTTAAGGTTGCCTCTATTTACTGGATTGTTCGCTATCCTACAAGCTCAGCTGTCATCAGTTCTGTACGTAGTCATTTTAGCTAATTAAGTCATATACTACATTTAGAATTCTGCAGAGGTTACCATGGTAACTATGTTTGCTTAAGCACTTTCAAGCATGTAGGTAGCATTTTTTTATAGTTTATCTAGAAAATTGAGATTTTCAGGGTTATCCAAAGAAATCCGAATTGCTTGAGAAAGGTAACCAAACGCTGAAAATCAGCGTTCGGTTGCCTTTCCTGGCCATTCGGCTATCCAGAGAGCAGGCAATTCGCCAAATCCTGGTGAATTGCCTGCACTTACGGTGCCTGTTCGGTGCCTGTTCGAGGGCAGTGAAAACAACATAAAAAAGCACTGCTTCGGCTATTCAGAGAACACAAACCAGCAGTGAAAGGTTCCCCTAATGCCCTGCCATTCGGTGGTTTAATTCGGCAAATTTATTCAGGAGAATCCCATAGACTTCAATGTTAAAAATATCCCCGTTTTAATTCAATATCTAATAAACCATTCATTATAAAATTCTGCAGCAAAATGTCTCTTTATTTATAGATTTTTTAGGATACTTTAAGCATTTTTCTTAAAAAAAAAATAAAAAAAAATTTAAGTTTACTTATTTTTTCTGTAACAGCCCTTTTTATTATCATTCCCTGGACCTCCTGTGTAAATTTCAGACATTTTCGGTCAGTAGTTTCTTTGCAAACAGCGCTTCATTTTCACAGATTCATACAAATGTTTTTGCTAATTTATTCACTGCCTCCTCTGCGTCTCAGCTGCTTCGGCTCTGTGTGATTCGGCTCCTGTTCGGCTGCTTCGCTGCGTGTGATCGGCTCCTGCTCGGGTTTTTCGAAGGTTAATCCAGATGTTTTTGCTTGTTTTCTACGTGCATTCGGTGGGTTTTGCGGTTAGTTTTCGTCAGGTTTGCAGCCGCTTTTCCCTGCAATTCGGGGACCCTGTGGTGTTTGCTGAATACACCGCAGGGTCACCAAAATGGGATCGGCAAAAGGAACCGTATTGAAGAGAACGAAAAGTCACCGAACGTGCGGTGACTTTTCGAATCTCTTTGAATAACCCTGATACTCTTTTATGATTTAGTTTTTCATGTTTTACTTTTCAATTTCCAAATTACAGGTAAGTGTATTTAATGAGCATTTAACCCCTTAAGGACCCCTGACGTACCCTGTACGTCCTGTCCTCGGGTCTCCCTTAGACCCGCGGACGTACAGGGTACGTCAGCGGCGCCTAATCCCCCTCCCGCCCGATACTCACCTCCCTCGCCGGGTCCCACGGCGATCTGGCAGGGAGGAAGCCTGCCCATGTGATTTACATGGGCAGGCGAGGCTGATGACGTCGCCACGCTGCGTGGTGACGTCATCAGCAGGCGTCCCCATGCATTTCAATGGAGGGGAGGGGGGCTCCTTCGGAGCCCTCTATTTCCCCAACCATTGAAGCTAGGGAGATGCCGTTTGCACCGCTGGAGAGGGGAGAGCCTCCCCTTTCCAGCGGTGTATGGCATTAACCGTTTCGCCGCCGGATCACGTTGCGGCGCCAATTGGCGCCAAAACGCGATTCAAACCTGGAGGGGGGCTGACATCTTGGATGTCAGCCAACCCTCCAGGTCCCCCCCCACCCACTGACAACCTCACCATATGTGTGAGGATGTCAGTGGGCCAGTTAACCCTCTAGCTGTCATGTAGAGATAAGGGGATCCTAAGGATCCCTTTATCTCCCGATCCTTGGCAGCTAGATGGTCATATTTGCCATCATTTGAAAGGCCTGATTATGGCCTTTCAAATGATACCAAACATGACCAGGTTTGGTTTTAAAAAAAAAAAATTTAAAAAAATTAAATAAAAAAAAAAAAAAAAAAAATTTTTTTTTTCAAAGTTTTTTTTGTCTGGGGGGGGGTTTAATTAAATAGGACCTAGGCTGTCATCTAAAAATAATTAGCACAAAATGGTCAGAATGAGCGCAGCGCACATAGGTGAACTGTCTCAGCAGTGAAGGGGTTAAAAAGCAAACGCATGTAAAAATTGGGTATTTCTAGTCTCGGGACAAAATTTTGAACCTATTTAGCCGGGGTCGTTTTGGGTGGTTGTAGATTTTGGGGATTAAATTACGAAAAAGTGTGTTTTTACCATTTTTTCCCTCATATACCAGATTTTTTTTTATAGTAAATTATTCGATATGATGGAAATAATGGTATTTCTTGAAAGTCCATTTAATGGCGGGAAAAAGGGTGTATAATATGTGTGGGTTGAATAAACGAGTAAGAGGAAAATTTGACCTAAACACTAACAGCGCAGAAACGTAAAAACAGCAGCGGTCACTAAAAGACGGATTTGTGTAAAACTGCCCGGTCACTAAGGGGTTAATATCCTTTCTTTTATGAATTGTTTTTACAATATTTGTGGGTTAGGATATAATTGTAATAATAATGTGCATCATTTGAATGTTTCCTTTAACCCCTTCCCGACCGAGGACGTACCATGTACGTCATTGCAGCGGGTCTCTCTTAGACCCGCTGACGTACATGGTACGTCCTGCCGTTTTTGAGCTGCTGGAAGCGATCGGATCGCTTCCAGCAGCTCAAACGCCATTGCAGGATGCCTGGGAGTCCAGGCATCCGTGC